>OV121115.1:8268838-8926946 GCA_921293315.2 Nemurella pictetii | reverse complement strand
TTGAGACCCAGTAACTATTGACCCTTACTTAGTTGAAATACCCACAGTCCTGTGATTGTGCAACTAATGATGAACATTGAGTAATTTTTTTTCTAACACATTTAGTTGAAATTAGAAATGAACATGATAATTATTGTCGATTTTGGGATTTTTTTCCGAAATGTGAAGGTATGGACAAAATTGCGGGAATTCGCGAACTTTTGCCAAATTCTCATTAATTTGCAAAAATAATTTACATATATTTGGAATCAGCAGTATGTGAATCGCATTTAATGCGATCACCATAAACAACTCTCTCTGGGTAAGACCAAACCCTGGATAGACTCTAGCTAGTAGCTACCCTGCTAACGAAACCTAAGAGCACAAACAGCTCACCTGCTGCTGCAGCATCTGGTGGGCAGCGGACGGCGGCGGCGTCATCGCCGCGTGCGGATGGTGCACCGTCGGTATCGGCGGCGGCGGCGTCAGGTTCATCGGCGGCGGCGGCGTCATCGTGTGGCACGGGTTCGGCGGGATCATCTCCAGCCCGTTGGTCAACTGCTGCAGCTTGGCCAGGCTGCAGCTCGAGGCCGCCGTCTGCACGCCCGCCGTCGGCGTCGGCGCCGGCGATGGCGCCGCGTTCGGCGTGTGCGAGTGCGGATGCATCGACGCCGGCGTCTGGATGTAGAAGTTGGTGGCGAAGTTGGCAGCCGTCGAGACTGCGCATGCCGGCGACGGCGCCAGCCGCTGGTGCGAGCCGGTCGCCTGGCCCTGCGCAATCCGGTGCTGGATCACCGTAGTCACCGGCAGGCTGACGTACGTGCCGCCGCCCGACTGCCCGCCCGAGAACGCCTGCGACGAGACCGACATCTGCGGCATGCCGATGTAGTTGCCCTGCGACGAGATCACCGCCGCCATGTTCGGGTGGTGGTGGTGCGCGTGGTGCTGCATCGGCGACGCCGACAGCTGGTGGTGCGCGTGGTGCGCGTAGCCAGACGCCTGGTGCGAGTGCGCCATCGCCACCTGGTGCTGCAGGTGCGACTGCAACTGCTGGTGAGACGGCTGGACGGGCGCCGACTGCTGCAGCGGATGCTGGATGTGCGGCGGCGTCGCGCGGTGCCGGCTCTGCTGCTGCTGCATCGCATTGTGATGCTGCTGCTGCTGCTGCTGCAGCGACTGTGCCGGCGGGGTCGAACGGTGCTGCGACATCGCGCTCGAGTGCTGCTTCTGTTGGGTGGCGCTCGGCGTCGACTTGCTGCTGCGGTGGTGCTGCGACTGCCGCTGCGACTTGCTGCTCGGCGCCTGCTGGGG
Organism: Nemurella pictetii; assembly: GCA_921293315.2. Lineage (NCBI taxonomy): Eukaryota > Metazoa > Arthropoda > Insecta > Plecoptera > Nemouridae > Nemurella > Nemurella pictetii. The sequence goes on along the minus strand of OV121115.1, from coordinate 8,925,656 downwards.
CGGCTGTTGAGGCGACGGCTGCTGTTGTTGCTGCTGCTGTTGCTGTTGCTGCTGTTGTTGCTGCTGCTGCTGTTGTTGTTGCTGCTGCTGTTGTTGTTGCTGCTGCTGCTGCAGTTGTTGATGCTGTTGCTGTTGATGCTGCTGCTGCTGCTGTTGAAGCTGCTGCTGATGGTGCAGATGAATCGAGTGCTGCAACTGCTGGTGCTGGGCGAGGGTGGGCATGTGTACCGAGTGGTGGTGGGACTGCTGGGCGGACGGCGCCGTGATGTGGTGGTGGTGCATGCTCTGCTGCTGGGCGCAGTCGAGGTATGTCTGCGGCTGCGGCAGCGTCTGCGGCTGCAGGACGGACGGCGGCCGCTGCACCGGCTCCACCGAGTTCTGCGACGCCATGTCGTTGGACGAAATCGACGTCGGCGACTCGAGCCCCAGCTGGCTGACGTCGAGGTCGCAGTGGCCGTAGCCGTGCATCGAGTGCACGGAGTTGGTGGTCGAATCGGGTGTGTAGACGCCCATGCTCGGTATCTCGTTGGGCGTCGGCGGCGTGTGCTTGGCCGAATGCGTGACGGGCGTAGCCGGCTGCGTCACCTCGACGCTCCGCGGGGTCGTGTTGCCACTGCCGACGTCGACCACCTCGCAGAGCTGGTGCGAGCGCGGGTTTTCGTCGGCGGAGGTCGCGCGGACGTCACGGTGGTACGGCTCCGGCGCGACGCCGCAGTTCGAGCCGTCCGAGCTGTCCTCGATCGCGCCGCCCGTCGATTGTGTCCGGCGGTGCGTCGCGCCGCCGTCCTTGTCGTGGTGGGGGACGGGGGCCGGCGACTTTGCGACCTCTTCGCTCGGCCGGGAGTGGTCGGGGCGTTGTTCCTCGCACGGTTGTTCCTCGCGCGGTTGCTCCCGATGCTCGGGTTGCGGCGGGGCCTCGCGCAATTCGGCTTCGTGGTTGGCTTCCGCCGGTGCCGTGCTTTGAAACGGTGGTTCGCAGTTCGCTTCGGGCTCCGGGTGTTGATTTGGTCCGTTTGTCTTGTATGAGATTTCCTCCTTGGCAGATAGTCGTCTGTTTCTTTGTTCAGTCTCTTGCTCCTCCTCCTTTTCTTTCTCCTTGACGAATTCCTCGGCGAGCTCGCGCGCCTGCTTCATTGGCGAGCGGCTCTCGTCGGTTTGAAGCGTGGTCTCGGCGCTCTGCATCGGGCTTGGTTCGATGGGACACGGCGCCTCCGGTTGTTCGGGCTCGGCTGGCGGTGCACTCGCGACGTTCTCCGGAATCTCCTCGACCGCCGGTGGCTCCGTGCACTTCATGGGCTCCTCTTTGACACTCGGTGCCGGCAACTCCTCCGGCCTCTTTTCTACCTCATTCTCATTGCTATCACGTGAATGATTTGAATTGACATTTTCTGCTTCTTCCGGTGCGGGCGAAGGCTCTCTAGGCATTGGAGACTTTTCTTCTATCTCACTATCATTTCTTGGTTTATCATCAGTATCAGACTTGGTTTCTTCCTTCTCGGCTGATATTACCGATTCGCTTTCTTCCACGTCGGGAGTCTTCGGCCGTGGGCTTTGCGCCGGTGGTTCGGACGCAGGGGGGAGTTCTGAGACGGCTTCAGCTAATGGTTCTGCCGTCGTTTCAGGTTCGGAAACGAGCTCTTGCTTGGCTGGCGATGGCTCACTGGCCACTGGCGATGGGTGCTCAACCTCAACCGATGGAGCCTGAAATAGATATAAAAGGGATATCAGAACCACCGTCAGTTGTATATTACAGTTAAAAACATATAGAAATACCAAATAACCTATTTGGTTGCCTAACAAATAATAAAAAACAAGAAAACTTTGTTTTTTCAAACTACTTTTAACGTCACATTGTGGTGTGTGGAGTAAAATTAATGGATGGGATAGGGTTACCGTTCATGTTTGTTCAAACAAAGGAGGCATCCTCTGAAGACGAAATCTCTACAAAGTTTCACAAGCCCCCAGTGTAAGCGATTCACAACTCTCCGTCGCAATCCATTCACCGTCAAAGGTGCACAAAAATCTCGTCGGCACAAAATCATTCACCAGTCATTCAATTTAAATCTGAGCAAATTAAACTTACTTTTTAATGAAATGAACAAGAAAAAACTAAAAAAACAATAGACATTAAAAAGAACATGCACCAGATAACAAAGCTAAGAATGAAACCTTCCATTAAATCCATCTCAAATGACTAAGCTCCTACTCCTACTCCATCTGGCCGCAGCTTCCGTCAACTCACCGGTTCGACGACAGGCGGCGGTGACGCGGCGGGCTTGGGGTGTTTCCGCCGCGGCCGGCCCTTCTGCCAGCCGCGCCGTCTCTTCGCCTCCTTCGGGGGACTGGGTTGAGCCGCCGCCGCCGCCACCGCCGCCGGAGCCTGCTGCTGCAGCGACGGCGGCGAAAGCGGGGGCGCGACGTGGCGTCCGCTCGAGCTGTCCGGCTCCGACAGGATCTCCGGCTTCAGCTCGGGCATCTCAACCTCGCTGCACTCCGCCTCCCCGTGGTCGGACCTGCGCGGAAACGAGCGTCAGATTGCGTGTTGGTTGCGCAAGCATTTAGATATATAAGTCTTGACAGATTTGGTAGCTAAGAGAAACCCTCTCAAAGTGGAGCAAAGATTACAAAAGGAAGTAAGAAAGATATGGCTTTAGGAGAGATGGCTTTAGGAAAAGCTTTGCGAAACGTCGGGTAAAAGTTTGAGTTTTGGGACTTGGCATTCATTATCCAGTTATATAGTTTTTGTGAAAACTAAAATCCTAAGATTAGGATAAGACATTAGTCTTAACTAAGAAAGTAATAACTTCTATTGCAACTATGAAGTAAATGTCATCCAGATATGTTCCAAGTGGAACTTTTCATGACTGTAAATGCCTTGGCATTGGGAGTAGGTGCAAAACTCCGAACGGAAAGAATGCAACGAGCACGCACCAGTTCTTCTTGAAGTATTCGGTGACCGTGGTCTGCCGGCTCTTCTTCTCCTCCTCGAGCTTGAGTTTCTTCTCCCGGCGCTGTGACCAGCGCTCTCGCTTCACCTCCGACTGCGGCGTCAGCTTGGAGTTGACGCTGGCTCGGCGGCGACTCCGACCCGCCGGCGTCACCTCCGCCTCCTGGCTCGACGACACCACAGGCGATTCCACCTCCTTCTCCTTCTCACGCACCTTCGACACAGACTTCCGACGACTCGGTGATACCTGGCGGGATGGAATGCTTGGTTAAACGAGTGCTACCGTTACGATTTAACGTGTTTTTATTACTCTATCAAGCATGCAGTGATGTAGAAACATATCACTGTAGAAATTTAATGCCAGACTGGGTAACAAAACGTTTTGATTTGTAAAAAAAATGTGAAAAAAGATGTGATACAAAAGTTTCTGCTTGGGTTAAGGTTTTTTTCTCATAGCTTATCAGCACCATTAAAAAACAGGTACACATACTGAAAGTGAAACGTAACTTGGCGAATTAAATCTACTGTTCTTGTCTTTTTACTTCTGACTATCAGGCACAAACCTTGAGTAGGTAGAGGGATGGAGGAAAATGTACATATATGCCAAAGGAAACTTAAGAGCTGATAGACAATCCCTAAACTAATATTATCCCTTTGGTTCATTAATCATTGAGGATAATGTTAGAAATATCTAGAGTGTATAATATAGAGTGAATGAATGACTGTATGCATTTAAAAGTTAATTTAGGTATATTTACCTCCTCAGCCATCTTTTCCTTGGCTTTCTCGGTCGCTTTGCCAGCCTTGCTCTTCGGCGACATGACAATCTCGTCGACATACTTGGTCCTCTTGACCAGCGGGCCAGCCAGCTCCGGTCCCAGATCCAGCTTCAGCTTGAATCCCGGCTTGCGTCCAGGCTTCTTCCTCTCCTTCGGCGCTTCCGACACTTTCGCCACCTCCGGCAGCTTGGCCGCTTCCGCCGCGTCTCGAACCTCATCCCGCTTCCGCTTTCCCGGCTTGCTCTCCACGGAGCTCGTCAGACCCGCCTCCTTCACCTCCTTGGGCGACTCGACGACCACCACGACGGCAGCCTTCACGGGCGTCTTTAGCCGCGGCACGGCGCTCTGCGGCAGCTTGGACGGCTTGGTCGACCTGCGCCGACCGAGCGGCGTCTCGACGGCGGGCGTCGCGCTAGCCTCCTCCTCCGGCGCCGGCTCCTTGACGGGGCTGGCCGCGTCCGGTTTGCGCTTGCGGCCGCGCTTGGGCTTCGAGGAGGACGACTCGATGACAACGGGTTCGGCGGCCGCCGCCACCGGCGTCTCTTCTTGTCGGGCAGGCTCCGGCTCGCTGAGGCCGTCGTCGTCGCGCGGCTGCGCAATCACTGAGATGAGCGGCGTCCAGCGCAGGCACTCCGGCTCCAGTGCGATGCGCGTCTTGCTGCGCGCGACGCGAGCCGCGTGCTCCTCGATGCGCGGCCAGTCGACGCACAGTGTCAGCGTGGGTTCGCCCTCCTGCAAAGCGGGCCGAGCGTTTAACAAAGGCTTGCAATTATTTATGTTGACGGTATACTATTACTGTCTGATAACAAGTTTCTAGTACATCCTCCTTTGTAAGAATAATCCACTGTTTAGATTTAAGCAACAATTTCTGATACCTTACGGCCGGTTTGCAGCTAACCTCCACTGCCAAACATGTCTCAGTGTTTACAATTAATTAGCAGATAATTTCTGCCCAAATGTAGCCATTGAAATGGCACTTTAATATTAATAATAGTAGCTTGGAAGCTTACAGTATGCAAGAATAACACCAATAAACAGGCTTTATATCTAAGCTATCTCAGCCATAGATGCTTGCGCCAGCCAGCCGGCGACAGCGTACCTCAGAGGTGGCCTTGCGCGCCATGCCGAGCAGTTCGAAGGTGGTCGCGATGTCGTGGCTGTACATGCCGGTCTCGCGGCCTATGCTCTCGATGGAGAGCTCGCTGGCCGAGCGCCGGCCGTGCAGGAACTCGAGGATCACCGACTTCCAGTACGCATGGTAGGAGACGCGGCCGAGATCTGACAGCGGTTTCTCCGGCGTGCCGGGCTGGCCCTCTTCCTTCGACAGCAGGTAACCTGCTCGGCGCAAGGCGACAATGTTAGTTTACACAGTTTGAGGGCTCGTACCATAGTGCCACGCACGTTCTAGCCACCAAACGGCTTGAATACCGCATTAACAGTGAATATTTATTTACAATAATTATGCTCAGAAAGGATTTTCCACATGTTTCTTTTTCAGCGACGAAAAATAATGACATCATTGCATAATTAATTGGTAGTACGCCAGATTTCAATTAGTGAGCGCATGTAATTGCAGCTTGAGGAACAGAGCTTGCTTGAACTATAACTAATTATCAGTTCAGTTGTGTTATCTCATAAGAATCTACTCAAACATTCTCAAACTACTACTGATTTTATTGCTAATTTTGGAATCAAACTAACTGCAAGCTTGGATGATGAAAATAAGTTTTGAACATTTTAACAGACAAAATTACTGACTTTACAAGGAAGTTTTCTTTGTCTCGAGAGCTTTATGCTCTAGTTGCATTTAAATTACACAAAAAGCTTGCACCAGCCTCGTGTACAAAATGGCTCGACGTTCAAAATATTGTACAGCTAAATTGGTGTACAGAGTTTGTTGTCGACTCACTGAAGTGAATGAGGAAACGTCCGAATCCCTGTCGCTGGTATTGCGGCATTGTCATGATGCACGACACGTTGTACTTCTGCTGGCAGTGCTTCTCCTTGGAGAAGTAGCCCACCAGGTGGCACCCCTTCGAGTCGTTCTTGGTCAGCACGTAGAACAGGAATGGCTCGACGTCGTAGTAAAGCGTCTTGTGGTCGAGGAACAACTTTGCGAGCAGGCACAGATTTTGACAGTAGATCTTGTTCACATTGCCATCGACCTGAAATCATGGGCAAACACTCGAGCTTAGTTAGTTTTAAATGTGAGTTAGGATGTGGAAAGGCTTTGTGTTATGTCTGCTGTTGGTGTTGAGTTGTCAGATTTTGCAACATAAACAGCACATAGATTGTTCAAATGTCTGGAATGGACATCATCTTCTTTCTAGGAGTTGATCCTTGGTATGAATATTTTCTCTACACCAGTATGTGCAGCAAACAGTTGCTTAGAAGTTGATACACAGATATGTTGGTATGTTATGTACCCTGCCACTAGTGGTGAAATGAATGCTTACTTCAAACACAGATATGTTGTTGTGTCGGTAGATTTCGGTCGCCGGGGGGTGCCGCCAACAGCACTTGTCTTGGTGTCTCTCGAGCACCGCCTTGCTCTTTGTGTATTTCAGGCAGAACTCGCAGAGAAAAAGCTTTGGCAACCTGCAAACCAAGAGACGCTTGTTAGTCAAAGCACAAAGAACGTGCATAGCTTTTACCTTTTTAGCTGTATATTTATTACACCGAAATTATTGCTTTTAAAGGTAGTTGACAACAGCACTTAACGTTGACAAAAAAGCATATGACATTTGGAAGAGGGTTCTCTGACAGTCCTAAGGAGCTCACCTTGCGTATTCCTGGGGATACGGGGACGAATACCAGGTCTGTATCTCGTATTTCCCGAACTCGATGGCGGCCGGACAGCGCTGCTGTGCCATCGGCGCGTTGGACGGCGTGCCGACACCGGCACTCGCCATCAACGTCTCCGGGCTCGGCAGGATCACCGTGCTGTTCTGCTCAGACGGAAACAAGTGTCAACAGCCGCTTTGCACTCGCCGCAACCGCAATTACCTCTCTACCAAATTATTCATCGAAACAATTGAAATGATATTGTGTTTTTTGACGGTAACTTCTTGCTATGCTTTTTTGGCACTTAAGAACCACAAAACACTCAAACGGAGTGTAACTTAGTGCTCTCATAAATTTGGTTGAATTCAGCTTTACTCTATTGGTTGTAACCCAACCAAATACTACAATAATCTATAATTTTTATTCCAATGGTGGAAGGAGCTGGGATAATTTTATCTAATTAGAGCCTCTAATCAAAGAAAGACTCAAAAGTCTCACTCACAAAGTCTGACAATACATTTCCTGCCCCAGCTGACAGCATTGAATTTCCCTAACAGGCCAGCGATTGTTATGAGTGCTCACCTGAGAAGCCTGTTCTCGTGTTTCGTTGTAAAGCTCTACATCTTTCTGGGTGACACCGGGTGGCAAGGCTCGCACTTGGTTGTCGGCTGCAACAACCCGCCGCGATTAGAACACTGTCGCCGCACAAGCATGGCGTGAACGCACGGGCATTGGTTTCAACATGTTTTATCAGACAGATAACTGGAGGTAGTACAATTGTGATGACTGATGAATGATGAGAGACTGTTTTTGCCATGCAAGATGCAAAGTTAATGGCAATTCAAATGAATTAAGTTATGTTAATGGTATGATATTTACAATTAATTATTGACGTAATATTTGCTCAAATAGAAAATATAAGGAGTTTGAAACACACATAGTCCAATTAGGCACAAAAAATATCTGAATATTGATGTCGAGAAACTCGTACAATTATTAAAACTAAGAACAACAATCACTGAGAACAAATGCCATGTTGAAAATTCCTTGTATTTTCTTCGTAATTCGAGACGATGCTATAATGTCTAAACATATTTGTGGTACGCAACAGACAATGTAGTGACAGGATTGAGCAGGTTGAGGTGCGTTTGCAAAGCTCCACAGGGCACAGAGTGGGGTGGCGTGAGGGAAAGCATTTGTACCGTTAGTAGGACAATTCCTTGTTAAAAAATTAATCACCCACAAAAAAACACAGTAGCAGCACGGTAGGTAAATCCAAAGATCCAAAAAAAAAATAACTTTTCCTGCTTGCCATGATCAATGCATGTGCGTTCTTGTTTTAGACAAAGCAGAGAATGTTCAAGGCGCACACACGCATGTCTGTCTGTCTGTCCCATTAGGGTGAAGAGTTGATAGTGCTCACTTGATACCACATCCTGGCAGCCAGCCATCCACCCAGCCAGTCAGTCCAAGTACCCAACGATTAAAAGCCGAAAGAGAGAACGGGACTTGGAAACTTATGGATGGGCAGGTTGGCTGGGAGAATGCGAAAAATTTGCTTCGAAGATATTCCAAGAGCAAGCGAGAAATTTTGAACGAGTTTACTGTGAGAATTTGGAAATGGTTACTGGTGACGTTAGTTCGAGCCAGGCTCCGACGTGAGAAAGTTAGTGCGGCCACGCCGAGGATCGGTAGATTGCCCTCGAGGATGGAGGGGCTGGGAGCAAGCCAGGACAAGGGAACGATCACACACTCACAAGGTCACTCGCCAAGCATACTCGAGGATGTGGCCAAGCAAAAAATGAAACAAGGTGGTCAAGATTATTAATTAGATTAAGTGAGATAAAATTATCGTGAAGATGATGCTGGCGCAATGCATTTTTAGAGCTGAACCTTTAGCGAGAATATAACCGGCGGTTTAGCGACACGGTAGGCAAACGATCCCAAAGTGCTAGATCGGCTACCTGCGATTAAACCCGGTACGTTCCCCCCAGAGATTCAGCGAGAAAAATGTGCAGTGAAGAGTGTGATGTCCCGGAGTGAAACCTTTGCCTTGCCTCTCGTGATCCCGAATGGATTAAGATGTTAAGCAGGAGTGATACAAATAAATCCGATGCTGATAGAGTGATAGCGATAGGATATGGTGGGCTCTTACCCGAATGCTTGAAGGCTGTTTGCGGTACGATTGGCGTGGATTGAACTGAGACTGGGTGGTGGTAGCGGTGATGATGGTGGTGGTGGTGGGTCTGTGTTGCCTCTGCAATCAAGTGCTTCTTTTTCAGCTTGGGATCGTCCGAGTTCAGCATCGAAGACGGCGAAAAGAAGGGGTGAGGCATCGAGCGGCTCATCATCAGATTGCCGAGGGAGTGCGGGTTAACACCGTAGAGTGGCGGGCCCTCTCCCTTCAGTATCCGCCGCCGCTCTTGCTCGATCTTTTTGCTGTTCACCGCGGTTTTCACCATCCGCGACGGGGTCATGTGTTTCCACGCGGAGGGCGATGGCGACGGGGAGTCGAGGACGTCGACGCTCGGGACAAAGATGCCCGGCTTCGGGCCTTCCTGGCTGGACGACGACGGGGACAGAGACCTGTCCGCAGGACTGCTCTTGAAGGTCACGTTTTTGCTTGGCTTGGACGCGACGAAAGTGACCGGTTCGACGCTTTTGTGGTGCGGACTCGTCAGGTTGGCGCACAACGAGTTGACGCTGGTCCGGACCGGCTTGGACGGGATTGTGACTTTCGATTCTCTGAGCTTCTCCGAGAGCCTGAGCCTCGACGGTGGCCGTGGTGGCGGTGGCGGCGGCGGCGACGCCGCCTTCCTCGCCGGGGACTTGGACTTCTTGGCCGAGGTTTCCGCGTGCACAGGCGGCGCCGGCTTCGACGTCGCCGGCCGCGGCGCCGGCGCCTTGGCCGGCGGCTCGGCCTCCGGCGACTTGGTCTCCGTCGGCTTGCGCGCCGTCAGGCTGTAGTTGACGCTGCCGCCCGCCCGCTTCCGGTTGTGCGACGGCGTCGTGAACAGGTGGCTCAGCCCGTCGAACAGCCCCTTGAGCTGGCCGAAGCCCGCCTGCAGCTTGTAGCCGCTGGACGTCGACGACGACGACCCGTTCTTCTCCTCCGCCTGCTGCGAGTTGTTGCTGCTGCTGCGGCTGCTCTCGCTCTTGACGCAGACGCTCATCGCGCACGGCCGGCCGGCATCGTCGGCCAGCGACGGGAACTTGATCGCGGCCGGCTCGGCCTTCAGCGAGCCGACGATGGCGTCGTTGCCGAGTCGCTGCGCGGCCGCCGCGAAGCCCCACGGCGAGTTTTCCGAGTCGTCGCTGACGTATGGGACGCGCGCGGCCCCCGACAGCTTGGACCGGCGGCCGGGGGAGGGAGAGGAAGAAAACAAAGAGCCCCCGACTTTAAGGCCGTCGCCCGCGCCCGACTGCTTGGCCTTGGCGGTCGCCGTTTGCCGCGGCTGCGCCCCGCTCGACTCCGAGTCCGTGCTGCTACTGGCCGCGGAACCGGACGCCGCCGATCCCCCCACCCTTCCCGCCGCCGACGGCTTGGCAGGGCCGCCGCTGCCCGCCCGCTTGAACTTGTGGTCGGCGTTGAAAACGCTCAGCCGGAAGAACTTTTGCTTTTCCTTCGAGATGCGATCGCTCTTCTCGTCGAGCCTAGCCTGAGCCCTTCCCCCACCACCTTGAGCTTGAGAGAGGAACGAGGAGGAGGGGTGATTGTCGGAGTCGGAAGCGCTCGATTCATTACCCTCGTCGGAGCTCGACGACGCTTCCGTTACCGCCGCGCGCTTGCCCTTCTTGCCCGGCGCGGCGGCCGCCGCTGCCGCGGCTTTGGGAGGTTTTGTGTTGCGTCGGGGTTTCGCCAGTAACCTGTGGAAATCAACGCACACGTTCAAACGTTGCGTCGCGTTGGCAAATGGCAACGGTGAGCTATCATTTCCGAAACCATCACATGTTGCAAGGAATGGAATTTGCAATGAGAAAAATTAACAGCTTTTTGTAATATGCTATTTGATGTCTAATAGTGAACATGGATAGGTTTTTTTATTGGTAGGCAACTCAAATTTTATGACCTCGATGAAAAGAAAGTATTCCTGCTACTTATTGCCAAGATTTAAGTTGGCATCTTTTAACACGCCGGCAGCAGACTAATCGTTAACCAACTAAAACAGTGCCAAAAACCCAAGAACTATTTGCAGCGTCAGCAAACGCGGCACCAACCGGAAAAAACGTTCCTGACGACCCAACGGCACCCACCTGGCGTTCTTGCCGCCGCGAATCTTCTCGCGGACCTTGTTGTACTTTCTCTTGACGGTGCCGGCGGCGTCCAACCTGCGCGCCTTGGTGCCGCGCTGCTCGACGGCGGCGGCGGCGGCGGGGCCCCCCAGGCAGTGCTTGCACCGCCACGGCGCCTTCAGCCGGCGGTCCGGCGCCGGCGCCAGGCACCCGATGTGGTACACCCTATCACAGTTGCAGCAGCACACCTGGCATGTCTGGGGGCAAACGCGGGGCAGCCAGCTTTTAGCACGCGGTCGGACGGTGGCGTGCGAGATTCGCTTGTCGGCCTAGCGTTGCGGCGGCGGCGTTTATCAATTAATGGAGTATTGTCGATTAGGAGGCTTGATTTCTAGCAATTGTACTACCAACTACCAGTTCTATGAATTTATTCCTTAGACTACCTATAATTCTAAACCAGCTGCTGGCAAACTCTAAATATATTATATGTTTGGTACCTACCGTATGAATTTCTTCCCAGACTACAAACTGAAGTCCTGAAGACATCACTATAGTGGTAGTATTTCTTACTCTGGCTACGTTATATACATATGATATTGTTGTGGGTATAATCGTAATAATTTGTATGAAAAGTTTTCATTTAGTTCGAAAATTGGCTGGCCTTTCTGGGATAAATTTTCATCTAGTCTATCTCACCACGGAGTCGGGCATCGAGCTCATGTCTTCATGACTCGCCCCTGATCAAACAGACTCGCCCTAGATCAAATGCCAAGAGCCTCAGAACCCCACACACAACAATAACCGACATCTCATCTCAGCGTAAATATTAATTCACAACCACTGGCACTCAATTTCCCGGAGGATCGCAAAACAACGGAGCAACGATGTCACTTACTTGATCATCAGTCTCTTGGCATCCGGCGCACGTCCGGCACTCCTCGCAGAACCAGGCGTTCCCGCGCGCGATGAGCGCGCCGAGGCCGGAGCCGCGTTGCTCGCGCGTCACGCATGTCGCGTGCACCGAGCTGCCGCACTCGCCGCACGACGTCAGCTCCTCTGCGTCGCCGCCGCGGTTCTTCCCGGCTGTGCCCAGGCACTCGCTGCATATCGGCAGCGAACCGCACTTCTGCAACCGAGCGTGCAAACGAAGCCGTTTAGAACATGGAATCGTGACTGATCAGATGGTCAGAGACGGAATCTGTTTCCGGCAGCAAATATCGGCAGTGAACTGGATTTCAGCGACCGAGAGCGCAAGTGTGGCCGTTTAGGACACGGAATTGTTTTAGCCGATCGAATCGGGTTACGGTTTTTAGGCGGCGTAGCACACAAACTGGACTGTCGAGAGACAGAAGCATTGCATTTGCATCCTGTAGAATCGGGCAACTAATCTTCGGCTCAATATAATTTTTTTTTTTTACGGCAGCAAACAGCACTGGTGCAATGGGACACAGAGACTTGACATGGTCAGTGATGGAACCGATTCAGCTTTTTGACCCAGCTAACTGATTTTGCCTGAAGTGAACCACATAACAGCAAGACACCAGATCTCTGCAAGACACCACATTACAAAGGCAGAAAAAAATATAGAATTGTTATAACTACCTAGTCGAAAAGCAAATCGAGCTTGACCTTCTACAACAAAACATCAAAAGGACAGATATTTTTGTGATTTATCTTTTCTATACTTATCGGAATAAATTTTAATGTAAATTAGAGGTGCCTAGCTCAGATGCAGCTCCGAGGTCACCCCTCAACCAAATAAATGGCTGTTTTCAACAACTTTCCTCAGCTATCAAAATGAGAACCATCCCAATAGTGTACATCGTCATGTGTTCATGTACTCCCGCCTTCTGATATTTAAGAAAATAAAAATATAATTAATGAGCAATTGAAGAACGACGAGTTTTACCTCCAAGCCGCATGAGTCACCCCACACGTCCATGATGAGGAAATGGGACTACTTTTACCCCAAAGCCCACAGAAGACCGCCCAGACGGTGTCCAAACGGTGTCCAAAGACCAACGTCTTCGTGCGACTACAGCTCGTGCCAGAACACTACACGTCCGCTGATTGCCACCCACTCAACGCGAAAAACACCACATGAAACTTATGATTGTTGTCGAGAATTCAGCAAATATAGGAAAAAGCCGCGAACGACCACTTCGCGCACTCCGGTAGCAATTGGTGGCGGCGCGGTTCATTGTTGACACGTCCTTCCTTACAACAACAAAAACAAAAACAGCTGGCGGTTGCAACGTGCTGTCCTCAAAATAGGTACCCCATGAATTCCTGGTAGTATTTGGAAGTTACGCCGCATATTATTGTATCGGAGTCTTCCTTGGTTCCTCGTGAACGATCTTAGTAATAGTACCAATTCCTAGTTTTCTAAAGCTTATCGCATTGAAAGGTGGCAATTGCTTTATTTCATTCATTCGTTAGACGCTCGATGGACAACAAACGCATTATTCAATTGAAGTGTGATAAGTTTCAATTCTACAGAGGAAATTAGATGAGCAGCAAAATTTCTCTCCGACTTCATCAAATGTTCGACTATTTCGAGGAATGATGGGATTGTGATTTGTGTACAATCACAAGTAACATTTATAAAATCTAGCGCTCATTTAAGGCCGGTAACGAGGTAACTACTAGGTAATAACTAATAATAAGCAGCGAAATGTAGGTACGCATAATTGAGCAATCATAGCGAATGAGAAGGGCATTGTTGCGCGTAGTCGCGTGACAAACTACCGGCTGGGAAGCTGCGGTGGACCAGATCTCATCGTAATTGAATAGCTCCTCTCGCAGAGGAACTGAATCAATAAAACGAGCGTATTTCTGGAAGAGAGAAAAAAAACACCAACCTAATACCTACGTGGCACAATAGATTCTTCCTACAGGGGATGATAAAAACGTAAAAAAGGTGAAACATATCATACTGTCATTCATTTGATGCGGACTGCGGGGTGGGTAGCACGGTGGGTGGGCACGTACAGAGCGCCTAGCGAGCTGGAAGATCGGGGTGGTGGGGGCTGCGGGGGCGGCGGTCGGATGGGTCGGTGCGCAGTCGAGCGCCGGCAAGTGGACGAGCACGCGGAGAGAAAAGGTTCCCGGGAAACGAGAGGGAAAAAATCAATGTGCAATGTAATCTAGAATGTCTGGTTTGAGTCAGTCACTACTTCCCGAACAGATTCCCCGGCAATCTGCGAGCTCCCGCCGCCGCCGCCGCCGCCGCCGCCGCCGCCGCCGCCGCCGCCGCCGCCGCCGTGCACAGCGCGTCACCTCACCGCTCGCTCACGGCGTCGGGCGTCGGAGGGCGTCGGGGCGCCCCTCCCTCCCCCACCACCCCCTACCCCCGGTCGACACACTCTCGGCAACATAGGGTTGCCGTTCACTTGGCCCGCGCCGCCACCGTTCACACGCCGTCGCCGCTTGCCGTCGCGGCGTCGGCGTCGGCGTCGCGACAAGCTTTCTCACGTCCCGCCGGCTTTGCGCTAGGTGAGAAATGTCCGCCCCGCGTTCACGACGGGCGGGCGGGGGGGTTCAAGAAGCGTGCTCGCTTGTGTCACAATGCTCTGCGTCCCAAAATAGACGTGCGCCTCGTGGGTTTTTTTCTTTGATCCACGACGGGAACTCCGCACTTACTCCCGTTTCGAACGGCATAACTTGAGCGATTGGCGCGTACATTTCACAGCCTCCGATCTCGACATTATGGTCGGCTGACGGCCAATTCCAACATTGCGTCGCATCGCGATTCGTTGGATTGGACGTATAAGATGTTGGCTGTAAAGCAACGAGCGCCTTGGGTTGTTGGTACTTGGGTGTAGGTTGGTATGAGCGATGCTGTGATCGTATCGCGACGGAAACACCTGTGCCTGATACACCGTGATACTAGCGCTCGCGGATGCAGCATCGAGTCGTGCAATGTCAATCACACGGAAAGGTCGAAAGTTAACAGATAGAAGGATAATATAACGACGTCTATTATCGATGGTATCGAGTCGGAGCGAGCTCTTGAGGAGCGCTGTGGACGCGGCTGGCAACAAAAGGAATGATCGAAACAATTATATCCCACGTGAAGCTCGCGCTAGCGGCCCCGCTTCGCTGGTCACGAACAGGAAGGCGAATGGAAGAAACAAAGAGAGGCGAACGTTCGGTGAGCCAGCCAGGCCGGCCGGCTTGCCCAGGCCACAATTGTAGATGTATACAGCTTGATATTCGAATTAATTATGAGCAGATATTCGCCGGCGATGGCCGATACGATCCGCTGCTCTTCTGTACCATCTGTACCGTCATCTCTGTATCGTTCGACAAACGAATTCGCGAGCTGACGACGAGTTGCCGCCGAGGAGCACCATGTTTGGTAGGAAATAACTGGTGTCTTTGCGCTGCGGCCATATGAGCGACACGAAGTGCTTTTCATGCCCGTTGTTGCTGCTAACAGATAGCAGTACAAAAGATCGATTTCTGTGTAAGTTATTCTTTACGATTCTATTTTCAAGAACGAATTCGACGGCGGAAACCGTCTCGGTTTTCTAGGACACAAAAAGCGCAATGAAACAGGGGGCCACGCAATCACAGGCCCTCAAACTAGAGCTCGTTGCTTGACATGCTCAACAGTCAACTGTCTGGCTTTCAGATCCGTTTGTGAACCGAAGAAATCTCTATAAAAAGAGTTAACAAGCTTGTTAATCAAGCCGAAATGTTTAGATTAATGGACAGCCAATAGTGTGACCACTAACGATATCCCAACAAAATTTCGCTGCGGCGTCGTATTTTTTTAAATATAACCTCCTTGACCAATTTCAAGGCTTTATTTTTTTGTGCTCTACCTAAGCGAGAGTTCTTTTATTTCGCGTTATTCAGAGCCAGGATTTCGACAATAGATATTCGTATAATCAACGAAATCTTAGCTGTATAAAATGCCTATGCTGACAATTAGGAGGTTTAATATACAAAGGCAACGTGAAAGGCAGTATAGTGTGACAAACTATTGCAAGCTACTTGGAAAACAGATACGTGATCACGTTTCTTTGAAGTATCTGTATACCAGGGGCGGTTAGTGCATGAGGCCGAGGAGGCCGTGCCGCCCCAAAAAAGAGAGGAAAGAGAGGAAAGAAAAAAGTTTTGTATACTAGGTGTCTTTGGATTACCTATTTTCATTTGAAATTTGAAATGTCGTGGCGTTCTCAATTTGCGTTCGTTCAGCGACATCTATGCGTCTCTGCGGGTATTACGCGTCTTTGCTGCATGATTGTCCATATCGCGTCATAAGGGAGGCACCTGACGTCAAGCGGAGGCCGGCGACCCTGAACTATAGGTGCGGGGTGTGGAGAGATCTCTAGAGCCTCAAGGGGGGGTGTTGAAACGTGGCTCTCTCGGACGATCTCACGTCTCGCCGGAGTCCACGCTTCCCCTAGGATCTTTGGTTCCCCCACGTTCCCCTCCTTACGATGCGCGAGCAAGGCAGAGCCGAGGGAATCGGCTGGTTCCAGAGGCTCTGGGCCGAAGTTACCCGAGGCCCGAACAAAGTAAACTTACATGTCGCCAATTCCGTGCAACCGGTGCGATTTTATTCCATGCTAATTTGTTACTCTTTATTGATTGAAAGCAGACAAGTTTTAGATGAATTAATTTAAAGTTAATTTCTGTGTCGTGTGTTTGTGTATCTACGCGCCTTCTGTGTAATGTTTGCGTTTTGCAAGTGTTGTAAATGCTACGTGTGCTAGTGCTATCCTCTTGCGACATCATGTATGCGGTTGATGATTTTCTGAATTTGCTAGTTAGCAAACGCGACTTCGTAGAACGTGTCAAAATCAAAACTATTGGTAAGCCAACACCCTATCTCAAAATAATCGACAAAGATGGTACTATAAATCGTTCGTTTTCTGACAAGTGGCATCGAAGATTTGGCTGGCTGGCGGGCAGCAATGAGAATATTTGCATTGTTTTGGTGGTCTTGTGTCATGCTCCCTGCTTGCAACAACAAACACTCGTGAGGAATTCCATAGGCTACGTAGGTGTCACAAAACCTTCCCAGATCAATCAAACGTCACAGGACGAGCATCGAGCATATTCGAGCTGTATCGAGGTGTAAGGACGCCAGAGAGTCGACGAGGCAATAAATGATGGTGCAAGTGTTCAAAACGAACTCCACAATCTTCAAGTTTCTAAGAATCGTCTAATCCTCGAGCGTTTGATTGACATAACTTGCTTTCTGGCAAAGCAGGAGGCTTTCCGCGGGCATGACGAAAGCGAAACCTCGGCCGATAAGGGGCATTTTAGATTTAGAGGACAGTATGACCATTTTTGTAAATACGACACCGTGCTACGTGAAGGTGTTTCCAAGATATCGCAAAACGAACAAATCGAGTCGGTTGCTTAAAATCACAAAGTAAATATGGTACTGTGATTTCTTTTGTGGAAATTTGACGGAACAACCGAAATTGCTTGCAATTCTCAAGTTTCTGTTACCTTTCGGTACGTGAGCAAGGGAAATGTGATCGAACGTTTTTTTATGGTTTTATGCGATTCTAGACGCAAGTTCTGGCCGGAATGCCACTTGTCGGAACTCAAACTGAACTTCAGATAGAAATTCTCGTTAGGGTTGTTATTATTTTTGTGCCTCCTCTCTTTTTCGACCCACGAGCCGCCACTGCTGTATACCTGGTATATACCGGCAATGATTTATAGAAAGTATGGCCCACCTCTCGCAGCCAGTGTAACTAATATCCATCTTCGAAGTTATACGGTTAGACTTTACCGTAGTCGCTGGCACTTCGAAGAACTATTAGTTGAAACGTGTAGGTAAAACAAACTATTAAAAGTCAGAGTATCTCACAATTGATTTTGAGTTTGCATTTCTGTTTGCACCTCTTATGCATAGTTTAGACTCTTAGAGTCTCCAACAAATCTCTATCCTATTGTGCCGAGAGCTAGGAATTGTGATACACGAGCTAAAAATACATCGCGTCATCTTGCGTAATTAAATACTCTGCCTCCGTGCCGCTTGTTTACAAATAATAACCACATAAGGTTGGCTTCGTATACGTCACTTTCAGGCAACAAGCAGCACCTACAACTCTTTTAGTTCACATATTTACTCTAAACTAGCAAGATCCCATCAGTTTACAACACAATAACAATGATAGAGATAAGAAGACGCAACATTGGGCAGATCGAAAAACACGGTGGCAACCACACACACACACACACACACACACACACACACGAAACTGTAATACCTTCTTCGATTGTTCTAACTTTACTTTCGAAGGTGGCCGTCTTCTCATAATACACTCGACACACAAGCGCTCCGATAGAACTGCAGGACAAATCGATAACAACTTACTAAGCCTTCACTCGCCGCAATGGCTGACGGAAACACCTCGACAATATGAGTGAGTGTGCGAGCGTGTGTGTGTGTGTGTGCACACTGTAAGGTATACGTCACGAAATGATAACGAGCGTTCGCTCATTTGAAATCTATCCTGGAAACACATGCTTTGAGTAATCTGCCGACAACATAATAATCAAGCATCCTGCTCGGAGATTAGCCATACGAATAGGAACCGCTCGGCAGTCGGCACTTTGCAGGCTAAGCTGAAAAGTGCGATAAGGTGGCGATAGTGAATGGGGTTCGCCGATTGGGTCACGTGCAACGACAAGTTAGGCGTATAGCGTAGTGTGTATAGCTTTGTTTTAGCTTGCAGCCTAGCAGCATGATTTAGCAGTAGCATGGATCATGTAGACGCATGATGTAGCGTAGTTTGTCGTGGTGCAGCGTTGTCAAGCGTGGTGAGTCGTGTAGTATAGCGTGGTTTAGCACAGTTTAGCGTGGAGGTATAGCGTGGCAAAATCGTGTTGTATCATCTTGTAGCAGCGTGGTGTTATCGTGTATTAGCGTAGAATAGCGTGTCTAGGCGTGGTGTATCGTTAGGTAGCGTAGTGAATCGTGGTGTCGTCTGGTGGTAGTACAGCGTGGTGTGGCAGCCAGCGTGGACGGGCAAGCACGTGGCAGTGTTTATCAACAGAGAGCACGTGTCCGCCCCGAGCTTGGCGCGGTAAGTTCGAAGCCGGCTGGTCTGCGAAACAGTCTCGCCGAGGAGTGATAACAAACAACAACAAGCTATGCGCGAAACGCATTGCCGCGATCGGACCAGCCAGTGTGGATCCACTCAACCGGATTACAGAGTTGATATGCGTTAGATCCGTATCATTATTTGTTTTCATATTTTTTTCTTACAAGCAATTAATCAAATGTTGAAAAACACCCTATCAGAGAGCGTATTTTTCAGAAATCGAACACCGGTCTCCGCCTTTTTAAAGCCCACATACTTTTGGAAATGTTTTCTAGCTTTTCTTTACACGCGGAATACATCGCCCACACGAGGTAATTTGTAGTTCGGATGAATTCCATCCAAGATTATCTACGCAAATTGTTGCTGTCGTCTGTCAGAGGCAGATGTATGAGGGCGGCGTCAGCGTGAATTAAATCAATTATTCCGCGGGTATGTTGCTGGCTTTCGAAAACGTAACATGCAGGTATATTATGGGTTTTGATGAGAGAGACACGTAACAATTGTGACGTACTAGACTCTAATTCTCGAGCGGTTTTTCTTGCGTGCGAGATCGGCACTTAGCAACCGATTCTGGCGATTTTGTAACCTCGATCAAACGTAATTTCCGTTAAAAAAAATGCCAATGCACTGGTGACGTGACGTACGGAGCCGCTGAACTGAAGGGAATAATTCCATCTTTCTCAACACCATTGATTGCGTCATGTTATCGATACCGAAAATGACAAGACACAGTTGCAATCTTTGACAGCTGAAAGGTGTCTATAATTCGCGAATCGATCCACAATCAATGCGCGGGATTCGAAGCTGCAAGGCACGAGGCACGAGGCACGAAGGCGTTCAAAGTTTGCCGTGTGCCGTGGCCGGGGGCAAGGGGTCAGCCAGTGCCCGGGGGGGGGAGGGAAGTGGCAACAAGGGAGTCGTCTAGGCTAACACGGATAAAACGATATGAAGATAGAGCAGTAGGATGAGGAGGAAGAGAAGAGTGTGAACAAGGATCAATAAAGAGCCAGCTAGATTCTCGAGTCAAGAGAGTTCACCCGTCCACCCGCCAGCCCTTATAAAAGCACCCCTCCCACCTCGTCCACGCCACCGCGAAGCCTCACGCTCGGACGTGGAAGCATCGAAACGCCCACGCTCTCGTTTAATAATCTACCGCGATTCTGATTCCACCTCTGTGATTCAGCGACATGAACTTCGAGACGTGTACGTTTCATGGGAAAGATCATACACCGAGCACATAACACCCTGCCCACACGCGAAATCTTGAAAAGGTTGTTGGCGCTAGCGACTGCAGCGGAGTCGCGAGACTATCGCTATTTACCCTTTATATACACTTGATAAACACTCGACGGCTTGCTTACGCTGATCGGCTAGAAGATCAAGTGAAATTACCCGCAACAAAACACTTGCAATGTCAGAGCTGCAAAGATTGACGCCGGCTCATAAACTCAGTGTTGTTGATTAATTGGCACGAGATGCTAATCGACGTAATTAATTCCATGCACGCGAACGTGAAACTTGCACATTATACGCAAATTATCCGCGTGGATGAAAATAAATAAAAAATCGTGCGTTATATTTTCAGCCGTGTTCACCTCACGCGGCCTCTCTTTCGCGGAAAAATGGCACATCGTAGATTTCGTCCGTCGAAATCGCCGGGGCTACGGATGGCGGCATGTGTGGGATTACGAATCAACGAGGATACTGTTTAGCATAATGCGCCGATTGTCAACGAGCTCCGCTGTTTTGCACAACACTGCCAGCTCGTGCTCGGGCTCAACTAGGAATGTGTTGAACAAGGATCCGAGATCGATGTCTGGTGCTCAAGTCCACGGAGATGCAGGCTCTTTGGTTAAGTGGCCACTAAGTGGCTCAGATATCCATGTCAAAATCAATGTGCAACTTAGTAGCTGTGCACTTACGGCACCTAGCAAAACCACCCCATACACCATTCGTATAAGCGACGCCAGAGTCAACTGAATGATGTTCATCCCTCGAGCTGCTTCATGTTTCTAATCGGATTTGGAAAAATTCAAGTGCCCGTCAGAACGACTGTGCGGTACGAAATTGTCGTTTCTCGCTCGTTGTAGCTCATAATATACACCACCGATTGAAAATGGCAGAAAGAGACAATGTAAGTGCGAATGTTCGCAATTTCAGGTGGAATTCGCAAGTCGGTTAGCCTGAGGCCGAGGTGTTCGCCATCTGCCAAGTTATCACCTCAAGAAAGCGCCCCTCGAGTCCCCCCGTCCGCATAGCTGGCCCGCCGAAAATAGCCGACACGAGTACCGACATGCTGCCAATTATTTCTGCCGAAAAAACTGCAAACTCGCGAAATTCGATTACTCTGATCTGATCGTCGGAAACAGGACAACTTGCCGCTGCAAATGAATTCCACGATTAGCGGTCGGAAATGTGCGATGCGTACGGAGATGCTGTAGTAGTACAGACCGCCATTTAAATATGTTAATTTTTTGATAAAAATTAAATGGTGTCGGCTTCCGTTCTGTAACTAATTTCTCCGATTGTCAGAGATTAATTGCAGCGAAGATGGTATCACTCGGCGAGGAGGACCAAGGTCGCTTGAAATGCAACAACACCATTGTGGTATACACATTATGTGCGATGGGTATTTACGCTCGAGGAAAATTCAAGATGAATATGTATTCGCGATGTAGTACACCGTCTGCTAATTAATTCCTGCGGAGATCGCGAACACTGGTTTTCGGCGATCCGAATTTACCAAGCCTCGCACGTCCCCGCGATGTGGCCCACCGCCGCCGCCGCGAGTTCGACTTGAACTTGGAACACGATGGACGGTGGTACA
Source organism: Nemurella pictetii (assembly GCA_921293315.2). Taxonomy (NCBI): domain Eukaryota; kingdom Metazoa; phylum Arthropoda; class Insecta; order Plecoptera; family Nemouridae; genus Nemurella; species Nemurella pictetii. The sequence continues at coordinate 8,904,008 of OV121115.1, read as the reverse complement.
TCCTTGTTACATCCATGTTACATCCACGATACATTCACAACGACCACAACGCCGAAATGTTAACGAAAGTGAAACGGCCACTGGACTGGCCGGCCAGCCAGCGTTTAGCGGACCATGAACGAGTAATTGCCAATAATTACAGGCCTGACGAATCCCGCGATGCAACTCAGAAACACACAGACCGGCGAAATGAGAAGCGAACATAATGCTGAGACTTGTTTCAGTTTATCAGTTTTAATGAGGTGAAACATTTAAATTCATAACGCAAAGCATTAGTGCATGTCGAATTTTCATGTTGACCCTCTGTGTCCTCTGGGCGCCGTCTATGAAATGAGCGCATTCAACGAAGGCAGCGACTAGACGAGCGTCGTCTTTGCAAAGGCGCCCGACGTCTTCGTAAAGGCGTCGGTCGCCGCCATTGATCGGCATTGAATGAATTGCGGCGACGTGCGGACTCGCAGCAGCTCGATCAATCGCACGTGGATATCAAACAAGTGGATGAAAACTCAGTCGGCGACGACTATCTAAGATATATTGCTTGATAGACCGAGTAATTAACAAACTCAACAGCCACGCTAACAGCTCAATGCTTCGAGACGGCAAGGTGTTCGCAATCGGCCAAATAGTCGGCCTAATTACATATACAACAATATGATCGGACTTGTTGATCAACATCTATGAAATAATATATTATCTGTTCATTTATCATGTAACAGAGTGCAATTACGTACCTCTTAAAGCATCAACGCCATGGTAAATTATAATTATGTTCAACAAACTACAAATAGCAATTAACATGTTCGTTAACGTTCCTCGGAAGCCTTGTACCTGCGTCTTAATTAGACATATTTCGGATGAGTATAAGGAATGAAATTATCATTTTAAAATTTCAATTATACACCTTTCGGATAGCCGGTCCGGCAGCATATGTTTCGGGTGGAATATTTAAATCGCCACTTCCGCCATGTCTTTCAGCCGGGGCGTTTGATTGTCATTCTCTATAGTTGCCCATTGTGTTTCCGTTCTTCCCCCCACATTAGCTAAGGCGTCGGGAAAAAAAACAAGCGACGCCAACCGCCTGCAGAGCCACATAACTTCCACTGACCACTTTCTTGGCTGTTACGATGTTCGAGCTATTTCATTGCGATTCATTTGCAGGGCCGATATTATACAGCGCGGTGGACACCGCAGTTAGCAACGAATGTATCGCATTTTTTCGGACGACACAGCAGCTTTCGGCGACCAATGATTGGCCGAATACAATGAATTCAGACCAAATTTCAAAACAAAACCAAAACTTACAGGCGTGCCACCACCTCCCTTAGCGGCGTCCGCTGTGATGGCCAGCCTTTACAACCCAATCCGTCGGACATGCGTACACACGTATTCGTCGTCGAATGAATCATCGGCCAGTCTTAAATGGTTTCCCCGTCTTTTCTCGAATCGATTGGAAGAATGGTTGACGCACAGCACAGGGTGGTTTAGGCCGACGCCGACGTCAACGTCGCGACCGGCTACGCCCTGCTCAGGGCTCAATATCACATCAACTACCCCTCGGCCAACAATGCGGAAGCCAACGCCGACAGGAAAACAGCGAACAGGGAACAGCGAACCAAAAACCCTAGCTGCAGCAATCGGGACTTGATTAATTATAACAGCAGTCCGTTAGCTACACGCCTGTTCGTCCCAATGTTTTTGAACGAGACGATATCATCCATAAAAATGTAATCCATTTTTTTCTTGTAAGGTCAGATATGATTGGAGTCGTTCGTTTTGGAACAAGTCTCATCCTAAGTCGTGTTGAGACGTGGTCGTGATGGGAAGGTAATGTTGATTTGTACCTCGACTCACAGCTCTGGCAATAAAGCGTATATATAGTGTTCATCATGTTGTGCTATTGTATGGCTCTGAAGGTCTGCAGATCCGAGGCGGAATGATGATCGACGTCGTGGAAAACACAACTCGAGACACTCTGGGAAGAATCGATATCAACCGCAATCATGAAAAGTCTCAATTCATTACAAATATACCGTATTTACGGGCATAATAATATACGTTTAGCCATGCTCCGCGTATTGATTTATTCACAGTTTGTGCTTGCGTTGTGTATATAAACCCAAAGGATATGAAGCACATTAAATGTTGAAGTGCAATGCACTGACCTGAATACAGGATATCAAATGCAATGTGCAACAAATTGCATCGAAATACAATCATAAAGTGGGTTTTCATATTAAATTAAATTTGTTAAAAGCGGCTGCAGCGGAGCGTTGTGTGCCGTACATGTAACTGCACAAATTGGCAAAAACAAACCAAAATAATACATAAAGTAATTGTTAATTAAGTACATTACGGTTTCAATGCAGAAACGTCAAAAACAGGTGCCCAAAGCGACCGCCAGATTTAAGAGCGACGCAGTCGCGAACGCCATGAATGCGTTCTTGTAATTGCTTTTTATCGGTCACACATACACACACACAAGATGGAATTCGTTCGCGATTCCCAGCACGGGTGACAGGCGCTGCATTATGTGCAGCAAGCGAAGCGAGTTGCAGCAAGTTTCTATGATTTACACGACAACGACACACCGTAAATAATTATCACGATCTCTATTTAACCATCATAGTGGGTAATCTGATTTCACACCCATCCCAGGTTGCAGACAGCGATCTAGATCGGCCTGCTATCTGCAAGCACAGCAGGTGTCCCCGCCGCTCGTCAACGCGGTCATAAGTACCGTCATCATAATACCAACACCATCCAGCATCATCCAGCGGACCGGCGACAAACGGACGTACCACAAGGATGCACCGATCAGCTCGCGCTTTCAATTCGCGGCCATCAATAAAAACAAAAAGCATGTTTGATGATGATGCTAGGTCCTGGAGAGACGAGCGATTGCTGCAGCCAGCGAAGTTGTCTGCACGCAGCATCCATGGCAAGAGCTCGTCTACTTGTTGGTCGTATGGGTACAGTGCGCAGGTAAGAGTAATGACATTTCACTGCCGATCCAAGGTCTATGAGGGGTGCACAAACACGGCCACCGGCGCGCATTCCGGCTGCGCCGACTGGAATAATTCAATCTGTTTTAATAACTTCGTCATGATTTTGTCGGCTCGAGCTGTATGGATGTGAAGTTGATTGAATATTATCCATCTCCGTGGCGTGTCTCTATATCGTACGGCCTGACGTGGAAGACAATGCGCTCGTATGTGATGATGCATGGCTGCAGCTGACTGGATTGTGATCGAGGACTCTTCTCACTCGACGTGAGCTGGCATTGCGAGCGGCTACTTAGTACAAAAGACCCGATTAATTGACTCCTACGTGAAAATACCGCGAGATGCCTACTGGACGTGATTACCAAAGTGGCACAGGCGCACAATGCAGCCGGCGGATTTGTGGCGTGAAGAAATTGTTAACCAAACAAAGATGCATGCCGCCCGCCCGCCGCCGCCGCCAGCGCAGCTATTCAGGAAATACCGCGCGATAGACATTTGAAGGCGTGAAATTTTTACAACGAAGTGAAATTGTGCCAAAAAGGTTATCTGTGAGCATAATTACATTGTAAAAAGGAAGCCGGTTAGGCGGAGCACAGAATACATTCACGTAACGTGGAGCGGCGTCATCACTCCCACGTCCCATGCATTTCCCCCGGAAAATGACACCAGCAGCTGGCACTCGGTATCGACATGCAACGCGAGCGGCTGCGACGACGACGACGCACGTTTTCCGCTCAGCATACTCGTCTCGCAATGACCGTATCAGCGTTTCACATGCTCCTGCGTGCATGGAGCCGGCGCAGGTAATCACATAATTGTTTCCTAATTAGCAGCCGTTTACAGCCTCGCACCGGCCCGGCACCGGCTACAGACTGCAGCCGACCAGCCATCATTAATCATCGCAAAGGTGCGGTGCGGTGCGAAAACCCGTGCGCCGCGGCGACCCGCCGCCGGGTCACAGTTTTATTGACTCCGTCGCGGTCCGTGGGTGGGCCCGACTCGAAGCCCGGGCCTCGACCCACCCAGGACGCCGTCAGGAAAATTAGGAGAACGCCATCCCACAGAACTCCCCGAGTCGCCACCGATAAACAAGCATCTAAAGCTGCCGCGCGCCGACGAGATCTTAAATTTAATGTTTGCTATCAAACCCAATTCCTGCGCCGCCGCCGCCGTTGATCTACGGCGCGGCGGCGTCACGCGACCGACCCGCCTGTCACCCGACACCCATCAATCTCACTAGCCGCGCGCCGCGATCGTAATCGACGTCGATTACACGACGGCGTGCTTCCCCATCGCTTCCCGACGCCGATAAACCAAGTGAGCGCCGGCCGCCGAGACGCGCGCGGTGTCATAAAACGCGCGGGCGTCGCCGACACTTGCCGGCTGAACGCCTCCCCCTGGGGGGTGAGCGGGGAGGCGGCTCGACGGGAAGCGTTGGGGCCGGTCAGCAATAGGTGGCTGCCATGCGGCAAGCGGCGGGGTTCATTCGGGCGCCCATGCATTGCCGCGCGGGGTAGGACATGGCGCAAGAGAGAGTGCGGTCGCGGGAGGTTATAGCCGCCGGTCCAACGCACGCACAAAACACCCTTGATGCGTACACGAGTCGATTTGGACGCATCGTCGGCGCTTATAAAATTATAACGAGTCGCGGTGTGGAGAATTAATTTCCACGCGGTAACGCTGCACTGGCCAGGCGCCACGCTCCAGAGGTTGTCCGAGGTCGAAAATAAAATGCACAGCGTTTTAGAAGCCGAAATTTCACAGAGGGTATAAGAATAGATCAAACACAATGACGTGCTTTCTGCTTACAAAGCTTGCAGTGCTGAAGCCGGTACGAAATGTATTCGAAACAAAAAGGACACGCGGAAACAAAAATAGGGTGGCTGTCGGCTTTGCTAGCATTTCCGGAGGCTGCAGCGTAGGGTTACTTAGCCGGGTTGAGGGACAACGTCACCGGCCTGGCAGCCGGCGCCACCCCCGCGGCGTCTACGTCGCCGAGGTGATTAGACGGGAGGCGTCGGTAAGCGGGCGTCGGCAACATATGACGCACGTGCATTCGTCGAAGGGTGAATCGATGTCGCGCGTCCATGGCGCCCGGTCCCCCCCCCCCCCCCCCCCCCCCCCAGCTGGTCGCGGGACGTCGTCACACTTGACATCCGCGGCGCGCTCGCCTTGCACCTGGCGCCCCGCTCCCCCAACCCCCGGGTTGTGTTATCACTTGATAATGTAGCAGAACAAAACGTAGGAGTCATATACACACGGAGCGAGGGGGTGCCCTAACATGTTGTTATCCTAACAGCGGCCCGGCGACCAACATGACGCCAAGTCATGCATATTTAACGACAAGATCGATGGCAATTGTGTCGAGTGAATTTCGTTTTGTGGGTCTGGCTATCGAGAGCATCTCGTCTGGGATTTTGCGAACGGTTTATGTGCAATATATGCAGAGTGAAATCCAGGCATTACTGCAATTGAATTGAATTCTTATATGTAGGTTGAATTTTTATGCCAAGTTATTCTGCACAACTTGAAAAGATATTACATGCTAGTATTCTAATCTAGACTCACAGGATACTTGCATACTTAAATATTGAATGATTTCTGATGATGTCTGAGCATTGCCAGATAATCGGCTATAGGGTGGTAGGCTGCCATGACGTTACTCGTGTCGGCTCGTGTATCGTAAAAAAAAACTAAGAAGCAAACAAGGCTGAAGAAACGCGCGACGGCTGGGCGACAACGATTCAAAGTAGTGGTCAAATTTGTGTGAACACACGAGTAGCGTGGAATGCGTCACCAGATAATCGACTGGCGGCTGGCTGTTGGTGTTGCTTGCTCGCTACTCGCTGCCCGCTTGCCTCGGCTACCTCTACCTGTCCGACAACCAGGCAACACTGCTAAATAATTCCAACATCCACACCTTGCCTCATTACTCAACGTTATTAACCGTTTAAATAAAATTAGCCCAACAGGCCGAGGACTAGGAGGAGACAATCGCGTCGGCGAGGCTACACGCTCGGCTGCACTCGCCCAATTATCCGATCGATACCTTGTTAGATCAACAATCACGAAATCGATACCTATACGTCCATTCGTCCAAGGAAATAAAATACAAAACATCTGGCATTGTATAAATTTGACAGATGACCAATAAGTCTTCATCTGCGTCGACGACGACAGTCCAGCCGAGACGATTGTGATTGCGAGACGAAGCTATCACGTCAAGACCCGGCCGAAAAAGGCTAATCGAACTTAACGGCGTCCGGCGGCGTAATAACTCCAACTGGTCCCTGGAGGTCTGCGCCTGCAGCCACCGACGACGGTACCCATATCGTCGGGCCACCGTCCACCGCGCCTCTTATCGTAATTGGCCACTTTGCGGGTCCCAACAAAGAGCAGGCCAGTCGTCGTTGGCATTGGCAATTCGGCCATGTTCGGACTCGGATCATGTCCGCCAAACTTGTTTCGCTTAAATGTCAACTCACTTCAAATTGATATTCTCCGCGCAATCGGCCGCCGATAAAATCGAATGTCCGAGAGCCGGCATCACAATGCGCCGGCCGTCACGACGACGGTCATAACAGATGCGGATCGATGGGCGACCAAATCGGCGACAATGTCGTCTCAGCTGAACGATTCCGGGCACGGGCCGCATGTGCGACAATCATTCGATACCCGCCGAGATGCCCGCACGACGCAAGACGCCAGCCGCCGTCCCTGTTCCGGCATCGAATTGGTGTCCGCAGCAGATCTTCGTGCCAGGTGTCTCGCGGCCGGCATGCTCGGATCACAATCCGGTCATCATCGGAGCGGGGAGCGTAGCGACATAATGAATTCGTCGCGTCATCGGAACCCACCCCCACCCACCAAACCCTCCTGGGGGGAGACACGCGATGTGCATGTTGCGATCGTCGTCGACTACGCGGCGGCGAGGGTAGCAGCAGCTCGAAGCAAGGGCCACCGACACCCGACCTGGCGCTACTTGCCGACCGGCGCACCCCCTCCCCCATCTAGGCGACGATAAACGGCAAGTAGCCGACGCCGCGGGGAGGCGGGAGTCGAGAATTAGGTGCTGGGTGGGCAGGGGGTGGGGGGCGGTGGTGGGCAGGGCGCGGGGGGTTGGTGCGGGGCTAAATGACATGCGCCGACCACGCTCTCTCTAAGCAATCGATCAGCTCACTCGGCTAACAGAATTAACTTAACACCGCAAGTCAAAACAACAATTGACCTCTCGACGGGGGTGGGGGCGGGCGGGGGGAGTGCGATGCAAAACGCACGGTGGCCATCTTTGCAAATCTAGCACTTATAAATACGCCGGGGTGAGGCGGGGGCCGGCTCGCTGTGACTGACTTCCTCCTAACGACGATGAGTGTGCTGGATTCCACTATTTGTGAGTCGGACGAGACGTTTAAAATGCCAGATGATTTTTTTTGGCACTTGTTTGCTGGTCACTGATAGTGGCTTGGTGAATCAGATTAGTCGTTTCATTTGTTACGCCGATTATACTGCTGCATGCGGCGACTGAATAAAAGACGGCCAAACGTCTCAATTTTCTCGCGAAACTTTGCTACTCGGCAATAGGATAGGCAAAAAAAACTACTCGGCGCTGTAATGGCGGGCTTTTAACATCGAGAGTAACAATCTCATTCCAGGTGATTAGTGATTGGTGATTAGCATGTTAATAACAGTGCCAACAGCTGCAGCTGAATTCAGAATAGCCGGCGATGTTAGGGGGTTGCACGTATAAAAACTCTCCGGAAGCGATTTTTTTGTAAATTAATTCGTACCCGCGTCTTTAGCAATCGCTACAAAAAATATCTTGTACTACACTATTATACTAATTCTCTAATTTATTCATATTTTTTCTGTCTTCCGGAACGATTTTTCGGATCCGTGTGTACTGGTCTGCTGGTAAAAAATTCCGACCATGGCAATGATGGCATCATCACAAGACACCCAGCTGCGATGGGAGAGCACGCCTATTCTAGGCTCCATAAATCTATTTGCAGATGCACCGTAGCCTAAATCCCGATCTAATTTTCTCATGCTCACCAGCATCTCAAAGCATCTGCACTCGCGTCGCCGGCGGCGGCGACTAGTAAGTCGGAAAGCAAGCAGAGCGATAGCACCCGCGTCATGCCAGCTATTAAGTGACCTTTTGGCATTTCAGTCACCGACAAATATAAACAATGTTTGGTGTCGCATGTGCCGGTCTAGCACGCAGCGGTGCCTGGGCGGGCGGGCGGGCGGGCCAAGGCGGGATGGCGGGAGTCAATGACGATCACATTAACACCGCACCTACAATTAGGTAGGCTCCATCCAGCCTAATTAACCCAGTCGCGACTGGCAAATTATGATTGCGTCGGATAATAATTGCTGGCGGGATGGAAAAATCTGTTAAAGGGCATGTAATTAAATTAATAATTTATTATTGTGCATTGGCTCATAGAATGTTGAAGCGATTACAATGATACCCACGGCCAATAATACACGGGCAATGTGGAAACCGGCAGTCGTTCGCTCTTTCAATAATATTTTTTTTATCGTGTGGCATTATTATTGATGCCAGTGTGTTACGTAAACGTGAGATGCTAGTCTCGCTATTGATGCATCAGACGCCGGCAGGCGAAAGAATCGAAAACAGCTAGAGATTTGTCGAATCTGATTGATGATTGCTCGTGATTCGCTGTTGCGGCAGTGGATGCCGATAAAGTGGATCGTATACTCCAAGCGGAGGCATTCACACCGAGCAACTCCTAAGCCTGTTTACTGAATCGAGCATATTGTGCGTTACATAATAACGAAGGGAGTGTAGATATTGTGGAGCATAAAGAGCGGTTGCAGTGGTGTGTGAGTGTGTATGTGGATTGTGGAAGGGGGACCGGATTAAAAAGGGAAGCTGCTAGTTGAGCGCTCAACTTGTGTTCTGATGTGAATGTGATAGACTATAGGCGTGCTAGATGTCTCCGATGTTGCCATGCCTTCGTCGTCATAATTATAATGCGAGATTGAATTATAATATCAACAAAAAAAGAGAATCGTAGAAACAAGTCCTTGGGTTTCTTTCGTATGCTAGTCGTAAGCCGCTATAAATAATAGGCATTCTCGACTATGGAAATCAAATAAATTAATTGACCAACGCAGTTTTTTCTTCTTCTCATTCTCCCGGTTGATAGTCTGTGGTTGCAAATGCAGTGATGCCTTTATACAAAGTAATAATAACAGGCATTGGATGCTGAACGGTTGATAGAAAGGTGTTTTGACTGAAGAATAAGCATTGAACTTGAGCAGAGAACACGTGCTGACGGCTGTAGTTGAAGGGGCAAAATGTCTTGCGTACAGGCAAATGCAAAACAGTTGCCTGGCCCTGTGCCGATTTGTGCTGCTACGCCTTGCCGAAAGCAAGGCGCACTTTTTTCTCTTCGGTGAAGAAGCAGCACCCCTATGAATACGCAGTGGGGTTGGTATATCTAGGTCTCAGAGAGACTAAAGAAGAGCACGTTGGAACGGGTGCAACTTGCTCGTCGCTAGGTTTGTGGATGTCACATTTGAATGGGCAGAAGAGGCAGCTGGATTTGTAACACACGAAGCTTTCGACATATTAAAAGGGAGATGCCTAAGGTAGGCTCTCTCGTCTCGGTTCGACCAGGATGTCCGACCTTTTATAGCATCTGCTTGTTTACTATTTAATATTCTCAGACGTCGGTATAATATACAACACCGTTACACAAGACTACTGACTAGCTATCGCAGCAGACGGGACGAAGTCTTGCACATTCCAATCGGCTTTCTGACGTACGCGGTACAATATATACAACGGATCGATTATCGACGAAAAAAAAACGCTCGAGAAATTGTTTAAACGCACGAGATTATCATAGTAGGTAAGGTAAAGTAGGAAGCTGTTAATATCGCGAAGACAAGAGCCCCGTAACATGGGCTCGCTCACAGCTCGCAGCTGTATAATTAGAGCGTCGCGAAGCGAAGGGCCCGAGCACGCCGCCATTGCGTCGCAGCATGGCGCGCACGTGCTCGCAGCGAACGGCGGCTTGTTGACAACCAGCCAGCAAGATAACACGGGCCGGCATACAACGAGCTCTGCTTGCCGCCTCTCGCCGATCTCGCACAGAGAGAACAACTTGTGCAACATCCGGCCTCGCAAATAACGCAGGGACCGGCCGAGGGCACGACTAGGCTCACACACAAACACAATCACACACGTGTCAAGACGCAGCCCGGACGGACTCACCTTTGGCGTGTCAGGAGGCTGGGAGCTCGACGCCCGTCGCTTCCTGCCCGGCGATGTCGCCGCCGACTTTGGCGAAGACGGCGAGTCGCCGAAAGTTCTGCCCACCGCCTTGTACACGCGGCCCTCCTGCGTTAGCAGCCCCTTGGCGATCGCGCGACTCACCGACAGACGCAAGACACCGCGGAAGTCGACGTCACTCGACTCGACGTCTACCGCGTGCGACTGACGTATGTACTTCTCGATGCTCTTGAAAGTCGAGCCATCCCTTTCACCGAGCTCGCGCACTGCTTTCGCGGCGACTTTCGACAAGTCCGAGCCTTTCGCGACGCGCAACTGTCTGCTCTGCAGTCCACCGGGGTCTTTATAGGAACTCTGGCCCTTATTGAAAAGTTTGAAAACACTACCCTCCTTGACGGCGTGCTCGAGATTCTCGGCGATCACGTCCTCGTGGAAGTTGTGGTGCTGGCGAATCGCGTGGCAGATCCGCTCGACCGACGGCCGCTGCTTCTGGCTGCGGATCTTGCGGATCGCGTCCAAGATCCACGCCGACCACGTGGACGCGCTGGGCGTGTCTTGGCTCTTCATTGTCGCGAGGTGCGAGCGACGGGGTGGAGGCGATCTGCTCTCTTCGCAGCTCGATCACGTGGGCAAGAGTCTGATGGCGAGACGCACCATCGTGGTCCCAGGTCGCGGCGTTGCGAGCGGCTCACATTCTCGACGAGCACGCCGTGTCGCTGCCGGGCTGACTGTGACTCCGGCTCGAAACGTTCGGCTCCAGCTGAGAAACCGGTACTGAAAGCCCGCCGCAGTGTGCGCTTCCTTCGTCTGCCAGTTTTTAACGTTTACAAGCACTTACGGCAGACATCTGGAATGAAATACGTTCAAATAAGTACAATGCTATGCTAGTCACTAGCGACGGAGAGAAAAAAGTGTTGAATGCAACGTGGTTGAAGAGGGGAAAATGGTATTTGCTTCGCTCGACGGATTTCCTAACGAGGATAGGCACATGGGGTATTTTATTTATTATTATTTAGTACCAAAGATTAAAAATGAATAATTCGCTGATACGGCGGCGGACGCAATACCGGAACAACCAATAAATAACTGCACGGTCGAACCAACTGTCAAAGTGTCCGCAAACACCGGCAAAGCTGCACACGTTTTCGTATTGACCTACGAAAGAGTGACGAAATGCTGTGGCACCGACGGCTACTTTTCCACGATCACGCCGATAAATTCCTTGCCGGCGGTCGTTACACGCACTAATAAAATAATTAAGCCGACAATGGAGTGAAATTTTAGGCTGGCAAAGAGTACGACAAACGTACGGCGACTCTCGCAAGGCCGCCGCTCGACTCAACTGATGTCTGAACTACAACGCAGAAAGTACGGCGGCTCCCCGTTCCACTGCCCGGGGAGCGTCAGCATACTTGGGCATGCCCGCACCCCGCCGCTCGACGGACATGTTCCCCTAGTCGCCCGAGCTGCAGCTGCCGCCGCCGCGCATTTACAACCCACATTTGTCGAAAACATGGCCCCAATATCACTACTGATCGACAAACCGAAAGATTCGAAAAGGTTTGGTTAAAATTGTCGTAGCCAGCTATCTCTCGGACAAATAACTGTTACTTAATATTCAGTCGTTTATTACGAGGCAGAATACGGAGACAGCGAAGTATCCGACGGGAAGCCATTTTGGACGTTGAAACAGATAGTTTGTTCATGTCGATTGCCGTGAAATTGGAGGGTTATCAAATTTCAATGATTGTAGCGCACGAGACATAAGGTATTGTTGAATACAGCGAAAACTTTATTCACACTGACAACCTAAGCTTCAGGTTGATAAATGCATGGAAACTTTACTGTATTGCATCGTCAAAGATCATCGGCCATCGCGCGAGTAGTGTAAGAGAAGTTCGTTTATTGGATTGTGAAGGCGAACCACACGGTACTCAACTAACCTGTTCGTATTGTCGATTTCCTATAATATCCCTACACTTCCTTTAATGCACAATTCACTTAAAGCACTAATTATGTTTACGTATTCGGTGAAAACACGGCACCACTAACACAATCAACAAAGGCTCACAATTTTATAAGATGGCTTCCGCGCTCGCGCAAACAGGCGGTTATTTTGTACAGCTAGTTGTTACTTTATACGCAAGAGCGCGCTAAACATTTTTACCCGCGGCAAAATTCAATACAAATATTACCGTCATGAATATTTTCATCACGGACCTGTTAATTCTCAAGATTTTTATCACTAAAAAATAAACATTGAAAAATGGGCATTAACCAATAATTTTTTTAAATTTCACTTGATTTCTGCCTCAGAAATATTTGAGCACATGATCCAAAATTCACATTACTTTCATGAAGTAAAATTAGTACAGTACAAACTATAATCCTTGATTTCCAGTAATGTACACATGTAGGGAATCTAGGGAACAGCAAAAGTTTCTTTTAAGTAGGGAAACAGTAATATTAAAGGCAGCTTGTTAGTTTTATTGCATACCGAAACATGAGAACAGAGTTGTCTTACAAATTTTCACACTGGTAATGAAGTTATGTATATTGCAGCTATAAAGTATTGTGAAGTGACCAATGAAGAGCAAACATTTAATCTTCACCATCAATGCTGTTCTGTAATTTCCATCACCCCTAAAAAGAAATATGCTTAAAGCCTAACAAGGCAAGAATGTGGGATAACAAAGGTGTGGCTTTCGAAGCAACTTAACAACAAACTACAATATAACAAAACAAAAAAAATGGTGTGTAATACTTTAGTGAAAATCTAAATAAAGTAGTTTCACAATGAGAGCAATTGTCGAATGATATGAATATTGTACCTATATATTTTTTCCAAAAAGCCTTTCTAGAAAATGTTCGATTGGAAATGCGAAATTTCCAGCGGCGAGCAGAGCAGCACGACTTACCGAGTAGAAATGTGGTGGAAAAGATAGAGAATATTTTGGAGACTATCCACTGGAAGGGTTGAACAAATTGTATACTCAACAACAAATTCCTCATCTCATCTGGTACTTTTCTAATCCGTAAGTTATGCTGCTCTGCTCTCATTCTTCATTTCTATAATTTTATAATTCTATTTTCTATATAACAGCAATTGTAGGTGGCTATAGAGGTGTCAAGTCACTAATTTCTGTGCAGATTAATCTATTTATTGTCAAAAACAATAAAAATAGAGATAAAATCAAACAATTTATATTCTTACCTGCCAAGCGAGGCTTTTCAATCGATATTAATTTTGTCACGAGCCTATTAAATTCTAAATGCAATTGGCTGTAGCCATAAATCTTGAGCAATTCCTTCGAAGTGTTAACATCGTAACAGAAGGGTGGAAAACCTGTTCTCAACGTAACAAGGCAACAAAGAATATTTTGATAACGCGCTGCAAATGCCTTTACGAAAAATTGGTAGACCATCAATAAAATAAGACTGCCCAACATTTTATAAAGTGCTTGTGAAAAACTAGCAACAGTTCAGCTAATTAAGTACAAAAATGTGACTCAATTCTGGCTAGATAACTAAAATATTCATTTAAACAGTAAGTTATTAACTGCGTAATACCCCCATGAATTTATAGTAATAATTGTTTAATAATCTTCCTGCAACCGAAGGCACTTGCTCCCCATCTGGCCGTCAGTCACTCTTAATAAGGCTTACCCGGGGAAGGTGCAGCTAGTGTCGAAAGTACAGCCGGACCGCTGGATCACTTCCGAAGCCGCCCAGATACCGCAACGAACGCACACCTCTAACGGCTTGCCTTGCACGAGCTGGGCGATGAAACCACCTACAAAAGCATCGCCTGCGCCGTTGGTGTCGATCACCTTCTCTGCCGGCAAACTGGCCGCTTGGTATTCGGTGACAACGCCGTCTGAAACAATACAGAGCATATCTTAGTGAAGCGGCAAACATCAACTGAACGATAACGGAATTACATATGCATTGCAAGCATTTAACACCGAGGTATAGTGGATTTTTGATTTACCCTTGGCTACTAAGACCGGATCATGTCCTTGGGTAATGACAACGATCCTAGCCCTTTTTTGGTTCAGCTTTGTCAGATTTGTGATCTTAAGTGCGATTTCCTTAAGATCTTCCGTTCCAAGGTTCTGTTCCTTTGCAAATGTGGCAGCTTCTGTTTCATTTCCAAACAGGATGTCCACATAAGGAAACACCTCCATCATAGGATCTTTGAAGAATTGGGATAGGAATGGGGCGCTCAAATTAACCATGAAGACTTTATTGTTGTCGTTGGCGTGTTTTGCAACTTCCAGGATGGTTGGCGGACTAACAGTCAGGAAGAAACCCTGTAAATTTAGTAGAGATTAGTTCATTCACGTGCCTGATATCACGAGTTGATGTTTTAGAAAATAATTTTTAAGTGAATCTTAGCTACATACAGATATATAGTAAAATCTGGCCGATTCGATGAGATTCTTGTTTTCTAGCTTCTTGATGTGGTCGGTTGTGAAACAATTTGCAGCGGCGAGATTGGCGCATAAAGATCTTTGCCGTCCATTGTCTGAGATGAGGACAGCACACGTTCCTGTTGGCTCTTTGTCCGTGTACTGATACTTGACGTTAACTCCTTCACTTCTTGCATTATCTTCCAAAATCTTGCTGTACTTGTCGTTTCCAACGCAGCCCATAAATGCAGAAACGTTGGGAAATTTCAGTATCCACTGAAAAAAGGCAAGAAGAAATTAAATAAAATCAATCTAAATGTGAGCAGAGGGACACCTAGTTAATAGAAGTTGTTGGTGAATTACTTGAGCAACACGTAGGGAGTTTTGAGTGGCTCCTCCCGCTGTGTATTCAACCTTGTACTTCTCGATTATCTCGTCGTACAGCGGCTTGTGCTTTTCTTCTGCGAGAATCGCATTGTTTGGTTTCATGTCATATTTGGCGAGATACTCGGGTTCTACTACCGCTGAGATGTCGAGCAAGGGGTTTCCAAGTCCAATAAGTAAACCTTCCCTGAAAAAGTCGAGAACACATAATATTATCCACCTGTCAAATCAAGCTGAATGTCACGGCATCATTCCGATTGGTTTGACGCGTGCATTTTCTACTGGAAATAGGAAGTATTTTAGTGAATGTAACAGTAGGCTTCTGTGGGCCAGAACAAAGTCTGGTTGTTTTGAGACCTTGCAGTGTTTGTATCTTTAGGTCATTGGGTCAACTAAATTTAGATTCAAATAACAATTTGATCTACTGGATGATTAAACAGAAGTGTGACCATCAAATCTAGCATATTAACTACGTATGGCTAAAAGAATCATGTATAACCATTAAGGAAATAAGTTATTTATAAATTAAATGTTGAATCAACTCGATTCCCAAATTTAAAAGCATGGAAAACAAATTTTTGAAGTACAGCATAATGAGTTTTCTCCACATTTACCAGAATTATGATCGAAAATTATTGAAGGCAAACAGACAAAAGTAAAATCCCCCTATCACCGCGTTTAAAAAATAATATTTGCTATCACTCCACGCACTGAACCGGTAATAGCCGGTAAATCAGAGGCAGGTATACAATTGAACAGGATTGGCACACCACAGCGAGCATGTCTTGTCGTGGTAAGAGGATGTTTCTAAGAACTCACCTTAGTCCTTCTTCCATATTTAATGTTATAATATTTTAATATGAAGTTCAATCTTGAAAATGCTGGAATGACGTTAATAAACCTACGAGTTATAAGTGCTTGAAATGTGTTCGTCGACGTGCTATCACCGACAACCTCCTGCTCCGCTATCCATGTTGAATACATGCAGCATCGCTCCAAACATGCGCTAGGTGGCAGCGACTTCGTTTATTCAAAACCAGAAAATACTGGACATTGCTCGAAATCACGCGAGAGCGCAGCAGCACAACACTTCCCGCCAATACGTTTCCCGGGAAATTTTGGTAAGCACTAACTTTGGGAATGTGATTTAAATGAGCATAAAATTAGTTGTGACTGGTGAAGAAAAATATTCTAGATAAACATAGTATCTGATACTTAAGAAGATATTTTTTTACCGTTTGTCTTGAAGGCATGATCACAATATTGTGACAATCGAAAAATTGGAAATAATTTAAAATTCAACAATATTTTTGGTAAAATCATTTCAAAAAATGTTTTACAATAGCATAGGGATTTCTTTTAGTGAAATTAATAGATTATGGCTCATCTGATTAGCAGACACAAGCAATTTCAATCTATTTAATTAGATTGAATTATCTACCTAGATTTCAGAAGAAAAAACTAATTCAACTGGGTATTGAATGCTAGTCCCAAACTCAAATACGCATAGTCTCTCAAATTTAATCAAAATCTGAGTTGCTGTTCGACATATCGTGGAAGCAAACCCCAAACAAACGGCTATATTATGTACCTACAAAACAGAATCTAAAACAAAAATTCGGTGCTTTTTTCTTTTGCCAATCCAATTAATAGGAGCAATATGAAAACTTCTTTACGGCGGACTTTTCACCATGTTGGTGCGGTTGCGTCTCCTATCTAACAATGAAATATGCTAGTGGACGTAAGTGGTGGTGGTGTTTATAAATCGTAGGTTAGCAATGAAAAGCAGTGGTTATTACCACAGCTTGTGAACGGCAGACTGAAATTTCGAAAAATACATAAAATTGTTGTTCCCTTGCATTTAATTAGTAGAAAAAAAAACTATTCCGTGAATTTGTATAGAAGCTATAAGTTTCATAACATTACATTATGGGTCACCCCACGGAATATAATTATCATAGCCATAATGGTAATCATGACAAATATTCAAAAATTATGAACTAGTTAGTGTGACCGATACAATTAAAATCGAATTAAATGTATAACCCGAATCAAAGAAAAGAATCATTTATAATTGGGATGTCTAAACGTATTTTTTTTCGTTCAGACAATTCAAGTCAATTTCTCACAGCACACATTTTCAACGATATGTTCGCTCACAACCTGACATCTACTTCGAGATCAGCGTGCACGGAAATATCTCTGCCGCTGCATAACACCGCGGAGTAACGAGAGTAAATTTACTTCAAAGTATATAACCGCCAAACTAAACTCCTAAACAACTTCGCAACTTTACCTAACCCGGCACCTCCATCATCTCGACTCTGCGAGGAAACGACGCCACATTCCCAGAAAGCTGTCGATCAAACTTGTCAATATCTTTGCGTGTGGATCGGCGAAACGTGTTGACACATCAAACGCACCTTCCTTGCGTACAACATGCGTGCAATGGCATGGTTAAAAGAGACAAAAAATATGATGCATAAAAAACAATAAAATAAATCCAAATCCTATTTTATTTCTACTTCAGTTTTATTTCATCCCGAGCCCGACGTGTCGTAAACAAGATCCATCAATCGAAGAAGACGAATGATTTTTAGATTGACTCATATTTTTGTCACCGTCCCAATGGCTTACCGATCTCTAAATACAACTTAGCAGACAACGTTCTCCTTACAAAACAGCCAACGGAAAACGCACTTTTTAATTACGCATCGAGTCTCCATGTGCAAATTCCTGCGAATCATGCACGCAAGAGCGGTGTACGGCAAGGGTGTAGGGAGCCATGCAGACAAGGAACGTCGGAAGGGAGAAACGAAGGAAGGAAGGAAGGTATCCCGCTTGCCTAGTGGCCATCGACTCCTTGAATCCAGTTGCTCGCGTACTTCTCTCCTCTCCATCCATCTTCGTAGCCGGTGTGGACATCGGGGCGTGTGGAGCAGCCAGCATCGCACAGCATCGCACGGCATCGCTCGAAGAGGAATTCATTACACCGTCTCTAGCTGCTGGCTCGCATCTTAGTACTCAAGGGATGTTGTGTCTCTCCTAAACCCCCCCTCTAAAAACCATCCCCTGACATCAATCGATATTTCCCAGTTTCCCTCCCTTAAATTACCAGCCCCTAAATCTCCATCTCTGTCCCCTACCCCTTCCGCCCTGCCCCCCACACCCCCCGCTCTGCATCGAGCATGTGTGTGCCATTAATTAGTGCGTCATTATTATGCGGGAGAAGTACGATCCGAGCCGACCACCCCTTCCACCTACCCCCCCCCCCACCCACCCCCGTCTTGCCAGTAACAACTCACCCTTCCGTATCGCCATAAGATGATCGATTGATGCGTGATGTTTATTTATATGCCATCATAGTTAAGAGTTAGGGGATGCATACGTGCTTTGTTATTAGCCAAGAGGTTTATTATAATGATGTTCAATTTAAAAAAAACATATTTCAGTTTAATGATTTGTGATGGTCGAACTTCGTTGAAATGGGCAATTTTCAATGGTCCTCTTATGGGAAACTGTGAACAATGACGTCAATTGACCACTAGTTTTCTTTTTACATGATAAAATTGGTTTCTTTCAGGTCATCATTACCTCAAAGCCGTGGTTCAGGTTCCTGCTAGAAGGATCTTGTGAGGAAGCTGGAAAAGTCGATCACAACTCAAAATAGCATCCTGCCAAACGTCCATATTATTACTACTTAACTTAATATTATTATTGTTGTGTATTCCGAACCCCAGACCACACGATTCTTGACAGAAGTTATAACAGGTAGGTTTCGCCGTGGAAAGGGAACATCGCGAACTCGAGCGTTATGGAGAAATGTGGACGCAAAATTGGTTTTCCACCTATTAACTCATCAAGATAAGATAAGTATAGGTACTACCTATCTTGACAACAATAATAACATCACAGCGGCGAGATGCGGCGCGAAGCTTGAAGCTGATATTGTGTCCGTCGATGATTGCTTCGTTTTGAGTTATTACCAAAAACCACATCATAATTTCGTGCACTCTTAATTACATATTTAAATTTCAGACGAATCACATCTCGAAGAATTGTATACGCGGCCTAATTTGATGTTGATTACTGATTAGTTCGAGATGTAAAAGTAATTACGAACGTAAATTAACTATTTACAATTTTGATACGTCCGTGAGATTTGTTCTGGATTGATCATCATGTTACATCGTACTCGCTAATTAAACTAAAAATCACATTTTCGAGCGTGGTTTTTAGGAGACTAATTAGGAGTATAACCGGGGAGGAACATCTGAGTTGGGCACAGCACTAATAGTATTCCTTCATGTGATGCCTAGCGTCAATCGAAAAGCAGATTCTTGACACTTGACAGTCCTCAGCAATCTATCCTATATATCCTACGTTATAGGCGATTCCGTGCGGCTACTTGCTACTTTCTTGCTAGGTAGTACTTAGCACTTAGTTATAGGTAGGAGTAAATATGTTATTTTACACAATGTCGCTTTCGTGGCATCATTAAGTTTGCCTGTTGTCACGTGCCCCGTTTTGCCTAATTGCCCCAATTACCCTTCAAGCTGCAGAGCTTGAGAGGCGATGCTTGCCATCAGCGATGGGAAACTTGCATGCGAGCCCTAGATAATTACCGGAGTAAAGTCGCAGTACGTACTCCTTGTTGGTAATGGTAAACAGTAAACATGGTCAAGACGCGCGCTGAGCGCAAGCCAAGACGCACGGTCGGACAGAAGAAAACGGCATCGCAGAATCAGTGCCGCTGCCAGAACGGCGGCAGTAGAACCGACATCCGAAGCGACAGGCTATGAAACAAAAATATCGACTTTTGCCTTTGGACAAAAGAATTAGTTCTTCTGTCTCCGAACGTGCCAAATGAAGTTGAAACTCAGACGTAATGATAATTACAATTTTCATCAAACCCGACTTTATATTACAGATTTTATAAAAATGCAAAAATCTAAATGTTTTAGCATATTTAAATGGGAATAATAGACACATGCCCGCGCCATTCACTTCAATTCTAATGCAACAGAAAATTAATTTGAGTTTCGAAAATTGGAATGAGGATTGAGTACGGGGGCTGATGAGGGGAAGGGCAGGGGGCGAGCGCGGGGGACGGGGGTACGGGGGGGGCTTGATGCTGATGGGCGGCCATACTTTCTTTTCCACTTCCTTGCCTTTCTCCTCACATTATCCTGGCTATAGGCCTACCAATGTACACGTGGGATGAATACTGTACGTGCCACCAGATACGAGATACGGACCAACTCCCAAGGAGTTTTTCTTCGTCTTCTGGTATGAGTGAAATAAGAAGAGGGTGGGTTTGCTATGCGCACTCGTGGACCTGAATTGTCTCAGCGCGTTAATGAGAGAGGGAGAAAGTGGTATTGCCGTTAAGACGTCGATGACGAAGACGCCGATGTCCTTCCATCCTTGCGCGCGACGGAGAACGATTGGAGGAATTGTACGTACATATATATGAGAGTTTATTATTGATCCGAGCTACCAGTCAGTCTCATACATACGTAGATTTAGATGAGAGAAACATTCAGTACCAAACAAACTTTAATAACTTGATTTCTTAAGAAAATTGCCACGTAGCGAGCGGGCTAAGGGATGACGCGACTGACTCGCGACTAAACTAAACTCGACGCAAACTTGAAGAAAAACTCGTCGTGCAGTTGGCGACGCGATCGTCCATTTCGCCACACATTCTAATTAGGCGCAGGAGTGAGCAAAAAGCTGAAACAATAGTTGATTATAATGCTGAGACCAGCAAGTACCCTCGTGGCACGAAAAAACTTTCGGCCTGCCGAGAATACATACATATATTGTTTTATTGAGGGTGGAATAGAGGGCTTAGGGAATAGAAATGAACACACACTCCATTAAATTCTTGTATGTTGCCAAATCATAATATTAAGAAGATCCGAAAGGCTCCCGCGTCCCCGCCGCCCCTCGTTTTCCCTTACCTCTCTTCGCCACCCCAGCCCCCTCTCGACACGGAGGCGAACCGGTAGATGTAAATATTGGAACGCACTTCTCGGCTCGGGGCAGGGGCCGGTGGGGGGGGGGGGGGGGACGCATCTGATCAGGTGACGGCCGTCGGTGGGTGCCCAAGACAAGGGTGACGGCGACGTCGTCAGTGGGCGCAACCCCCCAGCCACCCACGACACCCCCTGGAAGACCATCGGCCTCTCGACCTGCGACGAGCCCTGGCGATGCCGGCGGGGCTAATGCAATAATCTTATCTCTGGCAATCGCTCGCCGATCTGAACATGATAAGTGGCCCATAGGTAACTACACACACAGTGCTAGTTAATCATAAGATGCGAATAGAAGCCTACACATTAGTCACTGTCCGAACCACCTTACAACGAGAATATTACAGATGAAGAAACTAAATTAATAACTGACCAAGAAAATTACATTTAATTATTATTATTATTTTACCTTCGAATGATTGCTCGTGTAAGACTTATTTTGTATGAAACACTATTCATTTACTCACTTAAAGAAACATGGCTTTTAATTAGAGTCCAGCTTAAAAAGGTCACGCAATCAAGTCACGCAATTCTTTGAGACGCTCGTGTATGAAGTCAGATAATATGGCATATGACCAGGCCGATGATTGTTATTAATTATGTATTTTTATCAGCACTACTGCAGAAGTAATCAAGTAATGATAGGGCTTCTGTGCGTGGTGATCTACCTGCATCAAGTCAGCTGCTGCTGCTGCTCGGAACGAGCCGTGCAAAATCTCTGGCGAGTGCATTCTAGGCAACGCAATGCGCGACTCTATGCGGATTGGTTTGTTTGATTTTCAATTTCCGAGCAGTTGGGACGTCCCTAGTTTGGTCAAAAAAAAACGGTTGCCACAAAATTTTTGTCAAAAATACTTTTTTTTTTCCCAAGAAACGAGCTCTTTTTCAGGAAGTTTTATACAGAAAAATTGTCGAGATTAAATGAATTTTGATCGTAATATTCCAAAAAACGAAAAATGTGGCTGTTTGTACAAATTTCATTCGTCCCGATTTCCCGTCCTTCTTCAAACTATATTTGTGTCCTACTCTCCGGCATTATAAAAGATCATTTCCTTTTGTCCGAAAGTTATAATGGACCGGATCCTAATCGAGCGAGCACAATTCACTTAGGAGACGAAGGCGAATGAGTTGTCATAATTACTGTCCTGAGCACCGTAGAATTGGTGTAGATTTTTACACGTTCATGGAATATGCCGTCATTTATTTGAAATTTGGCATGCTCCTTCTCTCCTTGTTTTTATCAACTCTTCACTAACAAATGTTACGAAACAATACGCATCACGTATACAACGATTTCAACTCCAATTGCAAGTTGTGTAACATCCCTGGCGAGTGTGCAACATTTTAGGGGGTGGTTCCACACTTCCTGCATGTTTATTTGTACGTTTCCATATTTGTACTTGCCTTGTAGTCGTACACTAACATATTCGTGCAAAGAGATCCCCAGACATACGCGAACAATGTTTGTGAAAAAATTCGTAAATATTTGAACGTATGAAAGCATGCTCTGCATTATACATTACACGTTCTCCTTGGTAAATCCACGAATAGTATTTAAAACTGAGTCTGGCATAAGAAATTTCCTGAGCTTGGATAAGCCAAGGAAAATGAACAGTTTTTTTTATAGATGACTTTTTCCCTGCACGATGAAGGTGGCCCACGGAAGGAAAATGTGTTTAGAGTGGTGACGAGTGGTGGCTTGCATATGCAGACATAGGCGCAAGTGTAAATCTTGCAGGAAGAATCGAAATTTGAAACCTTTAGCTACTCCACTCGTCGGCAATACCCATGTAGCCACACAAAACATCACAAGATTTGTGGCAAGTCCTTTAGACACTGTCAGCTTTCCCACCTCGCGAGGCGTTCGCCAATGTCATGATAATAGATAACGTTTCCACATGAAATACTTTTAAAACGGCTGCATTGTTTATAACGATGTATGACTCACATTTAATGCTGAACGCTGAATGGAAAAGTAGGAAGGCCGACGCAATGAAGGTAATTATCATCTTGTGGTCAGCGGTGGACCGGAATACGCGGCCGCCGAAGAATATATTTCATTGCTTTGTTTCGCGGAATAGCAAAATGTTAAACACCTAACTTGTGGATAAAGGAGAGGAAGAGAAGATGATTAAATAGATTTTAAAACAAACCAAGGGAAAGATATGATGGCGAGATGGAACAAATAGACAAGACTTATTAGCCATGTTAATGCGGACACAAAAGCATGAGTTAAAATAAATACGGCTACTGGATATTAAAGCGATCATAATTGCCAAGGCTGAAAATTGCTGAAGTAAATGCTTTTTTTTCTGCCTTTGAATTAATTGCTGTTCCAATGTGTGAAAACGAGGTGTTACACATCAATGCATGATTGCTTCAGCGCTCCGCGTGCAGCAAACCTCGGTTATTTTGTCCTTGATGTATTTTCTCATCTCTCCGAGCAACTTCCTATTGTTGGAGGAGAAGATGTTCTTTCGGCCGAGCGATTGTTTGAGAATGTGATGAATGACAAGCGGCGAGCGGAGAGACGATCTGACATGGAGAGCATGCAGTGTATTCTCCATTCATGATGTGGGTGGTCAGATCTGTGATCGCCCATTTAAATGATTGTCTCAGAGACGCCGGGGCAATCATTGGGATGGTGTATATACGACGAGAATGGATCGTGGTCCGATCCGAGCAAATTCGTGATTCGGAACAGAAATCAAACAGCGTTTCCTACACGTTAACTGATTGAACTGAATACTGATGCTAGAGAGAATTGGAAATAAAATGCTGTTATTGTCAATAAAAGAGAGCTTTGATCCCATTCGACAATGCGAACGCAGACTTTACTTCAGTAAAGACGTCTTATACAACCCAAATTACGAACCCACAAAAATATTCTAAGCATTTAATATCGTGCAATTTATTAATTAACGGTCGTGGGTTCACAAAGAATTTAATAAAATTCCAAATATATAGAATAAAAGTATATAATAGAACCTGATTTGATACGCATATTGTATCGACAAAATTTTAATTGTTCACCATCGCATAATGAAAGAATGAATTCTTCGTCCTCTTCCCAAACTAAGCATCAAGATAAACCGTGCGGTCTTTTCGAAATGCTCGCGTTGCAACGCAAAGTTTTACCGTAAAGAGCTCGTCGCCGAGTTAAATAGCATGCTGCAGTCCATCTAGTTCTTGCCCTCTCATTGCTGCCATGGTCAACTGATTTGAACGTAATGAGCTGTTACTCTTTCTACCAGCAAGATGACTTCCGCAGTCCGTCCGTAATGATCGTTGTCATAAAGACAATGACAATAGGTTTCGATACGTTCTTGACGCGGTCACGAGCGTGGCCGCTTCACCGCTCGTCGCACGGGGAAAAAGTCATGCACCTATTTGCGTTTAATTGTCACACTAGGTTCGATTAGCTGCTGTTCCTGCAGCAGATGAGCCGAGGAGGAACAAAGACTTGGCCGACCGATCACATTTTCAAAGAACTCTTGCCGGATGAATGACAGGCCGTGCAACATCATGTAGCTTCGCTATGCAGAGTCTATCGTCTTCGATGATTGTAGAAGAGGTCCACGCCGTTGCGCCAGCAGCGTAAGTAGCGAGTACGAATTGCGCGTGAGTTTTGTTTTCAATACCCACGCTTGTGCAGCGAAACGCGTTCAACGAAGTATGCATAATGTTGAGCAGTGGCGCAATAATAAGCCGTCATGGCCGCCGCCGTGTGTTATCTGCAGCGATACAGGCGCACGAGCCATCACAGCCAGACATTGCGTGCACTCTGCAATGTTTTTGTTGTCTTCAAGACAAGCAATGGAATGGACGTACTTCAAATTCATCCTTCACGTGTCTTCGAAATGTCTACTCGGTAATCGTCTTCTTCGTTAGCGGAAAGTCTCGTTAACGCCTGTTGGTCTGATTAGCGCACGGTTGTCAGAATGTATGGGCATGCTCGCCAGGGGAGGCAAGCAGTACTGAAAGGGGTGGCTACTGGCTAGATAGGTATGATATTATATCATATTCCATTCCATGTACATACTGCAGTGCTAGAACATTCGCCTCTCCCTCCCCACAGGCACCCCCTATCCCTCGCCACTCTATCCAAAGTCCCTTCATCAGTCCTCATACTAGTTAAAAGTACGTCATTGCCTATTTTTATATCTTTGCATGTTCCAGATTGTAGTGCAGGGATGCACAAACGTTTAATAAGGGTGCTTTCAAGATACATGGCAGGTGAAGTACAGATTATGACTTGAAGGTCACGACGTCAAGGCTAGGAAAAGCTGCACGGCGCGAAAGCAAGAATTGACGCACCATCGACACCCTGAAATTCTCAGGTTGCCCTTGCGAAAACGGGCATTACATTTCGGGGGGTGGCCAAGGAGAATGCAAACTATTTTTCCCGCTCTGTATCGCATACGAGGCATCGCCAGAAGATCTTAATTAGTTTGATAAGAATGTCGACCCCTGGCGTGGTCGCCGGCGCCCAAGCACGCGGCTCACACAAGGCGTACGGGGTCCAGGGACCGATGGGGGCGGCAGGGGGCGGTCGGGGGCGGTCGGGGGCAGCACATGCAACATACCGGGCATCGATCGACGAGCCTTCTTCGCCCTTAATGAGCCGGGACCAAGAGAAAGAGTCAAGAAAAGAAAGGGTGGGGTTTTAAAAGAGAAGACGAAGAAGAAGAAGGGTGGTTTTAAAGACGCGCGGGCTACGGAGGGGTGGTGGAGGGGGGTGGTACAGAGGGTAAAGAAAAAAAAAATGCAAAAATGCTAAGCAACGGGGAGGAAAGAAGAGGGATGAAATCAAGTAAAGGGGAAACGAATATTCATGTGGAGAAGCGTGTACACTCACACACTCTGCTTACAATAGACGAGGGAAATCGTAATGCATAACTGATCAGCCAGGTTTGATGAGTGGAGGCGGAAAAAGAGGCCGTGTTTTGGCATGTATGAGTGCGTGCGTGTGTGCCGATGTCGCGAGATCACACTCGCTCACCTACGAGCCGCCCCCGCCCCCACCCCACACACCCCCACCGCGGGGGAGTCGTGTCGTGGCCCGATTCCAACCACCCCGACCCCAACCTCCCGGCTCTCGTCACATTCGCTTGCCGCTCGGCGCTTGTCACGGTTAGCCGGGAGCAAAGATTATACGCAACACACATTGCCTTTGCCCAGATATCCAGACAAGAGCAGGACAAATTCTTGCATTCTTGCATTCTGGCTGTAACTTTCTTAAGAGTTTTTTTTTGGGGGAAATGACATCAGATAATATAAAAATAAACTCTGGTGTTGGGTCCTGATGAATAATGATTAATGTGGCTATTACGCGAACTTGAAATCGTTTTTAGGCTTTGTTTAGCAATAATAGCAAGTCTCTTTTAATGGCTTTCCAGATGCACAAGGCGTATACGCAATAAAGCAATCGCGATAATTTCAAGATCACACGAGCTGGAAGCTGGAAGCTGGGAGATGTGCGTGGGACGCTGTGCTCTGCTCATAGTTGCTTGCCATCAAATGGGTGATTAAAATAAAAATTTAAGTTTGAAATGAGGGTTGAAAACGTAAAGGGGAGAATCCCGGAAGAGAAACATTGTGTTCCGAGGACGAGGGGGTTGTTGAATTGTAGGGTGGAGAGAGGTGGAGTGGGACAGGGGGTCAAAATAAAAGAGCTATAAAGAAAAGGAAAAAAACTAACAATAAAATCTATGAAAAACATTTCAAAGATGTTTTAAAATGGTATATGTGAAGTTTATTTATGACTACGACCAATTTTTTTGAATGAAATACTGCCAAAAGCCATCATTTTTCTTTGATTTTCCTTCCCCGTCGAACTCGCCTGTCGAGTATTTTCCAATAGGGGTGGGTGGCTACGTCTTGGCTCGGTTAATTAAGCCCTTGAAAATGAACTGCAGTTGACTCGGACTAACAAGTGCAAGAGCATTAGGATGCACTGAGTGCAGATTATGAAAATCACTCACTTTTCCAGAGCTTTCGGCTTTCCCGCGGCACTACGCTGAGTTTCCCGCAGTTTGACTCGACAATTTCCCTCCCCCCACCACCCCACCACCCCAACATTTCCACGTGGTAACTTATGAACATCCCATAATCTATTACAGAGCGTGATTCCATTTTATGTTCTATACTTTTTTCCCCCGTTTTACTAGATTCGTGATTTATTATGATCGATATTTTTATTGAAAAGCTATTCACGATGCTTATCTCTAAAAGAAAACTCTCACTTAACAAATTAAGACTAATAGTTTTCAAGGAACACATTAGCATTTCGGAAAAAATGCACTAAATTCAATGGGGGCCCAGCCTACGCGGACGCAATATCTTGATTTGTGTCCCTTTTTGATAAGGCGCAACTCGGGAAATATCATCCACAGCCTCCATGTGCAGAAAAACAAGTGAGTACTCGATGCTCCATGCCCGGCTCAAGACATTTCGGGCTGGCGCGACACGAAGGGGGCCCCGGGGGTGTGGGTGGAGACAGGGGGGGGGGGGGGGGGGGTAGAAGATGGGTGGGGGGGGGGGGTGACTTTCAATATCTCGGAAACTAAATGGAAAGTGCAAGTAATCCAATACGGCACGCTGCACCTCTAGACATGGACGCCGAAATTAACGGGTCCAATTAATTATCAAAAAATAAAATATCCCGGATCTCATTTAAATCCAATGCCATCTTTGAAAATAAGTGTATATTTTATGATCGTGGAACGAGTGTGGACCACACCCTTTTTACAGTGGTAGGGGGTGTTTAACTATATATGGCCGCCTACTAATGACGTAAGCAGAGCAAAACAAAGAGAGCTCTGCATCTTCGTTTTCTTCTTGAGCTTTTCACTTTCCCATCTTTCTTTTTTGTAACAGTCTGTCTCAGTCACTCTTCCATGCGCGCAAATGGAATCGATTAAAATGCGAGCTTGCTAGCAAAGAGGGGAAGTAATAAGGGAGGTTTTTTAGTAATGGAAGGGGGTTTAAAAGAAGACGAAGAAGTAGGAGGTGTTGTAGAGTTTTCAACATTCAGGAACCTTACCCCGTTCCTCCTTACCCACCCTCTTTGATTCCCTTCCACATTTCTTCTTGGCCAGATTTTAACGATTGCAAGAACAGACAGACGTGAGCGAAGGAAAGGGTTGATGAGCGAGGGTATGTGAAGTAAGGGTTGGGGGAGGGTGGCGAATAGATGAAGAAATTTCCAGCTACATTTTCTTAGAAATGTAAGGAAGGAGTTTTCTCTCTTGCCTCGTTCCATTTAAAAAAAAACTCTGCATGGCTTTGTGCCTTTGCCCACAGGGAGACAATATCAATGTCAATCTCAGCACAAAAAGCTGTATCAAGATATTTGGGAAGCGGAGAATCTATCGGAATTGTGTCTGTATTAAATTAGCGCGAATTAAGCTCAGTGACCACCGGGCGCGTCACTTGAAACTCTGAAAATGCCGTCATGGAAGGCAACGGCACGCTGAAAAACGCAGAAGTGAAAGCAACGCTGACCACGTGGTCGCAGCGTGGACCAATGGATCGCCGGCGTCGTGGCGACGGAGGGCAGAACTCTTCCCGAACAGCGACGATGCGACGAGAAAAAGGGAAGCTAATGATACTGTAATCTCGAGCTAAGTTATCAGTTTGATATTAAGTTAACATCATTATTCCCTCAAGTTTTTCCAAGAATTACGCTGGTATAAGTAACTTTTACGTGTCGCTTGAAACTTTTCGAACAAACTTTAGACGTCGATGTGTAGTAGTTTTAATAACTATGCCTAGCGCAGCTCGTATAAGTTGGCATAATTATAACCAAGCAATCGTACTGTTATTATTCTACTTGTAGACCGGGCAAGCTAATTCTTGCGTACATGCAATTATACGAGCAAGGCGCGATGCGAAGTTAGTTTTGACGTCGCGTGTGCGAAACGTCAGTTAGGGACAAGACAGGCCGAGTCATAGACTCGCACGGGACATGAGAGGGCCAGAACAGGAGGCACAGCGTTGTGGCCAGAGCGCTAAGAGATTTTGTCATTGGTAGCATGCGTCGGTTCCATGCGAGAAGTGACACTCGTGGTCGGATTCGGAAGTCTAATCGATCATGCAGAACTGACGTGCGTTTTTATAAATATACACCTATATACCTACTTACTGCCATGGCCTAGGCATGATGATAATGCACAGCGTCTTATTTCGACAGGATGACGTCTTTAAGCCCGAAAAGAGAATCTCGATCTCATCCCTGCGTTATCTGGTAATTGTTTTTCCCTCCAAAAAAAAATCCGTTGGTTTTATATAAAGAAAAATCCCTAAAGCCTCATTCAAAATCACTTGTCAAAAGAAAGTTTACATTTAGTTGATAAGCGCTGCTATCGACTGCAGTCAAAGCTTATAATTACAAACGAAGGAATACGACGATTTTTTTTATAACCTCTCAGTGGGATGAAAAATCACAGTTTTTTTTGCAAATTATTGTACTTCGAGGAATAAAAGTGTGTTAAAATAATGAGCTAGAAAAATTCTTACAAGACACATTTAAATAAACTACATTTCCTTCCTTCTATTTCTGATTTTGCGGTCATAATCTATTCGTTCAACTACGGCACCTCCACTGGTATCAGATCCTCATTGAAGAAGGTGCACTTACACACAGAAACAATAATTTCCTATCGCCATTACCGCTAATTCCAAAGTTCAACCAACGACGAGTAAACGCTTCTACACGAAATCGCTCGCTCGGAGTGATTTCACATCAAGTGTCACTCTTCCTGTCCTTTGTGCCGTTCGGCCACCGCAATTTCCTCGGTGCAGCAAAATGTTCTCTAAGACAATGCCGAAGAGGTGATGCGTCATAAAACGCAAGCTTGGCGAAGACAAGGAGGAGCAGCAAAAAGCGATGTCCCTAAAAACATGTATGTCCTTTTATCTTTGATACAAAATCTACATTAGATGACTTGCGAATAGTTACGAGTTCGAGTCCCCGTTAAGGTAGTGTTATACACTTCTTACAGTGTGTTCGCCGAGTAATTCAATGCAATACGTCACCTTTTGTTAGACATCAAACTTCGCACGGTGAGCTATTGCGTGATCGTGATGCATTTTTGCTTGGCTTAGTCCCCATCCCTTATTTTAATTTCTGGAAGAATATAGCAAGATTGTTGCTCTCTAGTATGCGGGTCGATGTCACCATAATAAAAGTGTGGAAGAGCTAATTCATAATGCAGTTGACTAATTCGAATCTGGGACCGCGTGAAGCGATAGGTTAAAAAGTAGACATTCATTAGATCAAAGTTTCTGAACCAGGTGCAAGAACTAGGTGCAATAATCCAAGCTGATAAACCCATACGAGTGTTGTTAATATTTAGCACTTGCCAATAGAAATTATAATAACAGAATAAGGATAACTTACACATTTTCTCAGAAAAACAATTAAAACTTAACAGTTTGCAAGAACTGACAATAAGTATAGTAAGACATGCTGTGCATGCTGTGTGGTGTTCAGAGCAGTCTTATATAATTGAAACCTGACAAATATTATTACAAAATTAACTTATATTCGCTAATTGTGTTCACATTTCTTGTCAGATTGTGTAATTACGTCAATTCAAGAGATTCTTTGGCTCCCAGATGAAACTGAAATGCGTATAACATTTTCTTGGTGATATTACTGTCAGAATCCGGTCTGAATATAACAGCTACTTTCGTACTAATTAAGATGTGATGGACAGGATAATGACTTACGTATTGTGTGTAATCACAAAGCTGCTTGAAACAGAAGAAATGTTACCTTGCTTATGGTGATGCAGCGATGGCGTCATTTAGCACTGGGACGTGTTAACAGAGGCCAGAGGATGGGTCTCTACTCTATCATGGTCCAGTCGACTGGACTTCTCAGGAGGTGCTCCATGTCAGCAACTGAAACCAAAGGCAGATACACGTTATCATGTATGAAAAAGTTGATTTGCAAAGATTTTACACTCAACTGTTGACAGCCAAAATCATTATGTCCGCTGAAAGAGATCTGCATGGAAATTGTAATGAAGGAAAATTTTATCCGCTACTTTTTTTTTAGAGTATTCAATATCTTCCAGTTACAGAGTTTTGTAACCAATCTGAATCATACTCTGTAGACAATCATCGAAATATTAAGTCAATATATAAATCGCAATATCTATTCACAATGGGAGTCGTTTGGAAAATAGGGAAATGTTCCTAATGAGCAATATAGCCTCCGAAATCAATAATACAGTGAACACTATTTTGTTTTTCTTATTTGTTTGAGGTAAAGACTGGATTCTGTCTTGAGATGAGTGAGTGAGTGAGAGGTGGAAGATAAATGAGAAAATATGGCGGAGTTTTAACTTGGCAAGGGGGTAACTAAAGAAAAGGAAAAGGGTTTAAACTTGAAGATGAAGCTATGAGGGGATGAAAAGGGGTAAGATGGAAGGGAGGTGGGGGTCTTGGTATTAAGGGGGTATATAGAAGAGAGAAATAACTTGAACCTTTATAGCGTTTTCTTAAATGGAAAAGATTATCCAAAGAGACTTTTCTCGGACGATCAATAAGACTAAGTAATGGTGCAGCGTACGTATCACATGCCTTATGTATTATAAAGTCTACCAAGACATTAATTCAAACAAACTCAGTCGGACTGGAAAACGAATTATTTTAAGAAATTTCTACCTCGGAATTCATCTAAAGAATAATTTTATCCCTTCGCTAAAACATGTTATTGATCCAATTTAAGTGTATAGTCAACTTAAAACTATTATATACACTTTCACATGTCTTAATCACTTTCGACGCTAAAGTTTCGTTTCTCAGCCAAAGACCATAGCAATGCTATTGCAATGCGACCAGCAAGGAATAAGAGCATTTCCCCCAAAATGAAGACAGCAGAAAATAGCTTAATTAGGCATTGTTCTACACCACCACAGAAGTAATTAGATGCTATAGTGCATTACTTATCTGTCACTTATCAGTTTAAAATCGACTCACTTATCTACAACCATCTCAGCAAATAGAATTGTTTTCACTTATATCTATAGACTCCTCTGTGATCCTTGTCACATTAATGTAATGCCATTGTTGAACATGCAAATATCTTTGATAAAAAAAACGTTCGTTTTAATAGACAAACAAATAGCACATTATTGTACCTCTTTGGTGCGCTGTGAGAATTGACCACCATGCTTCCTGCTTTTAACACTTCAAGCTCTTATTGGCAGACATTTGCCAACCAGGCGATGCCGGCATTGGTGAGGAAATCCCCTACGACACGATGCAATGCAGTAGATCAAATTCAAACCGTGCAATACCGAAAAATGTTCCCTCAAATCAATGCATTCATGTTGTTAACAAAACTCCGAGCAGCAGTTGTAAAATGGGATGTATTATGTGAGTGTTTGGCCACGGTGGTTGTCATGCATGATTTTCATTTATTGTATACGATGATAATCAAAAATAGACTGATACATAAAGTTTTTCACAAAATAAATGTTTGATTATGAACTTCATGATCCACGAGGTTATTGTTTCACTCAACTCGATGTATGAAAATGTTACACCGACATCGAATCCGAATTGCCATCAACTGTGTTCGATACCCTTGTCTTCACCCTTCCCACATGAATTATACATGTGATACCTACCGTCTATAATATACTGGCAAAGCCATAACTTTTTGCTCATTATTATTCCAATCCAGCAGTCACTATAACTCCACGAAGTAACAATAAAACCGGAAATAACGCAGACTTTAATTATTGGGGGAATAATCACCTTAATGACTCCGGTCCAGGGAACATAAACGAGAGAGAGTGTATGAGGACATTTGTCCAAGAACTTGGGTAACAGGGTGGAGAACAAATCGCCAGCTCTGTCTTGTTCGAGTCGAATAAAACATGCTGAAATAAAACCAGAGGGGGAGTGGGGTTGGAAAATATCTGGCACTAGCCCCCGAAAGCTTCTTGGCGAAAGAAAGCATTTGATTATATCCAAAAGTTTGAGAATGTTTACTGTCATTCTCAGCGATTGAACACCAGCGCATAACTTTGTCGCCAATTCACAGGTCTACGATGGTTGCATTCGCATTACCTAAACTATCTATAAATAAAAAAGGACTTATAATTTGAAGTTAACGGGCGGTTAACTGGCCATAAGCCGCCATTCGGATGCAAGTGTCTAAGAGAACCGTCAAATTTTAAGTTAAAACTTATTACAAAATAGATCGCCTAGTCTTCAGGGTCGGTTTGTCATTCGCCTGTAAGTT
The DNA here is from genome assembly GCA_921293315.2 of Nemurella pictetii. Taxonomy (NCBI): domain Eukaryota; kingdom Metazoa; phylum Arthropoda; class Insecta; order Plecoptera; family Nemouridae; genus Nemurella; species Nemurella pictetii. Next base: position 8,870,640 of record OV121115.1, on the reverse strand, counting down.
GATTTAACGTTCTGTTAATACAAAACCAGACAATCTGAGTGGCCGTAGCCCTGGACATCACTTAAAAACAGACTGTAGCAAGTCCTATGGAACCTGACCTGTATTGGCTTTGAATGCACTAGATGTACAGCGGGCTGTCTATATACTAGGAGCTTGCTGAAATCCGGATGGCCCTCCTCTTCACAGAGTCATCTTTTTATGGTTCCTACTTGAGGGTGCAATTTTTGGAAGAATGCCATTGCCATTGCTGAGTACATATTCTTATAATTATCTGGATGAGAGCAGGCGCTTCTATCACTTTCCTAGTCTCATCGAACTCCAAAATCCGTTCAAAACAATGCTGTCTAAAATGAATAAATTTGCACCGATCACTGGCAAGGTGTAACATAAGATTTTGAAATCAGCTGATAAGCTCAACAGATCAGGGAGGTTGAAGTGTACACAGTCGAACGCAGGCTTCGTGAACAAAAGCATGTTTATCAGGATCACAATATCTATATTAGCCAATCACAAAACATAGCTGTGTTCATCACGATCTCATTTACACGATCGTGATCTATAATTATGATTTAGCTTATTTGAACATCTTTTCCGTGTTTTTAAATGGCTCCGAGCACCGATCAACACATTATCTGGGAGAATATCAACTAATGATATATTGCCACAGTTAATAGTTAAACATAAATTATTTTCGAAATTGACTACAAACCGTGCATTTTATGAAAGTAAAGTCTAGCGAGCAATTTACTCGTATTCACATAAATATTTCATAATTGTTCCTACATATTTTGTAATGAATAGAGAAAAGAAACAATCGCAAATTCGAGAAACGTGTTCGAGATTAACGACAAAAATACTGATTGCATTTTGAAAGTGTGGGGGGAAATGAAGGGTGATAACGCTGCGCAAAATAGATCAGTCTCATTTTCATACGCATTACTAAATTTTTATCTAGAGCAGTGCAATTGTAAATTCAAGCGAATTTATATTGCTGAAATTCTTGTCTCAATTGATCGAGACGTTGACATTAAATAAATGTAAGTCCGGCGGGTAATTCTCGTTGGATTGAATTGTGCTTTGCGTTGCAAAGACAGAGAAATTGCGACGCCAATGGAACGCCGGTATTCCGAGATGAAGATTCCAGGTCCAGGCCAATATGAACATAAGGAGAACGCATCTAAAATATCGGAGCTAAGTCACCATTCCTGTACCCGTTCCCTTTATGCTACGCACCAAGCCCAGGCAAATCCCATCTCCAAAAGACCGAGTCGTATCCCAGATTAATTAGCTAATTCTTCCACCGTTGCTGCTATACGCAAGGAACAAAGATGGTCGGATATGAACATGGAGGCGAGAGAAAGAGAAAAGATGATTACGGCGAAACCACGCGTAAAAGCTGGATACTAAGACTGTGGAACATGAGAAATGAAATAAATAAAGAAGACAAAGTATCGGTGGAGGGATGGATACATGAGGCTGAGACGGGATTGAGGGTGGTGTGGCATACGGGAGGCCAGGCAGAAAGAGTGGGTGGCTGGAGGCCGCGTGCGATCTCGAGGGATGTGGGGAAGATTTCCAGGCTGCAAGGGAGACGAATTAAACCGATGCGTCTTTGTCTTGAGGTTTACTTCACAATATTCATCAAGCTGTGATTAACAAGAATCTTTGCCAATGATATATCGATGATAATTTTACTATATATGCTACATCTAGATTCGCGAACAACTGAGCGGCGCTATACATCAGCATGGCTACATTGAGATAGTAACGCTCCTGTTTTGATCTCTCTCACTCTCGGCAGTTATGACACTTCGCGTCTGCTAATTTAACAAGCGACGCCTTTGAATGACAAAGACGAAGAATGTAACCCCCCGTTAAAAACCGACTAGAGCTGTTTTACCATTTTCACTATACACAGAAAATGCACATACTAATCTCATATAGAATGTCAATTTTAATACATAATCCTGAAAGTGCTCCTTTCCCTTCTGATTCCTGAATATCAAATTGCACATCAGTATTGAAGGCATGTGGCCTAAAGGGATCGCTTTCTTACTCGAAGCATGACTCCCACACTCCCCCGTCCCCATCCCAGCCTTTACACCCTGATCCCCCCACCCAGCACACACCCCCACGACGAGGTGTAAAGAGTAAACACCGTTCAGGTGAACCAGGTGATACTAATAAACACGTGACTTGAAGTGTTAGTGTTCATAAACTCAACAAGATTGGATGTTAATTAAGTGGTTTGCAAAGATAATGTATTCACTAAATCAGCGAGGATATTCTCCGGCAGGGCATGACGCAATTGTGGGGCTCGATGCGACCCGCGAGACCAATTGGCACCCATTGAAATTGCGAAATATTACTCTCGGCCAAAGCTGACCATATTTTATTAGGGGGATAAATTACTCGGTGCTTTTTTTTTCAGAACAAGAATTGTGTAGCGCTATCTGTTTTCATGTCACCGACTTGTTCTCGGCGAATGTCGATAGTGGCATCGGTATTAGCGCTTTCGCTGAGTGCAATCGAACTCTTGAACTCCATATCACGAGAGCTTTGGCGGCGGTGACAGGCGTTACGTTTCCCGTGTCGACCGCGGCGCCTCCACCGAGACGATATCGCACGCCACTCTAGTGTCTCCAACTTGGGATATTAGTTTCGTTCGGTTGAACATCCGATGGCTGAGAAAACTTTATTGCATTAAAAATTTTAACTTTACATTCGAATGATTGAGACCGCCACCGGATGGGTGGGAAATTTGTTTCATGTGTAGACTGCCGTTCGTCGGAGTGGTAAATGTTTGCAGTAATTTTATTTGTATTTGTTTGTTTTTACCTGGAGTGAATTCAGTTTTCTTGACCTTTGATTTCTCAAATCGTTTGAGCTGTGCCCTAGTTGAATGGTTAACCATGCAATGCAGATAGGTTTGGTACCTCTTTGTACCGCTTCGTTACTTTCTCTCTCTCTTCCTCCGTCTGCGTCTTGCCCGTAGATCTTCCGAATCTCTCTCGCCGTTTGGCTTTCGGCTACACACCCCACGAAACGTTCTAGCAAATTATATCTGGGCCAAACCGATGCTATTATAGGTGTACCATCAACAAATTGTTTTGCTTTGCGGACGTTGACTCCCGAAATATTGCAATTTTAGTTGTTTTACTGGATTCAAATTGTTCCTTTGGTGACAAGTTCATTTGAATTATGCTGTGACCATGCTGCATGCGGCAGAAAAATGGTGACGGTCAGAAAAAATTAGAAGTTACGCTATTTTTATGATATCCATTAACGCCAGTCCCTAAGTAGTACATGTGTACATTTGAAATATTTTTATATCGTCTCGGAAATATTTTTCTGCTGTTGCACTGAAACGCCGCGACTTTATGGTTCTGATATGCACTTTGGGCTGCAATTTAATTTTAACAAATAGATCATGAGCACGGCAATAAAATCATTACTCTGGAGCCAACTCCATATTAAAAGCGCAGGAAAAAATAGTCGATAAAAAGTAGTTTGCTGCTAGGCGCGAGCCCTCGCTGGCAACAACTAACAGGCCGCTAATGTTCGGGAACTTAATTGATGTTTATGATTATTGGAGGTGTAATTTATCCCGTGCTAAATGTCATATGTGACAAGATAACATTAATAGAAGAACTGGTTTAATTAGCGATGTGTATAGCCACGCTGTTAGCGCACATCGACTTTTTTTACCGGTCAATGCCATAAACGTGTATAATTTTTTATTGTGTTCCCTGTAAGTGGTCACTTATTGAAGCACAATTCTAATTATATCTCATTGCCGAAAGAATGTGATTGTCCAATGCTTATGGTGGAAGACAAATGGATTGATGCGCATGCAGGATAAGCAATGTGCATCTGCACAACACCACGGCGAAAGACGCCAATGTTAAGTCATTTTAGCGATCGCTTTGATGAATCCACGACCAGTCAAGACTTTTATTGTAATAGGTGTTCTGTTTCTCAGCTCTAGTCATTACCGCCGAGCAGAATATCGGCGTCGTGCTATCTTTAGTATCTTCGTATACAGTGTTTAGTGCCAAGAGAGAACAGAGGGCTGAGATACATCTTTCCATCCAATTCGTTAAAGTCTTTTAGTCTATCATATTCCTTTATTAACGAAAAAATAATGATTGCAACCTTCTAGTCTGCTCGAGTGAGTCAAGCGAGTCGTGTCGAGTCGAGCTGAGAAGACAGCTCACACAACAACACAAAAGACTCACACCTTCGGAAATTGAAGAAATAATTACTTCCTTTATAGATATTTGAATCAAATCTAATTCTGTATTATTTCCTTTTTCATAGCGTCTCATTTCCATATTTTCATCTACGCAAGAAATGTGAGTTTCGAGAAAAAACGTGGAATATAATGACACGATATTTAAAGGTAGGAAATAGGAATACATGCAGGGAGTGGGACGGGGTCTAAGACAACTGCAGAAGCAGCGAATTGAGAAATATAAAAAACAAACGGATAAGACATAAAATTGAACGCATCATACACAAGAACGACAGTTGGTAATTACTTATGAAACTTAGAACTATTGAAAAATTTACATGTCAAATTCTATCATCTGTGATGATTAAAAAAGTAATTAAAATGAGCTTTGTTCTCACCTTGATTGAATGTGCAGCTGCCTATTGTTAAGTACACATGTGATCGCCAGCAATACACGATGCTATATCAAGATAATTTGGATTGATGACAAAACATACTGACAGCCATACACAAGAATCTAAATCATAAAATTGCTTGCATCCGTTGATTGTGGATTCTGGCAAACAAAAACGAAGAAATATGCTTGAAAACCTACACACAAGTTTCGAAAATTGTCCGGAACAAAGTTGACGGCAAGTAAAAAACTGTAATAGAGGTGTAGCAAACAAGAAAAAAGACCACGACATTGCGATCATTATGAAGAAAGTCCGGGTTGAGGCGAATGTGAAATGCTGACGAAATTCACACTCAGGGAGACGGGAGTGTAGCGCGTTCGCTCGCACCATTCAAACTTCAGAGTTACAAATGAGAGTGGGATTATAATTCTTCTCATTATACTTCGTTTACCTTCCACATACGACGAAGATGAAGTGTGCAAGGTTTCCTTGCCCGGAGATTTATCGCTGGAAATAATCAAGATGAAACACACGGTTGTTGCTGAAGCGTTTTGTTACCTTGCGAAATGAAAATTAATTTTTATCAAGAAACCTGCGTGATTTTGCGACGCAGAGCTTCCAGCGTGCGTTCACGTCAATTTCCAGGCCGACAATTTAAAAATTATCGTCAAACAAGGAACGACGAAAGTTCCAAACTATTCTCCCTCCATTCCATCACGAATGTGACCAGTATTTTATGGTGTGTACCAAACGAACAGACAACGAGCAATGGACGCATTAGCGTAACAATAATCACACACCTCCGCATGGCGCTGTCGCGTACATATCCTGGTCTACCATCACATCTCACGAGAAGAAGTTACAGCAAATGAACGTACATCATTTATCATTCTTCTTGCTCGTGCCCATCGCATATACTGTCCCACATTCAAGGATACACAAGTTTTTCTCAACAAACCGTCGCCTGGCTGTTTCTTATGACACAAACTTCTAATGTGTCGCATACAATTACGTACACCGCAAACAATTTCGTGTATAAATCTGAAATTTGTGTTTAATCCGAGAAAGTATCGAGTAATGAATGATGATCCTGGAAAATCAGCTCGCAGATCTTTCACGTTAGAACCAAAGCATAACGACGCCACTACCATATGGCTGTAAAAACCGTGTGTGGTATGCGTGAGCTGACATTTGTGCACCCCTATCCCACGTGTCACGTTCGCATCTGACGTCAACGCCATCCAGATGCAACGGCTTAGCTAGTCGGGTGCTCGCGGTCGGGCACCCAGTACCCTGTACCCACCCACCTATGATAGCACCCACCACCTATACGAGCACCCATACTGTCCGACATATCTCACAGGTAACGCGAGCCGCTGGATGGGAAAGCGCCCCGCGCGGTCGGCTGATGGGCTAGTCACGCTCTCCAGCTCGCACGGCGCCACCTTCCCTCGTCCACCCACCCACACACGGGCACGTGACAATCGCTCCACGGCGGCTGGAAACAATTTACATCTGTCAAGGATCCAATTATCATCCGTATGCGTAAATTATAGGATAAGTAGTTAGGATCCGTGGCGGTGTATCGGAATTTTCTGGCTGATGAGCTGTATCTATGAACGAAGCCTATCAGATTTCGTTGGCATGCTTTTTGTATTGTTGTGAATGGACAAAATTGGATTAAACATGATTGTTATGAACTAATTGAAACGAATTACGATGGCATCTTGATATACATTGTTACATAGGTACTATTTTCAGCTATATAATCGAGATCGTATCGGAGCCAATTTGAGTTCGATAGAATAAGAGGAGTTGTCTCGCTGTGTTGTGATTGTGCCCATTGGCAGACGAGGAAAAATGCAGATAACTTACGTATAGCAACGCGATTAATTAACGGTATTTAGTTAGCAGTGGGAGGGGGAGGAGGATGTGCAAGTTAAAAGAACGCCTTGGGCGCATGCAACTCCGCCGTCAGATTGATTCGCCACATAAATAACAGGGAGGTTCAAACGCGAGTTAGTTAATGGAGATCACCTCTGACCTCTCGCGTGGACCGCCAGGGGAGGCGGTGATGTCCATCTACCTCACTGGTGCATGATCTAATGTAAACGGATCTGGATTCGTGAGCGCACAGTTAGCTCATTACAGCTGTTATTTACTAGAAGACGAGGAATTTTTCAAGATTCAAACAGGAAGGGATATTAAATGTCAGTTGAGTGAGGTGTGATATCGATACGTTAATGCCATGTAGTTCCTGTGATTATCTAATGACGGGTATGTGATTAGAGATTGAATAATAAACAACATGCGAAAAATCTATTGCTTTGCTGTATCATTCAATACCTATTAGGATGTATATTTCTCATCAAAATTAATGTAGCAAATTTACAAGAATTTTTGAGTGGTCAGTTTGTGAATGATCGTTCTGTTGACACAAATCAGGAAATCGGATTGTGATCTTTAGAAATTACATGTAAACGCACTGTTAAGATGTTAACGGATCGCTGTAAAATCGAACATAAATTAGCCTGCAGCAATGCACAACTATATCAGGACGGTACGGAGCCAGAAGTGGACTCACTTGAGAGCAAGGAAGTGATGCCATCCACAGTGATGCTTTGTGAAGCGGACGCCATAGGAAGTCTTGATTCTGCTCCATGATTTGGCCGTCGACATAAAAGCTCACCTCGATCCACGTCACGTTTCCAAACGCATTGTGCCTCGACACCCGATCTAATTGTTCATGCTCTAGCCAAATGTAGCAATCAGGTGGACTTTGATTTCTGCCTTGCCGGATAACATCTTTCTCGGTAACTCGGTTTCTTTATTTCTGACCAGGGGTGTGCAGAAGAAACTGTGGCCAGCTTTCTTTTTACTTTTACCACTGTTTTGTGAGGACTCCTACAAGATTTGCCTATCGGTATCAACCACGCATAAGTTAAAAACACTGCGTGTATTTTATTCGCATGCCAGATGAAAATTGCACAGTAAGAAAATTGTGGTGTAAAAGTGTAAATGAATACGTAATATTCCATCTAGCCTGATCTTGTTTCGTTGGTCAGTCCTGGATTCCAAAAGTCCGACTGTATAGCAAAACACTCACGTATCAAAGCGTTTTGTTTCCAATCTTTCGAAGAATTTCACACAAACAGATCAAACGGTGTGATTTGAGAGTATATAGACGAGACTGAAAGAATTTATTTGAGTTCATACATCGCGTATACAACCAACAGATGAACGGGTGTGTTGCAATGCGCGATTGAAAGGCCAGAAGGAGGGAGCAAGGATGAGATTGAGGCGTATCCTCACGATATATTATTCCACTTCTTAGAAGTAATATTGTCCAGAACAGCATCTTTTCTATAGCGATAAATGACAAGTAAATAAGTCTGTGTAGCAAATACAATAGGATGCATGAAAGGAAGATAATATAAGTATATTTTATGAATATAAAATATATCATATAGGAAATATTCAAGAAACAAAACATTCTGCATGGTCAATTACAAGTAGTAATATTGTATGAAAAACACTATGCTATCGCAGATTATTCTTATTCACATCGTCACGTGACTGGCACGGTGGTGGTATGGGCGTTGACTGTTTAAGTCTTTTGGATGAATAATTTATCAATCAAGATCAATCAGGAAAAGAAAGGGAGGGCTTTACTTTAATTAATACCCATCACAGATCGGGTGTGTTATTGTTTGTTATGTGGGTCACATCTTACACTTGCCCGTGAATCAGATCACTGCACATCAGCCAATTGAAGAGCGTTTGGCAGACAATAAGCGAGTTTTATTGAGTAGATGTAACAGCGTTTGAAAGACGCGATGCATAATAACTTTGAAAAATTAACACTTACATAATCAATATGACTTTCATATTAGATGTGTTTAATTTTCACCAATTTAGCCTCAATTTTAGATATCCTGCAAATGTTTTCCGCTGTATAAAATCCATTCTCGTCACTCTTCGGTAATGCTGGGAGAGGGTAGGAAACATAAAGCGCTGGCCGGTTCGATGGATTGAGATAAATTTGGTGAATTTGATCGCTCAGTGCGCCGAGATAAGATATTAAACATCAATATTTCACTGGGGTGGCATACACCGTTAAGTCTTCGATCTCTAGGGATCCAGAGATTATCTAGAGTGGACCAAAAGGCAACAAGGGGCAAAGAAAGGTCTGTCGCGAAGCAATCATGTATGATTCTTCGAGGAAACCACATTCAATCTGGTAAATAATGTAATATGAAGTAATTAGACCCTGTCGATTTCTTCGTCCTGACGTAGCAGCATTCAGGATTCTGGATCATCATCGCGTTGAGAAACTAACAAACTTTCGTTCGATGTGGGAAACACCGTGTGGGGACAAAATGTGGGAAATCGTTCCGATGAAGAAAACTACCTGGAATCAGTATGACAAATTATAATCGTGATTCACCATTAGCATTGGGCACTTGGATAAAATATGGGTAAATGTATGGCAATTATTGTGGCGTTCTCTCATTACTGAAGCACAAGCTCGTACAAAATAAATGAGAAGTCGTCAGCGATTAATAAATGATATCAATACCTACTTCTAAATGTTATGTATTCACAGGAGAGACATCACTAGCCCATAGTCACATCATATAATTTTCATTTGTTTCCGAAGAAAGCTAATGTGAGTTTGAGCTTACGTTCTACGGCTCGCCACGAGGCATTAGTGCTTACGTATAAAAGTTAGCATGATATGAAGTTACGCCTTTTTGGAAACCGCCCCTAAAACCGACTCCATATGTCGCGTATAATCCAGGTGAATTATTTATCGAATGTACTAACGACATCGATCAATAGCGTCGAAAGCAATTATTAATTATTTCAAACATTTTACCGTGACTTGCTCTGACCAAACAGAAATTAAATAAATCTATATATATATATATATATGAAAAATATTCAAGGACCTTACATTTAAATGCTATGGGAAAAAATTGAGGTGACAGTGTCTCGCTTTTCAAGTCGACTGTTTTTCTTTTGTACGTAGCCATGCAAATCTAATACAGAATCATTGAATCGATATAATTTCTCATAATATTATGCCTTCAGAGTTCGTAAAGGTTATAAAAATTAGTGTAAAATCAGAATATCGTAGGTCTGTATCAAAGTGAATAATTCTGGCTTGTGTTTTGCATTATTCAAGAAAACATATCTTCTGATAAACCGGTTGCATAATAGGAAGCCGTCGCCGATAATTCGTTCAATGATGCATGCAGTGTTGTTTTATGACGGATTTTATTACTGCACATTTTACGAAGCGTGGAAAGATAGATAGCTTACATGCTGTAGCGAAAGCCAATTGTCCCAGCCAAGCACCGTCTCTCAGTCTGAGAGGCATGCAAAATTCTGTACTACCCCAACAAAGATCCGAGATGGTCATTTTCTTCTGATTTGTCATGAATCGATCTGATATAGTTGCTTTCAATTGATTCCCAGGGAAAATGTATGTCTCGAATAGAATCAAAAGAAATCACAAGAAATTTCCACGCGTGTTAAATTCCCAGAGATTTTGTAAGTATGTCGCGATTCAGCGAATCAGAAGCTTTTGTAATTGAATAGTCATAGAAACGTAGGGTAAAAATGGGATCAAAGCAATTAACTTTTTGTAATAAATGCATCTATTTTATCGGTGAATTCTAAGAGAACAAAGAAGACACGATCAAATAGAATGAAAAGCGATGATACGGTTGGAAAAAGTGGCATGCTAGGGGAGGCAAGCAAACATCAACGAAAACGTCAATGATTACCAAGTCAGTCTGCAATCGAATGGTGTCGTCATTTGGATGCTAAGTCCAGACTGGGACTCGTGACTGGTCCGGAACCGGCGCTCTGTTCACACACTGGATCGGTGATCGGCAATCGGTGATCGGTCTGCGATGTGCTCGGGCACACGTTTCCGTGTAAGCTCGCAATGCGCGGCGGTCGACTTCAAAGCGGTAAATTAGCTCGGCCTATCAATCACCGGCAGGTAGAGGAGATGCATTTCCATTTGATTCAGATCAATTTCTGTTGCCCGATAATTTCCGTGATTCAATAGCGATGGTTTTCTGACCTCTGGTCCGTGTTCGTCATACGTGGTCTAATCATCTTTGTGTTGAGCTTTGCGAGCTGCCGATAGCAGGGATGCAACCCCATCACATGGAGCTAATCTCAGCCACTTTGACTCTAATAGCCTTAGCTCCCACAATCCAAACTTGCCCGCGTAATAATTTGTAATATTATTAAGTGGTAGGGAAATGGGGGATAAGCTGTCTGAAAACTCTAGTCAATGCTCTTGAGCGTGGACATGCCAAAAGTCGCTCATGGGATTTCGTGGTATGTTATTCGGGGACCAGTGATTATATCAGATCCCAATTAGGCTGATAATAAAAAGCATTGTTCAATTCTCAACAACAATCATTTGTCATTTTTATATCGCGCATATAATCTACGCGCTGATTTATACGAGAACTAATCTAGCCCACAAAACATTAAAATAGTAAAATATGTAATTCGTTTTTTGAACATCTGAAATTAATATGGGTTGACAAGTCGAAATTAATTATTTACATCCGCCAGTGCAAGCAGCCATCAGCTTCACTACTGGCTCGATGCACGAGACTGCTTAGAAAATGAGAAATGTACTTGCATCGCATTCGCAAATCGTATATATGCAGAACAAAAGGCAGGCATCTTCTCGTCGAGTGGCTCCTCACGGTTTCGCTGGGTACTGGGTATGTCTATATATGATACTGGCTGGGTAGTAGTGGGTACTGAGTCGGGCAGCGCGCGATGCTGGCGAGATGAGGCCGAATCCTGGGAAATGATTTCTTTATCGTCACGGGTCAAAAGACGAGCGGTCTGCAGCAGGCCCCGGTGCTTTGCTCGGTGAACAGCGGGGCGTATGCATGCTACGGTCTACCGTCCTCCTGCATTTAACTTCGTGTCGAACACCGATTGTTTGGTTTCACGTCAATTGCGTGAAATGCATCAGCAAGAAATGGGATTTGCCTGTGTGCTCCATCGCAGACCGACTTCGCGCTAGCAATGTAACACACTAATAGCTCGTCAACACCTGGCTGACTGGACCGTCGTAATCGTCGCGTACTTTTTGATAGTCTTATCGTAGTTTTCTTCGACTGGCGTGCTAACTACGAGCGATCACTCGCCGCGACTATTTAGCCAGTCGCTCTCAAATCGAGGGAATTCGCGCTGGGAATTTGAGCGAGCTAGACAAGAAATCCCTGACTAACTTTCTACTACAGCTTGTCGTGAGACCGCTAGAGCGATTTCATTGACACAAGGATCGCTATTCATATTGATGTGTTCTCCTCATGCGTTTTGACACCTTCGAGATAGATAGATGGGAGCGCCACGGGGGGTAATCTTATCGAAAGGGTGGCCTCAGTCCATCGCTTTATTGACGACCACTTGTCATGGTAACTGATGTGTATGGACTTGGTGAAACAATAGACATTGCATAGATCTTCGGGTAATCGGACCTTTTTATCAGATTGTGACATTTATAGAAAGATTTCCGGCGAAGTTGACTCTCTCTCTCTGTAAAGGAGCATGCGCGCGAATATCAACAGGTGCAATGTGTGTTTACTGAAGGTGAGGCGAATGATGAGGTGGTGCAGAATGCTTCCACGCTAGCTGCTTGACCGCGTGGCTCTAAATAATTACCTGGACAACATGGGTTTTCATCGCAAATCCTACGGTCGAAGTAAAGCAACATGATTTAGGAACACCTTACGACCAGCGAGATAACCGGAATGGTTTGGGCACTACGAGATAATGTATATTTTATCAATACAAACGAAATTCGAGGGTACATATCGTATAAACCACGGAATTACTTTACCACCATCTACTGCCGCACTGACTTTTAATCAGCAGTATTGATTATATTTGGAATAAGTTTGGGATGATTCCCTCTAGCCCCGAGCAGAAAGTGAAACTATAGTTTGAAACACCGGTCAAATGTGCTCGGGGTGTGAGAGTTTGATACTTTGTTGTCGCTGATAAAATAGTTTAAAAACGAACATTAAATCAACTAATTTGTTAGTATACAAAGTTAATTAATTAATTAGTCTCATGGTCCATCGGGTCTATTATGATATTTGTACAAGTAAATAAAAAAAAAACTCTCTCACTTGGGAAAAAAGATATGGGTACGTGGTTAGAATAAACGAATTCAATGCCGCTAATTAGCAACCAGGTAATTAATTAATTAAGGGCACTAATTAGTTGTATATAAGGCGCTGGCAGATCTACCCTTACGCTTGAGCCATGCGCTGGGGCAAGCTCATCGTATAAGTATTTCAACCTTACACAACGAACCACACACACACACACACACAGACGCGCGCGCATACCACACGGTACACACACTGTATCTGAATGTTGGCCGTAACTTTCCCATCCCTTCGCACGTCCACCCACCCCCTATCTCCTCCCCATTGACTTAAGCAAAGCCAGTGGGTTCCTTGAGCAATCCACGCCGACCACCCTCGTCGAGTCACCCATTCCACCCCTTTGCTTCCTGCCCCGAAAGCCGGCAGAGCATGGGCCTGCCTGCCCGCCTGCCTGCTTGCTACCACCTCACATGCACACTGTTTATCGATTAGTACGACATGACCAGCACCTAAGACCAGGGGTGTGGGGTGCCTGGGGGTGCCTGGGGGGAAGAGGGGGTGAGGGCCTGCTCCTTGATAAAATGTCACCGTAATAATAAGTGGTACAAATAAATTATTCCCGCCGCCGTGTAATGAAAATGTATCGGGCTTCGGGCAATTTTGCGCGCCCGGGGAAGGAACGCGTGACGTGGAGAGAGGAGAGGGATGAAACGCGGCCGAAACTAGACACTCTTTTGCTGATTGCGATCTGAGAAATGCGCGGCGTGGATTTAAATTTGTTTCTGAGGAGAAGTGATATAAGTTTCCGAGATTTGTTCGCAACAGTCGCCCGTGCCCGATGAGGATAGTGTAACGGTGTAACGCGAGCTGGAGGGAAATCGACGTCGGGTTCCTAGTGTCTTTAATTCGTCTACATTTTCATAATCAAGTATTCAAAAATGCACGGCGGACAAAAAAATAATCTGCATTGTTTTTCGTCAAGAAATGAGTTGTATTGCCGAGTGCACCGGATCGATGCAATTAATTGGCTTAATTTCCCGGCGATCTCGCCCACTAATTCGTTGCCAGCGATGCAAATGCGTTCCTCGTGAGCCGTACTCGAGTCCTCGGCGGTCCTTGGCGGAAGACCCGAGTCGGCGAGATCGCGAGGAAAGCGCGCAGCGGGGACATTGTGATGTCGGAGTCGCTGCCGCTGTAGCACAGGCTCGATGCGAACCCAGGGAAGGAAGGACTTCATCTCGCGAAATGTATTAATTGGTCCAGCAGTAGCAAGCACAGCACAGCATCTCTCCCGGCGCCCACCCAGCCACCCACCGACCCACCAAGCCTCCCACCAGGAGCAGGCTTCCATCTCACCTCATCCCATCTCCCGTGGCACCCTCCTTCTCGCTCACTCACTCAGCCAGGCCGTGCACCGTCCGACGCCGACGCCGACGCCGACGCCGACGCCGACGCCGACGCCGACGTCGCCTCAGGTCGGCGCTACACAATGCTACATCAAGTGGACGCCAACTTCAAGATAGACGTCGTAAGATTATATTCGACATACTTCATGCATTACTTAGCACGTCAATGTTATCGTCCCTGTTGTATGTTTAAGACCTCATTATTATAAAATAATAAGCCAGTTTCGGGGTGGAATGGGGTATTAACTGTCCGTCGAAGCCCTCATCGGAGGCGATGAAGTATTCCGTTTTGTTTTAGATTCTATGAAACTTTATTTTTTTTGTCTTTGTAGATGAAAAAAAATATGAACATTCAGGAGAGATGTATATATGCAAAACCTCTTTGTCATTATGTGGGAACAATAGCAGTTCGATTCCGTGCACTTTTGTTGCTTTAAGTAGTGGAGGTGCCGAGTGGAACAAAGCTTGACATTGGGTGGTGGAGGTGCCGCGTCGCGCGGAATCAGTTCCGCTTTCAATTCCACAGAAAATTTTCTATAATCTCGATCTGTTTCTTCAATACGTGTTTCGGTGTCGACGTCTACGAGTGAGAACTGCAAATCACACATCATTCTTGCAGAATATGTTGCGGCTTTCGAGTTGCACTGTGCGGTCTTTGTCAGTTATCACTTTTTGCGACACTCGCGGCGGCAAAGGCGATTGTTGGCTTGAAATGCAGATCCGTGGGAATCGAACCCCGACCGTCTGTACACAGAGACATCACATGCATATCTATGGCGCAGTTTTTAAATAGTACATTTCACGCCTTTGAGCAAGGTTTCACCCAGCGACATGCACTATTGTCTTCCAGCCATTATTTTGACAGTGGTGCAACCGTACAATTTTTAATGCCACAGAAAAATAAAGTGCACTTCCTTTTCAATAATTTCTCCTGAACGATTTGATTTTTTTATGGCTTGAGTGAACCGCCTAGCAACAAAGCACTTGGGATGTCTTGTCTTCTCGAGTCGACATGTGAGCGCCACACACTCAGCAAATGACTGTTATTATCACAACGCTTCACGATCGCTTCCCATGGGGCACACAACTATCGTGCGCTGTTTGTGATTGTGAGATATATTTGGCAAATCGCGGGACGGCAAGCGAGCTACGATCTTTTCGGGCGGATCTAGATGAAGCTATACGAAACGTAGGCGTTTTCTTGGCGGTTCCGCGTGATCCACCATTGCCACGGCAATGCGTGCGTTAATTTCACGTTACCTTTTCACGCCGAAAACTATGCATGACTCTTTTAAGACATACTATACGTGCTCCCTCTTGACAGGAAGTTACAGTCAAGTCTATGGGAGATTGCACGTATTCCCTCCGTAGATCTGGGGGTTAGCTGTTCGAATTGATGAGTTGACTTGTGAGTAACGATGTCTCTTTGACAGTCTGGTAAGTAAGCACACGCCTAAATGACAATTGTCTCTTACTACTTCACAGGATTCCGCAATTATGCTGGTACTTGCAGACCAACATGCTTTCATCGAGGCTGTATTACAGCGTGACAAAATATTTTAAAATATTTTTTCACCTATGAGTCGCAGTTTATTTCTGAACAAAATACCTTCCCGGTGAGAAAATGCCATTGGAGGTTGAAGCAAGGTTGTGTTCTTATCGCCAGACCAAGTCCTGAAGTACGAGCATATTTTCGCGTGGCACAATGCTCCATAATCCGTGGCCTGGCTCGGTGTAAACTATTAATTGCATGTCGGCCAACTTACAGGTAAGGCTATTCGAAACATAAACATTGTTTAATGGAGCACACATATGTTACACGGGGCGAGATAGGTTCGATTTTTCCCGTCAAGTTCATCAACCTTTAAGCAGGCAATCTCGTGATGAAGGCGGTGGATTTGAAACCATGCTCGCCGCCTTTGATTTCACTTGGATATTTCTACAAAGATGGACGACCACCCGCTACGCAATCTAACTCAAAGATCATAACTTTTGACCGCACTAAACAAATTAATTACGAACATATTCGGGTAGATTTTTAGCATCTCTCTTGCCGTATCAGTTCCCACCCACCCGGCGAGCCTCGTAAATCTATTGACGCGGCTAATTAAAATCTTTTTAATTCGTCTTCCCAGCGCGCATGGTACATGCAGAAGAGATCGCTCGTTTCGGCTGCTATACGCGGGTTTCCTCAAGCGGAAATGTCTGCTAATCCGCGAGTCGCCCTGGAAAACTATCGCACCAGAACTGGGGAAAACCGCGCGTCAACTTATTTGGTGCCATGTGGAAGCTATTTAAACAATCATAAGTTCACATTGGTGATATATTTTAAAAATGTTCACCCCTTCACTAACTAATCACTATAAGTTATAATTACTTTATCATAAATGGTTCTCGTCAGAGACAATTATGTTTAATTATGCTATATGGCATTATAAACGCAATTACATTAGAAAATCTCATGCATAGACGTTTACGTGATTCAGACACAAATTAAAAGCTTTGCTGCAGTGTTTTTGATCTCAATAATTACCCTTGCCTCCTATAGGTGAACGCGATTACCCCGTGAAATAGGCATCACGCACGTCATGTCATGTACTACATGCCACCGCCGAATCAGCCCTGGAACAAATCAGGGCGGGTCGAAATCTCAACCCTCTTGTTTTTTAGGAACTGATTCAATTAATTGAAATAACGTTCGCCGGAAAATTGAGAAGAATCGAGTTTTAATTAGCATGGCAGGGTTTCAAAGTTTCATCGAATAGATTTACATATTATTTCGTGTCGAAATGGAGAACCCGTAAGCGAATTCATCAAAAAGTAAAGCAGTTATGTCTTTGTGCACGGGTTACGTTTTAGCGAAGCCGAAGAGTTCCCACAACGCTTGCCGCCCTCGCGGTTCACACTTCCGCAAAGATTCGCCTGCGATTTCCTCCGGGAATCTGTCAGCCCGTGAAAGCGCCCACGTTTTTTCGCCGGCATCGCCGTCGCCGCCGGCACGTGCTCGTGGTCAGCTGTTCGGCCGACGCCGACGCCGACGCGGACGCCGACGCCGCGCCGCCGCGTCGCGACGCCACGCGTCCTGCTGACCAATCATTGACTGGTCAGCGTCGCGGCGCGGTCGACACTTGCCTCCGTCGAACATTTCTATTTGTTTTCGCCGCTCGCGATGCGAAAGTGTTTGATAATAGAATGACCTTTGACCCAGACCGCTCGGAAGGCGCGAGAAAGGTCGATACCTCTCGATTCCACCCAAGGGAACGAAACTGTATTAAGGTCACTGAAACCGAGACCACAAATCGCCGGCGTCGGCGTCGACGTCGTCGCCGTCGCCGTCGTCGCCGTCGTCTTGTCCGACGGGCGACGCGTCCATGGTCGAACTTGTAAAGGCTACATGTAAATCACTCGGATTTGTCTACCTAGACGGTTTAAGTAGCAAGCGGATCTTTGCAATTAGCAGTTAGCAGCACTGCCTATGGCCTACAACCATACAACGGTATGCTGTATAGTTCTTTAAAAATCGATTCACCTTCCCTTATTTAATTTGAAATGCTAGTTCAACATATTACGCAGATAATGCGTTTGATGTTGCCAGCTGATTTCATGGAACTGATTTGCTTAACATATTACGCAATCGATAGTTTTTGTCAAAGAGCCCAAACAATATACATATAGGTATATTTCCCTGATTATCATGCCATGAGCTAATCTCTTTTAATAAGCACATGCATCAAAGAGCATAGCTTTTCCATACCAATTCCAGCTACGTCAACAGCACGGCGTTGGTTAAAAAGTATGGAAAATCGCCATTATTTGCTAATGCCATTAAAGACAGCAGCGTGCGATCGCTTTCCGCGGTTTTTCATGCCAATACATTACTTGCTGCATCATCAAGATAATGATGCACATAAAATAAATCAATCAATTGTTCACATCTTCTCGCCTATCGATGCATTGTCTGGCCGACACCTGGGACCGGCAGACCGGCTCGAATGTAGACCAAAGTGGGTTGAACCGGATGCGTCCATGCACTCGGTTCCGGCTGAACAGCCACCCAGCTACACTTTTCATCGTGTTATTTTGGAAAAAAGGATTTCGCGCTTCCATAGTTAGCTGTCGGAGGTTCATTCGTTTGCTATACGACTTGAATGTCAAGCGATCGTTTATCGAGTGGCGATACGTTTCACGCATGTGGCGGCTTCGATTGTCAACCACTGACACAGGAGATGGGGTATAGCTCGTGCCGTCCGACCCGAATCGGGTCCGTCCCTAATCGTGAGCCGCGCCGAACATTCGTGTAAACGCGATCCTTGTGCCGTAGTGGCTTAAAAGTCTAATAAAGTGCAAAATAATCCTCAGATTTAAGTTAGTATTTAAATGCCCCGGCTCCCACCTCTATACAAGCCACCACACACCCCTTGACTCTTCTGCCGGAGGTGTGCTGGATGATTATGTAATGGCAAATTATTTGCACTTTATTAGACTAACGTTTCTAGCGTGAGTTGAGTGGGGAAAAAAATCTATTGACTATCTTATTTTCTTCACCGTTGGCTTTAGTCGTAATTTGTAAGTCAGTTTTCTTGATAATTTTCCGAGTTTCCATCCCATGCGCTCGTTGTTTTCCGTGTTCTCATGCGAGGCAAGATATAAACGTACCGCTTTACGATGTTCGTGATAAGATGGACAATGTAGCAGGCCGATTAGAATATCACAATAAGTCGAGATACGAATCTCGTATATCAGATTAACAGGGGTCACAGTTATTTTTGGCAGAGGGTGGTGACCATTCGCGTAATTACCTTGATTTCTGGAATTCGGCAGTCGAGTTTGAAGGCTAATTCGACGGCGACGTCGATGTGAACGATGCGAACGGAATCGGATATACGGTGTCATTTTTCACGACCTTTCTCAGCTCGGAAAAACTTTTCGACTTCTTCGTCGTCGAGACGTTTTATTGCTCGCAGATAAAACTCGAGTCGAATCAAATTCTTCGCGGAACTCCGCCGTTATATTATTATGCGTACCTACATGAAAGTTCAGCCGATGATAGATGTTCAACATACGCACCGGGGTCAAAATGATTACCGAAATCTCGTCCGATAGGAAATGATCCGATATAAAGGTATAACAAAAACTTTTTTTGTATATAGATGTGAGTTCCTGATAATATACCATCACTTTTCCTTTTCCTGGAAGCGGCTATCTTCGGCGACAGCTGGAGGCCCGTGGTCCGAGGCCCGTGCTCGGAGGCCCGCGAGGCCCTGCCCCGACCGGCCCGGGAGGCAGACTTGAGACGCTGACTGGTGCATGCGTGACTAGCCGACGTGTTACACGCATTACCGGCGACACGCACGACGCGGCGACGCCGCGATTCGGTGCCCTGCACGCCGGCACGGGTACCGGCACCGGCTCTACCGGTACCGGAACAACCGGCTAGCGCGAGCTCGATTTCGATTGGATAACTAGAGGTTCGCATGTAGGTACGTTCTAAATATGTGATAAAAGTATTTTGTTGACGTATTTGGAGGATTTTCGTTTTTTTTTAAAGGAATATTTTTAGAACTATTTCCCAATTAGATTTCACATTCACTGTATACTTTCGACTTGTATTGATACGAAACCGACGATTAAAACTGCTTATCTCATGTCAGAGGGCCGAAATAATGATTAATGGACTCGGTCGTCCTTGCGGCTACCATTAGAACAAATCAGTTAGCATCTGGTTAATATCAATGTTTGGAAACAAGTAGTGCGTAGATTGAATCCGCGAAAAACCCAGAGCTGGCAAGCGATTGGGAGGAAAACGCAAGTAAATAAAAAGAAATAGTTATATGTCCAATGGCATCTGTAGAAAGCTGGATACGTAGGCATAGAAAAAATTATCACACTCGCCCACAATGAGTGAACTATCACCAACTATCAACTATCATCAGTTAGTTCAGCAAATTTGACAGGCATTCCACACCACAATACAGCACACTTTTTGAATTCAATGTTTTTCTCTTAGTGTAGAAAGTATTTTGGAGTAAAACATGAGTTTCATATCGATGTATCACAGAATCGGTGTATAACAGTACCGATGTCAGTCAACCAGCTCTCCAGTCAGCCAGCCAGCGTCGTTTTCATGTGTAACACCGATTTGCTCTGAAAATTGCCCATGCAATTCCAATTATCGGTAGATTATTTATAATACTGTGACAAATTCGAATAACTGTTTATTTCCTCGAGCATTAAATGTCAATAGGAACCACATTCACAAAGCCTTGCACATTCGAAGACTTCTTCGATCAGCGTGGTCTATTAATTAGACACCGCCGATTAATTTACAAATCCATTGTCTCTTTTTCTTTCTTATCAACGGCTTGGTTTGCACAGACAAGTGGATCTCGGCGGGATGCCACTGTCATTAAGGCCGATGCATTTCAAAGATCACAGATTCACGACTGCCGAAATGAAGAGGCAAATTTGATTTGACATCGTCTGTCACACGGAAATCGTCCGGAGCACGATTTTGACCAAGTGGACGGCGAATATGTCCCTTCTACTGACAAGTCGTGTTGTTTGATGTAAAGTGACAAATTTCCATCAAGTGAGTTCGATGCACTACACATAACACGTCGTGACCGCAATTTACCTATCACGCATTTTTCTGCAGGGCAACATGATTGCAGGGAAACTTCCCGAGTATTGTGCTAACGTCTCTACCTACCTACCATATCTATCGATTCGATTGCAATTAGTGATGCATATCGCCCAATGCACAAAGCAATCTGGCTCCTGGTTCTGCTATTTTTGCGACTGGTTACCTAAAGTGTCTTGCAAGTTGCATTCGTCTATTCGCGTCATTAGCACTGGTCATGTTCAGAACGATGTTGCTTTATGTCGCGTAGACTAGATCTTTTTGACACGAAATAATTTTTTTCAGTTAAACCGAGTTAAATTTCAAATTCCGCGTCCACGATTCCATCAATTGCAAGTGCGCTCATTTCCACGTATCGATTATTAATCGCTTAAAACCTCGATTTCACACCTTTTTGTGGCCGGATCTGTTCGTTTCATGTCAGGTTTCGGTACAGAAAGTACGACCAATTGTCTCTCGTTTTAATTATCGTTGGAAACGTAAAGTAACCAAGAAGAACATGACTTGCTGGAAACAATCGTACAATACAGTAACAGATGAGTGGGTACAGATGTCAATGGAGGAGGTTTCTTCCAGCTCGACTTGTTTGCTTTTGAGCGGCGGCGACGGCGGCGGCGGCGGCGGCGGCGGCGGCGGCGGCGGCGGCGGCGGCGGTTGCGGCGGCGGCGGCGTCGCCGTCGGTGTCGACTGGAGCTTACTTGGGGCTGAGACGGTGTGAAACCAATGTGTGAAACGAGCGAGGCAAGGCGGGGCCGCCACAGCGAACAAGCACTGTGATTCCTGTGCAGATGCATTCGCCGTTCATGACGAGGCAACAATCCTCATCGACACTCTTCTTCTAATTACAGGGAACAAGAAAAGGAGAAATAAAATAATGTCCCCGATTCCAATATCTTATAGTATATACGATGAAGGAAAGCGTTTGATTCGTGGCTGGATGGTGGGAGTGTGGTGGGAGGCTGGTGTCTGCGCTTCCCTAATGCAATCAGAATTGTCGCTGTGTGATGTGAAAGGCATCCGATTTCGGCTCGCTGGCTGCACCGGGAGGGAAAAAAGGTGGAAACTTTGCTCGTGTACACTGAACTATAAGTCATTATAATGTGATTGTCGCCATCAAAACCCTCTGAATAAGTGGCGAAACTGAACTAGCATGTATACGTGCACGCTTTATGTCTGAGTCGCGGTTGCTTCATGAGGCTTACTCCCCATTTTCTTTTGCACCACCGCTACCAAACGTCTCCGCGCACTTTTACGTGTTGATGAGTATACCTCACTTAGTTTTATCTAGGAGACATACTTTTTTTTTGGGGATATAAAATAAAAATAATTCTAAAGCGAAGTTCTCATGTGTGAAATCGGTGCTCAGCGGGCTCAATGACAGAGGAAGAATAGTGTGTCGATGATTCAGCAAGAAGACATACGAAGAACGGATTTCGAGCACCTATACCTTACAAATTAGACAAAAAGATGACGGGACAAATTCACTCGGTTCATCTTGCATCTGAGATTGGAGTCGAACAAGTTTTACACAGTTGACTAATTAATGTTGCGGTAGCAGAACCAGGTATAGCGAGCCACTAATTAGTAATTGGTAATTACACGTTGACCGGACAAGATCTATTTGTGTTGACGGAGGAAATCGACCGCGAGCTGGTTAGCCTACCTTGACAATCTCAGATAAAGTGTCCGGATAGTTTTTTTCTTAGTTTCCCTGCCAGAATTGAGCCATGGCACCTTCACCATACAAAAAATAATTAAGGTAGTCACATTAAAAAACAACTCCCATCAGCATCGACCGCGGACCAATCTTGTTTGGGTATAGGTACACTGTCTACAGCATACCCCCCCATTAACCATTTCAGCAATATCCGTAAAATGTCATTTACTCTTCCCCGAAATGGGCCCTATTGTTTCCGCTGAGCGAATTCGCTATGCTGAAAGATTTGGCAGTGCGATCCTTTGTGATAAGCGTACGTAGACATAGCAATAGCCTGCTATCAATTCGTAGCGCTTGCATCTTGAGATGGTAGAAATGGTAGAGGGCAGAGAGGAGCACCGCAGGACATGGTGCACGCCGGATATCTGCTTCGTTCCGACGAATCGCAATATTATTTCTGATTGAATCCGATGGAAGTGTCCGTCCTTTTCGCTTTTCGGGTTCGAGCCGGTTGTCTAATAGCGAAGGTTAAGTGTACATTGAACGTATTGATGTACAAGTTGAATGTACCGTGACAGAGGTGACGGCAAATCAATATAAGTTTTCTTTGAATAGGATTGAAGTCACCTGGTCTAGGGCCACGAGAAGGAACATGTCGAAACTATTGTGGCGATAGCAAGAGCAAGCGGAAAATTGAGTCTTAATTTCGAACGTCGGCAAGGAAAAAACCCCCACCTGCGAAATCTGTCGGGGTTAAGAAAACTTTGTGGATGTCATGTACTTCTCACTTTCGAGCGTGGAAAATAAAAAGGAAAGAATTCGAAATTGGCGTATACATGGAGGATATTTTTTCCGTTCAGCACATAACAGATTGAAATAAATCATTTGGCCACTTATTAATTTACAGCCTCTATTAGAGAAAATGTGAGCTGTATAAATCTTTCGTTAGAGTTTCCGCGAAAATTGCAATAGCAATGAACTAGTAGCAGAACTATGGGGCAGAGCACGAGGCCGGGAGAGGCCTGGGCCCACCCACCCCTATGATATCTTTCAGTTAGCGTGCGAAGTAGGATTTCTTTCTCGGTTTCATTATGTTCCCAAGCGAAGTTTTGTACTTTTATCTGTTTCTTATTCATATCACTGCTCATTATTTGCTAGGGTAACGTCATGCAATATACGAAGAGGGGTGGAATAGAAAGCCTTAGAAAGAAGACTGGTTAAGAATTTTAAATACTCTTTACATGAAATCTCGTTCTTATGACGTGTTTCGAGAGAAGTTTTGCTTCTTCTAATGTATTATAGTACCCTTATCAGAAAGCATGCACGTGCTATCTAAATTACTATGAGAGAGATTTTAAATGTATTCTTATATATACATACCTTATAGTAATACCATATACATAGGTTGGCATCTCATGTATTTCCTTCCATTAAGGATAAATATCATACGTTCCTAACTTCCTGCACATTTTCATCCGGAATAATAGTATTAATAATGAACAAAACATTATAATGTCCGTCATTTCTCACATGTAAGACCGAGAGAAAATTCCAGCTGTTATCCAAGAAATCATAATTGTATTGTAAAGTGTATATTATATAGATTTCAGCATGGCTTCCCAATTTAAAATGAAACCAATGCTCTTGGCTGATGGGTATTGGCGACATTAATTTCGATATCACGACAAATATTGGAAATCACCCTTCTATCGGCAATAAAACAAACAATCACCAATATTCTCGTGTGCACAAACATTTCCCTGCTTGAAATTTGCATTTAAGTTTGGTTGCATCTCAAATATCTTATAGTTAATAAATCCGCATGCTATCTCAATTGTCTGATGAATCCTTCCTGGCTCTCTCGTTTCACTAAAACACCACCCGAGGTCCTACATCCCCCCCCCCCCCTAACATATCGTTCTCATATGGCTGCCGAGCGTGAGTCAGGCTTGCACACTTCGCCAAAACCATTGCTAATATTTTGAGGAACACTCTCCGCCAGTCAATGAGAAAACAAGATGAAAACAAGTGGGGAAAATATTGATAATAACCAGGGGGAAATTGGCCCTTTACATGTTTGAAAAAAAAACAGGCTGGCCTTAGGAAAAACCGCAAGCACGATGTTCAAACCTTCTTCTAATGCGTGCATTACGTAGAGCCTGTATTGGTGCTGCTCAAAAGCAAAACAAGTTATTTGTACATAATGGAAAAATGTTGAATTCCAGATTCTTTTTTAGCCGGAACAAAATAATGTGATTAATGGTTATAATGTAATTATCGACTTTTATCTCCCTTTTAACTTTACTCTTATCCGTCTTCTCCCTTGGAATGGTTAAGGAATAATGGGGAGTGCGGGGGACGCGGGGCACGGGGCGGTCTTGCCCCTTGTTTCAGCCGGAGCCTAAACAGATTATCTTGTCGGTAGATGCTGGATCCTGGACCAAGCAGCTAGCACAGCTTGCGACTTATCTGCAGACCTAGAACCGGGTTGAGATGTCACCGTGGCCATGTTCGGCAATGTCTTGTGCCTGATACATAAACGGGCATGCGTTATGGACGGCATGTTCGAGCAAATAACACTGACACACAGTAGCCGAGTGTGTAGACTGTTGTTTCGGGTGGGACTTTCAAAGTTTCAATCGGCTGCTGACCAACCCTTGCCCATCTAAATGGTTTTCGCATGGGTGAAATGTATTTTATGTCCGTTGTTGTGGTACATTAAGTATGTACACGGTCAGAAGCTATCACGTCTCATACCCGGACAAAATATGTGTCTCCCCAGAAGGGCCTACTGCACGTTGCTAATTTGGATACGTTTTCATCGTGGCAAGGTAGTTGGGAAATTCTTGATCGAAATGTGAAATAGTTGGGCACTCTTCGCCGGTCAAAGTTCGGGCCTCTTGCGCCACTGCTGCTGGTATTGAGTGACAACGCTATTTTCAATTAGAGAACCGATACTACACCATGTCGAACGTTTGATGTCTAATCTCTCCGAAATAAATTGCCATTACGTATAAGTTAATAGTTTGATCTCTGTATTTGATCTTGGAATTCCACGAAGTTACCCGGTGACTTTGCGTAGAGAAGGGGGGGGTGGGGGGGGGGGTAGGGCTTAGGCTTAAAGACATATCTGTATATCTTCATCTTATACCCTTGCCTCCTTGTATAAATAGCCTCGTGCGGACCAAGAACATGCTCTCTCCGTCCGTGTGTTCATTATGCGTGCGGATGTGTGTGAGGGTGCGTGAGTGTGCGTGGCATGTATCGATTCCATCCCTTCGTCTTATGTTTAGCTACTCAGTGCGTTACTTAGTCAAAGGGTAGTAATTTGAGTCCGAACTTAGTGCTGTCCAACCTCTGCTCCCTCACTTCCACCTCCCCCCCCCCCCCCCCCCGCCCCGCCCGTCACGTCCACCCACCCACCCGCCACCCCCTGCCCGCAGGACTGACGTGTAGGAGTATGCCTAAGAACATCGCTGTCTCATAAAATATTATCGGACTTGTGCCCAGGCGTAGAGCAGGTCTGCATATCACGCAGTAGCGAAGCGGTGTGCATCACCCAACTAGTAACTAGTTCACATCGTCTTTCAACAGTTCTGGCTGACCCAATACACGAAACCGGTAGGATACATGGATTGGCGGAATATCTCCTGATGTAAGGCCCCGTTTTCGATTTGCTACCCGCGAATGGATAGTGCGCTGATTATGCCTAAGAACAGGAGACAATGTACACAGTGTCCTAATAAATCTTCCCCCTTGTCACCACTCATGTAGTAAACGTATCTCGGTAAATTATGGTAATTTTCTTACATACATATAACTTCTCCACAATAATAGATAAGCATCCAGGCATAGTACATTATCACGACATTTCTCTAAGCGCATGGACAAGATAAGCTCTTTGCCTTATCACTTTTTTAAATTTTATTAATATAAATATCGTGATTATTACCCGATTTATACCAATGCATCACAACTAATATTATAAGAAGCATGTCTAAGTTCTATTCGTAGCTTTGGCAAACACCTGGGTGGGTTTTTTTTCCCCGGCGTCGTAAACGGAGTTTTATGGGTGGCGTGTGGAAACCGTCGGAAAACCGTCGGGAAACCGTCGGGAAACCCTCGACGTGCTGCACAGATATAGGCTACTCATTTGGCATATCTGTGTTGCATTACGGCCGCGGGTATAATGCGGTGGTATACGCTACTTTGCACCGAAATTAAGTGTTCTAGTTTAGTAGGTTGGAAGAAAACCTATGGCAGTACTGGCTGAATCAGCTGAATGAGCGTCGTTATTTCATCCATCAGGGTGCCTGTCAGACGTGGTACGACCACAGGTACGACGGCCTTGTATCGAATTGCCATAAGAAAGTCTGGACGCAATTGACACAATTGAAAAATTTTAGATAGATTGCCACAAGCCAGTTTATAGACACTAAAATAACCTCAAAACTGGGTATATTGCAAAAGAGACAATCAGAAAATTATTTAAGTTCTTCAAAACACTACGCTGGGATTTTGCCATGAAAATAATAAAATATCTATATATCAATAAATATTTACTTTTATAAGTTCCCTGCACACGGCAATAAAGTAGATACGGATCACGTAGGTTTTAATACACATTTTTACTACATGGCAATTGGTTATAGACAAAAATAAACACATTTTTCTCGGCGCATGCAAGAGCAATTGCAGCAGACGTGACATTTGTGTCGCTGGCTGAGATTAGGACGTAGCACGTGGTGCAACAGAAATTAGAGGAGCACGCTGGCGCCGCAAATATCAAAGAGAACGCAGTTATTGCACACGGATTGGTTGATAACTATAGCGAACAAGCGCCCAGGGACAGGAAAATGAAGTACCTAATGCAAAACGGGGTGGTCATTTTGATGTTCGTCGTTTTGCAGTCAGTGAGCACTTACTATAAGTGGGTGATGGGTCGGTTTGACAATCCGTGATACTTGTTTTTACAGAGCCACAGACAATCATATTCTGTAATTTTGTGTTAACAGATAGTTAATTACTTGAAGGGACACTGATAAATAGATCTTTATTATCTTAAGTACCCGCCATCGTTTCGATTGCTTGTGAATAACATTGAGTTTTGTGGATTTTTCTATCGCATCTAACGCTCTTGTGATGCTCCTGTTTAAAGTTATTGTCAATACATGGCACAGGTAATTTTGAAATCGCACATTCTCCAACAAATATCCACTAAATGAATCACGTTCACTAGTTCCATGTTCTCCGAATACCGACTGATTTCCTGTGAAAATTGCGCACACGTGCTACCCTTTCAGTCAATACCTACCCCGAAAATAGTAACAGACATCGCTTTAGTTTCAACAAGCACGCATGTATGCAGATTGCGCAGATTACTAATTAAGTGGTTTAATTATTGCGGTCGGTATCTGGGTGGATTAAATGGCAACTCTGCATTCGTTTATGAAATCGTCAGCAAAATTTATGATATTTTGGCGTCGCGACTGGGGTGTTAGAGTAAAATTAGGGTGTGTGGGTGTGGGTGTGTGTGTGTGATGTGAAGCACAGTCTTAAAATTCAAGTGAATATCTATACCAATATAGATATGTGAATCTCGCAGAAACAGCTTTTCCAATTTCCATACTTTCCATATTTTCCATACGAAAATTAAATATATTTGCGTAGCGGAACAATTCATAAACAAATGGGTAGGTACATTTGAAATAAATGAACTCAACCTTTCGGATAATTCCTAAAAAAATCTTTTGGTTGATAACCAAAAAACTTTATTTATCGGAATCAAGCCCACATGGCATTAATGACTTATAGTGTTCGATAATTATACAAACGGTACACACACCTCCCACATTAATACGAGGTGCAAGGTGAACCCTTATGAAACCATTGCTTAACGCCAGGGCACCCATTCCGGTATATTTTGAGGCATTCAGCAGTAATTATCGACAACCCGACATCGTTAGCGAAAGGAAAGGTATGTGAATATTCCTTATACCTATATCTATCTATATATTAACTTAACTTCGCTGTGTGTTTGTGTGGGTCCGCTATTGATTATTACAATTGAAGACAAGGCACGGTTCAGTTTTCCGCCCCGAGCAATGACCCGTTATGGCCGCTAAGAAGAAGTGAGTAGAAAACTTGTAAATGAGGGGGATGCGTACAAGCGCACGCATCATCCCTTACGCAGCACGACGGTGCAGGCAGCAGCGCGTGCAGGGATCCGGTCGGCTTGAGCAGCAACATCCTTTTATCGCCTTCAATGATTCGCAGCTGGAAAGATTGAACAGTCATCAGAACAGAATCTCCATTCTAGAGAACTTGTGACTTTGAGTATTTATGAAGTTAAACTTGCAGAGTTTCTGAATTAAAACAATGAGAGAGAATTCTTGTAAATAGATTTGAAAGTTTGTGGAATTTTGGAAATATCAATAACCTATTTCAATAACGAATCGATGGAAAAACAGTTCCTAGTTTCTGTCCATTTGATGAGTTTGACGATATTGCCAAATCCAAATGAAATTACATAAAGAGATTTGTAATTATTTTCTATTCTTCAAAGGAGGAAATCACTGCTGTACCTGTAGTGCGTGATTTAGCACTCTGCATTGTATATGGCACTCGCAACGAGCGAAGAAATTGCAATTGTATCGTAAATTAAAATAGGAGCTTAACTTTGCGACTGATCTCCGCTGACCTCTCAGTTCACATGACCTGCTGTTAACAATCCGCAAGGGCTGAATGTAATTGCCTAAGCGTGGCGCATTATCATGCATGTATGGTTCGATTGATAACATAATTGTTCCAGAATGTATAATCAAGTCAAAGCCAAGCAGATTTTGTCGTGATACTTTCATGTTTATGCACTATCTTATCCATGACAATCACGACGTGAACAGAAAAATAAGTAACATCGAGTTTAATGTGACATGGAATGGGACGCAATGATATTTTCATTATTTTTTGATCTTTAACGGTACATCAAAACAACACGACAAACAAGCAAGTAGAGTGAAATTCGAGTGAGGACGGTAAAGTCGTCGTTTTGATGTTGAGTGTGTGTATGTGTGAGGTACTGGAAGGTAAAGAAGTACTCGAAAGTTGAAAATGAAGTATTTACCAAGGTCTAGATCCTCACTTTTAAATTAAAAATGGAAACGGTGGGGTAGCATCCGTGTGCACATATTGTGTCGCTGACTGTGTTCCTTACAATAAGAATGAAAATGTTATAAGACGTGCGTTGTTTTGCTATCCAAATTTAGACAGCCTGAGGCTAAAATTTTTACAGTCCATTATTTATTCGCCATGAAATTGATGATTGAGCAAACTAACAACTAACAACACTAACAGCTAAAAACTAACTTCACTTCTAGTTTCTAAGCAGATAAACTGAAGGCCAGGGATGAGAATATCACTGCTCGTCAAGAAGAGTGAAACTTAATTAAAAATAGGTTACCTAAATGTTCGACCAATTTTCTAAAAAAATTATTGCATTTAAATCGAATTTTTTGTTTCGTTTGTATTTTCCATACTAATCGATAAGAAGAGGCGAGTGCTTTTCTAAATGTTTCATTTACACTAAAAAATGATGATTGTCACATGAGTTACTCTTCTTGTCTCAACGTAGGAAGTACCTATGGCTATAAATTGCGCATTTGACTCGAATGCATGCCAAAACCCACACATTCAAACCGCTGATTTTTCGGAGATGAAACTTGACACAGTTTTCAAATGACTTATACATTATTAAACAGCCAATACGCATATGAGATATAACGTCTGATTGCTGCTATAAACATTCCAATACATGTAACCTCATCGTACTTTTAGCGGTTGGTGTACAAGAACTTGCGCTAAACCACTACAAATAAAATAAAATTTATGTTTTCTATGAGCATCGAGATAGAATAAAATAAGAGTAAAGACTGTAATTGGAGAATACATGAAATGTTTTATCGTATTTATAGTAGTTTAGCAGTTGATAGGCATTGGCTAAAGCAGAGTACATCACCATGGATCGTGGTCAAAAGAATGGGCAATGTCTTACATGAAGGTCTATATATACCTTACCTACATCGTCATATAAATACGTGACTAAAAAGAGTGCAATTCACGATCTTCGACGCTCGTTTAAAAATGATTATTGTTATTACTCTAAGTCAGGTCAGAGTGCATCAGTCTGGCTGCAGAAAAAACAACTATATTTTAAAGAGAACAATAGTTCGTATTATATTTCTATATGAACACGATGGAATAGCTCAAGCCACGTTCACTCACGAAAATAATCTCGTTCCTTGAGCTGCTAAAATTCTATTTGCTAGTGACAAGTTGGTATTTCATTTGACAATTTCACCGAGTACTATATCTGTATGTAGGAAATCGCATTTGAAGCTGCCAAGATGTTCGCATTCGCTATCACAGTATTACATACTGGGTGAGCTCCCTGGACGGAATGTTTAGACTTTGAAAAGATTTCAACGCCGGATCGAGGCCAAATTGATCAATGACCACTGATCACTGATCACTGATCGTCAGATCGATATCAAACGTAACAAATTGCTTGAACCTCTTTCATCGTATTAGTTACATGTAATGATGAACTGATTGTATTGATCACAGTTATATTTGCAAGGGCTTTCGTCGAATTGATTGATTGATTGGTTAGTTGATTGCCTGGTGGCAACTTGCGGTGTTAAGTAAAAGTAATGACCACAAGTGGAGTGATCCAAAGGAGGGTCTGACGCAGGTAAGTAAGTTTTTCTTCGAACAAATAGTATGTAAGAAGTTGCTCGTTGCTCATGTAAAATAGCATGTGGTGGGATAGGCTTTTCTGAATTATGCATTTCACAGTAGACTTTATAAGAAAATAATATACAAACATAAGAGATTGAGTTTTTTACTGTTGATAGGAAATTGCTTTTAACAATACGAAGCAGTGCTATTCTCAGCTTTTATATGTGTACATTGAAGTGTGTGGATAACGTGGAACGATATCTCTGCATAAACCCAGCTGAACTTTTTGTGTGACAAACAATTGTTTCTGAATTAGATATGCAAGGAATTTTCATGCCAGAGTAATTTTTAACTCGACTAGTAAAATATTTCCTCCAACAATATGCTCTCGAATCATCATCAGAAATTGGAAATGCCAGAATTTTTTTCATATTTCAACACAATCATTTATAACGGACGGCGCCAAAGAAATGCACAACCAATTTGAAGTATTTTCTTGCGCTACTCGTGTTTCATGCCTATGAAAATCCGAAAAAAAATACTGACTAGAGGACCAAACAACTAAAAGTACAATTAATTCACAATTGTTTTGAAATCATGACTTGTAGAGCATGCCCTCTTGGCTCCTTTCAAATCTATTAATATTTCTCATGAACGTCAATCCAGCCCATCGTTTCCACAGAGTATTAATCAATTATTAAAAATCCACCGTAGACTAGCCTAGAGGCGATAATACTAGTGGCGCCCATTTCTCGTTACTATTAATTGCAAATAGGGGTAGGGCTTGCCTGGAATAGGTACACCTACACCAGTACATTGTCTCTGTACCCTGCGTTCGTTTGTCTTTCCCCCCATCAAAGGGATATGAATATTGGGACACACTTCCGCGAATCATTCTTCATTAGTTTATGCATAGAAATTGAAATCAATAATAGCAGATCAATGTATTATTAATGTAACTACTAACCACGAGAGTTATCAAAAAATCATTAACCCCGACCTGTCTATCGGGGTTTTCTTTGATACAACAAGGCATTACGCTAATGCAAGCCACGAAAGCTTTCGAGGATTTTCGAATTCAATCAAATGTCGTACGTCATCGCTGCAAGGAAAATTGAAAATCTTTTCCGATTATATTGATCAGCGAATAATGCAAATTCAAACCCAATCACCTCAATGACACTCGGCGAGAGATTTGCGAGAAATCTTGTCGCGTGGTTTTCAACTTTTTAATCGGCGAGCATAAAACTGTGCCTGTGGGATTTTACATCAACCACCACCTTAGCTCAGCGAGATCGGAGACCTGCGAGTAACGCCACTTTTTACCTCCTTCTTCACGGTTAGGGTTATGCTGGATTTCACGTCATATTCCGCCACCGTGAAAATCTCCACCATCTCCATCCATCGCGAATCGTCACATGTCAAAAACGCCGGCGAAACTTTCACCAAACTGATGTCTGTGTAACTGCTCTACAAAGGTATCGATCAATTAATTATCGAAAGATTATTTACCCATGCATAAAAATCATTGCAGATCGAAACAAACAGAAAAAGTGTATGAAATATGTCATGATTTAGGTACTCGTGAATAGCCGAGTATCTAACATCGTGGGAACCGCATGTTTTCTTAGCTAAAAGACTGTAAAAAGAGATTAGTAAGACAGTAATCACATTTGTTTGTGTAGTTGATATCGCTCGGGAGGAAGGCAGTTATTAGTCTGTGCACACGATCGGCGATCGTCGATCTCCAATGCTCGGGTCCACGCTTTGGTATTGCACAGACAGCATGCACGGGAATCCAAGATCCACAGCATCCACAGCATAGAGCACGGTACCCGCGCGGCCTGACCAGGCAAGCAACACTCCATAAGGAAAGTACTCGTGCATGAATGGGTGGAGTTAGACATAACATGATAGCCCCTGCTCCTCCAACCACCCTCTTATGTCGTTCATCTTCAACTATGCATGATGCACATTTGCGAACGAACACAATAGATCGGCGTGTTTTTTTTTTCGGTGAAATCAGATGTTATGTATGAACGCGCGGTGTATATGGTAACTGAGAAATTGTACTACCTATATCCGATAATATATTGCACCTAGCTTTACACGTAACAATTTGTACTCGCTACAAGTAACATCCGTAAATCGGTGTGTTACAATGTTTGGCGCGCTAAAACGTGAGCGTGCAGGGCACACAAACATACGTACAAACTTGCAACAATTCAATTTCATACGAATGGGAATATGTACAATTTTTTTTTGTAGGGCCAAGCATATGTCCGAATCCCCATGCGAATTAACGGATATCTATGAGATGAGTAGCGTTTTAATAACCAATTTGATGCTCAGGCAAATAGAAGTCGGATAACTGACACAGCTTTGCGTTTTTTTTTCTCCGAAATCTCATTTGCCTTCAATCAAAGCAAAGCAAAAAAAAATATTTATCGGTTTGATCCATTCTAGAGAGGAATTGAATGCTTAATTTAAATTTAAAATTCCAATTGTGTCCAATCTAAATACCATCCATAAACTATCTTTTTGTCTGGAGCAAATATAAGAACTAAGATTATGCATTTAAAAAAGAAAAAACGTGAATATGCTACGCAGTTTGGCCACAAAAGCTCACGTTTTTTTAACATCGTGGTAAGCTTGCTTAGTCAAGTGTGCTCTCATGCGGCCAGCTAGCAGCTAGCTCATGTGATGAGAAACACTCGTATTTAGGTTTAATTGCGGATGTGCCTGATACGTGACTTATGCTGACCGAGGCTGGACAAGAGCAGTGAGCTGGCCAGCATCACCAGCACCAGCAGCAGCAGCAGCATCAGCTCGAGCAGCTCAGACCGATTTCGCGTTTGGGAGGTCTAGTCCTGTTGCTTACATGACATTCGAAGCCACAAAGTACACTCGAATAAATTAATGATATGCTTCGCCACAAATTGAAAATGTCTTGCGGGTCCTTATTGTTGAAATGCAAATTGTTTGTTCGATTTTGACAATTTTCATGTTAAAATGAATGAGCGTCCTCCCTGGTTCAAGAATAACCTGAGGGTGGTGGAGGTGCCAGGTTTTGATGTTTTTCCTGTTTTCTCCTGTCATTAGAGAGTTTTCTTCACAGAATAAGAATTGTGTTTTATATTTTAGGCATTAAAATTAACACTTCGACCATTTAGTGCAAATGGTTTTTGTGATAATGAATCGACAAATCCTTAATTGCTCTATCCCCGAAGGAGTCACGGATGGTCCATCAAGAATGAAAATTATAATCTCTGATCAATTAATTTTGAATCACTATAAAACATGTAATTCGCGTCTTATTGTAGAGTAGTAAAATAAGTGCACCACATAAAAGCCAGATGCGCAAACTATTTTTCTTACATGAAAAAACCGAACAAAAAGAAATGATCACATATTACGTCGGAAAATATAAATAATAGAGGTGGAGTTTTTGGAAACGTATAAAAAGATCACACGCTGCACGATTTTAATACAATACGTAATGTAAAAGAAGTTGGTAATAATGCTCATATCTTACTTAATACGTAAGAGCAATAAGATGAGACGTAGAGAACGTGACGAAAGCAGTAAATGCCAGTAATAATAAGTATAAACACATGAGTGTTGCTGGCTAATGAAGATCGTGACGGAAACCATGCTGCGCGATGGAAGTACATTTGTTTGACAAAACATGTCGAATGTATTAGAGTGAGCGACCCAGACGCACGAGACGCGGCCGGATTCTATAGTTGGACCAGGCGGGAGGATGCAGCAGCTTCCCGCTGCCGGTCGAGATGATCGTAGTCGTAGATCAGAACAGGTGGATTTGAGGTCTGGGGGGCGATGCCGACGACGTCGCTGCGGACTGGCGATGCATTTGCAGGAGTTTTTGGAGCCGAGAAAGACATTGTCGGCGTTATTGGATGGCAAACGTGGACGGGGAAAAACGGCGACCAGTGCGACGTTGTGTGTGTAAGTCGGAGGACAATGCCGGGAAATGTCGCGGCGGCGGTGGATGCACCGCGGAGAGCCAAACGAAATGTCGCGTCGCCAAGATGCTGGATTACCTGAAATCGTGGCCAATTACACCAGATGGGAAAACAATGGACGAACGAGCCGGCAGGCAACGAATGACAATGCGGAAAAATATTGTTCAGCCATTACGCCACAGTGCGAATGCTGTGGGTAAAACAAAATGTCAGTGCCAATCGAACCTGTCAATATTCATTAGAGTCTCGACTCTCGGGTCATGTCCATAATTAATTAGCGAAGACTGAGAACTGAGAAGTGAAGTTATCAAAAGCATTCACGCAGTCGTATTAAAATATTTAGTCCGGTCTCTCTACCTACGACTACAAGACATGTTTTGTTGTGTAACTAAGGCCGGAGTGGTTGTGAGATGTACTTCATCAGATGTGTTGGACCCGGCGCGATGTGCCGAGAAGATGGAGATTATCATGATGTGCCACGTGATAGCAGGCCCTGGGAGATGCGTGAATAATTTATGATGTGAATATGATATCAACAGTCTTTGTGGCCACAGAGCGATAATTATTCCGGGTGAGGTAGCTAGTGCATTTGTAGCCTGGACATCCGGATGGTTAGGGTTGACAGTTGCTTTGAATTGCAATTCAACTTCCCCGCCCCAAACCCCTAAGAAGTTGAGATTACATACATAGATCTTATGATGACGAGGTTACTCAAAATAAGTTAAAATAGTCGGAGAAACCGGAATTCAGCATTTAAGCGAGCCTTTCCCCAGAGCACGTCACACACATGTCAGCTAAAGAACCCTTACGTGAATTTGAAAAACCCTTGACGCGACCCTATATTTCGCCAGGTAATATCCGGCATTGGGTTTTTGTGTACCGGAGTAACCCTGAGAGCTCGATAACGCGATATGTTGACAACGCCATCCAATCAACCCGGTCCGCATACCGACACAATATTCTATAATTACAATTCCTTGTTATATCATACAGGTATCGGCATTCCCCGCAACCCCGTCCCGCGCGAAGATGGCATATTCGTACTCACACCACCACACAAACATACCTGAACACATACCTGGTACCTTACTACATTCACACACACACTCAGCGAAGAATACTTTCATCTGAATCTGATCTATGGTTATGTTTAGTTGACCCTGGATGGATGCGGTGTTCTTGTGGCCTTTGCACGGCTAGGATGTGAAAGCCACGCACGATTGCAATTGTTATTTCCTCTCCGTTCTGACGCCCCATCCTTTCTACATACCTCCCACCCCCATATATGAGTTGCTTGCTCGCTTGCTTGCTTGTCCTTCCATGAACATCACGTCCATATACCTGGCTGGACATGGGAAGATGAAAAAAAAACTGCTCCATTCTTTTACTTCGTATTAGTCTAATGATCTCATCGGCAGATGGAACTACTGTCTGTTTGAGATATAAACTCCACACTCTCGGCGAGTGGGATATAATTGCTAGGATAATGAGATATGATTAAAGCACTCATTCATTGTTAAATCTATGTGTGTTCCCGGCAGGAAACTAATAATGATTGGTGTGTTTTGAGAGAGCAATGATTATTGCTTATTAAATCATACAACATTTTTTGCATGTTGATCAGTTGCATGTCCCGATGGGAAATGAACAGTTGTTGTGTTAAACAATTGTCCATTTTCCTTGATTGGCCATTACGATTCGACACGTCACATCGGACTAAAATTCATTTTTTCAACAGAAAAGAAAACTCAATCCAACGAGCAACAAGTGGATTGACCTTACAAAGTCCCCTACTCTGTACGAGATGGGGTGACTCGGCTATCGGCGAAGGCGCGATGGCAACACACATATATAAATGCCACTAGATATTATATGATTCTTCTGGATTGAAACTCTTTGTCAAGAACACATAGAAAACACAAACGTGAATCCACCTGAGCGTTTTCTACCTGTACGAATTGTAACCACCCGAACGAAGCACTCACATCCCTTGTCCCTGCCAGCAACTCTCCCCCTTCCACCACGCTATACCACACACCCTACTTACATATATAACACGTCCAAATTGTTGCCGTCTGCACAATTGGCGTCACATACCTGGCCATGGCCAGTGGGTAGATCCTGCAGGTAGTCTATATGGAGCCAAGGAGAGAGATATGTAGACATAGACAGCGTATTTCGGCTGCCCAGCCATGCAACATGTTCGTCGGAATGATCGCAAGCACCGAAACTAATGACGAATGTGGAGATAAGCCGGTGTCTTCCTATTTCTCGAAGTTAACAATCGGCCAGCAACCCATCTACACTGGCAACAGTCATGAGGTACACTTCTTCAGTCAGTATTCAACAATCATGAGCCATTTCGCAGTACCATATATTATACTAACATACGATGCTCCAGTTTATAGAAAATTATTATTCACGAATAATATCCTAGAAATCTTATAACCTTATTCATTTATCAATTATAATACCTGAGCAATACGGGTATTTGATAGATGGTTTAATTGAGTATCAAACTGCTCTCTGAGCGTAATTGGAACATAACAATACCCTAGATGTAGGTGGGGTGGGGATGCTCATTCGTCCATGCATGATTGATAAGGTGATAGGTCGCAGTATCGAATGAGGAAGGAGCACCTTTGAAACAAAAGAAGATAATGGCTCTCTGCTTTCATTCGGCGTTTGAATTTCTCATCGATGCCCGGAAAGAAATAATGATATGTGAGTTTTATTTAATTTAGGACCATCTCACAGAGGGTATACGCGGAGACGTGCCGCATTCAAAGCTTGCATTGATATTTTTCCAGAATGTGACTACAACAATGAGTAGTAAATTTATTGTAGGTAATCCCATCCCCCAAACTGCAGACTCGGCTGACCTGCGTGGGGCTGTTTTGACATGTGCGATGGGCTGGTTGCCCCTCGAGGAGAAGTTTACCCTAGCAAAGAGCTAAAAGGGCTCGACGGCCAAGGGGTGGGGGGAAGACAGCGTTCCGGTAGGTAGTGGGAGATGGAGGTGTATGGAGGTATGGAGGTTCTAGTTCTATCACTTTACCTAACCACTCTAGCCTGTCTACGGTCTAAGTGAACGGACAGTCTTCACTCTTGATTCCCGTGGCAGGCCAGTCGGTCCATATCTCGCGTCTCGCTAGCATTCAGTCCGACGAACATCGCATCAGCGATCCGATCGACTCATTATCGACTCATTGCTCGCATGCGACCGGGTTTGCGTGCCGTGCGTGCCAGTGCGTGCCTAGTGCGTGTGTGAGTGTGTGCGCCGAAGTGTGTGTGTGTGCGTGCGTG
The DNA here is from genome assembly GCA_921293315.2 of Nemurella pictetii. Lineage (NCBI taxonomy): Eukaryota > Metazoa > Arthropoda > Insecta > Plecoptera > Nemouridae > Nemurella > Nemurella pictetii. The sequence continues at coordinate 8,832,118 of OV121115.1, read as the reverse complement.
CCGTGCACGTGTGCAGTTTGCGCGGCGACCACGTGTGCAGCCACCCACGTGGGCGGGCGAAGCGGTCGGGGTGAATTGCGACGGGGGTGTCGATTCGATATAGAAAACATAAAATTCAATTTAAGCCCGCCGCCGCCGCCGCCGAGAGAGAAATAAAAACTCACTTTTGTTTTGTGCAAAATAATCTACTCGAAAGAGTCTAATTAGTGAATTTCAAACACTCGAATTAAAATGGTGGTTTGGTTTCATAGCTGAAGAGGTTTTGAGTGAAATAAATTGTGTTTTGTGGAGTTTCGTGGTACAGCAATATTCCAGTGCGTGCGGGTGAGAATAATTAACTTAGGGGTTTACAAAATTAAAGAACTCCCCATAAACTAAAATTCCCCGTTCGTCGATTGGACATCGAGTTTTGTTCAATGTACGCAAGTCAGGAGGTTTCCTTGAAGAAAGGGGTGAAGATGTATAATTTCAAGCGGGACATTTATTGACGGGATTTACAAGTTTAGAAAACAAGGCGGCACTGGCGGTGCCTGCTCTGCTCCGCTACTGCCGCTACTGCCGCGTGCTGCTGGGATTTGGCTTAATTCATCAGAGTGGTGGAAATTGTTCGCAAGTTTCGACCTCACGCTCTAAGAACATTACACGTCGAAGATCTGCCGGGATATTTCGACAATAGTTGGGGTAAGTATTTACGCAATTGCGTGCCAACAATATCAACAAATAGATTGGATTGAAGCTCAAACAAACAGACTGATGTCAGCGGATGCTGTTCAAGTCGTTTGCGTTTTGTGTGTTGTCACATTAATCCGTGAGCTAATACCCGATCCAGCATGTTTGCTGAATTATTCTATTTGTATTTCATGTTATTATATTATTGTCGGCATTAGGCCACGCCGTGATTTAAACGATAATGTCCAAATTTACCAGTCGAAATCGATTGCTCTGTTAGCGTCGTCTCATAGTTCACAACTTGAACCTGAGCGCCGAAACTGGTTTTAAATCGAATGGAAAGTGTGGAGCTTGGTCGTCGTCATTTTCTGTTAATTTTCCGACGGAGTAACAAATTTTCCGATCGTGCGCCGTGCCCGTCCGGGAAAGTCGCGGCTTTTCGCAGCGTTCAAATGCGCGCCGGTCGGAACTTGCTAGATCGAATGTCTCGTGGCGAAAAAAGGGGTGAAGAAATAATGGAAAGTCCTAAAGTAGAAGATTGACTGAACTCTGTCATACAAACTCTCGTAATTATTTTTAAACTTCAACATGGAACCGTGGTTGACAATCATTTCCCTCTTGCATGCTCTCTTGAACCGAGTTCATATTTTGGGCGAGCTAAGCAAACAAACCGCTTGCAATATTTCGTGAAAACCAGGCATTTGATTTACACAATAAATTCGACCGCGTACCTACAGCGACCCATGTAAATCATCAGTTAAGTGACTCGGTTACTAACCCTTTGTTTGCTAATTGACGTATCAATAATGCATGAAACAATCTTTGATCAGCGGCCAAAACTTAATTGACTTATTGAGGTATGTTCTACCATTGCCAGAAGTATTATCGTCTAATCAGTTAATAACTATCGTTGTCTTTCATCTGTAAATCGATAAAAATTATTTACTATCACATATAATTTTTTTCGAGCCCTAATTTTTAACGAACTACCCGCGTACTTTCGAGGTGGCCGCAGGCGGATGCATATTTAACTTGCTATTACAATAATAATTAATGCATTTTTTATTTGTCCTGGTCTTGTCTCAAACTCCGCCCAGCTCCTCCCCCGGCATCGTATGCAACCAACCACATTATTGCTCGCTCTATGATTGCCATCACAGTCACTCGAAGTGCATTTAAATAATTACACAACATAGTAATCAACATGAATATCATCCTACTATAAATGATGCAATTGTCATTATCATAATAATATGACAATTGCGTTATGTGTGGAGTAATTTAGACAGGCATTCATCATAATGCACAACTCTTTTATTGTTATAAAAATGATAACTACTTATTCACTGATGAAGCTGAGATGGCATATGGTAGGTAAATTACGGACCACAGGTGACCATATAGGGCGTTGTGATTGGGGATTTTCATCAAAGAATCACAGCTATTTATTCATTGAAATTTGCAATTATCTGGATAACTTTGGCATGAAGAGAGGCGATATTATACATAGACAGTCACATGACCATTGAATTATTCGTCGGACTTCCGGCTTCCGAAATATTCAGAGATTGATGAGTGAACTCCGTCAAGAAAGAGCCACATCATTCTGAACCAATTTCGGGGTTCACTGGGGAATTGTTCTAATCGGCGCATCACTATTCCCAAGAGCCCTAAGAAGCACCCACCTACACCCCACACAGCCTCGTTCGTCCTCCAAGCATTTCATGGACCCAAAACCAAATACGGCACATACTGGAACATGACTCGAAGAATGAATCCCTTCATGGTCCACGTCGTTCATGGCTGCCACAAAACTACAGCCTTGACTACCCCTTTGTTGCCGGCAAATCAACCTGTGTGTAACTAATCGAACTAAATTCGAAAACGAATCTTTTAGCTCTCGAAATGATATCTTTGTTTGATGCATTGGATCTGTCATGAAAAAAGGATCGCAATTGTAGTAATGATGTGTAATTACATATTATGCATGGTGTGTTTCTTCGTTCTTGCGTCGTAGGTATCTCACACACATATCCTTGCGGCTAGCGTCGGACTTAGCGCGCAAGGACCATGGTCGTATACGAAGGTGTAGAGACTGGTGAGTGGTGAGTGGTGAGTGGTGAGCATGCCTGCATCAGACCATCACACTAGTCGTCACAGGATCGTGGGGATTTCATTGTAAACACGCGCAGTCATTTGATTGAGGTTGCAGCATCACGACTTGGTCTTTTACTCTGCTTTGTCCATTCCCACATTCACATTGTGCTCTCGTACAGACAGATACAAAATATTTCGGACAACGGCCGACTTCTTAGAAAGATCCCAGATTAGAACGTGTATGGAGAATTGGGTAATGCTTGGAAGAATCGGAACATATTGTTGTATTTGAAATTATTTGTAAGAATTCGAATCTGGCGGAGGAACGGTGTGATTCTGGCTCGTCAATTCTGATTGGGCAGGGCAATTGCACGTCTCTGCGGCATCGGTCGAAACGATAACTCAAACTTCAAACTCGAAAAACTCTAGTCACTTGAGACGCGGAATCATGACTTCATTAGATGCGATGAAATCTGTTGACACCTTTCACAATTATCGCCGACACAATCCGAAATCATATACGCTGCTAAAATAATGTTTGATGCCCTTTGTAGTATAGTTAAGACTTGTGATTCCTAAACGAGCATCCAGTAATCGTACAATGGAAAGTCTCGCATTGTGTAATCTCACAGCAGTCAATAAAATTGTTGTTATTAATATTGAACGAAATCAAAAATTTTAATGAGTATACGTGTGTCCATTTCTCTCTATCTTTTAAAATACATTGGCAAATGTGAATTAGTTTCACTGTCTTTAAGATAACTAAAATTCACCAAATCGAACTGGCAATTGTTTGATATGGTTAGATATGCCTGCTCGTGTAACCACCAAACTTTCGTTCCTTTGTCCGAGATTAGCATAGTTAATCTAAATTAGGCCAAAGCAGACCATAACCATTGCGATGTGGAAAATACAAAACACACAAAAACACACTAGTCATCTTGTATCTTACATATATCGTTCATCAAAAATATCCAATGAAGCTGCCTCTCAAAGACACTCGTCATGACTGGTGTTAATACTGAACACCTACACTACGATTTTAGTTCACCACCATAAGCCATCTTCTACAGCATCAGAGCAGCATCCATTTAGAATGCACCGATCACCACTCTGATAACAAATCAGACAGCAATGTGTGAAGAATTACACATGCTCCATTAAGATTCCAGCTGGTGGTATTTTGATGGTCGCTGTACTTAACACCGTGCACCTGAAATATCCAATCATCAACCGACCTTCACAGAAGAGCATTTTTTTAGCCAACTTCATATAAAATCTGCTCCACCGACATCCATTACGCTATCAAGTTTAGGTATCCATGTATTCTCTCTTCATGCCCGTCAATGACACAAATTAAACGTGATACGAGTGGTAATCTCCTTGAAGCTTGAACCACTACCGCAAATAACCATCCAGAAGCTCCAGAGCGTCGCGATTGGACACTGGCGTTTGATTTGAAGAGCGCGGATAATTTTCTTGAGCACCATCTGAAGAATCTCTCGGTCCTAATTTGAATTTTATTCCGCGAATCGCGCTCGTAAGTCTGTTTATTTACTAATTACCTGGGCAAGCGTCATGTTTGTAAGCGTGTTTTGATGAGCGTTCGACCATCTAGAAAATATGGCGGCTAATAATCATGTCTAGCTTTTGGTCAGCGAGAATTTAATCTAAAGCAGACTTTCGACAAAATTGCAAACACATCGCTTATTATTGTGTTATATGCCGCGTGTAGTTGCAATTAGGAACATGCGCAAAGTTCACAATGCCTTTATAGATATTCGTGATGTATTCGACGTCGCTCAATAGTTAATTGCCCGAGCCGTATCGCACATCGAGGAGGTAAACGACGAGAAAATAGACTACTTACGATCAACGATCATCATTGGCTGCGAACACGATATGCGATAGGTAGAAGAAATTCGTAGAAAGCAGTTGTAAACGATTTTGTTTATCATGCTATTACTGCTAGCAATGCTTTAGGGGTAGGTAGGTCTTATTTTCACGAAGCCTGTTTGTACATTATTCTTGTGCATTTCAGCGTGGCTTTCGTCTAAGAGGGTTAAAACACTCGTGCTATTTACCAGCAAAAGGTCAGTTTGATGATTTAAAGATGGCTGAGCTTGGACTTTGGGGGAGAGAATGGCAGCTAATTGGATATCAGTAGCAGCAAAGACTCTGAAATTATTTTCCTTTCTATATAACAGTGGTCTGAAAGCTTTAGAATAAAGATAAGAACCACGCGTTAGACGAAAAATGTTGTGTGTCCGCGCTAGGCTTGCAAGCGGCGAGTGCCTTCGTCGGAAAGATGCTAACGAAGGTGCATATATAAAAGGAAGTAATAAATCATATCGGGGTGGAATGAAACTCCGTGTGTTTTAAACCTAACGGTACTTGTCGGTATGTGTGTGTGTAGTGGCTTCTATAGGGTGCTAGCAATAAAACAGTGGTTAACAATACCGGTCGATGCGTGCTTTTCAGCGAATTTCAGCACCCACCCAAAACATTGCTTTCCAATGTCAGCGAAAATGTCCACTTAATGGCTGCAATAAAATGATGTCTCTTTCAATGTCCAAGGGATAGAGCAATAACATAAAATGCATGCATTCACGACCTACCCCTACGTCTTGACGGCGCCTTTGGGCGTGGACAAGAATGCATGTTGTCGGCCATGGCAGAGCACATTAACCCTAATCTCAAGGATACATAAAGCAGCTATTTCATAAGAATAAAAAACACATCTTAGCGCGTTGGAATTAAATGTCGCGCCTCTTGCCCCTGCTAACTCCTCAAACAACAAATGGCTCGTATACAGATAATAGAAAATATCGCCACGTTTCTTTATAGTAAAGAATCTATCTGGCAAATAACAATCTCTGCAATTGCAGAAAATCAAAACAATGGTAGTCTCAGGGTACCGAGGCTTAGCTAACAGAGAAGGTAGCTCCACTTAAGGGCGGCAGTTGGCAAGGGTTAAGGTTTTGGGGGAAGGTGGGAGGAGGAATATATAGGGTGGCCGTGTAGGTGAGCTGGACAACAATGCTCTTAAAAGGGAAGACAAAAGACAAGGGGTTGGTTTGAGAGTGAAATAGCAAGGAGGGGATGATCATTGTGTAATGGTAAAGGCCACTGCGGCCAAGCCTGCTACGCGCTCTACGCGCTCTACGCTATACGAGTGTGTGTGAGTGTGCGTATGTGAGTTTCAAATTCAAATAGGAAAGCCCTGCTCTGCAATGCCTTTGATTTGGTCGAAGTGCGGTCCAGCTGTGTTTGCGGAGTCTGAGGTTCTGGCTTGCGGGGGAAAACAATAAGAAATCCATTATAAATCATTGTCAAACTGTGTTCTCACCTCAGGCCCGCGATGGAAACTAGGTTCTGATGCATGGCAATGACACACTTACTCGCTTCATGGTGACTAAATTTGTTATTATGAATTGGTGATTTTTTTTACACGAATCGCCTTTAATTAAAACATCCTGTAATTGTCATTAGTACTTATTACTTCACTCGGTGTCTTCAGCAGAAAATAAGTGCACTCTAATTTATTATAATATAATAATGTAATAATAATTTGCATTGAATATCTATAAGAATCTTCACACTATTTCTAAAACTACAGTAATTTAATGAGTAACAATTTGATGCGATTGACTTGAATATGAAATATGCATTAGATCCCGAGGAACTGTTTCTGCGCTTGTGACACTACTGTACGAAGTTAAATACAGTGCGCAAATATTCCATTTCCTAACAGTATACGACAGTTTTAATTTCCCATCGTTGCTGTCAATTACAAAAGTGCACGTCTCAACACACGCACGTTCCCGACCAAATTACAATGTGTTGAAATTAGAGTGAATGTCAATTTTCTACGGTACTCATTTTCTAACATAGTGGATCACTTATGGAGAAAATGCCGTTGGATATATCTCGATGATGAAATTTATTTATTGGTTGATATATTGGAATAAATTTAGTAATTAATCAGTATGAGCCGGCGTGAATCAGTATCAGTATGAATAAATAAACAGTATCAGTATGAATAGTTAAATGGAAAACAAGAAAATAAAATACTGACACTGTAGATGTATTTAAACTTAATTAAATATTGTGCACATTTAAAAGCTCATGTTTCATTTGCTTTTGAAATGTTACACACGTTGTTTTTTAAAAATTTTAGACCCCTAAATGACTAAATAACAGTGAGAATTTCAATTTTACCAGCTAGTGGTTCTCTCCGTAGAAAATCTGATGTATGTGTACCCCTTGATGTGAGTCATTGTTTCCACAAATGGCAACAATTGCAGTAAATGGTAGCAAGGGAACGAAGGTTCTGAGCGGGCCGGCATCAGTGGCACCACTAGCTCCAAGGACCTCGATAGAGAGTATAGAAACTAGAAACTAAGCCTGCTCTGGGGCGGTCAGAGCAGCCGGCATTCGGGGATGTTTGGCAAAGTGGTTGACGCGACTGGAGGCCAGTCAACTCTTACCGAATACAGGTGTGTGAAGGCCATGCATGAGCATTATCATTCCCCATACACGGTCGTCGCTACCCCTAAACCCTTCGCATACTCACCCCACAATCTAGGGGTGCACAAAGGAGCTAATGTGTGCAATAAAAACATTCGATCTTACAACATCGTCGTTAAATTGCACCCAAGGGGTACGGAATCTGAGCCATTCACGCCGTCGTGATTTTTGACCTGGGAAAAAAATTGAGTAAATAATATTTTAGATCGTGCGACATAATATTGCAGCACCAGGTTCTTGATATTTGCTCAATTATGTAAGACATTACCGGCAAATTACTTGAAGAAACCGAGGATTTTGGAGCACATAAATAATAATTTGCTTATAACAAATAAACTTTCTTGTCTTTATGTTTATATTTATGAATGGGATCACAATCCAATGATGAAGTGTGCAAATTATTATATCATGTTATATGAAAATACAATAAAAATAATAACTACAGTGAAACATGATACACTTTCACCGATCTATAGAATTGGTCGAAAATATCTCGGAAATAAAGGCACCGACTATTATTCATGGAACTTCTCACCATTAGAATCCAGAGCATTGTTTCGGGTTTATAGAGTTTGATTATATTTTAGCCAGCAGTACGCCACAACGCGTAAGAAATGATGGAAATAAAACCCAGATATCTACGACTGTGGGTGTCGCACGACATCAAAATTACTAAAAAACACCCTTACATGCTCGAATCATTTCGAGTCCCCTGTTTCATCCCCATGCGTCCAACCCCTAAATGTACCTGCAGTAATGAACAAAGACAGAACGCATCCATCCCACATCATCGGTCGCCAGCCATTGTTTGAGGCAGGTGATAAATGATTCGGGCAAAGAAAGATACACCAGCGCTGCACGCAAGTTAAAAAAGCGCGCGTAGATAGGTGCGTAGAGAGACTAGAGGTCGGAAGGAACTCATGGCCCCTCACATTATCAAACGTGTCCCCCAGCCGCCGGCAAGGAAACTGTGTATTAGTCGAGCAAGGCATTACGATTGCCATTCTTCATCAGCAGACGATCTAGCTCTAGCCTCTATTGTTGATCAATCGGAGGAAGAGAGAGAGAGGACCACCGCAGTGGGACAGATCAAAGAAAATAAAATACTATCAATCTAATCAATCAATCACGCGCATTTGTGAAGATTCGAGTTAATTAAAGAACTGGGTTGTATTATGTGGACCGACACGATAGATTTTAATTCAAAACCCCTCTTGATTTAGTCGTTTACCTGTACAGTTACCTTCCCGAGTCGACAGGCCCCAATTGTACAAATTGCGCTACGAATTGTGTATAAGAGTCAAGAAATCACATGTCGGCGGAACAACAGCAGTAGGTACCGAAAAGTTTAAATTATTCTAGTCGAATCGAGGCTCCGCGTAGGTGAATATCCGTTTTGTCGGCTGGCAGATGCATTTGGCTTCGGCTCTCTTTGTTTCTGGCTGGGAGATGCTTTTGGCGTTGGATGTCTCTGCGTTTGTTGTGACTGGAAGGAAGATGCAATTGACTGTGTCTGCATTCCTTGGGACTGGAAGATGCATTTGACTTTTGGCTTTCCTTGATTTGTTTTCTGATTGTTAGATGAATTTGGTGTTGGCTGACCAAGCTGTATGTTTTTTTTACTTGGAGATGTAACTGGCATTGGCTTTAGTTTTTGTTTCCATCCAGAAAAACGGCTTTGGCTGTCTCTGGTTATTTCTGAATGGAAAATGCAATTGGCGTTGGCTGACGCTGGTTGTTTATTACTTGAAGATGCAATTGGCATTGGCTGCAGTTTGTGTTGCTGACCAAAAGATTAATTGGCAGTTGTTGCTGATTGGAAGATGCAATTGGCGTTGGTTGACTGCAGTTGTTCTGACTGTAAGACGAATTTAGTTTTGGCTGACTCTTGTTTTTTACTTGAAGATACAACTGACATTGGCCGTGATCCGTGTTTTTGACCAAATGATTGACTTTGGTTGTCTCTGGTTGTTTCTGAGTGGAAAATGGTTCTGACTGGTAGATGGAGATGTCGGAATAATGTCTGCAGACTTATTCGGACCGGGAGGCTGCGGCGGCGCCGGCGACCGGAGAAAAGTTTAGCGACTTCGGTGCGAGAACAAGCCGATCTTGTGTTGTTGTACATCGTTGCCAGGAATGAGTAGCGTGTAATGAGGAAAGTGCTTCATCAACGTCCACCAACCACTTGTGTTAACAATGGATTTGTATTCAAAATTTCATTATGCAACTCTCGTCCTTGTTCTGCGTTCGGGATCCTACAATTTTTAATGGTTATATTATCATTAGATGTTTTGTAGCAATTAAAAACGAGGATGCGTTTATTCTTCTTATTTCTTTGGTCTCGAATTAATATTTTAATTGCGATTGTTCTTGGACGTTACCGTTGGATTAAGGATGCCCAAGAAAGAGAGGGTCGGGGAAACTATTATTTCCTTATTTCCTTGCCAAGTGGGCACTGAGTTCTCCCCCGCTTTGAAGTCCCTTGGCAAGCAAAGTTTTAGCCACATTTGAATAGCAGATAAAATTAAAAGCTGCTGCATCAAATTGCCTTTTATTTTGCACATCCCTGTGTAATATTCTGTAAGTTGTCTAGTTTTTTTTTTATCTCGATCCTAGCAGCTCCTGGGCTTTTTAATCGTCGTTACCACTCTTAAAAATATACTTTCAGATGAGCTAAACCATTCATCCTTGAATTGAGCTCGACATTAATTATCATTAAGTACATACTAATTAGAAATACGTCAATCAATGTCATTGTCATCTGGATAAAATAAAGAAAAGGAATTAAAATGAAATTGTGAAGATGTTATTCTTTCTTTCGATTTGTGTTTTTGTGTATTCATTCCCACCCCCGCGTTCTTCTCATTAATAATGGTCTCCTCATCCGCGATGCCATGTGAGCTCTTGAGCTGGCTCTGTCGGGGGTGGTAAAGGAAAGGGGTGGTTGGCAACCGGGGGAGGATTGAAAACTAAAGTGCGTTAGGGCGGTGGGGTAGGGGCGTGGGGGTGGAGGAAGGGGGTGAGCTCGAAGAAGGGTGTGGTGACGTTGTGGAAAGAAAGGGGATGAAAATGTATACACGAAGAAGGGGGTAAAAGACTAAAAGTTATCTCGCAATCCAACGAAATAAAGATTTTTCCACCCCAAGAAGGAAATTAATATGGAAGTATTTTTGTACGTGCGACTATTGTTTGCTACGTGTGGATTCCGAACTCGACTTTTTGAATTTATGATTAATTGGCGCCGATTGTTATTCCGCGAGCTTCTCGCTCTAATTTAATTACCGAGCCGGCGCAGGCCGCCGTCTAACGTATGACCACACACTCCTCACCAGCTCCAGCATCACCAGCTCCAGCATCACCAGCATCAGCATCAGCGCCAGCAGCTACGCGCCGCGCGAGATTGATTCTCATCCCCGCTCCGCACGGCGACCATTCTCATTTGTATATGCCGTCGCCCACCCTCGTTAATCCTCCCTTAGAAGATAAGCTCGAGTTTCTTATTCCCTTAATTTCTTTTCCAACTATAATCAAGTTTCTCGTTGGCAAATTTCCGCACAGCGCAATCCGAGGAACAACATGTGAGGCCGGGGAAGCTGACTGCCTGCGACCATGGGGGCGGAATGCTCGGTTCGTGTGACAACGTGGTTTTTGGCGACTCCGTGCTGCCGATGGCTCGGGTCGCCCCCGACTGCCAGTCGATCGGAGTCAATCCATTTGATAAGCGATTTGTCGCTAGTCCGCGCAATCTTTCCCTGCCAGCTTTTATGGCCGCGCGCACTACATGAGACCGAAGCACGCAAATCTACGTGGGCGTTGCCTTCAAAAGATGTTGTTCTTTCATTTGGTCCATAATACACATTCATTTCCTTTGCATTCATCAAGAAAAGTCGATTAACAAAGTCAATGTTTAACCGATTATAAGCGCAGTAGTATAAAATATGATGGCTGGTCTTTCGATTGAATTGGACGTTTTAATTAACAAAATCTTCAAGCTGAATAAATATATGAAAGTATAAGATGGAGTAGCACCAGTAGCACTGAGTAATTAAACCTATTCAAGACTTAAAAGACTGTGTCCTTAGATGTAAGGTATAGTGCTCGACTTTCCGTTATCCCGATGTAGTATAAGTATAGGTTCCACTATTTTTTCTTTCTTTACTTGTTTTAGAGCAGGTCTAAATTAATCAGTAGGAAAGTTAATTTTGGTCGGTGGAAAGTCCTGTGCCTTGTTTGGTAAGCAGCCTATGCCCTCGACACTGGTTATGGATAGGTTCCAATAATTCGGAAAAGCGTATGTACGTGAGGCGAAATTATGTTAGAATCGTATCGAACCAGTTTCCTTTTAATTGATCGCATCAATATAGTGCGAAGGCTCCAGCACGCATGGACGTTGACTCACAACGAATAGTCGAAAAGCGGCTAGTTCTTGGAAGTTGGAAGTCAATTCCCCACCAATGTCGCGAATCCTTCAAAAATGATAACCAACATTGTTCAATAAAAGATAGCGCGGTGGTATTTACATCTCAGTCACAAAATGATTCTAATGTCGCCCTAACCGAGTTTCTGCATTCAAGTTTGAACACACAATCTCTAGAGTGAATATGGAAAGCACTAATTTACCCTTCTCATTTTCATCTTACTCTTATCATTACTAAGTTCACCGTACTTCTATTTCATCTTCCCAGAGTGTTTATACATTTTCCCTACGCATATTCCTATTTATAATTTCTGATTTCATTTATCTATCTTTCAGAAAATTTCCATCCCCCATCCATGTTCTCTTCATTTCCACTTCCCTCTTCTGTCACTGTCAATTTCATCTCCCCCTCACATCCTCCTTCCCCACCCCCTCCTGTACTCTTCAAGCTTATTTCTTCCATCTCCATCCATCCCTTATTCTTTTCCCCCAAACCCCTTTTCTTTCTAATTAGTGACTTCTCCGTCTATCTTTCTTTCACGTTTCTGCGAAATATTTCAGCCTGGCAAGCCACCCCCTTGCTCCCACGTCTCAAGTGAAATTAAACTTCTCCCCTATACAAAACGATTTCGCCGTGCACATTAGAAATGCTGCGGGAGCGAGAGGGTGAACCGGGCACACACTCACACCCACACACCCACACTCACGCACGGACGACACGGCTCCTATTAACTTTTTAACCAGGTTCTGCATCGCTTTCCCGGTACAGCACGTACCGCGCCGCTGCCAGCTAGCTTGCTCTTTTCCGACTGGCATGGCCGCCCCAACCGATGCAAACGTACTAAAATAAATACCCCCCTTCGTAATAATACCATAACTCCCTTTTTGAGAAACACATACTGCCGTAAGGGAAGAGATACCAACTAACCAAGCCAAAATAATTATACACATGAGAGCCGCGGAAGCACACTCTTTCTCATCTAGTATTGTCGTCTGCGAAGAATTATGCTAACGATAAACAAGACTTATAGTGAGCAGGTAATATGGGGTTGGGGAACTTCTGTCTTCTGATTTCCGCTTCTCCGGGGGGCAGTGCGCCCTTTCCGTCGGTCCGACGACGCCTACCCCGACTGGGCGCATCGAGATCGGCGTCGGGGAAGAAGGTCAGTAGGTCGGGCGGGTTGTCAGGAGGGGGTGAGATCTCTATTCTTCCATCATGGAGTTACCCCAAAACTATCGCCATTACTCTCCAGTCGCTGTCCCCGCGCGGCCCACTGCTTCGTTGTCGGAAAGAAGTGCTTCTTGCCGACGACTCTTTCCTATCTAGTCGCAACGCGCATGAATAATAACATCATAATTGCGTTGCGAGAGAAACGATATTGTGACGTATATGCTGGCACGCGGGGTAGTTGGAATTACTATATCACGACATGCATACAACTCATCAAACATTTTAATACATTTCTAGCCGCAAAATTGTCGCATTACTGACAAATTGCTGCATCTTCTTTCTGTCGCTTATGTGGTGCGATCCACCGCCGCAGCCGTGGCGACTGACACGTCACGGAACAATGACGCGCCGCGTATGAAAGTGATTACACATCGATGATTCTTGACGAATTGCATAGGAGAAAATCAAGGATTTCCATAATTTCTGAAATAATTCATAAGCTATCAGCGATGTAACTGTTCGTATTTGCCATTTGGCAACTATCTGCGTTCGCATTTTTCAATATTTCGCAACAACATGGGTATACTGCATTGCAAGCGCACGAGCTCGGTCTCAATCATAGTTTGATTCGTCAAATTACTGCCAAATTGAATCTAATCTAATAGAACGTAATCCCCAAGATATTAGGAGACGTTTCCCAAGTTCCATTCTGTCCTCAAAAGCTTTCACTTAGTCGAAACTAACCTAAAACTTGAGTAAATTACTGTGACCTGTTTTGAATATTATCGTACGAACGAATTGTGCGTCGGATTGTTTGGGAGAAATATGGAAGTTTGTCCCGAAGTTAGTTTGGTTGTCCATGCGGTGGAACTTGGGAGATTGTCCTAATCCATCAGAAGCAAGAGCAGCCAGATTCATCTTGCTGGCTTAAATTGATTTCATGTACAATTCCACTAAGATTCACACACTCTCAACTTCTGTATGGCATCTCAGAAATTAATTATTTCTCTAAGAAGTCCATCTTGTAAACTTCTACGGCGACCACTAATTCCATTTAGGTTGAATTATCGTGCTTGTTCGGCCAGAAAACGCACAGCTAATTGTTATTCAACTCGAGTAATATGACAGCGCAAATTCGAATCATTTTATCGGACCGAAATGCGTCTGAAGACAATGAACACGAACAGCCCAGCAATATTACTATTAGTAAGATTTCACACGAGAAATCGTAATTTTCTCGAGCAAATTACAATCTGTATCAATGCATGAGCGCACAATTATCCAGATTCTTACAAACTTATGCTGCGTCCAAACTATACGTATAGGTGCGAAGTTATGGAAATTTGTATTCACGGATTTTAGATTAATTGCCGCGTCCAATCTGCATCGCAAGTCATTGTACTGGACCACAAGTTTTACCTATAATTTCAAGTTTTCAAAAAGAACAATCGCACACATTTCCTCGCGATGGAGCAAAAATGAGAGCTCCGACGTTATGGTAGCCAGGTAACTTTATCCAATTCTCTTTCGTCGCAGATTAAATTGGGCCTAATACTCGACATCGCCAACACTTGTTTATCAGTCGACGTGCTTTATTTTGCGGTCACAGAAATCAGTAAAAACTCGACCAGAGCAAAAGCAGCTAGCTGAAACTGTAACCACACGTTCACGTGTAGTTTAAGTCGTTTGCTACCAACTTGCTACTGTACCTAAGCTTTCACATTGTGTAATTACCTACGGAAAAACTCTAGTACTATCCACAAAGACAGCTCAGACGCTCTGATGCCTGATGCATCTTCAACGCGACGGGGGCACAGCCCGGAGGGGGGGCTACTGACGCATTGTTGGTAAACTATTTAATTTTTTTCACCCGTGGATTTGATTTACCACAGAAATTACCTGGCTACTGTGCTACGTAATGACAAGTGTATTATTAAGGTAGTACAGTGGAGCCCAATGCATCGTTTGGCTTGGCCAGTCTATTCAATTGGTTAGATGTGAGACAAACAAAACGAGAGAAGATTATTGCTTGGCTTCAGATGCGAGAACGTGACTCACTCAAGATCATTATCGATGTAATTAATCGTGAAATTAATGATCACGGTGCATGGGACTTAACAAATCGAAGCAAATAACGGACTTGTCAGAATTTGATTCTCGATAAAAATTCCGAGTTTTCGCATCTTTTGAAAGTTCATAAAAGTGAAGTAGATTGCACAGTCTATTTGCTTGAAAAGCCTTTTGTAAGTGTGGGCTATTCTGTCCTCGCGGCAATCATTCGGTAATCAATCGACAATATCGTCAACAGAGGCTCAATTTCTGCACGGCACATGTCGAGACGCCAGATCTGCAGCCGAAGTTGTCACATTTTACTGTTCCTTTTTTCTTACCAAAAAGTCAAAAGGCTTACCTTATTTTTGATGGTCTTGTTCCAAATAGTGAGCACAACGACACTAGCAAGTGGTCTAAAATATTCGCGCGGTAATGGTCTGAAAAAGAGAAGAAAAGAGTGTCACACCACCAACTTAGCTTCCTGCATTTTGTTTCGTTAATTTGTCACACCGTTTTCAATGCATGTAGCCGTTCTCGAAGAGGGAAAACCCGCCCGCTATTCCATTGTGAAGAGCACAGGCGAAGAAAGAGTTTTATTTTGGAAAACTTCTGGAATACATAGTATGTATATACCTATAATAATATAATATGCACCGTTCATACTGTGCCAGATAATTATACATATTAGACACATGCCTCTTGTTCGGCACATAGCCTTGGTGAGGTGTGACAAAGGTTTCTGATCGCAGAAATCCTGTCATTTGTGTGAAGTTAGAAAAAGTTCAATTTACATTACTCTGTTGCGGTCCAGTGGTCGCTAAAGCTTCAAGTTACATCCATTTTGCTTGGGCTGGTCTCCGTATGGGTCATTTATCATTCCTGCATGGTGCAGAAAAAAGGTGGACATGTAGCCTTCCAAGTCATCATTAAGTATGTTATCTAATACAATTTCACATGGAAGTTCTTAACACTGTTATACTACTCCTAACTGGAATTCCGTTCAATTATTCTCAGGTGCACGAAAGAAAAAAAAACACACCATATTCTTACTTGTATTTCTTTAGTACTTGTATTCATTGGGATTGGTGTCGATCAACTGCTCCGGCTGGCACATTATTGTTATTTGCAAAAGAAGCGAGATTGCAATAAATTTTGCTTAAACTTGTGCATCCAGTGATGTTCGAGGTTAAAAACTATCATTTTCTACTATGTTTCGCCCCGTGATTCCGCAAATCACATGGAATTAAGTCGAACTGGCGTGGCGATGGTTCGATTAACGGGCAGCCAGGAGGAATAAAGAAGTTACCAGCCGGCAGGTGGTGTCACGTACCTTTTAGCCCGGGCCCGCTTTTTACCAGAAGAAAATGTCGCTCTTTTTTACACTGTTGTCTCTCTTGAAAAGAGAGCAGAGGATATGCAAAGACAAATAATGACAGTTCTCTCAAAAGAATGAAAATAACTCGGGATGGGACCCAGATCTTTAATCTTCAAGCTTTTGCAAAATGGTGTAAAATCCTTTAATGGGCAGGATCGTCGCAGCATTGAGATAAACGGGCACCTCCACCGAGGGTGCCAGTTATTAATAGGTGGACACAATCACACCTCTAAACGCTTGCAAACGAAACCAATCGAGCATTTTGTACGCTTATCACGCATTGACAACCCTCAATGACAAAAAGCTACCAAAATGAACTTTTTTCAATTCCAATGCACAGTGCACTTTCAATTCGCAGACGTGCGACGCCATTTTGCATGCAGCTCCAGCGGTTGACTTGCTAAAAACCGCTAGTTTTAAGGTCAACCCAGTGTGTCTGTGCGCGATCAAGCAATCAATGTGATCGTCATCATTCACTGGGCTCCACTCATTTGTTGCAATTCTAGTCCATTCGGCGACGTGTGACGACGGCCCTCACCGCTCGCAACACCTCGCTGATGTCTAGCTAAGATCGCCTTCCTTTGCCTAGTCCAGGGTCGACAATGCAGTATGGACCATTTGAAATAGTGCCATTGTTGGAGTCAAGTCACTAACATTATCTTCTCATTATCTTTGCTAGCAGGGAATACGAGCTTCCTACGGTAGCTATAGAAGCTAACAAGATGTAAGTTACAAGTAACACGTCAATAAATTGCATGCGAATTGCTAAGCGAGTGTAATTGTCTTAAATTCATGGTCCATTGCGCTTAGTTTCCCGAAATCCATTCGAATATTGGTGTCGCCTGCAAGCGTAGGATTTCTCTTCGTCAAAGTCATTGCCAGAGGCCTTTATGCTTCGTTATTTGAATGAAGAATAACCGTCCTCCTGGGGACTTTCGAGCCTTGGTCACGTCTGCATGGCTACCTTTTAACTTCCTTGTTGATTCAATGATTGACCAATAATTTACATTTAATTCGTCACTCGTCATTAACATATAAATTAATAACCTGGAACACTTAAAAGCTGATTACAATCAAACCAAGACAAATTGCTTGTTTATGTAGAAAATTAATTTCCCCTCACAGACAACAATTAACGAAATAAATATTGAGAATCTTATCATCAGCATCGATGCCACTCTACACAGAGCTCTAGCTGGAATTAACAGTAATTAAGTGGTTTTATGTGTATGTTAATTTATTAACAAATAATCGCTTCTTATTGTCCAAGAACTATTATTTATCTAGTTTGCGATTTCCGCTTTACTTTTCAAGACGCTCATTTTAATAAAATTACTTCGAAAAAGGGTCATATACACAGATGATGGTCTGCAAATGAAATTACAATATTAGTGAATACTCCGCGGTTCCTGGATTTTTGAAAATCTCTCGTTTTCGATTGCGTGTAGTAATTATAACTTTCTGTACACAACTGGTTCACTAAATACATTTTCTTTTGACAAACTTAACCTAGGCGCTTGATTGTTATAATAATTGGTAGAAAAAGAAGCGTTTGTCCCAGCTGCTCTTGTGCCCACATAATATTATGTTGTGCACAGGCAGCTATATTTGACGTTGTGATCGTTACATGTAAAAAACCATCGTGCTCAGAAGGTCCTTTATATTCGTCTTACATAAACCTGGTTTCATTCAATCTAATAGCTTGTCACTTAAGATTTTCATACATAGTTCCATATTTGAAAAGCGAATCCAACCAACCCGACTCATGAATTATTTTTATTGGACAGGTGAATAAACACACCGAAATAACGGAAATTAAAACAAACTTAAACTCGACCGACATAAAAAATATGGATTATGTTCCATATGGCTTGATTTTGATTGAGAGGATAAGGAAAACTTCGGAACAAAAAAAAATGGGAAGAAAATTCCTATTAAGTCGTAATATGAATTTTAAAAAAATGTAAGAATAATTTCTTTGAGTAGAAAATAACATCACATCCGGTTAATGCATATGTCCAATTAAAATTAGTCACCGTACACGTCTGTACGTACGAATTGCATCATAAAAGATGTGTAAGTGTGGAGTGGAAACGCATGGAAATGAGTAATATCTGCATATTATTACTCTAGCGACTGATATGCAGGGTGTAATGTGGGCATATCCAAAGCCTATGGCCTCATGTCTATTCGTGTGACTTCATCTAGACGTATTGCGACCATAGTATACCGAATTGCAGGCAGAAAAACCATGTATGTGCATGTTCATGTTCATGTTCACCAGTAGACTATAAACTCCGCCATCGGCAAATGAGTTTGCCTCCGACTTGGCCGCTGTTGCGTGTTTGCTTTGCACCGAGCCAAACTTCGGCTCTTCGGCGCAATTTTAATTAATCTTCAGTACGTCTGTCGATGCAGTTTGCACATTAGAAATCAAATTAATGTTTTGTCGTGTATGATTATGGGATAGCGCGGCTGTCTTCTGTCTATAGTCGAATAGAAAATTTCTCGCGTTTCGACGGTAGAAATTTTAATTAAGTAAGTAGTATATTATATAAAAATAAAAAAAATCGCGATGCCTCACTTTAGCCACCCCGATCCAATATCTATCCCTTGTCTAATAGTCCTAGACTTGTTTCTCCGGAGGCCGAAAGAAAATATGTTTACTTGTAGACTTCGAGAATAAGACATTATAATAAACAATCCTAATTTGTCTTAATAAAAATGCTAATCTTGATTCGGGTTTCTTATACGCAGAGCAATGCGGGTTGCCTAAATACAAGGCTATACCTCTACACGCCTGTGATGTATGATGTATAAATAAAGGTATACTATGCTATAGGCTTGTGATCACACGAAATCTGGGGGCCGTTTGGACATGCAAAGTAGTTTCCGAGCTAGTTTCTGACTTCGTCATGCTCACTGCAACCACTAAATCACTCGCCACCCATGCAACACCCTTTGCTTGCCCCCCACCATCGTGCAGGGGTCTTTCATTACGCCGCCGATTTCGAAGATCTAAATAGCTCGGTCATTCAATGTTCCGACACGAAGGTGATACAGATTCCTTTTTTTCAAATGACCAAACAGCGGAAAATTACTTTCGAAATAAGGCACATTCGCAGCAGAAATCGAAGATATCGCCTTATATCCGGTGCCAGACTTGTCGAACACAAAAAAGCGACAGAAAAATAAGTCTGTTGTGCTTGAATAAAGATGTACAGATGTCAGACAAAGTAATTAGAGATGGATTTTGTTTTAATCACTTTTATCGTCCTATTTAAAACACTTTTTTCTGCAGAGAAGTTGTTGTGTTTTTTTTCTTTGGAAAATTGAGATATGACCTGTACAATCGCTATATCCGACAATGGCCATCGCTAATCGTCATCGAAAAACATATATATTTGAAATCGCAGCGATTCCCAATAAGTGGCGCTGTGATCAATCCCAATCCTCCTCGTATGGTTTGGCCAGTGCGCAACTGAATTCATTGCATTTTATTCGGCGCGGCAGACCAGACGAGCCACATCACAAAGCCAAACGATTTTGTATCGAAACCCAACGCCCATCTAAGAGTCTCTGTCACATCAACGACTTGTATTGACAGCTTAAGTGCACGCAATGCAACTCCACACGACGCCATGCAGTACTCCTTCCAGCATGAGTGCTGTGCGTCGGCCGGACTCCAATCAGACCCACTGATTGCCAGCAATGCTCGATTCACGACCGCTGCTCGCACGCGGTCGCCGCCGCTAATCGATTGCGCCGAATGCAGATTGAAGAACACAGCGTCCGAGATGACAACGCGTGATAGAGCAGCGAGGCATTGTGCTCGTCAGACACGACGGCGAGGAGTATGAGAAAAGCTTGTGGGACGTCACACCTCGCGCGTCCACGTGTGTGTTCGCTCGGGACGGCAAGCGATGCGTGGCAGCCGACGCAGACTCCGAGCCGGCGTTGCATCTCGGCGTGTACACGCTGGCCGTAGGGCCACGGAGCACCTCGCATCCCAATCAAGTGTTCCCACCTTCGCGGCGGCCGCGGCTGAAGAAACGCCGCGGGAAATCCCGAAAGTCTCCGCCCGAAAAACGGGCGTTTGTGTCACGTAGAATTTCGCACCGTTTCGCCCGGGAAGCAAATGCCATGCAAGACGCATGACTCCTCGCGACAAACCGCAGTCCAGGCGCGGTAAATCCTCAGACGTGGTCTATGTCGGTGCATCCGATAATATTGATTTTGCATCTTCGCCAAATAATAATTCATGACGCCGCGGTAATTCGTCGTGTGTCTGCACGTTTGATTCGCGCTCGTCGATTATTTTCTGATGGTCAACCCTTGAGACTTTCACTTGACACATACGGAGGGCGATGAGGAGGGGGGGTAGGGTTGCTTACTACCCCTCTCGCCGTCCCCATCTGCACGCCACGCCGCCCTCTGCACCCCCACCCCTCGTGCCGCCCCCTCCCCCCCCCCGGCCGCCGTGTCTGAGACTCACACACACACACATACACACACGACGTCGCCGTCGACGGCGAGGAGGCCCACGACGTCGAGCCGACTCCCTGTGCCCTGCGCGGTCGGTTTCGCTCGGCGGTCGCGAGCACGGCGAGTGTTCCGCCGCGTGTTGATCAGGCTGGTCGTGCAAGGTGGCGCGCAGCAAAATGAAGTGATGTGTCCGATTTACAAATGGTACCGCGGTCAAAGTGTCTCGAAACAAATCGCAGGTGATCATTGCCGGACATTCGTAGCGAAACAGGTGAGGTTCGTCGTCGCGTTCGCCGTGTGTGACAAGTCGAACGTGTGCGCCGCAATGTGACAGCTTTTCTTTGCGATTTTCTTTTTTTCGGCACAGGGATTCGGAAAACCCATTTATGTCTATTGTTTACTTAAATACACTTGGTTTTTCCTTGCGACGATTCGGCGCAAGCGTTGTCGAGAGCGAGCTCGAAAGCTTTGTCTAATCGGATTCATTAACGAGGATCTGGGAATTATGCGTTCATTGCTAGCTGCCATATTTTTGAGAAGAAGGCGTCTTTGTGCGAGGTAATTTTCCGGAGCTCCTCGTTTTAGTGTTGGAGCACTGGCGACAACGTGCTTTCGCGTCTTCACGTCCGCGCCGCTAATACATTGCAGGTGGTCATTGTTGTCCACATTTCAAACAAAAGAATACAATTTGCGTTTTTCTAAATTCCACCGTCGATTTTATGCACATGTGTGTCCGTGTTTCGAGTGAGAAAAAAAGTCAAGAGTGCTGTTTGCGAGAAATTGTGGTGTCAGCCAGCCGTTGAAATTTCCCTCGTGACTTTTTGAAAACCACGCTGTCTGTTTTGTCACTTTTCATTAAGAATTTGCCGCTAGCAGATTCTTGGGCGACAGAAAAAGTACACGATTATACACGATACTCGTTGAAGTGCGTCGATTCTTAGCAGAAACAGAAGGTACTTGCGTGGAAATATGTTGGCAAATTTCAAACATGGAACTAGTTTTGGCGCGGAACTCGGGACACGAATTGACGGACGGACGGCTTGTCATCCGCTGTGACTGCCGGTGTCAACCTCAAAGAAATCATTTCATTGTGACAATTTCTTAGATGATTGATGAAATTTCGGCATGCGATAGGAACTCGAAAGAGAAGTGTATATTTAGAAAGACGTCCCACCCCGCAGCCTTGGTGTTAATTAAGATTCGTTGATTGTGAATTTACAAAGAAAACACGTTTGGAAACAGAACAAGGGTTGGAAATCTAAGAAATAATAACCTTCCGTCGTCGGAAGTATGACCACTGCAATTAGCACATTATTCCAGGAAAATATCATATGTTAACCACCGAGTTTCGGACCAGAACGTATTCATATTCAAGTTTTTAAGACAATTATGGAGATTCGACAGACGAAAGACGTGTTTTAACTTTGAATAATCGAATGTTATATTTCTCATTACGTAGGGGCCTACGGACAATTCTGGCATCAGAAAAACAAGTGGCAAGACCTAAATCCTCTGTGGAAATCGGCATTTTTTAATCTTTATCACTAAGAAAAAAATTCCTGTCTTTTCTAGGTGAGGTAACACAAATTACACCCGAAGACGATGCTGGATTTTGCAAACGCGACGGTATTTTATGAAGCAACATAAGGTAATCACAATTCAACCCATTTTACCTACGAAGAGAGGAGAAGCATTGGGTTTCATATAATATAATATGCAAATTAAACTTAAACTGCATTTGGTCAGATGCCCGCGTTGCATTTTGTGTTGTAGATTAGTGTCAACATTTGAATTGTTGACGACCGGCTGAGTGGTTCACTGAACATTACGTGTAATTATAACCTGTGTCCAAATTAACTTCATCAAACTGCTTACGGTGAAATCCAGAACACGACGATCTAATATGTAACATTATTACCATTGTCCATTCCTATATTCGGTTTCCCCGGGTATAAACAGTGAAACATGAATGCATCTGACATTCCGCAGCGAGATATACATGTATATTTGGCTTAGTTTTTCAATTAATTTTCTCCTCTTGTTCTACGCGAGTAATCTGCATGCGAGCAGATTATTGATAGTAACTGAAACTCGAAAGATTCGTTGTCCGCATCTCGGTGTTTTGCCTCGTCGTCGCCGCTACTTCTTGGCGCCCGCCGCGGGGGTTGCCCGCATTGCACGCGGATAACTTGGGTGGAGGAGCCCGACCCACAGATTCGAAACTCAGCGCTCGCGCTATTCATGAATGAAAACAGCAACGGCATCTTCGTATTTACTATCGCCGCGTTAGCAACCTTCAATCCCTTGTACCGGTTAACGAACAAATTGAACTTCCGAAACAAGATAATTATGGTCGAATTAAAAAGAAAATTGCTAATGAATTCACAGAACCTCGCAGTAATTAATAACGTTATTGCATTAAAACAAACATTACATCATCATTAGCATTTTAATTGTTAATATTTTATGCCCAGCTTTATCTTCGCCGAATTTCTGTCGAAAACACGTGTCCTTTTGTTACATTTCGTCTGACGTAACAGGGCAAATTATCCGAGTCCCCGGCCTGTTCGCACATCCTACCTACCCATCCACGTCATATTATATACCTACCTACATACGGCGGCTCGCTATCAATTCTAATGGCATATGCGTCTCTCGTTTGCAGACTGGCGAATCGAGCTTAGCAGCCATGGCGACACCGCATTACAGTTTGCGATGGAACAATCACCAGAACCACATTCTGCACGCGTTCGACACGCTGCTGCAGAACGAGACGCTGGTAGACGTGACGCTGGTCTGCGAGGAAACGAGCGTACGCGCGCACAAAGTGGTGCTTTCGGCATGCAGGTATGCATCAACCCCAATCTAAAATATCCGATTCAATATGTTCATCGCATCAAATTCATTGTTTTGTCTTGCCCGGTGCAGAAATGTGTGCTCATGATTTCTTGGTAGGACTTTATTCGCGAGATGGACGTCATGGGTTGGAGTTCTGCATCATTTCCATGAATGTCCATTGTCCATTGCATTAAATTCATGGGTTTTCTTGCTCTGAAAGTGACAACGCAGAAATGCCTGCTCTGGTTTGAAATTTTGGTAGGCGTTTAACTAAATTCGCGAGACAGTCGTCCATGAGTTGTTCTAAGTTCTATGCAGTTGAGTATTGCATCATACCCAATCTCCAATGTCAAATATTCATTGCATCGAATTATTTTTACTGTCCCAGCCAGTGTGAAATGCAGAAATGCGTACTCCGGGTTGATATTTTACTCGACAATTCCCGGGAGACATGGGTCGTCATGGGTTGGTGAATGTCGGTGAATTTCTTGGGAGAAAAATGGTGTTAATAATTTAGCTAGGTTTTGAGTTGATAATTATTTAATTGAGTCAAGGATTAGCGGTCTATGGTAAACTTGGTTCAAGAATACGTCAAGGTAGCTATATAGTATAATTTAGACAGTCATCAAATGCGATCTGTCCGCTGTTGAATAATTTTCGATAACTTATTGGAACGCATCTTGGTGCAAATACGAATCTAAGCTGCAAGACGAATGTGCGACTGATGCGAGTGGGCACTAAATTGGAACTATTGATTTTGTTGCTGTAGAAGTATTTTTAACTGCAGACTTGATTATAAATGGGTGCGAATTGTTCGCTACTTCTTCATTAGGAACAAATTAGGACATTGAACTTAATTGGCACAGTAGTTTTATCGAGTATCTACCTACCTACAAACGTGTTTATAATTTAGAGTTTAGATGGATAATTGTAGCCACTAGCTTAAAAAATTGTAGGTACTTTATTTGAAAATACGGCACCTCCACTGAACATAAATATTTTCTTTTATGACTAACTGTTAGTTGCCAATAACAGAAACTCATCATGAAATCGTCGTGAAACTAACGAAATTCTTTGGTTTTCAGTCCATACTTTCAGCGGATCTTCTCTGAGAACCCGTGCAAGCATCCGGTGATCGTGCTGAAAGACCTTCGAGGGTGGGAGGTCCAGGCAATTGTCGACTTCATGTACAAGGGCGAAATCAGCGTCGGCCAAGAACAGCTTTCTTCGCTGATTAAGGCTGCCGAGTCGCTTCAGGTAGATACACTGCGCTTTAGGGAATTCGAAACTAGATAGGCATTTACGCAGAGTAGTTATCGGTACCTAATGGAATTTTGGTTGCTAAATTACTTATAACATTCAGCTTAGTAAGCCGGTAGCTAGTTCGCAGTATGAGTACTATTCATTTTAAGTTTGCTGTAAGTTATTTTATGAAAAGAAAGTAAAATTTGAAGCAAATCTAAAGAAAAAATTCAAATGGATCTTGATCGACAATAAGAAATCAACGCAAGATCTTAGCATCAAAGGATTACATCCTTGCAACGGCCTCATCTAAACTGCAATAGGTAATCTGCAAATCAAAAAAGAAAATTAACCAAAAGAAAAATTATCTACCTTAGGTACGCACATTTATAGAGAACTCGAACTCCGGTGTTCAATTTTCCAAACCGAAATTATTTTTGATCGACCAATTGAAATTAAGAAAGTAAACACCCCCAATATTATCTTAAGACTCATGTCCTTTCGTAATCTCAGCACTTTAGTTTCCGGAAAGCTATTGAACCGGGTTTTTTAATTCTAATCTACCAAACTCCAACGCCGCCTACTCCAATATTCACCGCGCCGCTTTCGTCCGCAGGTGCGCGGCCTCGCCCACACCGAGACGGTGATCTCCGAGAAGGAGAATGCGCACTCGACGTCGTTCTCGCCGCCACCCGACAAGCTTGGCCACTACCCGAACCACGTCCGCAACTTCTCGACGGGCCTGCACCACGACAAGGAGTCGGGCCTGACGATCGTCTCGCCGTTCTCCGCTTCGCCCACGCCCCACTACGAGCCGCCCGTCAAGCTGCCAGTCTTGCCGCACATGCCGCACATCTCGTTCAGCGACAACCCGCACCCGCCCGGAGATCAGGGCACTTCGCCGCAGCCGCGCAGGAAACAGGTGAGAGTCGGGGGGCCAGGAAACGCTGTCCAGCTGCAAATGCGACGTTTTGTTCCGGAAATATTGAGTTCTTACAGCATAAAGTTGTTTTTTTCATGGGTTTCATGGAACTATCTTGAGTTTTAAATTACACGGTCAAAGCCATGGTCGATGGTGGGGGTCCGGGAGCCAGGAATGCTTTCTTGCTCCAAATGAGACGTTTGGTCCCGGAAATCTTGAGTTTGTACAGTTCAGTTTTTTTTTTGGGGTTTTCATGGAACTATCTTTTGTTTTAAATAACACCAGGTGAAAACCACACAGGTAACAGGTGAGAGTCAGGCGGTAGGAATTCTGTCTAGCTCCAACAAAACGTTTGGTTCTGGAAATATTGAGTTTTTACGGTTTAGGGTTTTTTCTTGAGGGGTAAGTTTTTTTAATTCATGGAACTGTATTGTATTTGGTACGTTCAGCTTCAAACCTATTTGTTATTCTTGTTGGATGATTATTATGGTGGAGGGAAATGCTATACGAGTTCAAGTTATTTTAACTGTCTTGTAGTTTGTCTCAATGTTATAAATCACTCACAGTTGAAACCCATGCAGAAAGCTGCAAGGGACATAACGTGAGAAAGCCTTCTAGCCCTAACCCCAATGTTCGATTCCGAAATGTAATGCCTGGTTCCGAAAAGGTTGGATGATTGGTTTGGAAGGGAATAAAACTATCTTGTAGTATTCAATGATCATAGTAATAATCCACGATCATCAAGGATATAAGAGCAACGTCACTTTGAACGATTTACAACTTGAAACCAGGGGTGCTTTGGGGAGACTAAGAGTGTACGCAAGGAATTTCTGAAAATAACTGGGTTGGATTTGCTAGTGATGTGCTAGTGTCATGCTTTAGTATCGAAGTCAGGTGTCGCTATGTTGCAATGTCGAAAACACCGATAAGTCTGTTTACCAACGGAGGGTGGCTTTTTGTAACATAAAATGTCAGCAGTAATAGCCAGGTCTCACTTATGTATTGCACTTTGCTACATTTCGTTACTGCTGTAGAATGTAAAACATCAATACACCTACAAGTCAAAACTGGAATCTACTATAATTTTTAATTAAATTTATTGTTTTTAGTTTTAACAGGGTGTTTGGTTCATTTCTAACTAGAACACTGGTCAACATTTTTATGTATTTGAATTTAAATTAGCACTTTGGCCATGAAGGTCTGTAACGTTCATAGTCGAAGAGGAATCTTTTTGCTAATTAAAATAAAGAAGCTAATGTTTCCGCAACTCGTGCAGGCTCGTCCGCG
Organism: Nemurella pictetii; assembly: GCA_921293315.2. Lineage (NCBI taxonomy): Eukaryota > Metazoa > Arthropoda > Insecta > Plecoptera > Nemouridae > Nemurella > Nemurella pictetii. Next base: position 8,805,033 of record OV121115.1, on the reverse strand, counting down.
AAGGCGGTCAGGAGAATTGTGCGGCGCCCAGGATCTGTCCAAGTGTCCGTCATCGCCGCAAGTGGAGACGCCGGAGAACTTGTCGATGAAAAAGACATCCCCGCAGAATCACCTGCCTCCGAGCCACAGTGTGAATCACATACATCGCTCCAGCCCAGTTCCGCAGCCGCCACAGGCCCGGAGCACCCCCGTGTCGTCGCCTCTTCCCCCGGTAAGCAAAGCCATGGACAATCCAACTTTACTCATAAAATCATTTCCTGGTAAAAACAGCATCCATGATGATGTAGTTCAAATAAAATTCTGATACGTCAAGTGAAAACCAGATCAAGTTAAATGCATTGTGTGAATACTCAGGAATCAAAGCCAGGTAGCCCAGTTGCTTGGTGTAGGTAAGCACTTGGTGGGATCCATGTTTCATTTTAAGAAGCCGTGTGCAATCATGATGTTTATTTTTTCTAATGCTACTTTTCAGAAAGGTAGAAAATGCTATTTCTTAAATAGGTAGCATGAGTGATGATTTGCCAAACCTCTCAGTTCCATACGACATATCTATATTTTTAATTACAAGTAGTAATGTATAAGAGGTACCTACTTTATTAACTTTATCATCAACCTTTCTACTTTTAACAAGTAAAATTAGAAAGGCCCCCCATCTTTCTTCATATGTACAACAATGTTACTAGTATATAAATATCTGATGTAAACAATTTTTCCAGCTGTCGTTCAAAGTGGAAAGTGAGGAGCAGCAGATGGTGGAAAACTCGAGAGCCGACATGCAGACTCCGGATCAGGAGCGAGAGCGAGAGCGAGACAGCAGGGACAGGGCAAGGGAGCGCGACCGAGATAGAGAGTCCAGGGAGAGGGAGCGAGAACGGGAGAGAGATCGGGCCGAATACTGCAACAGCCTCGAGTCCTTAGGCTTGCCACCGCAGCCACCGGTAATTACTTATTTTCTATTTTCAGTGCACTTACTAATATATTGTTTTCAATTTTATAACTTCCTATGCACTAACCATCTTTATGATTCTTGAAGTTTCCGACACTAATTGTATTTCTGTTCTAGGATTCATCGATGGACAATTCCAACTTTCCTCACCTACCATCGATGTCTGCGCTCTCTCTAACGCCTCCACATAGTAAGTAAAATCTACTGGAAATAAGTTATTTTTTTTTAGAAGGGTAGTCCTTGGGAACTTCTTATAACGTGTACAAACTTGATTTTAAAATCAAATAACTGCAATCTTAAAGCTTAGTTATATTAGTTTGATGAGTTAACTCAATTATTTAGTATCTATTTGCGTACAAAATTTTTTGCTGCATAAATTAATAACGCATTGTTTGTTCCCTCAGTGTTTTCGCTAGATTCGCCACTCGGCTTTTTTCCCGGCATGGACGCTTGCCGCAATTCCCTACTGAACGAAATCCACCAAGAGCCACGAAACGACAACCACCACATCATGGGCAAGCGAAAAAGTAAGAGACCACCATTCCATTTCCCTACCAAGAACAGAAATAGTAGTTTCAGAAATAGCAGTGCTAACTGAATCATTACTTTGCAGTGGGCCGACCAAAAGGACAGCACAGTGCGCCGCGTGGCGGCCCCCCTAGATCGTGGACAAACGCAGAACTGACAGAAGCCCTCCAGCACGTGTGGAACAAGAAGATGACCACGTCGCAGGCATCGCGCATCTTCGGGATCCCGTACAACAGCCTGCTGATGTACGTCCGCGGCAAGTACGGCAAGTCGCTCAAGCTGGAGCAGCTGAAGAAAGACTGCCTCGGCAGCCCAGGCGGGCCGCTCGAACTGCTGGGCCTGGGCCCGCTGGGTCCGATCGGAAGCAGCAACAACAACAACAACAACACCGGTAAGTCGAACCACATGGACGACGTGGGACTGTCGCAGGAGCACGATCTGATGCCGCCCGGCTTCAACCCCTACTCGGCCGCCAACTTCTACCCGGACTTCACCGGCTCGTTCCCCATCCCCGTGAGCATGATCCACCTGCTGCCGCAATCCGAGAAGAACCGCGAGCTGTTCCCGCACGGCATGCCTCACATCCTCGACATGTCGCCCAAGGACGACGACTGCAAGAGTTCCAGCGGGCGGAGGTCTCGCGAGAACAACAACAGTTCGGCGGAAGAGGAGAACGACATGATCCACCAACAAATACCTCTACCGAGAGAAGACGTCACGCAAATGCTAGAGCAAAACGGACAGAATTAACCGACGGCATATTTTGTAACACCGATTGATGGCATTTATTTTTGTGAAGCGTAGAAATAAAAGTGATTGTTGCCTGGTAAACGTATCTTGCTGGCCAGCTATTCACGGTGGGTTGATTTATATCGCACGTACAGTACAAGACCTCATTGCAGCAGACAGTTGCAACTACTTTTATAATCTCATAGCTTAATTTACCAGATCCAATTTTTATATACAGAATATTTACATATTATACAGTGATACTTTGATGGTGATACAATATTACAGGTTCAAATCTGGCAGCAATTGACATTTATTTGGCAACAATCATCGGCTTATCTTTCATTTTCGAACACAATAATGTGATTGTTAAGAAAGGGTGCTTGGAGGGTCGACTCCATCAGCATAATAAATATAATAAATCTAAGTAATAAGTCGCATTGTAATGTAACGTAAAGTACGGAGCGAAAGCTAGGCAAGGCGATCGCCCATGAACGTCAATCCCAATCGATACCTAACGTAGTCAACCGGGCTTCCGGAGCCTCATGATAATAATTGATGATATAATTTTTCTCACTCGTTCGTGCTCGTTAGTTTACCTTATACAAGACTGACTTCCAATGCCAATGTTCCAATAATTTACAAACATTACTTATTTTAATAACCATTTTTCATTAAATGCATCCTAACGTTTTTTTTATACAAACAGTTCCTGCAGATGTTTATACCAAATACTACATAATTTTAAGTTTAAACAGAAATACTACATTTAATATATATTACACAACAAGATAAAGAAATATTATCCTCTCATTATCATACCTACCTACTACGAAAATAGCTCGTGCTATCTATTTATGGCTATTGGTTTATATACTGTACGATAGATTGGGGTAAAACATAATTGTGTGAGAAATGGTATATATACATACATAATATTATGAAATGAAAGTAATTGTGATATGAATAAGCTAGAGATTATTGACATTGTTCAGGAGTTAAAGTGTGCATGAATGGAGTATAATGTAGCTTCGGAAAAGCTGGAAAAGCTGGTTAGCAGATGCAATGTGCAACGGGAGGATAGTGGAAAATGACCCCTAATTTTTAGCGACACAACGAGACACAACATCAATAGTTTATCAGTCAAACTGTACTTAAGGAAATTCGGCATTGGTCCTTAGAACGATTCTTTATAGGTGTACTTTCAATATTGCATCATGCTACTTTTATTAAAATAGATTAGGTAATTTCAGACTGTTTTTTTAACACCAGCTTTTTAGTGCCTGCCTCTCCAAAAAAATAGCTCTTTGATAATATCAGAACTTGTGAAATGGAAGTAAATATATCAATCAGATTCAGGCGCGATAGTGAATCAAATTAAATTATAGCATATTATATAGAAAAATACACTTTCAATCAAATAAATAGTCAACAATCAGGGATTGACACATGGTAAATGAGTAGATAGGTGGATGAGTTTCGAATTTGCATTGCCCGTTTCACACAAGTTATCTCAAAATTACTAGAAACCGTTTCCATGATTATTTTTAATTTCGTTGGATTCTGGAAAGTTCTCGGAAAGGAAAATTGACGTGACCTATGACCCCAACTGGTGACATTAAAAAAAAAACCACAGGCCCCCCCTACACACCTAGCTGGTTAGAAACAAGTTTAATACGAACTGGCTGACTTGTTCTTAATTTGTATGCCATTCCATTTTTCGGGAAACTTTCACCTACACTTTAGAGCAGAAAAATGTAATTCCAGCCAAAACGCACGATAGATGTACGCATATTACTTATTTTCATAAAGGAAATCACTCGTTTGTTATGAAAAAAATTGATAACCAAGAAAAGAGAAAATAGATGTACCGACGACAAAAAAATCTAGCGAGTCAGTTATTTTCAATCTCAGCACCATATGAATCTTTTTAAGTCGCACAAAGAGTTAATTTCTCACGAATAAATTGCAGGGTAAATTGCCCCTTGTCAGGGTCAATCTTCTTATAGTAATTGTAACACGACACGACATCCGGGTGTGGAGGGTGACCATCGCAATTGCACACACACCACAACATGTCAATCTCGTATAGCCTATTAGTTGTACCATAGACACTAAATACTATATCATCATAAATTATATAAACGTTATTATGCGATTTAAAACCATAATTCAGGCTTCCAATTTGCTGGCATTGCAAGGTAGATAGTGTCTCGATGATTGTAACTGTACCGTCATCGACGAATCACGCTAAGAGTGAGTGAGTGAATGATTGACGACAATGTTCATTTTAATTATAATTGACTACTCGTTGAGCATCGTTACACGATCAGTATTATTGTTTTAATTAATTGGATCATTCCTGTTTTCTGATCCCATTTTATTGGTGAACCGGAACCCTGTGATCAACTACATTTATTTTGCACGGTTTCAACTTTGGTTTCACTGTTGGAAAAACCGTGTTGTTTCGTGTGGCTAATCTGGTTACTTCTCACTATGTCAAAATATCGACGAAATTGTGGCTAGTTTCCAACGGATCGATTCACTTTCGCTTAAAACCTTGCCATTCTTGGCCACAACGAGTACATTTTGTTCCTTGACAGGCTTATATAGCTGCAACATTAGTTTGTTTCCTCGTGTATTGCAAATAATGCAAATTTATATGTTTGGTGATGGTTATTAGTTACTTACAAAATCATCAAGTATTATAGAATATGTACAGATAGTTAATTTTTTACATGTATGGTACATGATGATTATTATTCGTTATGTTTCTACTGTACATCTGCATAAGGTTGTGAATGATTTTAATTGTATCTACTTATTATGTCAACCATTACTTTAACTGGTTAACTATTCCAATAGCGAAGTTATCACTTTATTTACATATTTATTATTTATTGATTAGTTGCTTCATAGCGAGGTAGAATTATCTGCCTCAGCAAACGCACTTGATACATACCATGACTATATAAATGATCATCATACAATTTTTCGATATAATTTTGTAAGTTGATCCATTTTGTGATATTTTTATGGAGTAAGCCGGCACTGTTTTCACGGTGCATGGTAAGGATGAATGGCTGAAGGATATTTCCGCCTGCGAGTACCTAAACACTAAACCCCATGGTCCAGCTCCAGCCGCCTGTAAGACGTTTGCTTTTTACAAGGCAGTGGAAGAATTGCCAGAACTGAACGAGAACTAATAATTAGGCTGTATTGCTAAGGTTGAGTTTTCAGGATTAAGCTTTCGGGATGAACTAGCGAGGCGTGGAAGGAGAGGAATTATTTCCACGATAAACGTAATAAACAAGTTCCTTTGGTTGTGATCCGAGTTCACATAAGTACAGTTTTCTGTTTGTAAAAAGTAATATTTTTTGTCCAGCTGATTTTGTTGAATTGTTTTCTTATCTAGAAAAATGGTTAGTTTAAGTTATTATTTGCTTTGTACTTTAGTTCCTGCTTAGAAGAATAGCACAAACCTATTTTGATATTTTTATTTGTATTCATATATATATAATCGTTCCTATTTCTACTTTTGAGTTAATAAATTGAACCTACTCATGACATTATTTTATTTTGTTGGCATGCACTTTATTTTGTCCACCTTGTTTCTTTCACTTTAATTTCCTTGATCAAAGACAACGCTGGAAGAAGAACGAATTCGATTTACTACCTACCTCAACAGCGGGCGTTTCTCAGAGTATAGGGCGCAGAATGCTTGACGCTATCACGCCTGGGAAATGGAAAGAAAAACGACGTTAAAATCGTATAACTAGCTATGTGTATAGCCAGGCTATTCCTTTTTTCTAGAACTTTTATATACAGTACATTTTATACCATATCATAACACAGATAATAAAGAACAGGATTGATATATTTTTTCACAATATAAACATACAGTAGGCGACTGTACAAATATAATTATTTCATTTTTAAGAGTGGGCTGGTTCGTTTTTCGCTTTTCTCTAGGGGTAGCCAACTAAAACAAAAGTAAAACTTATAAAAAAACGCGCTTGATTATAATATGCCAACATAACTCTCATATTATGCTTTTTAAAACTCATATCAGTGTCTCTACAGACGCAGATTGCAAGGGCATTAGAAAACCTAACTATAAGGATCGATAACTGGAGTGACTATACTGCCATATATTGTTAATTGTTAATTGGAACGTGCAATTAGGACAGTGGTGCGTGGGTCTGTGTTCCTGACAGTCGTAAGAAATATGTTAGAACAATTCAGTTTTTATTTATTTTTTAATTATATAAGCGAGAGGGTAAGCGAATTTTCTTTCTTAGAGATTAACATAGGGAGTAGCGGCAAGGGCAAAGACCATGGGGTGTTCCGATACCCACCCAAATATTGATAGACAAACAGAAAGGAGCCGCTGTTTCACGTGTGTCAAACACATCAACTGTTGCACAATGCAGCACAATGCACATTGCAAATGTGTCAACTGTTGTACTAATACCTATTTTCTACGTGGATATTACCCTATATGTGTTAAGTTTCCCATGCTCTAGTGCTTGTATGAGTTGCCGATTTTAGTTTATCGTTAGAGGAAATCTTACGTTATGCCGGAAAATGCTTGGTCGAGTTTTGTCGAAGGAAGATGTAAGAACGTGACTTGGTAAATTGTGAATATTACATATTATGTAAGCAACCAAGGGCATTAAATGCCTTAAATTGGCGAATCAATAAGTTGTCACGAAAATGTTCGGATTTGTTACCGAGATTTGTTTTTTTCCTTCGCAGTATACAATAGAGCTCTAGTATACATACTTGTTTGTGTGGTAAATGCTAGCAGCGAAGTTTATACAAAAAGTCGAGAAAAGAAAACGAAAAGTCTCACTTGGAATAAATAGTTGTATAAAGTTACGAAATTGTTGTTAGTTCTTAATTAAAAATGACCATTCCAATGTTTCATTAAAATAATAATTGTTTGAATACGTAAAATAACAAAAATGTCGGGTGTAATTTGGTATACTTATGCATTGAGAAATACAAAATTTCGTGTACAAAAATATTACGATTGATGTAAAAGAAATTGAGACGATGTTTAAGACCATGTGTAACAATTTTTAACTTTTTAACTTTGTATCTTGCCTGTTTTTCTTTAATGTGCGCTAAAAAGCGAAATGTAACTGTTTCGCGATTTTATTTGCAGTTGAGTATGTATTCGTTTTCGATTTTTTTTCTGAATTACAGGGTAGAAGACGAAATTTAGAATTGGATAAAGACATTATTCAGTACGTTCATGTTAAAGACTCGCCCTGGCCCCGGGAAAGCGGGAAAAAGAAAACGCGGAAAAGCAGCTTTTCCGGGACCTGTGGCGATCGTGGCGAGGTAAACAATCGCAACCATACGCTGCTCTAACCAATCCCGGTCCATCTGATTCAATGCCTGCCATATGCCAACTGTCAACTGTCAAACCTGAGAACTGTCAACTGTCAAACCTGATAACGGTCAACTGTCAGCCTGATAACTGCCATTTACTGTCAACCTAGTAACTGCCAACCTGGCAAATGTCAGCATGGCAACTGTCATGAAGGCAACCAACAACTGCCAACTGTCAAAATGGCGCCTTTCAACTTGGCAACTTTCAATCTGGCTCGGGCAGTGCTTCGAATCGCAAGCACACAAGCACACATGCAGAATAATTATATTATTACTACCATTTACAGTCTAGGAGTACATAGGATAACGTAAATAGGAAATAACAGACATTTTTTGACTGTATAATAAAAAAGAAATAAATAAAAACGTAGAAAAGTGATAGGGACTTAGTCTAATTTTTGAAGATGTTTCAAAGTTAAACAAAATAAAAGCCTTGTGAGTAAAATTGGTATCCGAAGTGTTGTGCACATTTATTTTCCATTCCCCATAATTAATTCCTCTCTCAGTGTTTTGATTTCGCATAGCAAATGTTATTTAAACGGTGCATTTTCAGCAGCAAGCAATTTAATTTCAAAACACTCACACTTTTTGATCCCATCGAACGGATCTCCACTTTTTTCCAGCCGTTTTAATTAATTCAAAGAAAGACCGTTTTACTTTGGCGTGATCAAATACTTGTTCTCTCGCCATCGAGCTCATTCAAATTCTAAAATATCGTTATTACTGTTATTATTATAGTGACAGATATACCTCCAGCATCATAACAGGTGCATTTTGCTCTTCAAATGTGAACTGACAGGTCCCAAAGTACGGGCGTTAACATGGTAGCGTGGCGCCGATTAGGACACGAAGTTGCCATTTCCTGGGATCGAACCCGGCATCAGGAACGTAGGCGCCTGATCAGCTAGAGCAGCAGCAGCAGCAGAAGCATCAGCAGCAGCATCAGCAGCAGCAGCAGCAGCAGCAGCAGCAGCAGCAGCAGCAGCAGCAGCAGCAGCAGCAGCAGCAGCAGCAGCAGCAGCAGCAGCAGCATCGACGGGAAGGAGCATGCTATAAGCTGCCAGTAACATTGCGGCTCCGATCGCAGAGAGCAGGTCGTAAAATTATTGCCCTGAGGAATCAGGCACTTCACGAACCTTACGTGGGATTTCTGTGTGTGTTGAGATTTCGTTTTATTATCGCTTCTTAGAATCGATGGAAAATTGCACCTGAATTGAATCAAAATAGCCCCTCGTGATGAAAACGTGTATATTTTAATGAGCGCGTTTTTTTTTGTTTTTGTTTGGTAATTTAGTCTATTTCCAGGGTGAGGTAGGTCGACCATTACCGTTGTAATATGAAGGTGATGTATTTTCGTTGGTTCACGAGCTGTGGGGGTATCCGAGGCTAGCAAAATTTTGGGCGGAAACTCACATTTTGAAAAGCTCTCATCTTAAAAAGTTACCAATCTTTCAGCGGAATTATTAACCCACGACCCATCCACCAAGAAGGCTCAATTCTTCACCGAAAAATCTGATTTAGAACATTATATGCACACAATTTTCCTTTTTACCCAGGTCATAGGTTAATCCCAAGTGTAGGTATATAAGTAGGCATATAAAGTAAGTCTTATAAGCGTTTCATTAAAAAAGTACACAAATTCTGCTACGAAACGTGCTGTTACCTGAATACACATAATTTTATTATTCAATCGATCGGGACCATCAATCCTACAGATCTTGCCAAAATTCGCTTTGTCCACAAATACTCTAGACGCCCATAAATATTGCCGAAATCGTGTCTTTTGCCGCTTTTTTTGTTGTTGTTTTTACTTAGTAACATTTTGCTAATACATTCTTGGCAATGATTCCACTTGACCAGGTCAGAGCGCGCGAAGGCACATCGACGGAGTCCTCCGCAGTTATTCAGCGTCGTCATTCATGTCGTCGTGGTTTTGTCGTGGACCACGTCTTGCCACGGGAGGCTGCGGCGGCGGCGGCGGTGGCGGCGGCGGCTGCTGCTGCTGCTGCTGCTGCATTGTTCGATATGAGATTATTGGCCAACTAGCCAGGCTAACCTCTCTGATCCTCACTTCGCTTCTCGCATCCACATGCAGCTAGCCTAGTCATGGACCATGCACACGCCGACACCGCCTAGCACAGAAACGCTGGTACAGACGAGAAGAGACTTTCCCCAGCTGCGTTCAGAAATATTGCCTCGTGTCAGACGATGCAAGCGAGGGGCGGCGATCCCGAGTGTTGTGGTCGAGGTTCTCGCTTGCAGTGTTGTATTGTTTATCAGGAGAATGATGAAGATAATTGGGAAAAGTAGTATCTACTTTATAGATGAAGATATTAAAAAATATGCCAAGATTCTATAGGTAACTCAAAAATTAAAATTAAAATTAATGGTTTGTTGTTTTTATTTGGACCCTTGGAGGTCACTGGCGAACTTGCGGCTGCTTTACCGAAAGTCATCTGTTTCGGGTTTTTGTTCCATCAACTTAGACTATGCCATGCCTACTACTTAGATACCTATACATGAAAAAATGTCAACACTTTACAAATTTAAACAATGCTCAAATTTACGAAACATTTTTTGAAATAAAAAAGAACTGACAGCACATTGACATAAAGCTTATCATGGATTCATAAGAATACCTACTGAATATTTTATTGAGTGTTTGCGGAAATGCCAGCTGGTAGAGTAGGATACAAGATGGCAATAATATTAAAATAATTCCGAAGAAACCCTTTTAACATGCACCCTACAACGCGACCATGTTTTCAGTGTAACGGAAAGTTAGCTGTGTTTTTCCCACCGCAATTTCCCTGCCACACATCTTATGGTTCACCAAGGAAAGCCATAACCACCTGATGATCGCCGATAAACATTATCAGACCATATTAGCAAGCATTTATAGCCAACCGCCTAATTACCCGAAGGGCAAAGAGAAAGGTGCAAGACACAAAAAAAATATTTCATAAAAATAAATTTATTTATCATGTCAGATGATCAAACCACGATTTTTATGCGCCACAACTACATTTCGTCCAGATTACACGCAGAAGTGCAATTGCGCATCGAGAGTAACTTTACGACGCACGGCGTCGTAATGCACTAAAAGCATCGCTTTACGACCCTTGTCAAACGTGGTGGTCTATGTGAAACGTGTGCAAATATTCGATATGCACAGCGCGAGTGATGCCGGGTCGGTTACGTTTGAAATTTATGCACTCATTTCGATTTACTATTGTGCGGATAGCGCTTTGCTTTTTTATAGCGTATGGATAGTAAAATCCAATGGATCGCGGCCTCCTGGCTATTGTGCATGTGCATGTGCATTCGGTACACCGCGGCCGGTGCATTGGCGGCAAAATATGTCGGCGTCATTGAGCTAGCGGACGGAATGTGTAAACGCAGCTAGTTCCTCTGCGTATAGTGAAATTTTTATGAATACTAAATATATTTAGTGCTCGGTTGCGTTTCAACGGTAATGTTATGCCTCTGTCGCCGTCTTCTACCGCGGTGCTGTTGTTCGAGTGAAGGTAATTGCGATGTGAGATTACTATTGAGAGTAGAAAGAGAAACGATAATATTCTTGGCATTGAACCTGGGCCTAAGCGGAGAGATGAGCAAAAAATGAATGGTGGCGCCTTTCTTCCAACGAAATGTGTGGTGAGGTGTATTTCCAGGGACAAAGGGGAGTTCAAATTAGTTGTAAGGGTAGGTGTTTTTCCACTTTGATAGACTTCAACTAATTTTTGATACATGACGTTAAAAAATTTAAGGGTCTGTTTTTGGCTAAGTTGGATGTAATATACTTGAAATACACTTGATGATGATGCTAATATTACTTTCAAGTGAATATTAAAAAGCGACAGTGGAGACCGACAGTGTCTAGAGATGCAGAATCGCTTTTGACGTACGAAAATTATGAATCTGATTAATTCTTTGTGTCGATGGACAATTATTATTGGCACTCTTTTATTGCACACAAAAAAATATTATGGGAGCAATTTAGCAGCATTTATGATTTTTTTTTGCTAAAGGCAGTTATCATTTTTGCAGAGCTAGTATATAGCAATTTTTTCTCGAATCTAAATAAAGTATTGGATCATGAAAATTAATAGCTTCGAATAAATTATACATCATTGGTTTGATTCGAGGCGAGCCGAGAGCTACGCTGGGGCAGAAATTATAATGGCACGGTACGTTAGCACCTAGACCGAGCGCTGGCTCCGTCGGTAGTTAATATCACCTCCAAGTTTAATCGGGTTTTTATTTCAAAGATATAAAATGTGTTAAACCGAGCATACTATAGGCATACATACTACGAGACATCAATGTCCGTCGCGACCAACTCTTCGTTTGTCGCGCCTTTTTTCATAAGTGGCTTCCAAACAACCACAAGTAACTCATTGTTGATCCTAACCGCGGCATAATAAAAGTTATTTTATGTTGATCGACCTACCTCCTTACTTGTTAATAAACTTGCATAAACCTTAAACATGAATTATTATCTTGTAAGATATTACCCCGAGATTAGATCAGCAGATAGGAAATGCTACTAAATTTAAGCATGGCTGCGTAACACTAATTTATACGTAGCTGCCATAATTGTATTGATTGAAGCTGCCCGATTTACCCTCGAGGCTGCTCAATCCGTGATAACCGTTCTGATTGACGAATAGCCTCTGCTCCGCTAGCTGGGACATATATTACACTTCGTGAGTAGCGAGTTCACAATCTAGCGCGCGTTTTTACAGCACACTGTCGATTAAAACATAGCTTTATGATAACCATTATTATAATATTCTGCATTGATTAACGATTAGTTTAGTAGAATAAAAAAATCTGGATCACAACCCAGCCCTGCACAGTGAGAGGTTGTGATTCATCCCCGGGCGTAGGTCAAACATGTCGCTTGACTGACGGGCAAATGATGGGGAATGATGGGCGACCAACCGGAGATGGATTGAGATTGTTGGCGCTGTTCACGCTGCAAACGAACGCATCTTTTGCGAACGAGTTAGTATTTGCAATGTGTCTATTTTGTCTTTAAACGGACAATAAACAACTTGTAAAAATGACCTAATAGTATCCATTCTAACAGTGTATGTGTTGTGCTATATCTTACTCAGATTACCGATATTTAGCGCTTTTTAAGATTTACATACATATTTAAATAAATACTTGATATATATTTGAAATATTTGCATACTTATGAAAATATCATTTTGTCCTTGCCATTTGCTGACTTACCTACGCAAGTCAGCAAATTTCTAAGATGAACAAGAAATAGCCTGCAAATTCGCCTCGAAGACAGGTCAAAGCAGAGATGAAAACGACACAACACACGTGTAACGACACATGCGTGGAAATCTACTGGACTTTACTTCTAGTGCGTGTGAACATGACAATAAGACACAAGCGCTACTGGCACGACGCTGGTGTACATCAACACAATGCGATACAAGCGAGTGGACATGATTGTTTTCGCTCAACGTTGTAATCTAACAAGATAGCATTACAAGTAACCGGCACAGAGCATGAAATAGGTCCTGCGAGCTCTTAAAGTGTGTGTGGCAAGGTGTCAAGTTGAAAACTGAACCGCCGCAGCGGCAGCGAGGTAAATAATGTAAATGCATGCTGCCCATTAGCCTCGGCAACGCATAGAAGTGTCAAGGGTAAATGCATAATACGCATTACGCGGCGAGCTGTTTTAAAGGGACGCATGGCTACAAAATGCAAACTAGACAAAACGATCGCTGGCATCTTCGTGCGAGACGCGAGCATTAAAAAGGTGTGACTATATCCCACGTGCGCGCAGTGAACTGCTGTTGAGTGGAACGGAATTGGCCGAACACAGAGGATGAACCGTGTACCGAGTGTTCCGAGGGAGGAAAACGGCATGCACGCTGCACTTGCAGTTTTATCACTCCTTCGCTTGCAGAATCCCACACCTTTGATCATTGTAATTATGTATCCACGACCCGATCGCCCCGTATTCCAGTTCAGCTCGATGCAGATGAAAGGGAGAAGGAGCACCACACATGATTCGGCCAAACCGGTATTGACGAAAATCTGGACCATTAGAGAGGTTAGATACCGGTTATGGTTATGTAAGATGGCAGGATCTGCATAAAAACACATGCATGCAGTGTGCAGAAACAAGACTTGACATCATCAGCGGTAGCGGCCGATGCTTCACAGCAAACTTCGGTGGAACTATGACACGCTTTATTTTAGAAATGTGCATAAAAAGTTTGTTGAATTAGGAATTCAATTGTATGTTGCTGCCATGAATGAAGTGTGTTTGTCACACCCTTAGCGGAGGTGTCTAACGGACTGGTGGATGGCACGCAGTGAACCACGAATCGAGAACAGGTTTGGCTGAATTTAATCAATCACTTGTTGATGGCACTTAATTATCTCGTTATTATCAATCAATTAATTAAAGGCTTAGCAGCTAAGTGTTACCTCCCTTTACAACACCACGTAAGATATACCTATATCTATATTACCTGCGTGGTTTCAGTCAATAGTTTTCATTTTTTCCAATAGGTATACCTATGTCGAACTACTATTTTCAACAGATATTTATTGTCCAAGAAATTACAATACAACATCGATGAGAATCTGTAAACATTTGGCTTGTGAACATATTAAAAACTATTTCCGTATAAAGCGAGACTATCTTGAGTGAGTGGTTGGGTGTGTGTTCCTAGATTGGCCAAATTGACCATCACCGCATAATATAACAGGGCGACGAGAGTATCGAAATTCGTAACCTGCACTAACCAGTGATTGGGCGAAGAGCACGCCGATTGAGAGAGCCAAATTTAGACATTCCCTGGTCTGTTGGGGCACACTTGAGCAATCTGCTTTCATGATGACAAACCAAGTTGCAATTTCTCGACAACGACAGGTCAGGTGGACGCTGGACATGCGTTCTCCCCCAATAACAATCCATCGAACACGGTGAACAGCAGCACGCATCTCAGGTGCTTTAGCTCAATGCATCTGAACTATAATGATGGTTGGATGCATTGTTATTTAATTTCATTTTTTTTTTGGCAGGCTAAATCGCACGGAACTTCAATCATACCTATACAGGTGGCTTATAGTGAATTCACAATGTGCGATTCATTTCGCAGGATTCATTTATCGAACGGATTACCTAATAAATATATTAACAAAAATTACTATGAATGTAAACTGTGCTCACGGATGAATTTGAAACTAAATGGTGTTCACGTTCCTGTAAAATATCTTGGAGCCAAAAGCTAATAGATTTTCATGTCGCTTTGAACGAAAACAATAAGAAATTTTAAATTTTTCTCAGTGCCTCTATTCAAATGGTAATTTTTGAAAATTTCCAATTCAAAAAGTATCAAATTCGTTCTCAATTCATTAAATACTTTGTCATAACTATACACGAAGAATTTTTATGGGGTAAATGAACTGCGTCCAGAATTGAGTTTTTCCACATCTTAGCACAATGATTTATTCATTTATACATATGTAAGTGCTGTCGTTCTTTTAAAGGTCTAATTTATCGTCTTCAATCGAAAATAATCGAGCTATTCAATCCTAAAAGAGGATAATGCCCCTTGCAATTTTTTTTCACCATTTTATAGCTGCGTATATTTTACTGGTTAGAAGGCATTTCAGTTGAGCATAAATATAGATTAGAAACTCGAATCACATCTCATGAGTGATGCAAAAAGTGCGAATGCGCTCCGATCACATTGCTGCTGTCCTGCCTGCTGTCCTGCCCGTTGCCCTGCCGTCCCAAGCGCTCCCGCTGCATGCCTCCGATGCAATACGCGCCCAATTATACAAACAGAGGCAATTGGAAAAAATCTCTGTCGAGCAAAGAATTGCGAAATGCATTAGCGAGCAAAATGTCTACGTATGCCGAAGTTTGGCGCAGGATCTGTGCAGGGGGCTCCATTGTTAAAACTTTAAATCATGTCAATATAATAATCTATTATCTTGCGACTGGAGAGTCTATCGGCGGTCATGCTAGACGTGACAGGCGTCATAAACGCAGCAGCAATGCAGCACTGCATCCGCTGCAAGCAACTCCATCCATGCCTTTACCTCCCTGTGTACCGATGCACCGATGTGCATCCGAGATGGGAGGTATATGATGCGTTGAGATGCAACGCGGGTGCATCGCTGCTCGCTATTACACTCGGCAGCTCTGCCTGTATCTTTAATTTCCAAGCGGTTAGCATCACGTCGTTTTTTTCCATGCTTTTTATGCACGTTATAGAAAAAGTTAATCATATATTTAAGATGACCTGGCCCCGAATGCAATATCGTAAATTACGTTTTGAAATTTCGTATCTTTTAATCGCTTCTGAGAAAGATGACCTCTCTTACGGCTCTAAAATCTTAGAAACAAATTATATTGCAATCATGAATAGCCGTGGTGCACATTACAGAAAGTTTTACATCTGTCAGAATTTTTGGTAAAATTTATGGCTTTTATTTGCGAGAATCCATGATCAACGTTCTAATGTGGTGCAGTGTGCATCGTGCGCAGTCTCTGAGTCGATTTCTTCCCCAAGATGCACTCTCGAGTTTTCGACATTCTTCATGACAGGATCTCACAAAACAACGTCTCCGTGATTGAAATGATTTGAATTCTTATTCCGAACCATCAAAGAACCGTGCGACTCGACGGTAACTCTCGTAGCAATAGCAACTGATCGATTGCAGATTATTTGTCTTATTCCTAATGCGGTTATTTGGGCGACGTTTGGGCCCAATGCACGGGGCAGTGCAGTCGTGGCCAAATAAGGGGCGCGATGCATCGCAGACGGTTGCACTATTCTTTCCTAATGCGTCAGCCGAAGCTGGGCTGGCTTGCATCAATTCATTAAACGTTTTGGAAAATAAATTTTACGTGAAAAAAGCACACTCCCCGCAGATTTGAACAGAGCAAAGCTACTGACATACCGGTATTTTTAAATTCAGTTCGGTTGCTAAAGATAAATGTGTCTGGCGATTTCGACAACTGTTTCTTGGTAATAAGAAAGTCTATTCGAGCCATGAACATATTATTTCATTTGAGTTTCATATAATATCTGAAATTTTATGTATGGTCTAATTTTAATAACATCCATTGCAAAAATATTGTCATTTGACAGATATGAAATAAAAATAAAAATAATTAAATAAATCTTCTGTAGAGGTTTCTATTTCCTGTAATATTTTTAATAGTAAATTAGCCATCTACGTTTTCGGTGGTTTAGTGCATGTATGTTGTGCATGTAATCATCTTTTTATCGATTAATATCAATATACGTATTAGATTTTTATTAAAATAACTTAAATTTCGCAAGCAGATAAGTGAAAGAACTATACAACACGCCTAAAACCAACAGATAATCTAAGGGCGTCAAGTAATACTTAAAATGCACCTGTAATTGTTAAGTTAATTATCTATCCAATTTAACAACCTACGAGGAAACACTGAATAGTAATCTGCAAGTAGTTATTTTGTTTGGTTTTTCTTTGAGATGCAGATGCATCTGATTTCAGCCAAGGTTGACGTTTCAGCTCTGGATGAAATATGTGTCATCGTAGGGAGTCCGCCATCGCCGATACCTTACAACCGATTCTGCTGTTGGATTTTAATTAAACTGTGATTGGCCATCGGAAAAATAAAGCTGTTTCATGGCCGATTAACCTGAATAACGCTTTAATTAAGATTCGACGGATACACTTCATTTACGTAGGTAGTCTTCGAATCATCTGTGCGCCGAGAAATCGAGCTTGAAAATCGCCACCGATCTCTAGAAACAAAATGTATTTTATGTGTTCATACTTTATTTTTGACCATATATTTTGCAAAACACGCTATTTTCCAGCAGAATGAAAATACAACTTCGAAAGCTGCGTAACCCCATTGCACATTTATAATAATTACTAGCAGCGGCGACCCGCACCTCCGGCACTGTGCACTTTTTTACTTTTCACCCATTTTACCCATGTTACTCATTTTTACTCATTTTACTTTTACTTTTTCCTCCATTAAACAGGCATTATGCCCTTTGCCCATAAGGCATAACCCTATGTCCATAAGACAAAACCATATGCCATAAGGCAAAGTCTTAGCGCAAAATTACTCGCATTATTGTTCATTCATTAATTTAGCATTTGTTTGTCAGTTTAGTATAATTTATTTGTTTTTATTCATGCCATTTCTTGATCAAAATCAGTGCAAAATCTCTATCAGTTTCTAAAACTGGAACGTGAATTTCCCCGAGGTGAAATAAATTCAAGCTATGAGCATCAAGCCGTGACAATATTAAATTACCTAATCGAACAATAGGTTGACTGGCTCGGACCGGCCTTTGCACTTGGAGTTGAGCGTAGGGTGCTGCCGTTTGTAATTGGATGCCACCACCGCAACAATAGCAGCAGCAGAAGCAGAAGCAGCAGCAACAGCAGCAGCGGGCAGGGCAAGTGCTATTATTGCAAGATTCAATCGTTTGAAGCTACTGGTCCATGAATATGACATATTTTCCATTGTATTTTCCAGGTTTTAATTATACATATGTGTCTATGCTAGGGATGCTTGCCCCGGTAAGGCAGAAAATCCGGTTTCGACCCCCGGGATGGATACATTTTGAGAATGAACATTTAGTTTATAATAATAACTACGCGTACAATATCACGTAACAATAATCACATTGCTAAATATGTGTTAATGAGTGATTCACTAATTGTGCAGCTGTCGAAAATCGACGTGCGTCGTTTTAGTTGTCATTGCATACCTCCATGTTGTGCAGAGATGTGTTGGAAAAAAATATGTTCTGTCATTATAATAAATTCTCTTTGTGTTTGCCTCTAATTTAGATCCCACATTCCCGCATTCGTTTTTTCTTTCTTTAATTGTTTTCGCTTTTAACATTTACACCCAGCCTGGAGACTAAACACAGTGATTACATACTGACGCGCTAATCGGAAAGCAGAGCCGAAGAGCCAACTTTGATAATTAGAAAATCTTCAGGTGAGACGCGCCGGTGTGTCACGTGAATTGAGCGGAAGATTGTTTGAAAAAATCAGAATCTTTTGTCATGAAGGTGTGACATTTCATGGTGAACAAAGGGCAATAAGATTTTACGATACTAAATAATAGGATACAATACAAAGATATGTCCTTTAATTGCGTGAAAAGTGATAATAACTCAATACTGTCGTGAACATACCCATCACTAAACTGTAGTATTTTCTTTTCGTGAGTAAGCTAGGAGGGAATGCCTTCATTTCCTACAATCTCTGTCAGGGTAACTCGACAGGATGCAACCTCTTAGTCGTACCACAAGCGGAGAGATCGATGCTAGGGAACTCAAAACAACCGCTCAGAACTATACTGGAAACGACAGGAGCAATCTTTCCAATTGCTTGCAAGCTGAGATATTTCACAAATCAGTTTCATTACAATGCATAGGTACAAGAGTCTTCTACCATCTCATACAGAATTGAGATATCAGTTTTTTCCATGGCACGAGCAACTTTCCGTTGATCCGTCCTTGCTCGGGTGAGAAATCAAACAATATTTTATCTATACAAACCCAGAGTTAGACACCTTTTAAAAGAACACCGAGAATATTCGTAGGGTAATTCAGTCTCTGCTTCGATCACCGGCTTCGAAATCTTCGATTTTATTTCTCGGATGTTAAAAATGAATTGTCCAGGGAAGAAATAGATTTCAATTGTTGAATCACATTTCTGCCCCTCATAAACCATTACTTATTCAGGTTCTCCATGTTTCTTACATAATTCCCAAAATTATTGATCTCGATTCTCTATCTAATAATACAGGATGATGTTCCAAAACGTAGCAAATCTGTCAATCCTTGTGTGAAAGAACAATTCACACAAATTTACACTTTCTTAATCTATTAAACACACACTTCATGTATTGTTATTTTTTTGCTCTTTGTTTTTTCTCTCTATTTTCACTTAGTATATCAAATCCGTGCGCTTCCCAAAACACGATTATAACGATTATGTTCAAAGCCCAGTGAACATATTAATAAGGCAGTGAAATGCAGACATTATCGCAATGAAGCCATTTAGACGTGTGCTTTTCTAATGCAGTCTAATGCAGTTGCACCCGTTAGCAGTGCATATAACTCGACATTTCGCCGGTCTAGACTGCATAAGCCCCACGTTTTCTGATGTCATCGAATTGTTGTCGTCGACGGCGATATTTCAGCATAGACACATCAAGGCAACAATCCGCCAGTGGTTGTTGCAGGATGCGTTTGGTATAGCAGGTTGCAGGATGCGTTTGGTATAGCAGGTTGCAGGATGCGTTTGGTATAGCAGGTCATTTAACGCGATGGTTTTTCGGAAATTTTTCAAGTACCTAATACTTATTTATACAATTAATTTTTCTTTGTCTACTATAAAATCAAAGCGAGTGAAGTAAATTCAGTATGGTGAACAGCTTAATTTAAGTCTATTCGGCTAATTATAATGTTATTTTTATTTCATATATTCTTGAAGCTCTGTAAGGGATGAAAGATAAACCAATTTTCACAATTTTTTTCAAAATCACTCTAATTGAACCAATGACGTGCAATGTTTTCTAAGCAAATTTTTTTTTTTTCGAGTCAGGATTCTAAGAACTTTATGAAATTTCAAAAATAGTTTCCTCTCACCTGAGGTCTCAAGATCTACAAATCTTCTTGAAACATACACTTATTTGTTTTCCGTACATCTATTTTTCCGAAAAAAATATCTCTATAGAAACTCATCCCAACTTCGCGAATACAGCATCCCTTCGTGACGCGGTCGCCCTGCGAGATTCATATCCACCACTGAACAAGATGACACTCACCTATTCCGTCCACCCATTCAGCTCACGCCGGCATATCCTCCGCCGATAATTATGATCATTAAACCATCTTCCCGAAGCGTGTTGATTGCGCTAAATGCGGTAATAGCAGAGAATTAAAAAACCTGGGCCGCCGCCGCCGCCGCCACCGCCGCACAGCTTCTCTATGCGCCGGCAACTCGCGCATTATCATTTGGCAAAATGGCATCGGTATACCTAACTAATTAAGCCTCATTTCTATTCAACGCAGCCGATGGCTCATGCACTGGTTCAGCCTGTGAGAGGACTCTCTACGTCCATAATAGACAAGCGTCGTTCTCGCACGCCGACCATTACCTAGCCCACTGCACCTGCCGCCGCCGCCGCCGCCGCCGCCGCCGCCGCCGCCATTGTGTTAATGACCATTTAATGATAAAACAAATGCAATGAGTTTTGTATAGAGCCTGGTTTGCTGAAACGACCCTGCCTTGTTGCGAGTTGAAGGTTGATGGCGTCATTTGTAGCGACATTAGCACGTAGATATTTTCTTATTTTCTGTCGATGAATTGGTTCGGTGGTTTGCGGAGTTTTGTTTCGATATTTTTTAAGTTGGTTTTGCTAATTTTTGCTAGCTTGGTTGTTGGTGCACCTTGAGAAGAGGAGGTGATGATAAGTTGCTGCTTTGGGTGGGGGTGGTAGTCATAGAAGTCCATAATTGATACCAAGCGTGAAAGAAAAGTAAATTTCTCTCGCTGAGCGCTCAAGTTGTTCCTAACATCGTTTTTCATATTTAATTGTCAACAATTCACAGGGCAAGCAATTTTTGTGGAGTCAGATGAGCGATAAATTTTGCATATGCTTATGTTCATTGCCCATTCTTAGCTTAATTACTTTTTAGTTTTACTTCATACTTCGTCCGGAGACAAGAATCGAGTGCAGGAAGAGGTTACGACTGTGAGTAGAGCAGCTTCCAATGAAAGCGATCAAAGCAGGAAGGGGAAAAGCTTGCTCCTTGCGCGAGACTCGGCACCTCCACCACGCGACGACGTGTGGAATATGGACGGTTAGATAGATAGTACTGAAGGCTGGAACTAATGAAAAACCCTGGGGCTTCGCGTACACGAGACATATGAGCGTTAGGGGATGATCGTCGCTTAGAGTTTACCCAGTGTCAACGATAAATGCATTTCTAATTTTTTTCAAGAAAGTAAGAATGGTAATTGGATGCCTCTGTCCCACCCCCGGGATATTTAAGTGAAAAAATGACTAGGGAGGAAACGCAAGAGGAAAAAGATGTAATTTTTTATATTAAATGATTTAAATATAAGAAATTATAATTTTATGGAGCTCTCATGTATCTCCAAAAAAAGCATGCAGTCTCAGTTTCAATTTTCCATTGCGACTCAAAATATAAATTAATCTCGGCAAATCAAAATAAAATTATAACTAGAATATTCGGAGCATTTCTGAGAAATAGTTACTGAGTAAATGTATTTTTTGATGGTCCAAAATCAGACATTTGGAAGATGAAAAAGAAAAACGTAAAATAAACTAAAACATGGAGCTAACGGAACTCTTTCAATGAACACATTTGAGTGTAAATTGTTTTCAGCAATAAAGAACCGAAAGCTTTGCAAGAAGGGTATAAATAATCAGAGGTTGTAATTAATTTCACAAGAGTAAGAGTCGGAATGGGAAACAAAGACTCGCAGCTCGCGGTTCGTGGATTCGAGACCACGCTCACTTAATCCTTCATTCTTCATTCTTCATTCTCCGCGAAGGAAAGTGAAGAAGAACTATCGACACGCTCGTGACAAGAATTTCGATGGAAAACAAGTTTACAAATGATTTTATGACAAGAATCAAAACTCAGCAAATGTAGAAAACAGAAAACAGGTCCTGAACCGGACTCGATATGTAGAGACTTTTTGTAAACTTAATAATTTCTTCTAAGCATAATAACAATCATAAGAGAATCGATAGCAAAACAGGCCTGGGCTGGCTCCAGCCGTTAATTGTATATCATCATCTGCCAGTGCAAGTGCAAGTGCAAGTGCAAGTGCAAGTGAAAGAATATTATGCCTGCCGATTGTAATAGAGGTGCCGGTGGTGAGGCAGGCTAAAAATACGACTGCATCGTTCGACGCTAGTTGCACTTTTTCCATCTGTGCATCACAAAGTATGCGCAGCACAATGCGCAGCACAATGCGCAGCGCTAGGTCGCGCAGCGTGGTATGTCTACGTACGTGTAATAAGTACTAGGCTATGCGAACACTCATATAATCGTGTTGTGGATGAGCGTAATATTTACGCTCACCCTCAACGCAATTATATTGCGTGTGCGCATAGCCTAGAGGCTTTTATGATCAATTTAACATGTCCAGTAAGAATTAAGCAGTTTTCTCAATGACATTTGAATATTTCAAAACGTAAAAATCGATTTAAAGAAAAACTATTCAAATGATTTGGTTCAAATTAATATAGTATATTCTTTTTACGATTTATAATGTACACAGTAAATTTTGTGGACATCGCTTGAAGATAAAGTGGCTTAAGTTGCAAAAAACTGAAAAAACGCTAAAAAATCGTCATAAAAGCGCCATTTTCAAGAAAAGTGCTTAACATACAACAATGAAATTTTTACACAAACATTAAATCGTGAGGGTCAACATTTCCTGAAAGTTTCGTCAAATTATATTCAGATACTTGGCCTCTAGAGTGCAAAACGTGTTTTGGAAAAACTGAAAAATTTCGTAAAAACATAATAACACAAAATTTACTCGTCCGATTTGCTTCAAAAACGTGGCAGATCTAAGTTCAGAGAAAACGAAGGTCCTTGTAAATTTTCATCAAAATCCGTTTTGGCGTTTGGCCGGAATCGTGCGAACAAACACACAAAAAAACAAAAAAAAAAACACAAAAAAAAAAAAAAAAAAAAAAAAAAAAAACATTCCGGATTTTTTTAGCAGTAAAGTGTAATTGAAGATTTCGCTTCACTCGCTACGCTCGTTACGCTCATCAATCATTGTACTTATTGATGGTCGATTTTCAAGGAGACTTGGTCCAATATCATACTAATTGTGCGGCTTTCATTTACTACATTGTGTTTAATATGAGAAGTGTATTATTATTCGCGCATGCAAGTGACGTCACCTTGTCATTATAATATTATTAGACGGAGTCGAATAAAAAAAATAGAGGTCATTTCAAGTGTGTATTTATCTATTCACATGCATTTGACCCTATGTATTGGTATGAACACCTTACACCTAGCAGGCATTTGTGAGATTACAATGTAATACATTATCGTACTGGAAACAAGGTACTGATTTGCTGACTCAGGCTCAGAACAGCGTTCGGAGGAACTAAGCTCCTCCCGTACTCTTTTTGCATTCGCCACTTCTTTTTTCGAAAAAGTTTTTTTTTAGTGTGGCAATTCATCTTTTTATTTTCAGCCGTTGATTTTTTAAATTCCGCGCATTTTTTTTCAATATCAATATAGCAATCATTGTTGAACTTCACAGATGTATAACTTACCAAGGCTAAGTACACGAGATGAGTTCGGAAAAGCCGAACAAATCTCTCGTTGCTCTGAAACTTCGTCGGCATTCTGCATACAATGCGTGACTGCAAACTAGGTCTTCTAATTTTACACACTACGGCAGGACGAAATGTGGCTAAAACGCAATTGTCTCGCATGCCGCACCACGGGCCGGGTTAGTGTCAGTTTGACACCGTCTGTCATTGTTATGCGTCGAGGTGGTCATGAACCTTCGTCGCCTTTAACCCCCAACCCCTGCCCCGGCCCCCACCCCCTGCGCGACACTTTTCATCTTGTTCAAGGCACAACCGACCGCCGAACGTTCATAACTCGACTGCACAGCGATTAGCAACGCCGAACACAAATGCATGCAAAAAGATGCACTAAATCTTTCGCCACGCTCTTTTTCAGCAAAATGCTCGCGCCTATACTGTTTCTCATGCTTCCCGGAATGTCCGTTGTCCGGAAAAGCAACGAGTTGCGAAATAGAACGTCTCCCATTATAAATAGCCTAGGTGATACGTGCACGCTCTATTTTGACAATCGCATTCATAACATTCATTTCTAATGAGACTCGAGTAAATTAATTCTAAGTGACTGCATTCAGAGAAAATAGCTGCGAAATCACAGTGAAATCGTGGCGATTTTTCTGCTATCTTTGAGCCACTGAGAACGATTAAAACTTTGCGAAAATCGCAGTTTTCCTCTCACGAAGACTAGCCAAAACTGACAAAAGTCCTTGATTATCTGCAGCAAAATACTCCAGTGAGATGCACCCAAGATGATATCATCAAGGAAGCTCTCCCTGCTCGTTTATCATACAGGGTGACACAGGATCCTGCTCGCGTCCGTTAGGAGAAGCCTGCCCTCGGATCGTTCTCTCTGCGGTACCACGCCACAACAACATCTTAACAATCGAACGAAATGACCAGGCGATGGCCACACGGCATCAGGCGTGCATCTGTGTATGGCTCTTTGTTGTGTGGATGTACCGGACCTAGCGATATGCCGGTGATGTAATGGAACAATCTCGTAATCTGCGAATATATGCTGTGTCCTCTGCGAAATCCTAATGGCCGGTATTCGGTGCGAGGACCGGTGAGGAGGTGATGGGCAGGTGAGGGGGGGGGGGGGCAGTTAATTCGAAGAACGCCGAGGTGGACCTCCGCGTCAGTCAATCGCGAATATTTGGGAAATTCCCTGATGGCCGAATCATATTTCACCTTCGAGTGTCGATTACATCAAGGCGATTCAATGAACCCGCAATCACAGAAACGATGCGCCACAATGGAATCTACCGCGCTCTACGGCGGCGGCGGCGTCGGCGGCTGAGCTCTCCATGGACGCGACTGCGTCGGACGCCGATCCGCACATCCTTCTTCCCTCGGGCAAGCCTCGAGATGGGCGAAGATCAAGCGCGTGAATTATCCACCCGCTTCTCAAGGCGAGCTGAACAGATTGTCGTCAAGTTGGTGCACTCAGCCGATCATACCAAATGGCACGAAGTGTTTGCTTGTGGATTGTCGGCTCATGAGACAGTGGAGGACCACGTTTCGGCAGCCAGCCAGACTCTTCTAACCCATTGAAAACACCAGATGAGGAGGATTGTCAACACAACGAAAGGAAGTTGTAGTAGATGCCACTTTTTCGTACAGAAGCCAACCCAAGCCACCGTTTTGTTTAATATCTACAACAATCGGTGTTACTTTTGGTACATAGGTGCCTTCGATGCCATCCGGTGTATCCTGCCGTCTGCGTCTGTCCAATAGCTACACCCAACAGAGTTTCCCAGTAGGAAGCTGGGCCCGACTTTTGCATGCCACCCTCGGTTCCAACAACGTATGCATCCATGCAGTCTGCAAAGTGCTAAGGACCAATATTTCTGCCAATGCCATGGCTAGACCCAAGCTAAGTCAGGGTCGAGGTCGCCACAGGTCAACACAATGCATGGGTGACGTCACCATAATTCGGCAGGTGGCCATATGTGTGATTGAGATTCACGGGCGAGTTTCTACACGGGCGTGAGAGTGCACGCAACGCGCATTGTGTCGCGAAAACTGGCTGCATCCGTGTTCTTGTTTTTGTTACACAAACCCTCGAAGTATTAGTGTTTAAGATCTGTTTGGACCATGGCTCTTTTCCAGCTTGCATCGGAACTCCTTTCAGCTAAGATGCTGCCTAAGTATGGTTTAAAAGAGATACGAGTAATGTTTAGAGTGTTCGTTTTATTCACGATACGCACAAAGAGATTTTTTAAGTCGATGCATTTATCAGGAGTACGCACGCAAAGGCAGAAGTGCATCGGCAGAAGTGCACTCATATAACTGGCCATAACGCGCGTCGCGTCAAATGCACTCGGCCAAAAGGGATAATGAGCATCAAATATAATTATACTACTCATTATATTACGATTAATAAAGGCAACTGAAACCTATTCCATTAGTCTAATGTAATCGGTCGGATAATTTCTAATTGATCTATCATCCTTCTTAAACTGCGAGAACGGGTTTCACCGAGGTATGATGATGTTACGACGGTTTTTTATGCTCTTCGTCCGTTTTAATATTACCGATCTCAAATTATTCTAATCACATGAATGCACATTTTGTGCTGGTGCTCTCTAAGTGTCCCAATTAGGCTTATCGTTATAATCGCGGTGCTCAAGTCACCGGCCGTTTGCAAATCGGGTACTTGAATGTGGCACTTTTTATACGCACTCTTTCATTGCCAACTTATCTTCTAATCGGCAGTAATAAATAAACAAGGGAAATTGCAAGGAGAAGTGTTATAATAAACGATTGTCGGATGACCCTGCTGTGCATAGATCTTCGAGTGTAAAAAAAGATTGACTAGAAGTTTACGACACAGTCGAACATGATGAACATAATGGAACATTTCGTTTTCGGTAAAAATTATTATTTAAAATAACACAACACCGCGATGTCAATGAACAAATTGCTAATCTAATTTACCTTATCTTTATGATGTGATCTTATTACCTGCTAAATGCAATCTTCATTTACCACATAAAATATTAAAGTGACGATAAGTGAACCACCATTTCTAATTTTGGATCTCCTTAAGACACTCCATCCCCGAATCACAGAGCCATCGATAGTGCCAAAAATCACATCCATCCCCATTCATAACCGTCTCTGACAAACCATCCAACAACAACTCTAAACCAAACATTGTCACTCTAAAATTTCAAAAAAAAATCACAAAACCCCTACAAACGAGGACGCTTCAACCCCAAACAACAACGCCACGCATACACGCAAAGACGCCCGCTCAAGTGACCATCAGGATGAACGAATCATGCGTGCGGGTGCCGGGTGGATCGTTCGGTCGCACCCGTACGCGCCTTGCCTCTTCTGAATGGAGGCTGGCGTCCGCGAAGTGTGAATGGACCGCGATCTTGGCGGGACTGCAGGAGGTGGGAGGAGGAGGTCCGCGTCGGATCTCCGTCGTGCGCACGCTCGATGCACGTTACTATAACATGCGTCGCCGGCGCGGCGGATGGCACCAGTCGTTCTCCATTCGTCGTGCGAGATCGCGTCCAGCACCCTGGTCGCTCGCTCGGCTCAGTTCCTCTCGTTTCGTGCCGTCCGAGAGCGCACCCCTAATGGTCAGCGGTGTCACCGTCCTGTCGGCTGCATCGAATTCGCACACCGAAACGATCTGTGGATTTTACCACCTGGGGCTCCGGGTTGCGGTTGTTTGATGACATTTCGGAGTTTTTTTAAAATATATAAACAGTGCTGTTGACATTTTCTCTGGCTCAGTTTGAAATGGTTAAGGGATTTTTTTTTTATTGTGAGTTAGTTTGCTGTCATCTGTTGATAATGTGAACATTTGTGTTGCGTCTTCACTGATCGACGATTTAAGTTGAATAAATAAGAATAAAACAGAAATTTACTACAATTCAGTGCATACCTTTTTGCACCGCATTCTAATCTCGTGTTTCACCATATTTATCCGCGAAATAAAAGTGCAAGTTTATACATCTGATAGTAAATTCATCCTCGCGAATTGTCACGAATTAGCTCAAATAAAAGTAGTGACGTTGATCAGCAATCTTGACGATGGAATAAATTTGCAGGCTAATGTGTGTTTGGTTAGCGTGCGGTCATTGGAACACATTGATTGGGCAATGAGTGTGAGATCAAGCAACACTAGACCAGCCACGAATTGACTTGGCCATTGCAGCCATTACCGCGACATTGTACCGAGGCCGCTTGCATCCAAGACGCTCCTCACTCCTTCGCGCTCTAAGAAGAACTTGCACTATCGACCATACACCATCTAGGAAAGTGCGTCAAGCGTGTGTGATCCGCTGATAACACCTCGCCGCCAAATCTCCCCGAACATTTTGTTGACATTCAGCGACCATCTGCGCGGTCAATTTCTCTCAAGGACGCGATTTCCATCGAGTTTCCAAGATGTCTCAATTTGTCGGAGTTTTTCTGTTGGTCGGCCTCACCGTTTTCATCCTACCGCATCGGCTGCTGCTGGTGAACGGGGACGAAACGTCGCCCATCATCCAGACCAAGCGCAATCGGTCACACTACAGATTCAGCATCCCCAAAGACGACGTGTTCTACGACACCCGTGTCATACCCGTGGACCACCAAGTCTCTGCCTTTCTCTACAAGGGCGAGACCAAGCTGTGAGTAACGCCGCAGTGCGCATGCTGCAGATTCGCGAATTCGCCACCGGCCCTGATAAGATGTCATAAGCAAATAAGCTGGGTCAACCAACCCGTCGTCTTATTTGTGGGTGACTGACGTGACTGACCCTTCCTCAGGTTAAACGGAGGGGAGAGACTTAGCCAGTCATTGACCTCTGACCAATATCGTTTTTCATTCAGATTTCAAAACAGTAAATAATCATTAGAATTGCATACGTTCCATGTCCATCGCGTTTGATTTGTGATGCCCATTGGCTGCGCACCGGCTGCGTCGGCTGCGTCGGCTGCGCAGAGTCATCGGGCTCTGCGGGCTCAGCAAAATAGTGAAGAAGACAAACGATGAGTCGTGAGCGGCGAGATGCGAACCCGGCGCAATCAGAGACGTTAAGATTCGCGGCGATCGGTGGCCGTGTGGCTGACTGGACCAATGTGAAGCAAGCAGACCGATCGATCAGCAATCGGTACTCAGCACACAGCAGTCAGTAGTTCGGCATTCGGGTGCCATGTTAGTCTGCAATAGCTGCTTTCTTCAGGGAAGAGGATTTTCTTTTTTCTTAGTGGACAGCCGGTAGACGGTGGCATTTGCTCTTGGCATTTGGATTGACCAAATTTTACGAATAGTAAAAAACTATGTTGCAAAGCTGAGCGATTTACGGCGATCCAAAAAGACTGAACGTCAAGCGGAATCTCTTAATATCCCAAGAAAATCGTATGCAATTAGTTTAAGTTTCATCAGCAATATATACATTGTCGTTTGCTGCTGAAACTTATATGGAAGAAAATAATGTATATTTTTGCGGCTGTTATATATTATATACAAGAGTTATTCAACGTCTCTAAATAAGAACGATGCAGTCTCTTGTTTTGACCGGAATCCATCAATTGGTCTTGAACTTTTCGCTGGTCCATCGCAGGTCGTAGCCAAAATTCCCTGCTCACAAATCTCCGTCATATGTGACAGCTTGCCAAGTCTTGATTGACGCGCGCATGCGCTTGCCAGACAATCCGTATTGTGACAACCAATCCGATGAATTTTAACTATTAATTAACTTAGACATGCACGGAACCAATTGATTTGCATCAGCATCAGCAGAATTTCATTGCTAGCGAACGTGCTACATTTTATTATCAGCCATCATTTTCATTTAGCCAAGTGAAGCAAAGAAAACTCAAGTGATGACTGATAACTATTCGTATCCCACACGTGTAATGATTATCGTGCGGCAATAATATCGCATGAGCCACGGTGAAACCATTTAACATTTAACCGAGTCAGCTGGTGATTCTAACGCATGTAGTTTTTTTACCCGAAAATTCTCAGATGGCAATAGATCACTCGGTTCGCGAAATTTCGACAAGATTTATCCTGGTCAACGTTAATTGGCATTGGTTCTAAGTGAATTCCCCTTGGCGCTCAGGCTTGCCAACCCGAAATATATTCGAAAATTGAGGAAGAAGCCGATCAAATCAAGTTTAATTAATTGGTCCAATTTTTAGCAAGCATTTCCCAGCAGATAGCAACATTTCTCAGCTGCAAACCGATGCGACTGTTGCCACGTGTGTGCAATTGTGTGCCCTCTGTACACCACCGTGTGCTCAACACCCAGCCAGAGCCCTGAGCGCTATGCACAAAGAAAGCTGCAGCCTCGCATAGCGCGAAATCACGAAGGAACAGTCAGCCGCGTGCATCAATCTGTTTATATGCACACAGGCCCCTCGATATAGCGCTATTAATGAAGTTGTTAGCGTTGATGCTGTGAACAAGGTCTCCATCCCAAAAACAGGCCGCACCATTCCCACCATCCCACTGACTCCGTTCGACCATGTTGCCCCCAAGTGACAAAAGTGAAAACGAAGATGGATTGCATACGTGATTTTGCCGGCACGCATAGTCCTTGCAGCGGCTGGAACAGCTGCAGCAACCAACGACTCGCAAGTCTCAACTGGAGACGTCGTGCGATGCCTCGTTATGTCTCGCGTCGCATCAATCTCATGCATTTTCACTAAAACGCTTGCATTCACAGAACAAGATTTTGAGTGACATTTTTTTACGTCGTGCATTCTTTTCTGACCGCGACAGCTCTGCTCGTTGCATCAGGCGATGCACAGGTTCTCTCAGCTTCAAGCCATGCTTAATTATACGCGGAACTATTCAATTGTCACGTACTGTTTGACCACGCATTCCGTAATAGATTCAGTTCTAATTTATACAACTGTACGTAAGCAATTTCCGTTTTTTATGAAAGTCTTTTTTTTTCTTAGTATAAGAACCACGTTCCCTATACTGCAGCCGAAAGCAGTGAAGATATCTTCATCTTAAAATACTAACGGAAAATCAACACATGCCCATAGCAATGTTCCACTAAAAAAACGCAACTATATTGTATAAGTAAAATGAATAAAGTAAATGAAAAACATTTCCATAAAAACCATTCGAAATTCCTATGCCAACAAACCCCGATCGCGCTTCGATCCGTGAAGCACCCACCTGAACGCACAGTACACGCCAGGGTAAACGCGCGTTGCATGTAAACCCACCGACAAGCAGCCGTGTGCTGTGTGCATTTTGTTGGGTGTAATATTTCTGATGACCCGCGCATATAAAGCCCCATAATCACGTGTAAGGGCATTGGCGAGCTCACGATTTGATGGGCCACACGTGTTAATCACCTCGCTGCCCCGGCTGCATGCACGCGGACTTCACTATATGATGCCGCCGCCGCCGCCGCCACCACCGCCAAACAATGGTGTATACTGTATATCTTCTACGCCATGCACGCCGTTTCTGGTGTCTCAAGTGCAAGCTAGAAGGTGCTCGACGATGTACCCATGGCGTAGCTATACTCGTGATCGCTGCAGCTAAGCTGCGCCGCGGTGAGAACTGCACTATGGCCAGCCTGTCGCTGCTACATTGTTGCTGTGCCTGTGCATTAACGCCGCCCGCGTTCGAAGACGGACGTCAATCAAACGCAAGGGGAGGGTGTTGCATGCTGCATGCAACGTGCATTTGCATCGCAGTCCAATGATTTTTTTTCTTCGTTTTACGTGTCTTGTCTACGGAAGAGTGGTTACGTGTAATACTAAGGTGTGACGAACGATGGACGTTCGATTTGATATGATGATTTTAGTTATTTGATGCCGAGTTACCAGTTGCTATCTTTTTTTTTAAATATAATTAAAATTAATCCATGTAAATAACATAGTCATACACATGACATTAAGTTGAACTGAGATATTAGCAAAGTGTATGTGTAGAAACTAGAAAGGTAATGGGTCTTGTCTCAAACTGAATGCATTGCACATGTAATAAATCAAAGTCTTGTGCTTTAATTCGTGATAACGACCTGCATTCAGATCTTTCGTATCGTGTTCCTTGTGTAGAAAAGTATACGGTGCAAGCAAACACAGATCCGAGGTGGATGTTAATGTTTTTGAAATGTAAACGCCAGAAGCTCATATTGTACAAGACAAATAAACAAACGGTGATCCCAGGGGCTGTCTTGCTGCTTTGTGGATATAATAACATCTCAAGTTCATTTTCCGTGTATAGCGAGCGTTTTCAATATTATTTTCCTTTACAGATACTTCTTCCTAAATGAACGGGAAAACAATCCACTGTCGATTACCGTGACTCCTTGCACATCGAGTGTGACCATGTCAATTCGATATCGACACCAAAACGACACTGGAAAACGTGAGTAATAACTCACCCTTTAACGAGCTCATCGGATTTTCCTTTCTTCAACACGTTTCCTCGACCAGAATCACATTCACTTTATCACACGGTGGTCACTGCTGTTATAATTTGTCACATATCCCGTAAAGAAGGCTGCCCTAGGCAAAAGCTGCCTAGTGCTAAGTATTAAAGATGACCCAGAAATTAAATTCGTTTTGCTGGAGAACGTTACAAGGTTATTGCAAGACAGTGGGCTGCTAGCCTGCTGCAGAATATTAGCTTTGCTCCTACCCGCCTACCGTCCCCAAACCAAAACCTAACCACAAACCTTCAATTACCGCCAGCGCCATGTATAGCAAACATGTAGAACTTTGCATTTACTGCTTGTTCTCTGTAGCCGACTAATCATTCAGTAACTAATATAAAATCAATATGTTAATCGTTAAGCGAAGTTAATGGTTTGGGCCTATGACCTGTTCTACATCGATATCTTTAAAATCAGCTTCAAATTCACAAATTCGAGATGATTACTTCACAAACGAACGTACCCTGCGGCAACTGGTGGCAACTGGCTAACGGTCAGCGGGTTCCTTGTAGGTCACGTGATCTGTTATCGGCTGTTACTATTTATTTGAATTCCGTAACGTGTCGCCATCAATTTTTTTTCTTTGAATCACCTCAAATTATTTTAGTATTCGGAATGCATTTCATTAAAAGTATGATATATTTAGATTGGCCTTGAAATATATGGGGTTATTTTTTCATAAGAAAACCAACAAAACATTGTAAAAAAAACTCAGATGAGTTGAAAATGCAATGCTAGAAATCGGCGATGGTTTCCTGCTGGCACAGCGATCACCGACCAAGTTAACCTTTGGAATTTTTGCCGCTAGAAGTTCTTCCTCTTGTTTTATACGGAAATTGGCTTTCTATTGGCTGCTAGTCAATTTATACGCTTCACGTGATATTTCCTTGATACTCCTTTTTAAGACTTGTCTCCCTTTCCTTTCAGTGGCAAAAATGGGCCGATGAATATATTCTTTAATTAATTTACTCATAAATGGCTTAAATATCTCTATCAAATTCAGATTACATTTTTTTTTTACAATTAACACATTTTCGTGCGTACGGAGTGTGGGCTCATGTATGTTTGTTCGTGAAAAACCTACATATCATACAGCATCGAATTTCTTACATTGTGGAATAAGTTAACTTTTCCATGCCTCCTTCCAATTCGCAGTGGACGAAACCCCCCGTCCGGGTGAAAAACAGCCACCGGCGCTCGAAGAATACAGCGGTCGGGACTCACACACGTTCGTGCTGAAGCGAGCCTCCCCGGGGCTGTACGTCGTCCAGGTGACACCCTTGGACCGCGAGACGTATGTGAACATGTACGCCAGCCTCGAGCCCGGCGGCCCGCACCCTCTGCAGCTTCCTCAGCACCCGAACATCCGGCTGCAGAAGAGACAGCGCCGAAAGAGACTCCATGTGCGCTGGGAGCCCAGGTATTGGTTTGATTTTAAGCTGTTTATAGCTTAACTGACAAATGAATGTAGCTTCTAATGCTAGTGATAGGGGGATAAGCAATTGGTGTCCCTATTCTTGGACTTAGCATTTGATTATAAAATTAACTTATAACCTTAATTGTTTAGGAGTAGCCCGTGGGTGGGTATATTTTTGCCTTGTTACTCTGTGTTTTTTACTTGGTTATCGTAGAAAGGACCTTATTTCAGAGGATATTTTTAAATGTAGTACGTCCACACTTTTCTATCTGAGCATAAGAGAGGAATTTCACAAAATAATGTGAGTTTAGAAGTGCCTCGATAGGTATGCAGTTGCCGTTCACAAGAAACTCGTTTGAAATTGACACGATCTCAAAAAAAAATGTTACGCACCTTCCCGGCGTGAGGGCATTCAATCCGAACAGATTAATGAAACAAAGATGACCATCGGCGATACTTTATCGAACAAATAACGCTTGAATCTTGCTTCTCGATTACGGTTTGCCCTACAGCATTGTTCTAGCACGCCAACTGCATAACGGACGTTTTTTGTTGTTGCGGTTTTCGGTTTATGGGCTAGTTATGTATCGGCTTGACAATTTTGGTATTATGTTCTGTGGTTATGTCCGCTGGTCACCTCAGACCAGTCTTCCATTCCTGCGCGCTTGTCGATTGGACGTTGCTTTTCGCATGTCAATTTCTGATAAACGAAAAATTTGCCAGAAAGAATCTATCCCGGAAACGAACAAAAATTTTCCCGGCTTTGTCACCTATGGCAACACATTTTGGCAGTTGCACGAGGTGTTTCGTAACAGGAAAATACACTTTCTGGAGCGAATTTGGAGCCTCGAATCATCATAAATCAATTCACTTTTCTCTCGGCCGGACTCCCTCCTGAAAGAGTCTACTATTCTACTGTTCAAGTGCTGACGAAACAGGCAGCATATACCTTTCAAATGTGAAAGTCAACTCCTGTGCCACGATCCGTGTTGCATTGCAGTTCGGTGGACCCTCATCTGATGCACTACTGCCTCGTGGTGAACACACGTCGCAGCTACCCCACACTGTGCGAAGCGCAGGGTGAACGCTACGGCGTCTCGCCACCCGATCTCACACACCACACAGGCTTCAACTTTCCGCGCGAGAAAACCGACGCGCACAAGAGCGAACTGGCCAGCAAAGCTGCCAAGCTCAACGCAAGCCGCTTGGGAAGGGGCAGCGGCACTGGCATCGGCACCCTGCACGAAGACATACTGGTAATCTTGCCGACCTTGATACGATTTTTCCGAGCAGTGAGTGTGTTCAGAAATCGATTTTCGTTAAGGTATAGATGAACGATGTTGCCCGATCGTTGATTGGGTGACGTAGAAAGGTTGTGAATGCAAGGACATCCAAGAGAATCAACTTGTTGTTTGGATGATCAATCTTGTTGAAGAGCAAATTATGTTCTGTGATGGGAAAGTGCGGTTTAGTAGAGTTTGGCTTTCCCAAGTCAATTAAATGAGAGAAAATTCAACTCAGGGAAAGCTCCCTGAGGGAACTGAAATTAGCTTGGGAATTCGATATTGAGCCCCGTTATCGAGCTGTGGTTCACACCATCAATAGATTAATGGCGGCGATGATGTGTATTCAGAAAATAACCAATTCCACTTGGTGCCAGAATTAGCTTCAGGGACAAGCTCTCTTCCAGCTGTTCCGTGTATCCATGAGCTATCTAGATTAGAGATCAGACGTGGCGCTTCTATTATTGGAAATACATCCCCAGAGAATGATACTCTGTCATTTGGGGTCGACCCTTCAGCCGCAGATAGGTGTTAACGCTCCGATCCGACTGACACCTGCAGGTGGGCTGCGTCGGTCGCAAGACGCACTACACGCTCCAGGATCTCGAGCAGGGCAAGGTCTACCATTTCAACTTGTTCGCGGTGAACAAGAAAACCAACCTGAGCTTCTCCTACGGCAACACCACGCTCAAGTACGACCATCGGACACGACCCGAGGGCCTCCGCGACGGCAAGCCTGTCACCGTCAATCTCAAGCGACTGGATGGCAGAGCCACGTTCAAGTTCAAGGTAACAGCCACGACGTACGGCCGCGGATGCGTCTTGGAGAAGTGCACGTCTTCCCGACTTTCGACGTCTGGAAGACGCCGGTCTGGAGCGTCGCGTCGGCAATCAAATACAAATCCAGCCATGGTGGCGACGTGTCCGTGACTTGGCAGTCATCATTTGGATGAACAAATCACGAATAATTAAGTTGATATTTCCAGTTAGGTGACGTGTTGATCACTTAAAGCATTTCAAGGAATTAGAAGTCAGAACGACGAGTTCTTGCTCGGATTAGCCGTCAGGGTTCAAACCTGGCACCTCCACCACTCATTCATAAACTTTCAAATCGGATTTTCAGATTTAGTACAAAATTAGGGCATCTTTAATTGATTGTAATGATTGTGGACCATATAGATACACGAATGGAGCGTAGCACTAACATAAAAAATAACAAGGTTTCCATGTGTAACTTATCACCCTACAAACCCGAGTTATGCCAACTGCCGCACAACCAGCCATCTCCGCGACGACCTCCAACTCCGTCGGCCGTGTCCCTCGCATTGCAGGTGGGTGCGCGTTTCGAGCACGAGGTACACTTCTACGTGATGCCCTGCGGCGGCGCCGTCGACGTCGAACTGCTGCTGAAGAACGAGGTGGTCATCCCGCGACGCCGCGTCGAGGGCTACGGCCGACTCAAAGTGGGCGCCGCGGCGCCCGGACAGCGGTACACCCTCAGAGTGACGTCGCCCAACCCAGAAGAACTCCGCCAGATCGCCGGCGTCGAGGTGGTCGCCACTAGTAGGCCGATGGATCGGTTTCCGCTGCCCGAGCTGCCCGACAAGACGATCGTGCACGAGTACATCAGCAAACGGAAGTGCAACTCGGTGCTCGTCGGGTAAGTGCGCGGTGTTGTCGTGCGCGGAGACGGGAGGCGCGTGAGGACGGTCTGGATTGTGTTCGGTGTTTCTTTTGTCGGGTAGGTGGGTCGTTTCGCCGGACAAGTTGGCCAACGAGTACTTCATCTACGTGACGGAGAATCGCAAGAAAGACCTGGATTTGGCGACGCCGAACCAGTGTCTTCTGGACCGGAAGCTGAGTAACACTGGCTTCGGGATACGCATCCGCCAGGATAGACAGCCCGACGATGACAGGTGTGTACAGTAGGATTTTTAGTTCACTTAAACTGGCGTTCCAGCGTCCTTATACACTTTTCTATAAGAGTTTTTGAAAATAAGCTACAAATTAGCAGCTGTATTAATGGTAAACTGCCGAAGAGGAATCGAACCTAACTTAAAATCTCGTTGAATGGTTTCCCAGATTCGTTTTCCCTTCTGCACCCCCATGGGTCAAATTCTTTTTTTTCGACTGTGGTAAAGGTAAAGGAAACAAAATCGGCAATATACCCATTTCCGCATAATAAGAAACAGAAACTGTTACTGAATATGGTGCCTGGAAACACATCGATTGGATTTTTACATTTTTTACACCGTCGAGGATGTTGACGCCGTGTGCGATGCCTCCTCTAAGCTGTGCGGACCGCTGCTGTTGCAGACGCGTGATGACCCAGGAGATCTCGAACCTTAAGCCGAACATGAGCTACATCGTCCAGGTGACGGTGAACAAGAAGCGAGGCAAGACGCTCTCGTACGACCTGCTGCAGGTGAAGACCAAGTCGCACTGTGACCCGGCGTCGCGGAGGTACGGCGCCTAGGCGGAGGGCACGCCACGGACCGCGAAGTTCATGTCGGGAAATTGGTGGCCACCAAATTGCAAATATAATATAACGAACTCAAAAAAAAACTGCTACGCGAAAAGCTATATTTCACGTGTTCGTCTCATGTTTGTATTTTGGTATATAGATCAAGAAAAATGCATCGCATTTTGTATTTCCTAATTAATGTCCAATTGTTAAATGCGTCCAAATATTGGGCCACAGTGATTAAAATAAGTATGATCATGTATACCTACTATGATGTATCTCCCGTTCTCAGCCATATACTTTCTGCGATTGCCATATCTAGTTTCTTCTCTTATTTTCCACCAAACTTTCTTGTTTTGATCTCGAGCTTTTTGTGTTTTTTTCATTCTTTATACATTTTAAGCATATTTGATAACGTATTTCGCATAGATTTTAAAAGCTGCAAGCTCCTAACGTGGCCATAGACGCTGTTATCATTAATGCTCTAGTGCGGTAGGTACTACCTTCACGTTCAAGCGTAACTAATTTCCTTATAATATACCTACTTACTAAAGATATCAAAATAATATTATGTTTTTATGTATTTTGTTATTTTATATAGATGATTATGTAACCACTCCGTGTACTTTTATAAGATTTCTGCCATAGAACATTTTATGTCGATATTAATTATGAGATTAGAAGTTTAGTACTTTGTGTTTATTTCGATGAAATTTGAATGGTTCAAATTTTTGTACTACGCATTGTGCGCTACTAGAAATGCTTTCCCACTGATTTTATAATAAGCACTAATTTTATTATTTATTTTTGATGTGAGCTTTTTCGTCAATTTTATTGTGTAACGCATTTTCCTGGGGTTGCCCCGAAGCCCGGAAGTTCGTGTTACACTATTATATTTTGTAAATATACACAAAAACATTATTAAGCGTTATAAATATAATTATTATCCACGATTAGTATTACTTCATGCCTACTTAAAGTATAAAAACGCAACTATCGCATGCCTTTCTATGTGGATGCTTAAGCTTTTAGTCAAATTCGTTGTGTGAGGTGCCCTAGTAATTAGTTAAGATTGTTGACAGGTTAATTTCCACCTTTAAATCACCAATATATAATTAAATGTAATCGCTGCGGTCAGTTTTGACTAGTCACTAATAGTTTGCCAGCAAAAAAAATGATTTGTATATAGCATTTTAATATTTTCATGAAATTGAGGACGCTTGAAATAAAATGATAACTGGTTTGAAAGATATTATACAATCATCACTCTTAACAACCATTAATAAAGGCATACTGAATTCTATTTGGTTATTCTAATATTTCGATCAAACGTCCACTCCAAGGCAAGTTGTTCTTTTTTCAGCATTTTAAATGTCGATGCATGAACTACTGCACATCGCTCGCAGCGAGTTACAAGGTCTAGCCTGCTCGCTATTCAAATGCCCTCCCAATTAATTTTTATTCGACCTCAAACAATTTCATACTTCACTCGCGAAAACAATTGCATACAGTTTCCAGAGGATATACGTATAGCAAAACGGTCGCGACACGATGAGCCAAGCAACCTGTGGTTTTCATTTGGGGAAAACGTATTTGTAGATTTGCGGCAAAAAATAATCTGAAATGCTTTCACGCTCGACGTCGATGTGTCGAATCACACAATGTAAGTTATTTTTTTGTAATCTTCCCTTGCTAGCAGGAAGATGCAAAACGGTTGAGTGCAGCCAAGGCACTGGTGCTGTTGCTAAAATAACAAATAAAAATTCCTGGCCAAACCGCGCACAAATTGTTAACAAGTGGTAATCTGTAGCGTGTTATTCACAGTTCATACTCAATGTACCTATTGGTGAGCGCACAAAGAACCTAACGCCAAATATTGAATACTGTGTGTGTTGGCGAGGAAGGGTCAATGAGAGACAATACAATTAAGATTGATCACCCCATATTCCCACAAACATGTAAAATGGCTGTTGTATACTCGTGAAAAATCACCTAAGGGGGTTAGTTCAATCACTTGGTAATATATCGATTAAATATGATGGGATTTTTAACAAATTTGCTACCAAATCGTGATAGCTACTTGGATAGATCCCGAAGGCTTCCTGATGATTTAATTCTTTTAATAATCTTTTCTCAACCACAAAGTAAATGCTTTTCCGATGAATTTCAAGAGTGTGACGTCTATCCATGTTTCCATGAACGTGATCTTGATTGTCCAATTAGCAATGAGGGACAATCAGGAGATAACGGTTATGGTTTGCTGAAGATCGAGCACGTATCGTTCCGTGTTCAAGTGGTTGGCATATGGCCGATTGCACACATACATATGAGTACTCAAAACGCAAAACTATTTTGTCTGCATTGTTGATTTTTTTGTGGGGTAATAGTGTCGGAGGTACTAGTTATTAAAGTAAAATTTGAAGGTTGGATTCGTGATTTTTAAACGTGTAAATTTCTGAATTGCGTTTTATATTCTATCCAACAAATAAATGTGTAATAAACGGTAACGCTCTCTAAATATACCTTTAGGTATTTTTCAAGCATTACTCAGAAAAATCCAATTACCTGTTATCTATGGCAATATTGGTTGTCATCATAGAAAGGATGCCGTTAGATGAGCAGAGAGTACACCTTGTTTCCCGCTGATACCTCCCTAATGGGTAAATTAATTAGTTTCGGTGGACCGCATGGCACAGCCGTGTCATTCATTAATCAATCAGTCTGCAGTTAGCACCTAGCTCGACTAGAACAGGGGACAAGTGGAAGATGTTTCTGAATCTGATGTATGACATGGCTGGTTCGCTCTTGGGCCAGACTAGCCAAATAGAAAACGATCCACATTTTCATGAAGCGGAAATTTCAAGATACAAGGTAAGTAAATTTGTATACGGATGTTCATTTTTTCTAGAAAATTAACTCTTGTCTATTTTTCTGCCCATTGCCCTTACTGATGACATTCGGCATTAGTATGCACATGATTGCATGATTAATAACTGTTTTGTGGTGCTTTTTAATCGAAGCAAGCAGCAGCGAATTTCTGGAACGTGAGCTCGTTCACCCGAGACTGTGACTTCGCCAACACTCGATGGTTGTTAAGGAATTCGATGGTGAATCTCCTTGATCTGTCGCAGCGACACATTTTCTTAGGTGTCACAGTCATACTGTTGGTGGTTTCTTTTCTCGGAAACTCCGCAGCTATTTTCGTCGCGTTTCGCATGTAAGTGTACCAAATTCAGGGCACTAAAATCTCATATAATAATTGCATCGATCGCACGTAGCAGGGTGGGTCGACACTCGACATCAAACACAAGGCAATCTTTTCTGCAGGAATCACCGCACTATGTACAAGAACTGTCTGGTGTCGCTCGCAATAAGTGACATATTGTTCACACTGGTCACGGGAACGAACAACATTTCCCGGTACTCACAGCCGATGATCAACTGGGTGAGATGAAATCCATCGCACGAATTACTTGGATTTATTTCAACAAGGCTTCGTTTCATGTTTCCATAAAACTAATTAACATTTGCTATCTCAGCCCGCATGCACGCCATTCGCCCCAAGTGGGGTTCTTTCCATTTTATTTTCTATTTGTTTTGTTATTTTGGCGTGACATTGGCAAATAGAAATAAATTTTCATCTTAGAAAGTGAATGATTGAAATAAACTAAGGGTTCGCTTGAAGGCTCTCGGGGACTTCCTGTGCTCGTTCATCCCGATGGTGCAGACTATGTGTGTCTTGGGCAACTCGATGACGCTGACGTGCGTCGCCGTCGACCGCTACCAGAGCGTGATGAACGCATTGCGCGGTCGTTGGGACCCTTCCCTCGCCGTCTGCGTCACCTGCATGTTCGCCATTTGGATCAGCGCCGCAGGTAGTAACTTCGGCGTCACGCTCGCCGTTTCGATGACGCTAAATCACTCGAAATTTAAAAATGCATATCTATTTTTATAAAGTTTGAAGTTAATTTGCTTCCATAACTAGACGTCCACTCGTGGATAGGACCGACCGACCGACCTCATCTTTCGTGGGCATGTTGCTGACAAGTGGCCACTGCGTTTTATTGGCAAGGAAATTAATCGATAGAAATTAAAAGAAAGCACACTAGATATCATATAAATAATCCTGACGTGTAGGTGGTTTTTTTGCCGCTGAAGCAAAGCCATTTTCAATTCGGATGAGTCCAACTTTGACCGACACCTTTCCTATTTCTCAGGAGTGTCCACGCCAACCATCTTCATCTACAACAACCTACCGGTGAACGTGATCGACGTCGACGGCTTCCTAATCGTCGCCTGCGAGGAGGTCGACGTGTGCCTGACCGACCATAAGGGCACGACGCACACCTACTACACGATCGTGTTCGCGCTCATCTTTCTGCCGCTGCTCTGCACCTTCCTCGGCCTCCACGCGGTGATCGCCGCGCACGTCTGGCAGCGACGCAACCCCGTCACGGCGGCGCCCGTCCCGGCGACGACGTCGTCTTCGGCCAAGACGCTCAGCAGCGTCGTCGGCCCGGCCAGCTCGCCGGAGACCAGTCGCGAGAAGGCGTCGGCGAAGAAGAAGGTTGAGCCGCCGAGATTCATTTTCAAAGACAGCTCGAACGTCAGCTGGGCCAAGCGAAACGACAACGCCAGCAGACCGGCGGCTGTCAATGCAGCCGCTGCTAATCACGCGAAACGCAACGTGCACATGGCGAGAAAGTTGCGCACTTTCCGAATCATCATCGCTGTGATGCTGATGTTTTTCGTGTGTCGTCTGCCGTCCTGGATCTTCTTGCTGATTGTGTCCAGCAAGTTGATGCTGGAGAACACGATTCAAATCTGGATCATGCAGTATAGCTTCAGCACGCTGGGTCTGCTGAACAGCGCGGCGAATCCGTTTCTCTACGGCTTCCTCAACGAGCTAATCAACATCGTCGGCGACGTTTTCTCCTGGTGCAGTCGCTTGTTTAGTTGCTGCTGCTCGGCAAAGATCAGATGCTGCAGTTGTAAGAGAAGCGCGGCCGCAGCTAGTGAACGGAGCGACGTCGACGCCGTGATTTGCAACATGGAGGATAATATCAAGCAGGGGTCGGCGTCGGCGGCGACGATGGTGCCAAGAAGTGCTTATAGTGCTGATGGCTGCAAGCCGGTGAGGAAAGAAGGCCTGGCTGACGAGGATCTTCATAAGTCGGAGGGAGATGTACCTCCGTATGGTGGGGTTTATCCATTTTAGTTGTGTACTTTGTGTCTTGGTATGAGCCACACACATATAGTATCAACCCCGAAAATGGGGCATTCTGGGTATTTTAAAAAGGTTAGGGATGAAGGAAATTCCTCGGTACTTCCCTGGAATGATCGTAGAAAATCAAGGATAATAACAATCAGGATAGCCGGTTGCTAGGATCAAAGCTAGAACCTCCCAAATGCTTGGCATCATGTTTAGCTATAACCAATAACCAAGGCAGTGGTTGGAAAATACGAAAAATGTGGGATTATGTATAACAGTAACAATTTTGATCCCAAACAGTTTTTTACGAATTAATCATGCTTCTAGGTAAATGATATTCTTTAGGTAACATTCCTGTGTATTAGAGTCATAAATCATAATTTTTCTAAAGATATGTGTAACTGCTTATTGAAAACTGATAATATTCATTGATAAATTACATTTAAAACAAAAAACTTACTGTGAAAATCATCAGAACGACAAACCATTGTCTCTCATCCACGTCTCGGCTTCCTTCAGCGATTTACTGATCAGTGCCAGCATCTTACTTCCCGGTGAGAATTCCGGTTCCGGCGCCAAGACGGCGATGGCGTTGCGCAGCAGCGAGCGAATCTCGGACGCCACCTTGTTGAACTCTTGGCGACTGATGGCCGGCGGTTCCAGTTGGAGGCGTCGCTTGGTCGACAGCACGAGCGCAGAGTGCAGCTCGAATTGAATCACCGACGAGTACAGCCCCAACCGGCCGAACCCAGGGTCGAGAGCTTGCGTCGTAGTGAGCAGCTCTCGGCACATTGCTGGAAAGGTGTACCTCTTTTTACTTGTTTGTTAGTAATTGAGCACCATGATCCTTCCAGTAGCCAAGCTATCAATGGGGCACCAAATAACATAAATGCACGAACCTATCTTATTTTCAACCAACTCATCGGTCAGCTGCGCCGGTTGGTAGCCACTCTGATGACCGTACAACTGCACGAGCGAGTGCTTCACGGCGTAGCAGTGGTAGTGGTTTGGATGGAGGAAGGTGAGGAGTTTCTTGAGCAGTTCCTCCAAGTCCTTCACCGTCGGATGGCCAGCCTGGGTGTTCTCCACTTCTTCACCAATTCGACCGACCAGGTCGAAAACTTGAGCGGACGTCAGCACGACGGAACATCGATCACAGTGCCATTCCGAGTCCTCGTCCAAAGGCGATACGGGCAGCTGAATCCCATTACAAGGGGCGCTATCGCTGCCGAAGAAACACGATTCAATACCACGGTTTGTGAAAGTGATTTTTTATTTTATTGGCAACTGGGTGTAATGAGTGTTCTTACCCTTGTCCAGAAGCGCCTTCGGTCATGATCTGAGAGCCCAAACAACGCATGGCACTCACGAAAGTCCCCAACTCGGTTGGGTCTGAGCACCGCTGGCAGCGACACGAGAAGTACTTAGTAGCTCGAAGGTGCTCTCTTCGTGCCTGGGTGCCCCATAGCGCGTGGGTGTACATCGTTGTTATGTGTTCGCCCCTGAAGACCCAACATCATGCTCGAGTCCCGCTCATCACCGTTATTTTGATTTGTGTCGGGTGTTGTCTACTATACTCTTAAAATTTATTAAATCAATAATCATGGTTGAGGAATGTAAAAAAGATGGCTACTTTTTGCATATTACTTGGATTTATCATGAAATAATTCAAGAAAAAAATGAGTGAAACTTCCAGAAGTGAACTGTGAAAATTCCAGAAGTATACCTGGCCCGTTGTCACCTATTCATGACCTTGAGCTCCCTTAATTACTTTTTAATGTCTCTGGATGCCACGATGGAGATCTTGTAC
Organism: Nemurella pictetii; assembly: GCA_921293315.2. Taxonomy (NCBI): domain Eukaryota; kingdom Metazoa; phylum Arthropoda; class Insecta; order Plecoptera; family Nemouridae; genus Nemurella; species Nemurella pictetii. Next base: position 8,760,426 of record OV121115.1, on the reverse strand, counting down.
TTCCCGTCGACGGCCGTGTCAAAGGTGTGCTTTGTGTTGGGCAAGCAGCTGTGCTCCATGAGACAGGCGGTGGGATAGAGCGCCAGAATCTCCGAACCGTGCGGCAGACGAATCTCCAGCCCGTTGACGTCGAGGATGCCGCAAATGCGATGGACCGTCTCGACCGAGCAGTCCTCGAGTACTGGGTCCTCGCCCGGCTCTTGGAGAAGGTACAGGCTGCGCAGGTAGTAGTTCGATAGGCAGCTTATCACTCGTTCTTGGGTTTCCCTGGGTGAAATTGGAAAAAAAAGCTTCCAGTATTAACGTCGTTCAATTAATGAGAGAAAAATAAAAATTTAAATTGAGTGGGAATGGCGTATTTTGCTGGAATGGAATGAAAACTTTAACGAAGACGACAAAATATTGGAATTTTATTTTTTTCGTTTTATGACATGATGTCATTGATATATGCAGCTATTTCTTACTTGTACGCGTCTGTGCCCGAACCTCGGTCCTTCATGTGTGCCTCCATTTCCAGAAGCTGCTTCCACTTTCGCGGGGGTTTCCGTCGTTGAAGGAGTAGACATCTGAGTGGAGTTATTATTTCATACCGCGGACCGTCTTTTCGCAGTTTGCGCGGATCCATCAGTTTGAGCACCATGCATTCAGCAGCATGTCGCTGCTCGTCCTATAAAACGTACAAACGAGAGTTCACTTCACTTTAGTTTACCAGCTTACAGTCCGTCTTATGGTGTATTTTTCCCGCAGTGATATTTCTTTGTTTACACGGAATCCTTCAATTTTCGTTCCCCTTTGTTATTATATGATGTCAAATTGTACTTACGGGATCAAATCCTCGTAACCTGAGTGGTCCATGTTATGCCCATGGTTATGCTTGGGTCCATATAACAGAATATCAACAAGCCACTATAATTTGTCTCTAATTTAGACGATGATTTTTCAATACACGCTGCTACTGATCATGAAATTGAAATTTACCAGCCTGGACCATGACCAACCTTGAATCACCCTTTTGCCAGGGCTATAGAAAAAAATTCTGCACGCGCTAATATAGCATGAAGATACACACCCTCCAAGTGAGAAAATATGGATACCGATCTCAGTCACGCACCCCAGGACAGTTGCTGCAAGTGGGCCAGTGGCATTTCGGGCAGCGGTTCTCCGTGTCTGCCAGCACCGGGCGGTAGCAGCCCAAGCACGGGCCCACCGAGGGCGTCTCGTCGGGCGGGTAGTGGAGCTTGGGGCCCACTAGCAGAGGCGCCTCCACCAAGATCGTAGCGCCTGGCGCGAGGTCGCGCGACGCGATGAGGAAGCGGCCCAAATCGGCGGAAGACTTGATCTGAACATTTCAATAGATTTCTGAAGGAATTTTAGAATAGGGGTTCGAGGAATGGAATAATTTACGAGTAAGTGGAGAGATGATGGAATGTGTGGTCGAAATTTAAGTAAGGGTTGAATTTGGGATGGGATGGAATGTTAGGGACTCAGACAAACTGGCATATGAATGTACAAATCTGATTAAATAATAAATAAAATTACATAACATTTAGCAAACGTGTCAGATTATCGAATTTGTGTTGATGTTTTACTAGTTGGTCGTTTTACTGCACGTTTGCTTGGGTAGACACTAATTTGCTACAAATAATGCTATAACTCTCACACATTTGATCTGCAAATTAAACACATGTTCGGGTGAGATTGGATCAACACTGAAATGTTAACAAGCCGTTATACAATATCATTGCGCATCATTGCTGTTAGAATCGCATGATAAATATTAAATAAATCACTTGACAGTCAACTAGAGCATTACATTGGCAGTCAGCATCCTCCTACTACCCCCAAGGAACTAGGCTTAAAAAAGGGGAATAGGACCTACTTTTCGGAGGAACATTAAACCTCCAGGATGTCTAAAAAAAAATTCGTGTTAAAAATAAAATTGCAACTCAGAATTCACTTCAGGGAAATAGGTATATCCAAGGGTGGCTTCCGCCTTTTTTCAATCACGCTGTCTAGGTTAATTTGATTACTTCGAAAGGCCGACAAGCATTCTTGTGATTCTTCCAGTCTTGTTTCTGGTGCTCCTTGTTGCAGTAGGAAACTGAGCCGCACGCACTGCACTTATGCGCAGCGGGAGAACTGCACACGGCGCAGCTGCCGGTGAAATCGTCGGGTAGCTCGATGATGGTTGGCATTTCTGCTGTCTGCGAAGTCGGTGATTACACTGGAAAATAAAAATGCGCGTTACTATTTGATTCAATCAGCTGATGCTTCGCCGTTTTATGACAGTAGTAAAGGCTCTCATGGACAGTAGTTTCAAAAAGCGACGATTATCCACCGTTTTGTGTTGTCATCTCTCGCCAATACTTAGAACAATGGTGATCATGCAACAATACTTTGGTATCACATTACCAAATGAAATATTGCCGATTTAGTGGAATCTATTGACTTTACTCACCAAATGTCGTCGTGTTGGATAATGTTTAACGATGAAGACCTTCCTGGATCGTAACGCACGTGGAGTTACACTAGTTCATGTCTAACACTGAGTGTACACCATCTTTGAGTCGGATGTTAAAAATTTCTTGGCTTCTGTGCCAGACGTGGTTTTAAAATAGCTCCGTAGCTCTAAGCTCCCTCATTTCGCCAGTGGGAATTCTTGATAGCTCCATCTGGAACAAATAAGTGTCATGTACCACAAGGAAGTATGGTATTATTGATGGTAAAATTAGTGCCCTTATGAAGGTTTGAAGAGTAATTTCTAATTAACATTACTTTCCAAAGTGAAACAAACAACTAAGTTAATTACAAACCAGTTGATCAATATTTTTATTTTGTTCCGTATTTAAAATAAATCGACTACAATTAGGACACTGTTTAAAACTTCATGAAATCGAACTAGGAATATTGGTAGAATTTAAAAGTAGCGTAACTGGAAAGTTTCCAACGGAAAGAGTTGAGTTTCAGTTGAGTGTGCGAGTAAAGCAGATAATGAAGTGACGCGGGTAAAAATAGACTACTTGGACATCTTACGGAAGTGTACTACATAGAGCTTGAGTTACAGCAAGTTTTCAATTCGATGAAAGTGTAATATAAGCTGGAACAGAGAAAACAGAGATTATTTTTACAAAAATTAAAGTCGATTTATAGTTTCACAATTGTACGGGTAATTTAAGGAAAATATATTATCTTAATTATTATTTATAATTATGATTTATATTGAGATCGTAGGAAACATTTGTAATTGGTATCCTCCGTTCCATATAATATATACGTATATCTACGTGCAAATTTTAGTTGGCATGGTCAATTCTTACAAAATAAATAACGCGAAATTTATTTGTTGCGTTATTTCTCGCAGTGCTTGCGTTATCAAGTTTCCTGTCCTGCTCGCTCTCCATGATAAGTGTGGCCAATAAGAGGACAGTTATATTAGTAACCCATCCACATAACAGGACAAAGCTGAATTGTGGTCATCGATCTACCTAATCCTTCATCGGGATATTTATTATTCCTTACAATTCTAATAGCAGAACGCTCCATGGCATCCCAGCACCCAAAAGAAGATCAGCACCAGAACAGCTAAAAACCAAGATTCTTATAGCTATTTATTTTTATTCCTTAAAATAATTATTAAATTGGTAACAATTAAGCTAAAACGTAAGACGCGCAGCGCCGTCTAATGTACGAAAGTCGTTGTGACTAAAATCGAAGCAAAGCACCTCTTAAGTGTCAAGGGACGAGACAAGAATAATAATTGGCTTGGAACTTCTAAAATCTAATTTAGCTTTGCGAGCAACCTCCAAAAATCTTATCATCGCCAGTTCGCCCCCACGAACTGACGTCGCTGATCCCCACCCAAAGCTCTCCTATTCGCATTCTTGCTCGTCATTTCTCAGCGATTTCCGAGCTCCTCGAGCGGTTACACATGCCAGTATGAGCATTTACTTCGTCAAGACTGCACAATTTTCTTCATCTCCACCGCCGGTCTGCCGCATCAGCATAGCAGTTTTGATTAAATTAAGTTCGAGAGTCGAGACCGACAACTAGTACAAGTATTACTGACCTAAAAACAAAGTAAAACTTGCTTCAAGTGGATATACCTATGTGCTGAACGAACTATGGCAGGATCTCATGAGAATCAAATCTGCTAGCACCAGTGTATATAGATGAAACTAGTTTTGCACGGTGAACAACAGGGTTGCTGATCATAATTATAGAGATCGACGAGAAAAATTTGTGCGTTTTGATGGAGACCTCGTTCGGACTTTTGAATTGTCAGCTTATAGTCTGTTAATCTTGGAGATTGACTCATTATAAGTGGTAAGCTCGAATTTCCCTTGTGTAAACAGTCAGTTTCCAGTGCATCAATGGCTGGAGGTTCGTGTGGAGTTTGCCTGCTGCCAGCAACGCAATGCTGTTCCGGCTGTCATTCAATCTACTACTGCAGTCGAGAGCACCAAAAGCAGCATTGGCGTACCCACAAAGTGACGTGTCAAAATAAATCATATCAAATCAGCCGGTCAGAAGTTCTCGGTAGGCACTTCGTCGCCAGCAACGACATTGCACCGGGCGCGATCATCTTCAAAGAAAAGCCTCTGGTCGTAGGACCGAAAGTTTCATCGCTTCCCCTCTGCCTCGGCTGCAATCTACGCATCACCGACGCCAACTCGGACACTTGCAGCGGCTGCAACTGGCCAATGTGTGGCACTCAGTGCGAGGAATCACCACTGCACGCCGAAGAATGCAAGCTGATGAGGGACAGGGGCTTTAGGGCAAACATTTACGACCTGACTAGAATCGAAGCGGCGTATTGCTGCATCACACCTTTACGATGTCTCCTGCTCAAGAAAAAAGACAAGCACAAATGGACAACGTTGATGGATCTCGAGTCTCATCTAGAGGAGCGTAGACACACTCCACTGTACCGAATATTCAAATCCAACGTCGTCGAATTCATGCACAACGTCTTGAAGCTGAACGAGTTCGACAGCGAGACGATTCTAAGCGTTTGCGGCATTTTGGACACCAATTCGTTCGAGTTGCGGAAGAGTGATGGCAACGTGAAGGTTAGGGGTCTCTTCCCGATGGCTGCAATGATGGCACATGACTGCACCCCCAACACGAAGCACTACTTCGACGACGACTTCACGATGACCGTCAAGGCGACCGTGGCCATCAAGAAAGGCGAGCCGATTACGACAACGTACACGCAGCCGCTCTGGGAAACCCTCTCGAGGAGGGTGCATATCCGAGCAGCCAAATGCTTCGACTGTATGTGTAAACGATGCTCGGATCCCAGTGAATTGGGCACTTACGTAGGTGCGGTTATATGCACAGTGTGTAGAAACAATAACGAAGGGCATTGCGGCAAGATAGTGTCTACGATACCTACAGATCATCTGGCACCGTGGCGATGTGAGTCTTGCCAGTTCGAAATGAAGGGGGCGCAAGTCGTGGAGATGAACGGGCTCTTTCGCAAAGAAATCGCCGCTTTGGACAAGAGCACGCCGAACGCGCTCGAAGACTTCTTGATCAAACACGCCGATAAATTGCATCCGACCAACACGCATGTCATGGAAATTAAGTACGCACTTACGCAGATTTATGGGCACAGAAGTGGGTACTACCATGCAGGTAAGTCTATAAATAACCACTCAACTAATGCAAGCGTCGTGTGTTTTCATTTCGATTAATAGGTTCGCGATGGTTCGTTTACCTTGCAGACTTGTCGGACACCCAGCTGCGGAGGAAGGTAGAGTTATGCAAGCAGCTATTGGAAGTGGCGAGTATCCTTGATCCTGGAGGCTCTCGTTTTCGGGGCTTGCTCCTTATGAATATGCAAGAAGCTCTGGTCACACAGGCGACAAGGAGTGTTGGCAAGGGGAAACACAAGTCATTGAAACAAGTAAAATATTTCTTTCAGTGACTTAACTATAAATATTATTGATATCAATCAATGTGTGGTGGTAATAACTAATAATGGTACTTTTCGACTCTTTTAAGGTGCTGCTGAATGAAGCCATGAACGCATTACAACAAGCTACTGAGATTTTGCAAGGAGAGGTTGGAATTAATGAAAAAATTGAAAAATATCAAGCATCTATTACAAGAGAGATGGGCATGAAATAAACACCAATAGGGATGGAATAGCATGAACCACTTGCATCATGTACTTAATATTTTCTTTCCATTGTTTAATAACTTATTCCTGGATAATATAAGACATAACTTATTTTAAGATTTTGAAACATTTCTTAGAATTAAATAAGCTACATAGAAAACTTAGAACATTCTCCATTAAATAAATAAAAGATAAAATTTAAATTAAATTAAATGTCACAATCTGTAATGTCTGTCTTGACCATCACACACTTGGGTTCAACAAACCACACCTTTGTTTTCTCCCCTGTACTCACTTGAGAGACAGGACAAGGTTTAACTGTGTGGACCGGTTTTTTTATTTTCTCGATCGAAGGGTGCTCGCTATTTGCATTAGTCGAAGACGCCGCGCCGAAAAGCCAATTCGATAGTTGCGTGTTACGAAACTCCCGCTTGAAGTTTTCGTTGGTAAGGCCGTATATAATGGGATTAATTGCAGCATTACTGAAGATAAGGTAGTGAGACATAGACCATAGAATGATAAAGCCATTCGGCACGTTCTCATCGTCAAGTAGATGGCTTCCTTCTTGTGGTGCGGAGATTGCCTTATTGTGTTGGTCTCTAATTTTTTGGTTTCTCCAGAAGATGAAGACCGTGAATGGCAGACGGCAGACAATAAAGACGGCAAGTATAATGAACATCATTCGAGCAACTCGCGTCTTTAAATTGACAATACTTGGATGCTCTCGACCCCGTCGGATCACCTTTTGCTCGTAACGATCCAGCTGAAACCAAATAAGTTTAAATAAAGTGCTCTACATATTCCATACATACTGGTACTGGCTAGTGTCACATGTTTTTGCCAAAAAATATAAACAGTTATGAGTAAACTAGTAAAATATAGCCATGATAATCACCTTCACAAATATAGCAGTGTAGCAAATGGCCATTACAGCCAACGGCACCCAAACTAGCAGCGATATAATTACGTGCCAGTAAGTCGGAAGAACCTGCATATTTTCGATGCAAAACTTCTCATCGTAGTCGAGCCAATGCCGTACCTAATTGCCGGACATAACGTTTACAAGTACGAGGGTAGTCTTGGCCAGAGATACAATTCAATCACATAAACGGTCATTGGAAATAAATTATCGGGGTAACAAACCTCGTAGGACCGGTAGACAATAAGGGGGGTGGCTAATAACGTGCCCAACACCCAGGAAGTTGTCATGACTATGTGTGCCCCTCGGATTGTCAAACGAGCCTCGCAAGGCAAGACGATTGCGGTGAGTCGGTCATAGCTCACGGCGCAAAGATTGAACACGGCGGTCAACAACAAAGCACCTGGTCATGCAACGAGGAACAACACACACATTATATTCATTGTTGTATCTATATTAATAACTATTGCAATAGTTTTTAAAATCCTCACACTCAAAAAAGCCTTCTGTTTTACACCCAAGATTCCCAAGAATAAAATTCTGGTAAAAATCTGAGCACATGAACATCCAGGGGCAGATGACTAGCGTTGCCAAGTCTGCGGCTGCCATGTTCGCAATCAGAAGGTTGGTCACCGTTCGCAGACGCTTGCTGCGCAAGATTAGATGCAGCAGGATCAGATTTCCTACGATACCCAACAGTATCACCGGCACAAACACAACGCTCTTCGAGATGATTTCCCATGCTGGCCGCTCGCCCCAAATCACACCGGGATATAACAAATCACTCACCTACAAAATGAGATAACAGTCATTTTAAACGGATTCGAGTTAATTGTGGCAGCGGCAGGCAATGTCATGATTTTGCTTACATCTGTGTCGTTTATGTTGGAAAGCACAACTCGGTAGACGTTCCGAACGTCCAACTCGTAATAAGTCACTGGCTCCGAGCAATTTCCAATAGAAATGTTAGGATCGGGACGAAAAAAACTTTTCTCAGTCAAGCAAGGTCTAGTATCGGCATGCTTTATCACGCACATAATGTACAAGATAGATAATTTCAGAAAAACTTCATAATTTGGTATCAAACTAAAATATTCAACAACTGTAACACAATAAGAAAATGAAATAGTAACAAATCGTTCACCATGACCATGAGCTCTTCGGTGCTTTAGTGAAGTGAGCGTACAGTAGTAGATTACCTACGATAACACAATATGTGTGTAACACCGGTAATACTGTTTTTCTGTATGCACTGATAGGTGGTCCATTATCAAACATTGACACCATAATCTACTCAGGTGACAGATGGTTCCTCATTTATCCAATTAACAGACCATGTTTAACCAGCACTCAATGGCAGTAAGGCAAAGTGGTATTTCAAAAGTAAAACCACATCATTAGTTGAATCTCTGACGTTTGCAAGATTCTTTGAAACAATTAACAGGAAATAAAGCAGGAAAAAAGCTATAAGAATAACATTTAAAGATGGTCATAGAATGTAGAAAATATATCCTCCCACTTATCTAAGTTTTGCTGCTTGGTAGTTTTGGTTTCCAACATCTTTTTTGCTAAAACATATTAAATTGATTAAAACCCGAACAATATTAGGTACCTATTACCTCTCTTTAATGATGAATAATTCAGAAAGTTTTTCGTTAGGTTTTAAGACCCACAGCCTGTGCATTATTTATCATGAAGGGGAAATAACTAAAATAATTACTTAGCCACTCTCCTGTAACAAGATAACAAAATGTCAATCTAGCTTGAAGCCTATGACGTGCACAAAAAATGTTAACAAAACTATTGAAACTTTTTAATATTTCCCAATCCTAAATTTAATATTATTATTATTTATTTATTCATTTGTTTCGAGGCGCACATTATACTCGGTTACAAAGTATTACATCTTCATGTCATGGAACCAATCACAGACCTTGGGTCAGTATTACCATTTCCAAAGGAATATTTATTCTTAGACCAAGATTGAAATCGGAATGGGGAACCGAGAAAGAACGATCACTTGGCTGTATTGCAGTGACCTTCCTTCGCCAAAAAGACGTTTTTTACCGAGCTCACTGACCCATACAACGCACTACAAACATTGCATCTGAAACTCAATAACGCACACAAATACCCAGTAATTCAAGTGCTGGGAAAGAAAAAAATACAGTCTTATCTGGATTAAGTCACCCAACACTTCCTAACTGATATCAATTTTTGTGTTTTGGTCAGTAACCTATGAGTATGACTGAGTTGTCTCATGATCTCCATGCCCATTGTAGGTCATTTGTGCAATTTTTTAAGATTCTAATTCTGAGAAAATCAAGGGATGTTCTTCACTAATATGCTTGTGTGGGTAGTTAATGTAAGGAATTGAGGAAAAAACAAAGAAAAAAAAACATGTTAACCCCTGTGTGAACATTTTAATATGTACTTAGTATAGTTTATCAAATGTGTTTTAATCAGTTGAAGACTTTAATGAATAATTATCTAAAGATAATAATAGAAACATGAACACAAACTTTTACAGGGAGGTAGCCATGTACCTCCACTGCTTCATATCCATAGCTATGCTAAATATCATATTCATACTCATTGTCTGCACTTTGCTTCTTGTTCTTTCGTTTCACTGGGGTAGGTGACTTGGACCTACCATGTGTTTCTATTAAATGGTCTCTAAGCTCGAAAGATCGACCGTAAGCTGCTCCGCAAAATTCACAGCTGAAAGCAGACAAAGATATCATCATTTAACACTGGGAATCAAACCAGCCAACACCTCAGTTTAAATTTGTTATCAAAAAGGTAGTAATTATTGGAATACGAACAAGTGCTGATAAGTCGAATGTTTCCGCAGGTGGCGTCTCATCGAGTACGAGTTTATGAAGCGCCGTGAGCACAGGGCACACGTGAACGGCTTCGTGTGAGAATTGCGGTGGTTGCACAGTTGAACGGCAGTTTTGAACGTCTTCGGGCACATCTTACAGTTGAATAGTCGAAGTTCCGAGTGGATTTTAGTGTGGTGGGTGAAGGCGCTCCTCGTTCGAAATGTTTTACCTAGAATATAAAACGTGCAAAATGAGTCCAATCGTTTTTTTCGGCAATCGCAGAAAACATTCTTTTACCAATTGTTTTCGAGACAAGTTCCGTCAACACGCGCATCTCTACTCACCGCAGACTTCGCATGTGTACGGGCGAGAGCCGGTGTGGATGCGCTGGTGCGTGGTGAGACAGAACGACTTGCGGAACCGCATGCCGCAGGTCAGGCAGACGTGCGGCTGGTTGCCCGTGTGGATCCACTCGTGCTTGATCCGCTCGTTGGGCTTCTGGAATCCTCGTCCGCAGTGCGTGCACATGTGCTGTCGGTCGGCAGTTTTGTGCCGCACTATGTGCTCCAGAAACTGTTGCTGGTCCCCGAATTTCTGGCGGCAGTAGAAGCAAGTGTAGACGGTCAGCAGTGGCTGGACTTCGTTGTGAACCTGCGAGTGATAGTCGAGAAGCTCTTGCGAGGCAAAGTTTTTGTTGCAGCTTTTCAGTGGGCACAGAAAGAAGGTTGTTTGGTGTGTCTTCACGTGGGCTTCTTTTTCTTCGACTGCCATTTCTTCCCCGCATTGGACGCAAACGAATATGCTCTCGTCTACCGGATCCGACTGCACGAGCGCTCTGCCGACTCTCTGTTTATTCTTCCAGGACTTTTTTTCTTCCTCGGGCTTATGCATCCTCATGTGGGAGTTTAGACCCACCTTCGACGAGAACTTGGTGCCACACACCTCGCATATCCATTCGGGCCTTTTTTTCACTGGGTCACATCTATGAGCTTCAAAATATTTATTATTATCAAAACCTCGGTTACATTGCAGACATGTGTAAGGATGTACAGGTCCTGCATTTTCTCCAGACGACTCGACTGGAAAGTCCAGGATTCCGAGGCCATGCTTGCGAAGATGGATTGTATAGTTTCTGCTAGTCTCTAGCTTCTTAAAGCAGATTGGACATTCCCTATGCAAATGTTCCGGCACTTTGCATTTGTGACGCTTTGCAGTTACCTCATCGATGAAATCTCGAGAGCACTTTGTGCAAGAGTAACCTTCCACTAAAGTTTCGGTATCCGGAACGTTCGTCATTTTACGGACAAACTCGCGGGGCACATATGGCAGTTTCTGGCCTTTGTAGGTCGGGTGAAACTCCCGAAAGTGGATTGTGAAATCACTGGCAGTCTCAAAAGTTTCACTGCACACTGGACACTCTTTTTTAATCTCACGGCTAAAAATACATTTGTGAAGCTTAAACGTGCGCATGTCTTCAAACTCTCGGGCACACCGTTTACAAGAGACACCATCCACTATGGTTTCCAAGTCGGACCGAATGATCATTTTACGAACAAACTCGCGGCCGACGGTCCGCACTTTCAGCGGCTTCACGCTCGGTAGATGCACCTGAAAGTGCGTAGTGAATTCGCTGGCTGATGGAAACTTTTGGCTGCAAACTGGACACTCTTTTTTCAAGTCAAATGAAAAAACGCATTCGTGTGTTTTGAATAATAGCATGTCATGAAATTCTCTTGAGCACTTCTCACATGTTTGCTGAATAGCAGGAGCAACATCTTCATTTTGAATCATATTTTCTTCAGCTGCCTGCGGCCAGCTGATACGTTTTTTGTTTTTAGCCTTTAGATCTTTGCTGCTTTCTTCTCTGACATTATCATTTCCAGTAAGAATTCTCAACAGTTGCTGAGTAGTATTGGGTAAGTCATCATTTTGGAGATTTTCTTTTGTTGATTTGTTGGGCGGGGAAAGATTTTGTTTCTTATTTGTCAATATTCCATCAGGATTTAAATTATCAACTGCATGGCTTAGGTACTGTTCTTTGTGAGAAGTTTCATCATCATCTACCATTTCAGAAATTATTGTCTCAACAAGATCAGAAACAGCAACTGTTGGTTCCATTGTAAGCTCTGTCCCCTCATATTCAACTGTTTCATTTGGGTGATAAGCGCTAATATGTTCAATGACAGAGTCAATATTACACTCACAAGACGAACAATAATAATATTGCACATCGTCAGCAATTTCTGGGGTGCCTTCTTCTTCTGCACCCACAGGGTCTTCTTTACCTGTAGTCTCATCGATAGCTGGGACATAATTCTCCTCATTATCTGCATCATTGACAGAATGATCAACAGTAGTACTAATAACTACGTCCTCGGAGTCAACAATGGATGTTGCAGAATCTTTATCTCTAGTTGGTTCTTCATCACCCTCAGTCATCATATCGGCTTCTTCTTCATGGTCTGGGATCGCCTGAATATGGTAATCTTCCGAACACAAACCATCAAGATGGTTCACTAGTTCAACTATCGATGAAAATCCCTGGTTGCATTCAGGACAGCAAATAAATTCGATTAACGCTGTCAAATGATATTTTAGAGCTTCCCTTGTCTTGAAAGATTTTCCACAACACATAGGACAGGCAAATTCCACCATTATGAAAGGTTATGGGTATGTGACAAAAAGCAATTTAGGGTAATTGCAAAGCATTTTAAACGTTACATCTTACGGAACGAATTGTGTCATCAAATCCAAAAAATGTAAATGTCACTGTACGTTCCAAATAAATAGAACTTTCGAAATGTTGATCACCAAAATCTTTAAAACACACAAGAGTCAGCAGCACAGGAGCTAATTCACGCACAGTCTAGCCAACTCCCGAACGTTGTAATAACGGTTACGTGGGTTCGTGGGTGTTGGCATCAATGGGATAGATCAACAGCTGGCGGTGGAAATTGGTTCCAGCTGTCAACACTGCGGGCTCGGGGACGGGGCTGGCGGAGAGGTGACATATCGTCAGATGGCGATTGGGCCTAGTGACAACCGTACAATATTGTGGTTTCTTAGCTCACTTCGAAGTTACTCTACATTATAATCATAAAATGATTAACTTCTTCCAGTAGATGATCACTTCGGTTGTTATTATCTCAAGTGTGTAGCGGTCTTTGTCTTTCTCAAGATGACGTGCCCAGGCCATAGCCCAGGCAATGGTATCTACGTGGTTCAAGGGGAGATGGCCATACTTGTCACCGCAATGAGGAGAGGAGCACGATGGTCTTCTCATTCCCATCAGGTTAGATGCGATTATAATTGATGCTTTGAACTATTGCAAAGGGCCTCCAACTTGTGACAGTTTGTCATAAATAATATCGACTCAAATGTCTCAAATGTCCTACTGCTTAAAACGTCTGGGTGGACGGAAAATCAAAATACAATAACCAGAGGTGTCACCCTCCCGTTAACACTAGTATTTCATTATTTGAAACTTTTTTGACCCATTAGTCAATTCTAAAATCCAGATCTTATTCCAGGTTGAAGACCAAGACATCCTCATACACAGCTTCAATGATTTAAAAGATGTCCTTAACCAAATCGGAGACCTCCGTGAATTGGATCCAAACCATTACCTCGAACCATTCCTGGCAGTGATTCGTTCAGAGGAGACGACAGGCCCAGTTACAAGTCTAGCTCTCTCTGCTGTTAATAAATTTCTATCTTATCGGCTCATTGGTAAATACTTTTACTTGTTACAATATAAATTTAGGTTTCAAGATCAGTTTCAAATCACCTTGTTCTGTAACCGACTTTCAGATCCAGCAGGGAAGTCAGTTCCTGCCACAGTGGAAAACATTGCCGATGCTGTTACTCATGCCAGATTTGTTGGAACTGACCAAGCTAGCGATGGAGTGGTTTTAATGAAGATCTTGCAAGTCCTCCGAACACTGATGCTCTCACCTGAAGGCATCATGTTAACAAATGAAAGTGTATGTGAGATAATGCTGAGTTGCTTCCGGATCTGCTTTGAATCTAGATTGAGTGGTAAGATTATTCGATCCAGCAGATTTTGTCTGAAAATCAATTACCTATTCTTTTTTATACTCATTGTCATTGTTTATCTTGTTTGAATAAATTTAGAGCTACTAAGGCGCTCTGCTGAGCATTCATTGAAGGATATGGTCCAGCTTTTATTCTCAAGATTGCCTCAGTTTTGTGAAGATTTGAGAATTCCAACAAATATCAAGGTAGTAGTATACCATGTAGTACCTAAATCTTTAAGATAATTGTTTAAGTAATAAGTATGGCTACTAAATAAAAGAAAAAATAATAATGACCTTAATAATGGTATATCTGCACCTTGCCTTTGCATAGAAACTCAAAATGAGAACTAGCTCCATTGATCCGTCAAGGGGAAAACGCAAGACACGTACGTCTTCCCTGCGAGGAAAGCCAGCGCGGCCCGTTCTGAAATCTGACCCAGTAACGCAGGCACCTAAAGAAAAATTGCCTCCCACAGAAATTGAGAACATAATTGTATCAGGTACTATCATAGATTAACCAAAAGTAACTAAGTTACCTACCCTATTAAAAATTTTCATCTTTGCCAAATTGCATTTACCTATTTAAATGAAATATTAATTTTTAGATGCTTCAATTCCGAAAGAAGAAGTATCGACACCCGTCGAGAAGCTCAGCTTGGTGTCTTCGCTTCGAGTGGCGCACTTGGCCACAACTCCCATCACACCTGCCGGGAACATAGTCGACATGCAAGGAGCAATCTCGCAAAGTACCCCGATGGCGCCTAGTAACCAAAGAGAACAAGCCGTGGAGATTTCTCCAAGCGGCGCCATGCAGTCAATGCAGAATGATCAAATCGAGCCAAACAATGGCGACGCACCGAATGTCGGAACACCGGAACTGAAAGTCTCGCAGTTCGTTTTGCACATCCAGCCAGAAAGTCCGGAATGTAGCTTGGAGCCAATTAGCTTCGAAGGCACGTCGTTGACTGGCAGTTTGGCCTCTCCTGTGGAAGAAAACAAGCCGTTTTTAGAAGAGAAATCGGAGGCTAATTCGAATGAGTCTAGCAAGAAAACTGAGGGTGTTTTTGGCGGTGAAACGACGAACATGCCGGCTGAACAGACGGTGGTCGTTTGTGGAGCGGACGAAGAGGGACCGGAGTACGTCAATCCGAGAGGCGTGCGGTTCACCAGCCCAGAAAATGCTGATGGTACGTAATGATGAACAATGAAATTGAGGGGTCGGCAGAAGACAGTGATAAACCAAATTAATATCCTAAGCTTCTTTTGGATTTTGTTAGGTTCATTTTTCTAGCTTTACAGAAATCATTATTATTATCAACTATTATTTTCCGAAGCCTTTGGCCAACTCCTACAACTTTCTTTCAAACTATTTCAAGCACATAAAGTAATTTACTTGAGCACCTGATTAGAATCGATCTAGAGAGCAGCGCCAAGTATTTTTAATGCTTATGAAAGACCTTAATTTAACTTGTTAAAAATGTAGAAAGTGATTCCAATGTCATACCAGCTAACTTATCGATATCTTTGCAGCTGGCAATCAGCCGCTGACCCCGTATGGTGTTGTGTGCGTGCGCGAGCTATTCCGCTTCCTGATCTCGCTGTGCAACCCGCTGGACAAGCAGAACACGGAGACGATGATGCACATGGGCCTCACGCTGCTCACGGTAGCGCTCGAGATAGGGGCCGACAGCGTCGGCAAATACAACTCGTTCCTCAGCCTGGTCAAAGACGAGCTGTGCCGCAACCTGTTCTCGGTACGTGCCGTTCTCGGTTAGGGCCGGTGTTCCTTGCTCGGAAATAGTAGTTCCGATCAGCGATTCACAGTCGTGACGCTGACAGCCAAAGCACTAGTTGTTCGGTTCGGAAGTTTTTCGTTTGAACGTCGATGTTTGAAGTTGATAACACCGGCCAGGAGAATTAGGAAAGCGGTAGTATTCTTCCAAATTTAGCTTCATTTTTAACGATATTGTCAAACGTCTAACGTTTTTCTTTCATTCTTTTGTTGTACGTGTGCTCTTTTTCCTATACCGACCCAATTAGGATTTCTGCCAAATATAGTCTTCCTGTGTCTTAAATTTACTTTCAAGATTGTAATCTTCAGTTTTGTGTTTTAGTTGCTGAACCTAGAACGTTTGTCAATCTTCGCTGCCGACCTTCAAGTTTCGTTCCTGCTCTTCGAGTCCATGCGAACCCACCTCAAATTCCAACTAGAGCTGTATTTGACTAGACTCATCGATATCGTCATCTCTGACTCGCCCAAAGTCACGTATGAACAGCGAGAGATATCTTTGGGTATGTTCAATGTTCACTCTTTCGGTGAATCACAGTGCATATCACATTATTTAATTTGATACTTTTCTGCATGCAAAAATGATTCTGTTTTATTGAATTTATGAACAATTTCAAAAGAAAATAAGATAAATTAATCCTTAATTTTAAGTACTTCTTTTATCTCCTATCCAGATGCTGTGGTCCAGCTGTGGAGGATCCCCGGCCTAGTCACAGAGCTCTATCTTAATTACGATTGCGACTTATACTGTCCCAATCTGTTTGAAGACTTGACTAAACTTTTGTCCAAGGTAATTTTATGTGTTGATTTGCTATTTTCTGCTATTTCATTAAACCTTGTTAAAAAAAAAAACTCGGCAACCTGACGTTTACCCGTTGCCTCTCCCGCCCCGCAGAATGCATTCCCCGTGTCGGGCGTTTACAACACCCACCTGCTCTCGCTGGATGCGCTGCTGACCATCATCGACTCGATCGAGGGCCACTGCCACAGCCGCATCTCAAGCGAGCGTTCGGGCGATGCGGCGGTGGCGGCGGCGGCGGCCGAAGCCCCCGACCCCGGAAAGTACACCCTGCGCGCCGGCCGCCAACGGGTCTCCGAGAACATTCCCAGCCACGAGCAGCTGATGGCGGTTAAGTGCAAGAAGAAGGTGCGTGGCCACGCAAGGAATTGAATTTGCTTGCGACGATATCTTTTGTTTTCTTTTCTTATAGCATGTGTTATGATGGGCGGTGAAATGTTATAGATCTAGCAGCCAACTTCCAGATAGCTCAGAGGTTAGAACAGGATAGAGGACTGAGGTTCTTATCACTGTCTGGTTATATACCGTGGAAGCAACAAGATTAGCAGTTTGGTTCGATTCCTCGTTAAATTATGTTGCTAGTCAATAACGCCTTGCCGTCAACAGCTTTTGGCATCCGGCACTGAGCATTTCAACTCGAAACCGAAGAAGGGAATCGAGTTCCTGCAAGACCACCACTTGCTGTCGTCGCCGCTGGACCCGCTCGAGGTGGTGCACTTTCTCCGCGAGAACCCGCGCCTCGACAAGAAGCAGATCGGCGAGTACATCTCCAGCCGCAACAACCTGCAAGTGCTCGACTCGTTCGTCAAGTCGTTCGACTTCACCGACACACGGATCGACGAGGCGCTGCGCTTCTACCTGGAGACTTTCCGGCTGCCCGGAGAGTCGCCGCTGATTTCGCTCATCATGGAGCACTTTGCCGAGCACTGGCATGTAAGCGAATTCCGCCCGACTCGAGCTAATAATGCTAACTATTTTTTATTATGATGAAATTTTGAAATAGATTGTTTAAGTTAGCTAGATTATATATATCTAGACTCGAGATATTATTGATTGATGGGAATCACTTAATTGCCAGAAAATCTTTTAAAGAGGAGGAATGCAGAACGACACAACTTATTGATTTGAGATTGTGGTTTATGTGTGATGATGCAGAGAGAAACGTTTCAGTCTTGTTGGAATAGATATTAGCTGAGAAAAAGTTTTCTGCATGAAAGCAACCCCTCAATCTAACTGGGATATTTCTACCTTCTAACGCCTTCTACTAAGTACCTATCACCCAAATTTTAATGCATATATATTAAAGAAAAACTGTATAGCAGCAAAGAAACTGCTCAATCTTCTCCCAAAGCCAACCAACTCCCACTTAATGATTGCAATCAAATTAGCGTATTCTCATACCAGTCACCGCCGTTGTGTTTAGAAATGCAACGGCGAGCCGTTTGCCAACGCGGACGCAGCGTTCACGCTCTCCTACGCCGTCATCATGCTCAACGTGGACCAGCACAACCACAACGTCAAGCGCCAGAACAACCCGATGACCACCGACGAGTTCAAGCGCAACGTCAAGAAGGTGAACGGCGGGCAAGACTTCGATCAGGACATGCTCGACGAGATCTACAACGCGATCAAGAATGATGAGATCGTCATGCCCGCAGAACAGACGGGGCTTGTTCGCGAGAACTACTTGTGGAAGGTGAGTGACTTGACGTAAAGGTGTTGTTTTGGGTTTGAATTTTGAATGGATAAAGATTAAGGGAGGATGTGTACCGATTGTTTGGCAATGACGTGTCTTTGGTTAGGCCGCACAATTGTGCTTCATGCGGAGACTATGTTTCACCAGCAAATAAATTCACTAGTTCACTAGCGCTGAAATGTTAAATTACCCATAACCTAATCTTCATAAATGCCGGATTCTACAGGGCCCCAGCATGCTTGGTGATGATTTGTAGCTAGCTGAACTGGAACCTAGCCCATAAGTGCAGTCTAAATGAAAGTCTCAAGTCTGCAATCTAATCGCCGTGCTTTTCTAGGTGCTGCTACGACGCGGCTCCAGCAAGGATGGCGTGTTCATCCACGCTCCAGACGGCCTGTACAACCACGACCTGTTCTCCCTGATCTGGGGTCCGACCGTTGCCGCCCTCAGCTTCGTCTTCGATAAATCTAATGAGATTGAATCAAACATCTATCACAAGGCCATGTCAGGATTTAGGTAGGTACAACCTCTTACCAGGTATCACCGGTGATACCTGGTATCACCGCATAGTATTGTCTAATACAAGTTGATAATTTAGCAAGGTTTCTTTCCATTTGTTCGGTTGTTGCAATTGTTATTCTCTGGTCTGCAGGAAGTGTGCGATGATCTCGGCCCACTACGGCATGAGCACCGAGTTCGACAACCTGGTGATCTCGCTGTGCAAGTTCACGACGCTGCTTAGCTGCACTGAGTCGCCCGATAACCTTACCATCTCGTTCGGGTCGAACAAGAAGGCGCTGCTCGCCGCCAAAACCCTGTTCAACCTGGCTCATCGCCACGGAGACATCATGCGGGAGGGCTGGAAGAGTATTATGGAGTGCATCCTGACTCTGTACCACTGCAAGCTGCTGCCAACAGCCTTGTTGGAGGTGGGCTCTTGTCGATTAAATACACAGTTTCAATTTGCTCGATTTTTAACACCTAATGTGGAATTTTATTTTATGTAAGATGTCTGACAGAAATACCAAACCTTAATGGCATTTACTTTGTCACTAGGCCAAATACAGAGGGCTTTTCTGAGCGATATAAAATTAAGGAATATTATAAATCCGTCTTGTAAATGTTTTTCAACAGGCCGAAGACTTTATAGATCCAGACGGAAAGATATATTTGATGCGCGAAGAAACACCACTTCAAAAAGCGGAAACTGGTCTTTTCAGTTCACTCTACTCTTACATAGCATCATCAGGTACTATCTATTTTTAAATTTCACAAAATGCATGAGGAAAAAAAATTGAAATGCAATGAAAAAGTGGGACCAGAGATTTGAACTTTGATACCGCATGGTTGTAAAAGGAGGGAATTTACATTTGTTTTTTTCAGAGCCGGCCAGTCAGAAAGTGCCTTCTCCCGAGGACCAGGAGTTCATGCTCGATGCGCAGAACTGCATCAAGGAGTGCCACCTCGAGCAGCTGGTCACCGAGTCCAAGTTCTTGCGGCTGGATTCGCTGCACGAGCTGGTCAAGTCCCTGATACTGGCGTCGCAAGGACCCACAGGACCTGCAGGTGCGTTAATTAGCGCGTTATATTATACGCTTAGTGGCAAGCGATTGAAGTTCCGACCAACAGCTCGTAGAATATAAGTACTTAATCAGGAGGGCCCAATTGAGTTAGTATCTTTGATAAAAGAAAGAACAAGAGCCAATGCTGAAATTCACCAAAAAAGTTGTAATTGTCTTTGCTTTTTTAACCAATGAAAGCAGGGAAATCACATTTGTAGTTTCATAGTCACACTCACAACCCACCTAGATTTTCTAGATGCTGTTTTATTGTTAGTCTTTTCATTAAAATTTTTCAACCTCGATCAATCGTTCTCCTATCCACTGATGACCTCCACCCTCACAATACTTCTGGCTGAACCAAAACCAAAATCAAATACCATAGAAAAATCTTTTGCCAAAACTTTTACAGCAACACGGCTTCTTAGCACTAAATCATGCCGCTCTACCCGGCCATTGAGGCCTGATCTCAGGGCCGACAATCTTTTCCATTCAAAGAAAAACCCCTAAAAACATCCAATAACGGCTCTGGAATCTTTCACGTCGAATTCCACGTACGTTCTCTTCTCCGGCGTAAACCCGCTCTGTCCCGGGCAGGCTCGGTGGGCGGGTCGTACGACGAGGACGCCGCCGTCTTCTTCCTCGAGCTGCTGCTGAAGGTGGTGGTGCAGAACCGCGACCGCGTTACGAGCGTGTGGCAGGCGGTGCGCGACCACGTCTACAGCCTGGTGATGGGCGCGGCGGCGTGCGACCACCACTACCTGATGGAGCGCGCCGTCGTCGGGCTGCTGCGCCTCGCGATACGACTCATGCGCCGCGAGGACATGAGCCCCGTCGTACGTAACGCGTTCTCGCAGAGGACCTAGTCGACCGTGCCCAGGCTTGGTTATACTATTTTCTCGGCTTTGATTTTTGCTGCCAACCCCTCATTCTTATTGAAAAATGATTTTATGCATGTGATTTTATGCATGTGAAATTTCCATTGTTTATATTGAATATTTACATACCTGTCAAGTCAATGTTGACAAAAATAGCTAGATAGCTGTTTCTTTATTGCCAACCATGTCCGCCACAATAAAATCATACGGGATCTTTATAAAACTTGTGGTTATCTGCTGTTAAAAATGGTATGTGTCAAAATGTAGGGGAAAAGATACTAATGAAGTAATTAGAAAAACATAGAGCATGTCACAGTAAATAGGAATAAAACCAAACTACAAAAATCACGGTACATGTATCTTATTAGAAACGAAATATACATCTGAAGATTGGCAAGGGAAAGTTCTGGGTTTCATATCCCTGTCGGGACAAATATTATTCATTACATATTTTATTTCTTAAAACAAAAGAGAAAGCCACTATCATTTTGCCATCGGTGACCTGTACGCCGTGTCGACCAGCGAGCGGTTTAAACGACCGATCGGTAAACCGTCTCTTTGCGCAGGTGCTGCAGTCGCTGCGCATGCTGCTGCTGCTCAAGTCGGCGACGCTGTTCCGCGTGTCGCGCCAGGTCTCGTACGGCCTGCACGAGCTGCTCAAGACGAGCGCGGCCAACATCCACTCAGACACCGACTGGTCCATCATCTTCACGCTGCTCGAGTGCGTCGGCGCCGGCGCGCCCCCGCCCCGCGTGATGGGCGGCGAAGCCCACGCGGCCAGGACCGACCCGACGGTGAGACCGGGGACAGGGATTCTAATACTGCGCTTGCGGGGACGGTGGGGGGACGAGCGGATTTTATTTACCTTGATTGATTGATTATTGGTGTTTTACGACGCACTGTTTTGACAACTGGCCCTTTGGCACTGGTCTATATTGGGATATGTCTTATGGCTGAGCATTATCCTCTGAACCTTCTAAGTCTTAAGCCCCTTTTACACGGGAGAAGTTTTCAACCAAGTCTGGTGCACAAGTCTTCTGTGGAAGACTTGTGCACACAAGTTCCACAAAAGACTTGGGCGACCATTTACATGGGACAAGTTTTCTTGGTTGGACTTTTGTTTAAAGTCAGTTCGGCCTCCCAACAATCAACAAAACGTCGAACGATTCTGATTGGTCAGTTTGACACAAGACTAGTGTCAAAATAGAACATGCTCTAATTTAAAATCTTCCGCGAAAGTCTTGCCTCGACGACTTGTCCCGACTCGTGCCAAATACGTTTTGAGACAAGTTTCTGTTTTCACGGCCCAAGTTTTCTTCTGCAGGAGACTTCTGCACCAGACTTGGTTGAAAACTTCTCCCGTGTAAAAGGGGCTTTAACTTAGATTTGATACCTTCTTATCCAATTAAATTTTAAATTTTTTTTTTTGGTCAGAAACTGTTAGTTTCCTGGTGGAGCTTACTACATCAGTTAGCATTATTGACGGTGGGTTAGCGAAGCAGGAAAAATAGGCGACCAAACAGCCATACGAACCTCGGATCTTCCTCTTGTTATTTTTTTAAGCTCTTGCTTGCCAAGCCAACCACATACATACCTACCTAGTATCATTTGACAAAACTTCCCAGATTGATTGATTAATGGTGTTTAACGACGCACTGTTTTTGACAACTGGCCCTTTGGCACTGGTCTAATGGCGTCGGTGAATGAAATGGTGATGATGAGGGTGATGATGAACCTAACCTAGCCTAGAAGGGAGAAGGGGAAACCCGGTGCCAAGCACCAGGGGGACCACCGGCTTTACATCCCTTCCGAAGGACGGTACAACTCGAACAATAGTTCCTCCACTAATCCGTGCTGCCGAGAGGTTGATAAGCAAGGCGAGTGAAGTTGTCGTACTAACTTCAAACCCTCCAACCTCTCTCCCAAACAGAACTGATCATGTGCATGATGGTCACCCATTAAACACCTGACTCAGCGCGATGTTGCTTAATTTCGGTGATCTCACAAGAACTGGTGTTTCCAACATGCCGAACTGTTTGGTATAGCTCGTGGGCTGCAAGGTTACAAGCAAAATGCAAACATGGAAAGCACACGTTCAACAAATCTCAATGTCTGGCTTTTGGAGACTATTATTAGAAAAAAGGCAATAGAAAAGGAGCATCATAGTATTTTAAATGGTCATCTTCATGTGAAATCAAATTAAATAAGTAGATAGCCAAATGCACATGAGAAAAATGCTGAAATAAATTTAAAATCCTCATTATCTTTCTCATTATCTCATCAGTCATCACTCATCACTCATCACTCATCACTTATATTATCCATCACTTTCTTTTAGATTCATGTCTATCCTAATCTTAGGTAGCATATTAGTTTTCATTATCAGTTGAAACTTGAATTAGTGTAAAAAATGCAGACAATGCCGACAATAGGCGTTATCAATAGGGGATAGGCATAGGCGATATTGATAGGGTTATCAATTGGCGTGACTGCAAGGAAAAGATTAAATAATTAAAATCTTCTGTTGACAATCCACCGATTAGGGCTTTCAGAATCCCTGAATTTAATGTACCATTTCAATGGATTGTTGAAATCTTCTTAAGTCAGAGATCCTCTCTGGACTAACAGTAGAATCTGCCATGTTTTTTCCATCTGCAAGTGAACCTGCCTTACCTCAGTGCCATTAATTTTTTAATAAGGGTATAAATATTAGATGCAGTCCGATAGCAATCTTCTAAATATGTTCCAACTTCAGATACATGATTTCAATATATTCACACATAAATGTGTTGTGCACCATATGAATCATGATGGTAAATGATCAACAAATGTTGCAGCTTTTTAACAGTTTTTAATAACATTCGTCATCTTAACTTAACTGTAAAAAATTCAAATAGACATAGAACGGAAAGAACTACGTTGTTGATCTGTGGGAAATGCGCGACGATTGACTGGTGTTGTCGGCAGGCGACGGCCAAGTCGGACAGCGAGCTGGCGGCGGAAGACGCGGACAGCGGCGTCGGAACCGAGCGCGGCTACACGTCGGACTCGGAGCTGAGTCGCGCGGGCTCCGCGTCTCGCCAGGCGGCCGCCTCGCGACCCATCAGCCCCGAGGTCACCGGGGGCAGCGGCGGCGGATGGATACTGGTGGGTGGGCGGCGCGGTGCCATTCGCTGCATCGCAAATAGCTTGTAGTAATCGTTTAGCTATAGTGCGTTGTGGAAATTGGTTGTGGTTCTCAAGATGGTGTTTATTAGGGCGAGCGGAATGAGTAGATGTTAGGTTAGGCCAGAGGATAGGAGTCCACACCACAGTAGCATATTATTGTTCCAAAAATATTTCAAGAAAACACGGCGGCAAGACAATGCTGTGCTCATGTCAACATCAATTGCATTTCCCAAACCCATCTGTCATCTAAGGCAACATTCGGCGGGTTTATTCACATCACGTCTACAAGAGCGCTCCTGATTGACTACGATATTTACAAGCTAACTGCTTGTAAATAGCGCTGAGTCTCTACCCTCCTTCAAACTCGACGGTCATAGGTCACGTTGCTTTTAAACAATAAAGTCTCTATTGTTGCATATGTTTTTGTATTTAACTAAGAGAGAAAAATGACGTCAGATACCCACTGGACGTACAACCAGTTTGAAAAAAAAATTGGCTCTGCTTATTAACCAATGAAGATACGGCAGTCACAACCCGAAGTGCTTTACCTAGCTTTACCGAGTGGGCATCGTGACGTCACTTTGATAGAAATTTGGTTGTATGGAAAAGGTGTATTGACGATGGTAATATTAAGGTTACATAACCAAAATGCCGATGGTCTGTCCTGCCCGTTAGGTTGGACCCGAGGGCGAGATCCAGCCGGTGTCGAAGCGTTCCGGGCCGCAGAACCAGTTCAGCATCGTGCACGAACGCGAGCTGCTGGAGCACGACCCGTTCGGGCTGGTCAAGTGCTGCGAGGCGGTGGCGTTCCTCGTGCGCGACGTCGCCCACATCACGCCGTACAACTTCGAGAACTGTGTGCACTGCATTCGCACGTTTGTTGAAGCCAGCCTCAACGGCAGTGAGTATGCCTCGCGGTCTGTCGAAATCCGCGGGATCCTTGTTCTGTCGGGTCTCTGTGTTGGGATCGATATTGTGGTAATGTTGCGATCGCAACATTTTGATATTCATAGACTAGCAAATATGTACTCTATGGCTATTATTCGTTATGTAATATCGGGTCTCTATTGTTGCATATGTGTTATTTTTTTCTTTTTACTGTTGGACAGTAGCAAAATCAGACTTTATATAATCTCAGCGCAGTTCCTATTTCCTGAATTAATAATTTCCACGCCATCTGGGAAACAAACCCCAATCTCCACCTTTTCCAAATGTTGCTCAAGACTTGGGAGCTTTGTGGGCACCATGGAAATCAAGATATTTCATTGAAGTCAATTTGATTTAGAAATATCATGCATAGCAGCTGTATATTTCTATGATCCAAACTCTAAAGCAAATGCTTGGCCACTTTTCTTATCCCCTGGTCAAGAGCTATGCTGATTTAATTTTAGTTACCGTAAGCGCTACAAGCGCCCACCGAATGCATTGACTTTTGCAATGATTCGATAATGATTTCCAGAGACTTTGGTTGAGTTGATAGTTTCAAATTCGTGCTCTGATGCTCTCAAACTCGTCCCATCACAGCACGACTGTGAAACCATCAACTACGACTTTTGCAATTCCTATCGAGTAAAACCGCTCGTCCTCCCGCCAGCCGACAAGCGGGGCGCCCGCAAGCCAGCGTCCAGCCCGAAGGACAAGCCCCGCAAGAAGACCTCCACCGGTCGGCGGACGCGCGACGAGACGGCAGCAGGCCGTTCGCGCAGCCCGCAGCCGGGCGGCAATCCGTACGATGCGGACGAGAGCGACCCGGAGGAAGTGCCCGGCAGCTACCCGCAGATCTCGATCCAGCTGCTCGACCTTATGCACACGCTGCACACGCGCACCGCTCAGATCTTCAAGTGGTGGGCCGAGGAGAACGGCGACAGCGCCGACTTCACGTCGCTCTGGGCGCAGGGCTGGTGCCCGCTGCTGCAGGGCATCGCTCGGCTGTGTTGCGACTCGCGCAGACAGGTTAGCGGGCGGTGGGGTTCGGGGCGGGAGGCTCGGCTAGGCTGGCATAACTCCTGTTTGGCTTTTACATTGCTTTTAAATTTACTAAGGAACTGAACCCGCCAGGGTTTGCTTGTTATTCGGAGCAACTTCCAGATCCCCAAATAAAAAAATTAAATTGGTTTGCTGTAGTGAATAATTCAGCCATTATATCTGTTTCCAACATGATTTCTACTCAGAAATAGATATTTGCTCAAACCTTCAAAACTGTATATATTTTTTTAGACTGGCTAAAAAGTTAAAATTGCTTTGTTATAGCATCAAAACCACAAAGAAATTAACTTTTGAGGTGTATTGCATTTGCATCCCCCACCTCCCTTCAAAAAAAGATTGTAAGAAATGTCAGCTTTGAAAATGCGTGAAATCGGTTAGTAGCTAAGGTCTTCTCGGGACAGCCAAGACGCTTACTCGAGGGATGACCATACATACCATATAGAGGGAGGGGTGTAAAAGGAATCGGGGTGATAGACCTCATCAAGAGGTTACCACCTCTCCAAATACTGTTTCTTGATTGACAGGTGCGAATGAGCGCCATCACATACCTGCAGCGAGCGTTGCTGGTTCATGACCTTCAGACGCTTTCTGCTCCCGAATGGGAGGCCTGCTTCAACAAGGTGACACTATATTGCATATTAATACCTTAAAAATTTATAAAAACCGTCGCTTAATTTCATAATGAGCAGGTGCTACGTAAGCCGGTGCGTTCCCAAGCCATCTGAAGGTACTCATAGAAAGGTGCGCGTCGCATTGCCGCAGGTGCTGTTCCCGCTGCTGGGCAAGCTGCTGGAGCCGATCAGCCCGCAGGACCCCGTCGGACTCGAGGAGACCCGGATGCGCGCGGCCACCGTGCTGGCCAAGGTGTTCCTGCACCACCTGACCCCGTTGCAAACGCTACCCACGTTCACCGCCCTCTGGCTCACCATCCTCGACTTCATGGACAAGTACATGCACGCCGACCGCAGCGACCTGCTGGTGAGTACGCCGTACGACGTTCACCGTTTGCGCTCGCGTGCTTTCGGCAGCTGCGTCGGAGTTGTGAGATTTGGGGTTGAAAAATGGCCGGGGAATGAGGTAGAAGGCTCACCGAGGGGAAAGGTGGCAGATGTGTGGGGCAGAGAACAATTTGGCTATGTTTCAAATAATGAGTTGGATAATTGTGTAGAAAAGTAGTGAACTTTGTGTACATGCCTTCTGTTCTCTTCAACAGCATTTTCTTACTTTCTTAAGACTCGTGTTTTTCCTAATCTTAGTAATTTAGTTTTCAGAAATTGGCACTCAAGTTTAGACCAGCAGCAGCTTTGAAAAACGTCGGGAGAAGTTTGAGTTTGAGACTTAGCATTCTATACCCAGTTAAATAGTTTTTCTACAAAGCGTTTTCTTTGTTTGATTTATTACAGTTTTTTTTCATTATTGCGTACTTACTTTGCCTGTTATTGCTTGTTTACCGTGTTTAGTACGAAGCCATCCCGGAGTCGTTGAAGAACATGCTGCTCGTGATGGACTCGGCAAATGTTTTCTCCGACACGGAGGGCTACTCGCAGCTGTGGACCATCACGTGGGACCGCATCAACACGTTCCTTCCTAGCCTGAAGGACGACCTCTTCAAGTCACATCCTTCAGGTGAGAGCCGATTTGGAGACACAGATTCTGTTAGCTTGGTGGTACATGTATTAATTCTATAATTAAAGTCATTTTCATTTGGTAATGTCCCCCGACAAAGGGATCCAGTACAATTAAGTTTTGTTGATTTTCCAAGAGGGTGCTGTGCATGTATTATCCAAAGAAAATTGTAGACCTGTTCAGCTTTGTGGGCAATTCACCATGTGCCATATTCTTTCTCTAGTGGAAGCTCAAGCTCGACTGAACGGGCAAGAATGCCAGCCGCCATCCCCGAACAAACCTCCGGCTCCTGCTGCTGTTGAGGCTGCGACTTCGGAGGCTCCAATGCCGGCGGCGGTTGAATTGCCTCAGCTGCCTCAGGGTCCACCTGCTGATGTGGATGGCTCACTGCCCACCAACGCAACGGTCCAGCCTTCTGCCACAGTGGGTCAACCCAGTGCAAACCCCATATTCACACACATCGGACAGATGGGTCACCAGGTATTGCACAGCAACAGCATGGATATCTTGTAGTAAGAGGAGGCTGAACAGTTTGTTAAACTGGGATTTTCAAACACCTTATGGATGCAGGATAAATAATTTAATAGCAATTGCTAATTGCTATAAAGAAAACTACTTCACCCTTGAAATCTTAACTTGGTCTATGCTTTAGTCTGTCATGAATATGCAAAGCAAATATTTTTTTTCTCTGGTCCAAGTTGAAATTAAGTATTTGTTTGCTTCACATTCAATTACAATTTTCTGATACAAAATAATTACCAGGATACAAATCTGGGACTCCTTGCTTTCTCATTTTTATTTACTTTCCAAATTCACATCATACAAACTAGGAACTAATTGTTATTGAATCTTGCAGATGATGTCGACACCAATAAGGCCACAACCTCAGATGAGCTTTCCGCAGACATATTCACTGCCCAGTCCAACATCAACTGAATCCATGTACCCACCCCAGCAACCAGAACAATTTTACACGCCCTCCACTCTTCAGCATTTTGCTCCTAACAGCCACCCTTCACCGACTAATCAACCGTTTCCCGTTACCAACCATTCCTCACCAACCAACCAATTAATTCCCACAACCAGTCTTTCTTCTCCATACAGCCCATACCCTCCGACCGCTAGCCCAGCCGTGCCATTGTTTGCCAGCTTTGCAAGCAGCTTCGACTTGAACGTTGAGCCATCCTCGACGCAAGAAGGCTCGGCGACAGGATCAAACATTCCGTCGCACTACTTCTATCGGCAGGAACCGCAACGGGCCCCGCTGTTTCACGCCACACAGCCGCCGCAGATGTTTAGCGCCGTGCCAATTTCCAGCCCATCCATAACGTCGGGCAATGTCATCATGGCAAACACTGGTCCAGAGCAGTAGTTACATAGCAGCATGCAGAGTAGGTTGATGTTAATTGTTTTTAAATCTATGAAATGGATGTATTTTATGACCATGTGCTATGTGCAAATTATTTAATATTTATTTAAGCATATATTGGGATATATATATATATATTTAGGAGGTAGGAAATTATAGCTATTTACTATACCAATCCTATACAATAAAATATTACCAGATTATTTCAAGTCTTTACCTGTGATTTTAATCCATTTTTCATCTGCAAGGGTGTCCTTCCCAACATCTGAGATCAATAGAAATTATTTAGAAATGAGTATGACCTATCTTTTGGGAGTGTGATTGATTCAGGTTCCTTGCTAGTCAAATAAATGTTAGTTTACTGTGCACAATAACCATTTAGTATTTATTGATTTATTTCATTACTTCATGATCAAACTGCCTAGATTAAAATAAAAACTTTTAAAGCATAGCTCACACATATAAACTTACAATACAACTGTGAGTCTAAGTTTTCCATGTTCATGTAACCTTAATATTCAAGGCACACAATTACAAAAGTCAGTCAGGACAGCTTCATCATCACATTGGTTGCAAATGCAACACAAACTAACAAAACTCCAAGACTATTTTTAAAAAATTCTAAGTACTCGACCAGGATGGTGGTATGTAAACAGCATTAAATATGCATGATTCAGTCAATCTTATAAATCTAAAGAACATAGTTTAAATATCATATACTAATAATTACTAATCAACTCATTAATTGCAGTGTCCTCTCACAGGGGAGTAGACACTGCAATTAGCCATGGTGCAAAAAACTCACATGAGATAAGTTGAGAACTACTGATTTTTGGTTATTCCAGCAGATTCAGACATTGAGAAAGAATCAAATATTACAAAACATAAAAGCTACTATGATCTTAAACATCTAATGACTACTTATTACACAACAAGCATATTGGTTATATATATATAAGATAAACAATGCTAGGAATTTTACAGGAATCATCACAAAACCTGCAAAAAAAGCTAACAGTTGAGCATTGTCTACTGGGCTACAAAAAATCTGGCAAAGAATGAGCAGTTTGGTTGCCAAAATCTAATTTTGTCAGCTAAGCCAAACACCTCTCCCAAACTGCAATAAATGATATATACTGCCTCCATTTTTTGAATAATTTCCTGAACTCAAGTCACATTTAACATTAAACCATGAAAAAAATTGCGGTGGGAAATATGTTTTAGTATTTGACATTATATCTGTCGAAATGAAAAAAAAACATTAATATTTTATCAAAATTCTTGGAGAGATGATTCTTAGTAATTGACAAGTATAAAGCAAATATTGGTTCTGGAATAACACAAATTACGAAGGTATGTCATCAACAATTTAACCAATATGAATTACCAATTATATTTTTATCTATCTAAATAACAGTGCTTTTACTTTATATTCCTAGTCATGACTCAAAATCTAATTTGTTGAGCAGAAGATTATACTATGTGTAGATACCCGTGTAGTATTTTTAGAACAGTTATGTGCATTTGGCACAAACTTGAAACTGGCAAGATTTCTGTCAGTAGACCATAGCAACCAAGCTCACTGGCCCTTTAGAACAATGTCAATTTACAAAATCTGGTGGTATCCAGCAATAACATATATCTTTGGACAGAAAATAGGCCAACCTTAGTAAGTATACATATTTACAAAAAACAGAAAACCATTGGATTGATTTTGATGTTGAAAGCTGGTCATCATTGAAACTTTTAATGCCAGAAAATGGGCAAGCAACTTTTAGATCCTTTATGTCAATAATGGGAAGACATCTTAATTTTAATTTATTAGCAATTAGCTTTAGGGCATTTTAAATGAGTTATTAAACTTTAAGAGGGAAGGTCAGGGTCGTTATAATCCCACAATGCCTAGATCCATGGTACAAACTTTGATTTTGAGAAGTAAACAAAGATTTAAATTATTTTGTTCTTTTACTGTTGGCTGAAGTCAAAAGCTAAAAATACTATACAAGAAATTTAATTGAGCTGGATTTATCAAATCAGTGAAGGTGAACATTATCTACATTTTACCTCAAGACAGTTGCCCATTTTTCCAACTGGCACTAGCAGCTATCGATACTTGCTCGTTTCTTTGAAGATTTGCAGCGCCACGCTGATTTCGATGAGGGATGCAGCAAAGGAGTTGTAGTACTTTTCTGGCTCTTCTTCTAAACCAGGCGGCGACAGTAGTAGCCCAGCATCCGGCACCTCTCGCAGAGGTGTTGGGGGTGGACTTTCGACTGATCGCTGCAGTCCAGGCCGTCTGGTTTTTCTAGCGGTCTCTGGAGATTCATTCACATACTTTGATGTATGCGTGGAGAAAGGCTTGGATTAGTTATTGTTATTCACACACAATCACAAACAAACAAAAACAGTTAATTGTGTTATGGGAAAATCAATGTCTTAAAGGGTGACTGTCAATTGACAACTATGTTCCCAAGGCAAAATAACTGTTGGGGATTTTGGTCTCAAGATTGACATGAATACATTCATGAATTAGCTTTCCATTGGGTGTTGGTAAGTAGGTACCAAAACTGTTAAAAATCAATGCGGTCAAACCCATGCAGTTACAGATTCAATGCAAGTCTGTCTTTTTACCTGCTTGTGTGGATACACTGGAATGGGACACTTGATGCAACACTGTGCCATGTTTGCCCACGAATTGCCGCTCATCCACTTCCTCTTACACTTCGGGCACTTGAACTCGCCGAAGCATCGCTTCTTGCCCTGGTAGGGCGTGAGTCCATCTCCTTTCGGTCGCGCCTGAAATTAGAATTACAATTACAAATAAGGAATTAAGAATTTAAATTTAACTTCAAATGAAATTAGATAGCTAGGTTTCAGCATGTCGCAGTTGCGTTACAATTGGGTTTGAGGATTTTTATTTTCAATTTTTTCAATTTTTAAATTTAGATTTGAGGGAAAAAAAATAATTATGAAGTACCTGTACGCAGTCTTTAATGAAGTGCCCTTTGGTGTAGCACAAGTGGCACAAATAATTGTGAGGTGGCTGCTTTTTGGTGATGTTCAATTTTTGGAGCTCATCAGCAAGGAAGTCCGCTAGAACAAAAAATAAATATGTTAAATTTGTAAGACGTGATAAATATTTTCCAAAATAACTGAAACCATAATGTAGGAATACATAGTACTTTCTTTGAGAGCAAAAGCATCTCCGAAATTTGGACAAGGTCATATTGAGCCTTAAAAACCAGACAAAATTTTCAACCAGCTTGGCTAAATTTTAGCAAGAATTACTCACTTTCAGAAAACACGGGATTTTTCCCCCATTAATGAATTATATCACAAAAATTTTAACTGTCCTAACTAGAAAGATTTTAAAAATTCTGTTCAAATTTTGAGTGCAACTAATCAATTTGGCAAAGAATCTTACTTTCACACTGCTGCTGTTGTTGCTGCTGCTGTTGCTGCTGCTGCTGTTGGTTGTAGGAGTACCAAATTGAATATGGCAAAGGCTGCATTATAGTTGGGTGCATACTCTGGAAAATAACAAAACGCATTATTAAAGATAAATATTTCTTAAATATGCACTATTCAACCAAAAGGAAGAATCACTACCAAGGAAAAATGGCGTGTTTGCCCAAAAGAGTTGCATCTGACTTGGATGAAATCCCATGGATATTGCTGGGATAACATGTGTACAGTGATGAAGCCATGCGAACTTGTCAAGTATTATACACTAGTTCTTTCGAGTCCGATTTTGTTTGAGATCAAAGTTCAGAAAACATAAAATAAATAATAACTAAATGAATTGGTTCCCATCAGTATTCAGTAACAAGAACCAATAATTAGTATCAGGGTATCATGAGTATTTACGAGTACTCATAAAAAGAACTTGGACTTGCACTCTTTTAAATTAATCTCGTCGTAATGTTCACAGGAAACGGTAGCTTACGCTAAGCTACTTAAGCTAGAAATCTCAACATGCATATGATGCAAACGTAGTACTTATAACAATAACATTTTCGCAACACTTCATTAGAAAAGACCATCACCAATGTTGGCGTCATTAGCCGTCCCCACAGAATAAGATCTAAAAAATGTGATGAGACCAAAATCTTCATCATTTGTGGAACTACGAAATAAGCAAAGCGCCGTGCGATTCTATTTTCAAAATCCGAGTGTGATAATTCGATCCTACCTCAGAATCAATTAAAAAGAATAACAGTTGGTGAAAAAGCGCCCTGCTACCGGTAAGCACATCTTCATCATATTGGTGGTAGAAACCTTTGGTAGAAACCGACTACTGAGCTTATCGAGAATGAGAGCCCTAGTTCAAAGCAATCGGACTTAGCCGACAAGAACGGTCGCCTATTAATAAACAAAACAGCTGAGCATTGGCACCGCTTCAACGTTGTATGCTTGACGATCCAACAAATCGCGAATGAATATAAGACATCTCTTCGCAATTACACACGGATCTCTGCCACGATATGATAGTCGTCGTACAGGGCCACAATCGCTGGCCACTGTAGCAGACGGGTCGCAGCGGGCTAATTTTAGCTAACTTCAAGCGACAGAAATCGTATCACGCCGTCGCGTCGCTAAGAGAATTTGAAGACCCGATCACGAAGTAATAGGTGTCCTACCATTGTAATCGATTGTCAAGATTCAAATAAATGTTTGGAAATTCAGTGGTCATTCAATTGAACTAGAGTTGATAAATTGAAGTAGGTAGGTAGGTACGTACCCCTACCAAGCAAATAAAATAAAACTTGATCAACTTATGTGATACATGTTTGACTTATATTTGTTAAAATAATATTTTCTTTCAATAATAGAACAGGTAATATCTAATCTTCTAATTATTGATTAATATAATAAACGTAACTCACCTCTTCTGACGGGAAAAGCGACGGCATTCTGGCTCGGATACTCGGAAAGTGTTGCTGTCGCGTGTGCTTCGTCTGATGCTCTGATCGCTCTCCTTGAGTAACAAGTCTGTGAGCAGGGCCCAGCTTCCCTGAAGACGATGGGCAGACACCTCCGACAGCAGGCAGCCAATAAAGCGCGCTCGTACCTTTTCTTGACCAATCGCGGCGTTTCAAGCCCCAAATTTCCAACGGTACCTCTTTGTTGCCGTTTTCTTGAGACCAGCCCTAATGGTGGTGGTGGAGGTGACATGGTGGTGGTGGTGGTGGTGGTAATGGAGGTTATCTTCTGTAATGCTACATAAAATCATGGAGGTATATATGATAAAATTATACTTTCAGTTTGTAAACTAAAATGTTTTCCCTGGATGTTCGACTTTTCCTAGATTATTCTGTCAAGGGTTATGATTTGTTTGGCAAGCAGATTGTTTCTTGATAGTACCAATTCTTGTTGGCATTTAGGGTAACCCTGCTTTAGGGTAACCCTGCTTTAGGGTAACCCTGCTTTAGGGTAACTAATAGTTGATGAGAAGAAAAGTCTCCGGAGTTTATATTTCTCGTTCACTATATCAATCATGGATATTGCTGTGAAAAGTTACCGTTCTTGCCAAAATCGTTTTGTGGGTAATCATTTTTATTTCGTTCACGAATTGGCGAGAACTTCAAGCGTCATTCTTATATTACATTCTGAAATTAAAATTTCGCGAATCGGAATACGCATAAGATGTAACGATGTCAGCATAGCGATCACATCTAAAAGCCTACTTTAAATTATCTTAGCGTCAGAAAGGTGTCTTCAGGATAAACCAAATTTCCAGTTTTAGCCGAAAATGCAGACATTCGCATAAAAGCAGTTAGTTTCCCATAAAAAATAATCCTAATATTTTTGAATAAAAATCAGTGTGTAGAAAAAGTGTTCTACTCGTAAAATCGTGATGCTAAGTTTAATTGAGATCTGATGGAATATAATGCTTCTACGTGAGAAGACAGAGCAGCGTTGTTTTTGTTTTCAATAACCACAAAAAAGTACCAAATTCAAGATTTTGTTTGAGAATAAAGTAATTTTGGCATTGCGAATCAGAATTTTTTCCAGATAATATCCACTGTATTCTTATTCAAATATCACATTTTTTGTGTTGTATCTATGTTTTCGTTAATTGGATTTAGATGCAATTGTGATATTGAGTCCTCTTTCCTGATCTTCCTGCTGAGTCTAGATCCATGCCTTATTCTGAGGCAAATCGTATAGATTGCGTAAAAGCATGCCAGCGTTGACACTCGTAAATTTTAAATTACAACTTCATGGTGGATGCTGGGTGGGAGAATTTCTACTCAATGACATTGATTTAAAACTGTTTTTTTCTATTCAATTCTAAAGAATTGGGTTGGAAAGCAAACGCACTTAAATGTAAAATGAATTCTTATTTAAAAATTGCTACGAAATCAATAGGGACATGTTGGTGTTGTAGAAAATAGTCATGCGAGATCACAATTCTTACGAAGTGATGCATGCGAAAGAAACCTATCGCTTATTGGATTTGGAGAATGGGAAACACACAGTTCACAAAAAAATATCTTCAGTCAGTGAAATAACTCATAATGTATTAGAACATGAGTTCAAAGTAGCCCGTTTCTGCACGATCAGATAGTGCGCATCAGAGTCAGAGGTGTAATCATCACTCAACATACTTCTTCATTGCGGCACTGTCCTGCAAAGCAAAGCAACCCCTTTGCTCAATTGTTCGCACAATGATCGGCAAGCGCCAAAGAACCATCCGTACCTGACAATCTGCGGAAAGAGTATTGACGGACTGCTCATGGTCATACTAGTCATACTACCGGTACCTACCCAGTTAAAACATCTTCGATCGTAGAGATAAGATTTCGCCGACAGAGAATTGCCGGTTGAAAAAACCCCCATCAACTCAACAAAACGTCTCACTTTCTTCAGAGTATGACAGATCAGTCGCACTGCAAATGCCGACCGATGGTCATAGCGATCCTCTAGACAAACCAGGTAGTCACAGGTAGACAGACTGACGCCAAAAAATGTTCTCCTCTCATTCATGGGTAAGAACTTCAGGCTGCATGGTGCGGGGACGAAAGCAAAATCTAATTACATTTGCCTTGTCGGCTGTAAGCGGCACGAAAGAAAGTCAGTCAGGATAACTTTGAGTAAGGGGACACTTTGACCTCTTAGTCTGAGGATTGAGAATTTCCTATAGCAACACTAATGTACAAGATTGGTTTCCTCACGTGTCAGCTCAATGCAAGTTATGATCCCCATACAGGGTGGCCAAGGGGCCATGTGGCTCACATCGTGAATCGACGCAAACTCTAGTTTGGTTTCCAACAGAAAATTGGACTACACTGCGTTCTTGCTTTTTCAAGCAGATGACAAAAAAACCTATAGACTCATAAAAGACTCTTTAAAAGACTCATAAATTGGGAAATACTTATCTGTATTTTGTCAGCGTCAGAGAGTGAGGCCTTACAACGCATTTATAATTCAGAAAAGCAGAAAATTCAGAAAATATTGACCGCATTTCCATGAATCTGAAAATCGCAAAAAAAATTGTCGAAAATAAACCACCCATTCAAAATAGCGCACAGGATTACTTCGATCGATGTTATTGATAAACTTAATTCCCCCTCCACAATCTTCTCCTAGCGCCTTCTATTGATCATTCTGTCATCGTGATTTAGTATTTGGTGGCAGTGCGCAGGTTTGATTGCCTACCGCTATAAAGCAACCTGTACAAGTACAGGCTTCCAAACACGGCGACGTTGAGAGCGTGTCCTGTCCTCGAAGGTGCAGGTAGTAGCATGTGGTGCGGTACGCGTGCCGACACCCACGACAAGGGTTCGTTCTCGTCGGTTTGAAAGGTAGCAACAATCGCAACTGACACCACCTGGCGATTCATGGAACCACCAGGAAGCGACGCCGAAGTGTGAGTGAATTTTACGCGATTTTTTATATCCAACTTATTCGCGAACGCTTTGAGCGGTATCAAGGTGAAGCCTGGTGTGTCTTTATTATAATGTTGCTGCTTTGATGTATCGCAGCATGCATTGTTTGTCAAATCGATTTAACAAAGTTTACCTACACGAGAATTGAATTCATGGGCACGTGACAGTGCCATGATGTCAATGAGGGATGGCAACTGGCTCTTCTTAGGAAATGGATGTTGGCACGACGTGCCTTTTATGGTTGGATTAACTTCGGTTCCTCACGAGCACTCCGTGGCTCGAGATAAAGATGATTAAAAATACATCCAATAACCACGTTATTTTCTCCTCTCTGTCGATATTGATTACTCTCTTTAATAAGCTGACAATAGACGCGAACAAATAGGCTAATTTGCACCCTTCCTCTGGTAAATTATGACACCCCAGAGTCCAGACCATTTTTGGACAAATCTTCGGGTTGGCAACAAAGCGTTTTATCATGTTTTATTGCTGCGTGTCCTCCGATTTTGACGCGCCGACCCTGCCGTTCGACGTGGTTGCAAATGCAATCATTTTAGTGTTCTATTGTGACACATAGTTAATTATATTATAACATTATTTGCTGTTTTATCAACTAGAAAATCTGGGACCGATTGGCTAGTTTTCAAAGAAACACATGAAATTG
This sequence comes from Nemurella pictetii, assembly GCA_921293315.2. Lineage (NCBI taxonomy): Eukaryota > Metazoa > Arthropoda > Insecta > Plecoptera > Nemouridae > Nemurella > Nemurella pictetii. The sequence continues at coordinate 8,723,095 of OV121115.1, read as the reverse complement.
TTCAACATATTCAAGGAGTTAGCGTTAGCTTTTAATTTGACTGGCTGACAACTTGCCTTGACTAAATTATACGTTGATTGTGAGTGTGGGCTGGTTGCGTAACTTTTTGTGGACGGATACAATTGCGATTCAGTCAAGAAATCGATTAATGGTGACTCCGTAATTTGATGGAGTCACTTTAATTGTGCACTGAGGGTTCAATATCAATCTCACGCCACCATCTATCGGCGGATTAAAGTTTTTTAAATTAAACTCTTTCTAAATATCGAATTCCCAGCTCACCTGATACCAGCCATTCAGAATCACCATACCATCAGTATCATACCATTCAGTATCTATTATGTGACATTCCAAGACTAAGCCCATAAAAATACTTATTGCACATTGTTCATATTCCTCTCCGGTGAAGTCTATAAAGTTCCCCCCAGGCCCCAAATACTAAAAACATAATGATTGATGCGAGTAGTATAAGAAGCTACAATCATTTATTATATGAATCAATATCTTCTTCGCAACCCTATGGTATCGATTAGTAAAAGTCGTAAAGAGAATGTTGACCGCTCAAAGGGCTTTTGCTTGGGTCACTCGACTACAATGGGCCGAAAGGCACGCGATGACCACCCTCTTCATACCCTTCCGAGGCCGATGACCGGCGACGCTAAACATGAAAGCATAAGGGTGGTTCAAAACACACGTGCTGGATTGTCAATGCCTTTAGCGGCACAAAACATGATCATAATTGTTACCAGTTACCATCTAGCTGTCAGCCAAGGAGTTTTCGTCGCTTTTGGAAGCACTTTGCAAACGAACACCTGCTACTTGCTAGGGATTATGAAACTTCAGTTCGAAGAACGCAGAAACAGTGTTGTCCATAAATCCAGTTGTATAGATCCTCTTCGGCAGCCACTTGCCGCGAAAAACCGACAAGTTTTCTTTTCTGATTTGCGGCAATAAAAAGCCGAACATTGAACATATTTTTACTCTCGGGTCTTAAGCCTCAATGGAAGATATGAATTTGACAAAAGATAAAAAACAACAATAGTTATTCAATCCTACACCACACATGCGCATTTTCAGTAGCAGCTGGCTAGGAATAGGATAGCAGATAAAATTCTGCGTAGTTGTAACGAAGCAATGTGCGTCCGCTGATTTGATAACTTAGCTCAGATACAATGAAGTTTATTACTTGGGATAAGGCAAACACAACGCTGCATCCCATTGAATTATCATTTCAAATCTCAAGCACACCATAATAAAGATGTCATGTCTGCATTTTGAAATAAATCTGTCACTATGTTACACTCATCTGTTCATAGTTGTTTGGCGAAGGAGCTATATGGTTACGCATCCGCTATCGTAAATGCTGAAATACTTGTCAGCAAAATTCAAAAGGAGCAAGCTCTGGAGCAGCAAGCTTTGTCTGTAAATACTTTTTTGGCGGCACAAAACAGCGATGAACAGTAATGTTGTGGAAGGAGAAGCACACAGATGCAGAAATTCAATTTTATGGACGGATATTGGGGATTATATAAACATTCTCAACTCTCAACTCTGAAAAGAGAACAAATACGCAGAAAGAACAACATGGATTACACCACTTGTAGAAATCTCGCGTCAACATTTCCATGTTTGAAAGCAAAACGTTATATTTCTTCATAGCTCAGAAAAATATCATGCTTATTGTGGTAGCAAGGTGGGCGACGAATATCAAAATCCTGAAAAGTTTGTGATCAATGACGTAGTCGCATCAGTGCCTGTCACACAGCGGGACAACGCAATATTATTATTAATATCGTTTATTACATTGTGGTGGGGCACTAGTTCGTATCCAAATTGAATTTGATATTGCGTCCCTCCGTGAAGTCTGTAGGGTAGACATGAAAGTAGACGCATTATTTTTCAAAATAAATTAGTTCGTTTTTCGTTAGTAGATAAACGTAGATATTATTCTGGTTTTTGTGACATTTTGCTGTTACGTGGGGCTGGCAGGGAAATCGGGTCACTCGCAATTGCATGTCAGGGTCACTCTGCTAACAATGCATTTTCTTTGCCATGCTATATCGTGGGCGGACGGTCGAACTCAAAGAGCATTCTGCATTGCATTTTGTGCATTGAAAATAAGAAACAAGATGCTGATATCACTGATATGTTGCGATCTAGCGTGTCGTTGGGAAGACCGAAGAGTTTACTTTGAAACAGTTTTGCACAATTTAAAATTCGTCGCACTAAAATATTATGTTTGGCTGCCTTTGTCGAACATAAACATCGTGGTAACTTGGTTACATTGACAAATTCCAAGGAAAATCTGATCATGACATTGAAAATCATAGCCCATACCGTGGTGTCACCGCTCTATAGATCCAAAATACTTGTACGCCTTCAATTTTCACTCCTTCATTATACGTCAAATTCCAATTATTAATTTCATACCACTGCGTGTTCAGATCTAACATTCAACTACTTGAAATGACTCACACTTTTCAGTTCAAGATTGTTTCATCTACTGACAAAGTAAGTTTACTTTATAGTAATTTCGTCAATGGCATATCTTTCATCATGGTAACATCGTATCGTGATTGAGTGATGGTTTCCCGGTTACTTTTATTCCACATGGTAAGCTGAAAATTGGCTCTGACATTTCTGAGTGTAGTTTTATTATGTCATGCATTATGAATTAGAGTCACATAGGTAGGTTAAAATATGCCAGGCTTGCGAAGTCTCCGAGTCCGTTATCGATCTGAAATATTGATTGCAAGCATGCACGGGCGCCCTCAGAGTCGTTCATGAGCGTGAATTGTCAGCATTCAGGAAGCTAGATTGTGTTGCCTGTGATGGATGCGGAAATATACGTAAACGATGGTATTATTTCTGACGGTCACTTGGTGGTAGACAGTGGCAAATGCCCGAAGCGGCTATTTCTGTTTACCACACTCACCCACTCATTTGCATATAAAGTAGGTAGGACCTAATATACCTGAGCATATTGATCCCACGAGAGAACTTGGGGGATGCGATTCGTCCGAATCATAAAACAATGACGTCATATGACATTTTGGCAATTTAGATGTATGAAGCACGACATCGACGTCATATCTCACATGTCCAATTATAGAATTATTATGCGGAGAGTGTAGAGACAAGATATGATTGCAGTATCAATTATAATTTTGGCTGAATAAAATTCTAAATTGACGTAAATATTATGCGATTTACCAACCAAAATAAACTCTTCTAGAAGCCCACATTGTAAAGTGATTTTATTTGGCTCCTTATCTACCTACCATACCTACCTACCTAAAATCGATAGTACATGCTTAAAGCATAGGACTTTAAAACATAAAAGAAAACTACTTGCTTGATTCGCTTGTTGAAACAATAGAAGGTACATAGTTTTTTCAATTGGTAGGAAGGTATAGTGGGTAATAGGTATTATGTATGGGTTTGAACCATGAGCGCTCAGCGCTAAGCAATCTAATGGGAACTTCGAGTTCCCTTTTAATTTCTATCGAATGTATGACTGCAGAATGCAGATCGACCTCTTCAACAAAAAAACTTGTCAACTCAGAATAAATCAACATTTGTTTCGTGGGGTAATGTTTACGGGTTTAGGTATAGATCAAGATCGTGGTCAAACTAAACATTAGCGCGGTGCTAGAAAATTAGATTTATTTTTTACACTATGTTTTGATCATAATAAAATGCCTAGAAAGGTTTGTGACATGGCTTATAAATATTTTAAGTTTTCACAGAACTAATGAACCAAGCAGGGTCGGATCTAGTTTAGTTTATGGCCTTGAGGGTGGATATGGTGATATGTGGGTGGGTTTTTGAGCGGGTGGGGTCAGTAGTGGGCTGTTAGGGGCTTTAGTAGGCAGACAAATGAAACGTATTTGGTTTATTGGTCGTGGGCGTAACTTGTGACTGTAATGCCGAAAACATCCAAGGGGGCTGCAAAGCGGCTGGTTTGGCGAGTGTCGACACAAGCAAATTGGGGTAGCAGGTAATATTGTGCTAATTGCGGTGAAAAACAGATAAAAATGTAGGGAGCTGGAACCGCATTTTTAACGAGGGACTTTTTACATCTTCATTTCAATTACTGTTTTTTAAAACAGCGTGGTGTCAGCTACAGTGCGCTATGATTGCCGCGAATGAGGAGAACCAGAATTTAGGGGTAGGCCACAATGTTTTTATTCGGGGGTGTGTTAATAGATCACCAGATCCAACACTTATTTGTACAAATTTACTGCTTGATTTAATCAATTTGCCAGCTCCATGCAATGAAATGAGATGGACCCTTCAATCGAAGCTGGCTGTGACAAAGATTTACCTGTAGAAGTTTGAATCAAAGTTGAGTGTGGTTGAGTGTTGTTTCCCCCTCCCCCTCTTCTGTGCCAATCACGCCACAATGCACAATAATTGTTTATAAGCAATTTACTGAATAAATGTTTTTATCTTAATAATCTTAATATCTTAATATCTTTTATCTTAATTATCTTAATAAATGAGTTTTTTTAAGAAGATTAGGTTGATCACATCTTCACCAGAAATCCAATTATTATTTACTCCAACCATTTGACAGTTTAATACATTCCAGATTATTAAAACATTTTGCAAGAATATTAAACCATACTAACGAGACTTTGTGTCAAACTGGATAGAATAATGGCGATGTAAACCAAGCAACAAGCAACAAGCAACACATGGTATCTTGCTAAATTCGCTGTGGCTCCTCTTGTTCCAGGTTCCTTCCGATGGTATCTGCGACAAATGAGTCCCTCGCGACCGTCCGGCTCTGATGTGAGGATACGTCATCTGAGAGGGTGCACTCGGCATGGAAAAGTACGACAAGATGGAGGTGGTGGGCGAGGGCTCCTACGGCACGGTGATCAAGTGCAAGCATCGCGACACGGGCCAGGTGGTGGCCATCAAGAAGTTCCTCGAGACCGAGGACGACCATTTGGTGCGCAGGATGGCTTTGCGCGAGATACGCATGCTCAAGGTGGACTATTACATGATTTTGTTTGGTATATTTCTCACATGTTTTGTCAGTCTTCATTAATGTTTCAAGAAAATATTCTTGGTCAGGATCGTGTTCAATACACCTTTTCCATTCCAATCAAAATCAAAATGACGTCATGATACCCACTCGGTAAAGCCATGGGTAGAGCAATTCGGGTTGTGATATCCCTACCTTCCTTTTTTATTGAGCAGAGCTAATTTCGTCATTTTTCTCTGAGTGGAAATGGAATATGTCTATTGCCAAGGCAAATCATTGAAAGATGGATATAATTGAAAATTTTCAGTTCCAAGCAATGACAATTTTTTTTATAGATTACCTAGTACATTTGAAATACATTTTCACATGACATTTTCATTTGAAATACACATTTGAATCTGGCATTGATGTAATTGATCCTGAAAATTCACCATAGTAATCTCTTTCGACATTTTCTTGTATACAGAAACTACGTCACGAAAATCTGGTGAGCATGATCGAAGTATTTCGACGCAACCGCCGCTTCTACCTCGTCTTCGAGTTCATGGACCACACGGTTCTAGACGAGCTCGAAGACAACACAAATGGTCTCGGAGATCAAGTCAGTCGGCACCACATTTACCAGGTCATCCGTGGCATAGACTACTGTCACAACAATAGGGTAATTTTTCTTTCTGTCAACTACAGTAACTTAGAAATTACTCCATTTGGACTGGGAATAGTTTATTTTTAAAAAATTGATGGAACAATATTTAAATTACATGTTGTAATAAGTAGTAAGTATTTGAATACAGGCTAATTAAAAATATCCTAGTTCATAAAATCTTAAAATAATAAAAAATCCATAGGATATTTGCAGCAAGTAGATGTGGGAGGAACTCTATTAGTTCAAAATTAAAGTAATCCGGAGAATTTATTCTAATTTAGTATTCTGTTTTTTGTCTTTGTTAATAATTTTTATATTTAATTAAATTTGAGTGTTGCCCATGAAGCGATCTGTACTCAGATTGGGATCACAGTTTGCCCCTGTCAAGGAGGCATCTAATACAGCACTCTGACATTGGGGTGGCATACTTCAGCAGACTATGAAAGGACTACATTTATTGCGCCTGTCAAGTAGGCATCCAATATAGCACGCTGCTTTTTCTTGTAGCATACCTTGCTGGGTGTTCCTCAATTTCAACCAATTTCATACCAATAATTAAGAAAACCTTAAAACTGGGCTTCAATCATTTTGGTTATTTTATTGAAACATTTTTAAAACCCCTTTTACTTTTTTACCATGCTACTTGTATAATCAGCTGTTAAGCCATTTCGATGTTGCTCTCCCCGACGCCAGGTAATTCACCGTGACGTGAAGCCGGAGAATGTGCTGGTCTCACGGCTCGGAGTTGTCAAGCTGTGCGACTTTGGATTTGCCCGGCTGGTTCCATCGTACGGCGAGACGTGCACGGAGTACGTTGCCACCCGGTGGTACAGGGCGCCCGAACTGCTGGTCGGAGACACCAAATATGGAAGGTAAACATTGAAACATTTGTTTACATGGTGTTGAGTGTATTATAAATATCATTGATAATGAATTATACTTGTTAAACAAAACGTCTCTTAATCAAAAATCAATTAAATCGTCGAATCAACTGTTTAGTTTCTGAACTCGAGGATGTTTCTCTGCTTAGAGATTTTTTTATTTTTTCAGGGAGGTAGACATTTGGGCAATCGGATGCCTGTTCACGGAAATGATGACGGGAGGTCCGCTCTTCCCTGGAGAAACCGACATTGACCAACTGTTTCAAATCACCAAATTGCTTGGAAAACTTTCCAACCGCCAACATCAGCTTCTAACTAAGAATACGATGTTCACTGGGATGAAGAAAATGAATGACAATGGTGGCTTACGCTCACTGTCGAAACTGTACCCTAGCTGGCCGTATCTCGCCCTCGATTTCATATCGATCTGTCTGACAATTGACCCGGTAAACCGGCCAACTAGCAGAGAATTACTTCATCATCCGTATTTCATTCACGATAATTTTGTTGAGCGGTTTTTACCTGAGCTTCGGGCGAAAGTGCAACAGGAATTCCAAGGGAATCCTTTACTGCGGAAGTTTTGCCAATCCAATTTGAGTTTGGCTTCTGCAGCAAGGAGATCGAGGGACAGAATAAGCATTGATGCTGGAGAAGGAAACAAGTGTGAGTTTTCATGACAAAAAACAACTCTCTTTAATTTTAGTTTCACGGCATTAAAATATAACTCGGGAGAATAAAACACAATAAAACACATGTTGTGACTTTATTTATAAAAATTTGGATTGCTAAATAAGTTAAAAAATTGATAGAAACTATCACTAAATATCCATTCCAAAATTTGTATCCGTATCTGTCCGTAAAGCAAATTGGTAATCCTTTATCCGAGCAAGGTGATAGATCTAGGTTTGAATCCCGGTATGTATACAAATTTTGGGATGGTTGTTGAGTTTCTAAAAATAAATATCTACCATACATGCACCGAGTATTTATATTTATATTTATATCAACACTAAGTTAAAATTATTGTTATTTATTCCAACAGTACTTCAAACTTTTGTTCTGTTTCTGCAGCGATGACATTTACCCAGCATCGAGGGAGCATGGAGGCTCCTCGCTGGAAAATCAACATCTCAAATGATCAAAACAATCCCAACATTGACAATCGCCGAATCTCCATGGACAGCAAAACGAAACCGACGCCAGTGACATCTCGAAGAAGACTGAGTGATAACTGCAGTAGCATCAGTTCAAAAATGGAAGTGACTGAAGAAAATAACAATTTTAACAGAAATGAGCTATTTAAAAGTTCTGCAAGCCATAGTCAAAGGGTGTTTTCCAAACAGCTGAACAAAGCGCCGGATGTACCGAGTCCTGCTGTCGACATTTCTCCACCTTCGCCCTCGCCCCCACCCTTTCAGTCTTTGCAGGCGTCGAGTTATTCACAAACAATGAATTTTGGTGCAAACGCCGAGGGCGGAACTCAACCCACTTTACAGGTTCTACACCCGACCATCAATAACTTGAGCTTCGAAGCAAAAGAAAGTGGGTCCAGTAGTCTTCATGGAACAATCAGCGGAAGCATTAATGCTAGCCTTGCAAATAGCTCTTCTGGAATGATAGTTGGAGCTGCTTCTTCATTGATTGGGAAGTGAGTTAATATCCCTTTACTTATTAGTTATTACTTGTTATATATTAATTGTATTTTAACGCTAGTGCCAACTTTTAGGATTTATTTTTTAACTGCAGAATCGAGCAAATACATACTAAATAGCCCAGTTTCTGACGCGCCGTTAAACCCCACAAATCAAAGCAATCGAAATTAGTGAAAATATATCTATGTCCAAGTACAGAGTTCAAATATTCTGGTTAAAATTAGGAGAATTCATCAGAGACTTCCAATTCCAAATGAGGTTAATCCTGATTGAAGTCTAATGGTGTTGCTGTTTCACACATATCTTGTCCCCGCAGAACTATGGAACCTTTGAAACGCTCCCCGCAACCTCTGGCCAACCGGCCCCGGGAAAAAGTCCTGCCGTTGACGTCCATGATTCCGCGCACCAACATGGTCCGCCGCCTCGAGCGAGGTGTCTACGTGGACTTGAGTCTGGTGGACAAGACACAGATGATGCTCGGTACAGAGTCTCCCAATCTCGACAAGTGGCACAACAATCGGAAGCTCGGAGCGATCAAGACCAATGATAATGGAGTTTGGAGACCTAACAAAGCGGGAAACGATGAGTTTTCTTTGCCAAATGTTCCTGGGGGTAAGTGCTGTTGCAGCTGCTTTCTCCTGCTAAATTATGAAAATTTCCTGTAATAATGCTTATGGATTTACAGCCTCTAACAGTCCAAATAAGACTATGAAGAAGAAACTGAATGGAATTCATTTACATGCGCCAACTGGAGATTCTTTCACTACTCATGTGAGTTTGGTCAGATTTGTTTGTATAAGACTGAAACTAAACATAATTTTGCTTTATTATTTTAAGTTATGCTTACTTAAATGTGTGAAAGGTGTGCTCACTTGCTAGCTTTTTATGTTTTGTTTTCTTCAAATTAGCCAAGTTTTATTTTTAGTTTAAATCATTCAATTTGACGTCTTTACCTTTTTTAACCCTCGCAGTTTGTGGCACGATTTTTTTAAGAATAATAAAACTCCGGGTCGTGCACAATTGGCATGGTGAATGTCATAGTAATACCTGCTTGCTGCTTCTGAACCCAAAAAGCTAAAACAGTATTATATGATCAACAAGGAACAGAATAGAGATGAATTTTATTGTTAATTTCAGAGCAACACAACTTCACGGCCTCCATCTCAGAGTCCTAAGCCGAGGTTTAACTCTAAAAACTTTCCGTTTGTATGAAGAGAAGTGTAGGATACTGACTGTGAATCCAGATAATATCATAAATTATTTTTAGAGTGATAGGTGGTTCATTGAATTTTAGTCAGGCTGCTTTTGTGAGGAAAACAATTAGCAATGAGCATGCCTTTCAGAGGAAAAGAACCAGCAGGCGATGCAATGAACATTTTGATTTTTTTCCCGTAGCCTCTGCCCCCGATTTATAGGCGGTGGACAAAGCCTAAAAGAATCAACCTGGAGCTTATGACATCAATTCAACAAAAAGTATGATTTTTCCATTATTTTTTACTCATAATCTTTATTTGCTTAGCTTTTAATACGTTGTCTTGGACATGATTTTCGTAGTAATTATATTTCTAAAAAATTAACTGTAAATCTTTAAATGCTATGGTTTTAATTGATATATTTTATAGCAGCAATAGTAAATTCATATTAACTCCATATAATAGCTTATAAACATAGACACCAAGCTTCTATAGTTCAAGTCAAGCAAAGAAACTTGTGCGGCAAGCAGCTGTTTCCGTACAGCACTGATGTGAAATGGAGCAACAAAACAGTTTCAGTTCAACTTGCTTCAAATTCTCACTCAAGCGTTCAAGCTGCCGTTCCCCGTTTATCAGTAAAGCAACCGTATAAATAACAAGCAGGTATATATTTTATTTTATTTTATTTCCTTTTCGTGGTGGAAATCATGGATAATTAACTTTTCTTTCAAAAAACACGCCCCTTAGAGCCTACGAATATATCCGGCACTCCGATCCTAGGACACGGATTTATGAGAAGTTCGTAGCCGGCAGTTGTGATAGGATTCTTTGCATAGTAGCGAATGAAATCACCTGAAATTGAAATTAAGAATAAAATATTTTGTAATATTGATTGCTTGTTCCATTTCTGAATCCCAATGATTATTACATGTGATAGTAGCTCATACCTAGAGTATTGTGTGAAGTTTGGTTGTGGTTGAAGAACTGGTAATGTTCCCCATAAGCGTCGATCAAGTAGTGCTTACATCGGTCACCGTCTTGATAGGAAATGGCATAGCCCCAGATCTTTTCTGAGACTCGGACAAGGAAAGTGCCTTTTGGCTGGTTTTGAAGAAGTTGTTCGGCTTCTTGTCTGGTTATCAGTCCTGATGTGCAACGAGAAATAAAGATATTTAGGAGTGCACATTTTAAATCGGTTCATTCTTTGGTGTATTTTGAGTATAATTTTGGCACCTTACCATGGAACCAAGGTGCAATTTGGTTAGAATCTTTTTCAAGTCCAGCTCCTCGTTCCAATTCGCAAGATCGAAACCAATCGTAAACAGCCTCCTTGTTTTCGGGATTGGCAATCAAGTCGTCTCTTTGTGTTGGACTCAAACTTCCCATGCTGATCGGGCTGAAAAGATTACACAGTGTTTCATGAAACCGCAAAGAATCTCTGTGATGAAGTAAGTTGATTTTGATATCAAATCACGGACATGAAAAATCCACAAGTATGCACCGGAAACGAACGTAACGTAAGTTTCTCACCTTAGGCACATCTCTTGCGTAGGCGACGGACTTTGGTTGAGAACTTCTACCTCCATGTCGAGGGCTGACGTGCGACGGTGTAACTCACGGGCTCGCCGAGCAATCTCTCGGATCTGGTGCTCTGCCTCCTTGGCTTTACGTTCTGCAATTACAGGGAATTAAACCATTTCAGGTTAGTTCAAAGCATGGTTAAACAATTGACGCTCTCATTTCCCGAATATCATTAATTAATTCACTCAAAGGGCTGAGTTGTCTTTACTTTCTCTTAAAAACCTTGCTGATTTTGCCGATTTTTGCTGAGAACAAAATGATATTGAGAAAAAATGGCAAGTTGCGTCTATATACGAGCGACGCATGCATTTAAAGTTATGTTTGCACCAGTAACCATATCACAATGACTCTCGAGTTACAATTTCATTACAATCTGCATACCTGATTCTCTCCAGAGTTCGTCCTGCTTTAACTCGGCTTCTTCTGCTTCTTTCGACACCTTCTTCTGGTTATTCTGTAAGCGTTTGAAAATTTCTGTTTCTCTTTCCTCCATGACCTTCTTTTCCCACTGAGCGACTCGCTGCGACACATTCTTCGGCTATGACACAAAGAAAATAGTAATTAGCTATAAAGCCTGAAACCAAACGTACACAACCAAGAAACAATCAACTAATGCCTATCAGTACTACAAAAAATGATTCAGTGATTGCTTACTATTTTTATTACAGGGAAGTGAATGTGACTCTTTTGAGCTATTAGATTGAGTCAAGCTATACTAAATGATCGCAAGTTATTCTGTTTTCCTACGTATGCGCTGACTCGGAAATGAAGTACAAAGCGTGGGGGGGACGGGTTACTGGATTGTAGGGTGATGGATATTTACAATAATGATATTTTATTTTCAGTCCATAACAATAGTCAACATTTAAAATTTATTTCGGGCATTACCTTATTGAGAGATATTCCACCGAGTGCCTCTCTCTTTCCCGTGACATTATTATCCATCTGAATGTGGTTCATATTGTTAACAGTCTTTCTAACTACAGTTTTCGGAAAGGGTACGGTGATCCTCTCCTTCAACTCTTCGGCTGTATTGTAAATGTCGAGAGATTCTTTGTTACTGTCCTTTCGTTGGTCAGCTTCCATCGCTTCGATCTGTTTCTGGTTGAGATCTAGAAGTTCGGTAAGCTCCGCTTCTACAGACTTGCGTATCTGCTGCGCTTCTTTCTCGGCTATCTTCCTCGCTTCCTCGCGCGCTTCCTGCTCCATTATTTCATCGATGCTTCTGTCGTTCTCGTGGTCGCCCATCACCCAGGTCCACGGCTCGCCATCTTCCCCGAGAAGGAAGCCGACACTCCTGGCTGTACAGGTGGAGCAATGAATAAGATTTAAATTAGTCTCCACACCCAGAGATAGGAAAATATTGAATGAGGCATACACATTCTTTGACTATGAAACTATCCCAAATATTTCGAAACCATGCAATAAGCAATAATTTGTCTTGAATTTTTTCTAGAGGCATACATTAGAAAAATGTACTTGCCCATTTTGTTCGAGTATGTAGACTTGGGCCGCCTGGGTAACGTGTCTGAGGGCGCCTGCTTATCCCATTGAGTCCATCTCCGCACTTGCTCCTCCCGCATGCGACAGAACAGGGTCTGTTTCTGTCCATCGTCAAGCTCGGCCAGAAGCTCGGGGTCCACCCACATGTCCTGTAGAATCTGCTGCAGCATTTTCGCCTCCTGTAAACATCAAACAACACCGTGGCATCATCGAATCGATCACACTTCACCGACACCACTGAAAACTTGCCACAATCCGAATATGCATTTCACCACGAAACAACGCATTTTTTATAATTTCGCGTGCTTTTGGTAAAGATTTGTGAAACTTGAATTTACAAATTAAAACCTGATAAACGAGACCATGGAAGTATCTGTAAATGCAAGAGATTTCCAATTGGAACATAAATCATACCACACACCGTATAATTAAACTAATTACGGCGCGAGAAGGTATACGGTAACGGCAGTAAAATGCGTCTTCACCTATGGTCGTCTTGTTTCGGAACAATGTTTTTATTGCGCGATGAAATTTTCTAGTGTCACGCCAACTCCGCGTCTAGCGGCTCGAAAGACCATTGAAAGAGACCCACTATCTCAAGCCGTGTACGCGGCTATTGTTTCAATGTAGGAATTGTTTCGAGTTAATGGTAATCACCGACCACCATGAGCACACCTACCTACCGCGATTAGGAACGGGCGAAGCTAATTTCGTCGGCAGTTATCGCACGTTTCAAATTATTTTTACTCTGATTATGTTTACCTTTCTTTGTTTTGGCAAAATGTAATGCTACTGCGGTGTGACATTGTTATGCAAGAACTGTTGTTGTCATATAAACAACGCCGATAGTTTTTCGCTTTACTTTTGAATGACGAACGTGCATGATCAACAGTTTGTGCCTTAATTACGCTCATCATTTTCAACATTGACAGCTTAAAATATAAATTGGTCAACACGTCGATGAGGATCGAATTTTACACAGTGCGCACCATCCTGTTGAAATCATGAAATGTAACAGGACTTTATTGTCGTCGATTCAATAAAAAGTCACGCTGGTTAGAGATATAAATGTGGACGTACGTGCGACGACCCTAAAAGGGTGTCAAGCACTAGTGGAGTGCAATATAGCGTTGCTTTGCTTGCATCACATTCACCTCGTAAAAACACACAGCGCTCGGTATGGTTAGGCGTGCATTTTGCAGTCACGACCAACTTGTCGGCACGACGGCACTAATTTGGGCGCAACGTTGTGTGCACAGTGTATACACTGACCCATTTTCTCGAATTTGACATGGATACTGAGTCAATTGAAATTGATATCCACCATACACAATGGGAGGTCCCATTTTCATTGCCGCTATAATCAGCCAGACAGCCACAAAAACGCTTTTCTGTATTAAAATTTTTAATATTTGCTTCTTTTTTTTGTGGCGAGGTTTTAAATTAACGGTGCTGCACATGCATTGTTGACGAAGTTGCTCTTTGTTTAGTATCTAAATCTAAAAGAATAACAATACCGCGTGGTCGTAGCGAGATCAGGAAAATAATAATGCATTTCACTTTTCAGTAGCATCACAATTGCGTGAACTGATCTTGATTGTCATTAGCTTTGTTTGCATATCGCTTCAAAAAGAAAATTTTATTTAAAATTAAAATTCTGGGGTTCCCTCTGAACAAAAAACAATGTTTGGCATTCACCATAAAAATAAAACCACCGACACCAAGGAAGCATCAAATATAAATTTCACTGCGAATTTCTCTAAATCATATGGCGATGGATTTTTAGTTTCAGTTTCTATATGAGTCACCAACACTCGCTAAGGTTCTGTATTGCCTTACTTGTAAATGTATTTGTTTTCTTGGCAAGAACGAGAAAAGCAATACAAAGTCGCAGCTCGTACCATAGATCGTAACGCATGTGACCGGCCCTCTATGGTCAATGTGAGGAGAATGCAAGGTTATTTGTTGTATAGCCTGGTGGCGCCTTTGACCAATTGCGTATGCACGACGCATCGCATCGCAGCGAAGATATCGAGGTATTACGCCAGAGAATACTTGCTCCATGGGAATTCTCGTGCGAATTGCGTATACCGATCGCGGTGCGTGAGTTGATTCCAACGACAACATTTCTTATTCCTCAAGCCTGGTCGATCGATTCGTGCTTCAATCACTGTTTCAATTGTCAAGATACACTTTTTGTATGCGTTGTTGGAAGTTTAATTTTGTAATGATCATGATTTTGAGTAATGATCATTCACAACTTCATTAATATCCGCCCGCTAATCGACTAAACTGACGGAAACCTAATTGTTATAATTAGTTGAGCTAATATCGTGAAGCATGCATAATTATCGCTATTAGAAACCGGCGAAATTTAATTAATAGGATCCAACTGAAGAATGTTCAGATCAAGCAAAATGTTGGCGCTGTCAGTTACCAGTTACCACACAATACTCATTCTGCATTAAGATTTCAGGTACCTTCCTATTATATCGCGGACTAGACAAAAGCGGACAAGACACTAAAACAATCCAAACGATATAATTGCGGAAAGATAAAAGATTATACATGGCTGCGTACTGTGAAGGCTAGCTTCTTCTCGTTTCCTTGAACCATACATTGGACCCCGAAAACATTTGCTGCTGGACACCAATGAATTCTACATAGTTATAATAGCAATAGTTAATTGCAGACTGCAGCGAAACTGAAATGAATTATAGGTGTGCGCTTGTGTTATCGAAAGTGTAAAGGTATGACAATATAATGAGTAGTTTCACGAATCATTGGGATCATGGCACCAATGACGAGATGTTGTGTCATTCTAGTTTCTCTTGAAACTGAGAACCTCGGTAAATTAAGTAAATTGATGAATGACGAATAGCTTCAGTTTATGCAATCCATCAACAAGGATCTGGCAGTGTACTGTAAGAGTCTCCGAGGATTCTAGTGCGCGTTACTGGATTTGATCACACCATGATGTTCTTCATAAAAGTTGACTCTCTAATTGCATAAGTAATTTCAGCTGGCGGGTGAGACGGCTGCTGTCAAGGTTCAAAAACGCTAAATTGGCTTCGCTGCTGTGAATCGAGGACTGGCGATCACAGTGATTAATATCGTGTCGCCTACGAGGCGGCAGAGCAATCTCCTCTTTCCTTGAAAGTTGAAACTAAAGATTGAATCCATCTGTATATTATAAAATTTATTCATGGACATGGCCAAAGCAGCTGCTTTTTTCACCGGCGTCGTTGAATTGTTTTGGAAGGGGAACAAAATACAATATATCGAGCGAATACTTTATAGGTTTCATTTTAAACCAGAAAAATATAGAAGAGTGCAAGTCTTTTGCAAGGTTTCGTCAAGGAAAATCCAGAGATCGAACGTGGAAACACAAAGACTCTTCGAACGAATAAGATCGCAGCCATGAAGTGTGAAAGAACTTGGAACAATAAAAGGACTTCGCTAGTGAAGCAGAAACGCAATTTTTTTAAAGACACTGTTCGAGTAGGTAAATGTTGGAGTACTTTACCACTTTACTTTACATTTTAAGAATAAAATCCTTCTTGGCACTTCCAACGCTCACAACGTATTCTGACATCGATGGCTAAAATCCCCCATGTTTCTGATCGAACATCGCGTAACGACGTAGTAGTAAGTAAGTTTCTGTTAAGTGCTGGTGATTTTCTGAGCGCTGATTATTGGGGTCAATCGTCGAATTCTCGGAGGCATCAGCCAGAACGTGACTATAGTAAACCACCGGCGAAGCAAATCACTCAAACGAATGCGATTTGCGGCGCCTTTATAACAACTGCCTGGGATTACTATAATGTAATTCAAATATTCTGTCTTATCTGGAAAGAAAATCACCTCGTTCATACTTTCAACGTGAAAGGGAAGGTGATTTTATTGCTATGGTGCCTGCCACGTCGCGTATTGTGGGTGCACTTCGGTTTACAGAAGAAAATTTCATAAAACCAGAAAAATTGTCTCTGACTTCAATATTGTAAACATACTACTGGTTATTGATAGTTTAGTACCTACAGCGAGTTTCAAATCGATAAAGTATGATGTCTTGGCCACTCGAAAGGCCACCGACGTCCAATACTTACTATGTGTATTGGGTGGAAATGCACATCTTATGGAAATACTCTAATTGACCATGAAATGCACTTTCGCATTCATAGTCACTTGCATTTTTGCTCGTGAGACGGACAAACAGCGTTTTTTTTTTAATTAAGCTTGTATATAAAATTTTAACTTCAGCTATTTATTCTCGCAGTGCTTGCAAAATTTTTACGATTAAATCGATTAAATTTTAATCACAGGACGTGATCAACACAATGGAGCCGACGATTTTGCAATCTAGATGCCAATAATCGTAAAATCACACAATTTATCAGACAGACGTTAAACACGACATTCGTCACCTACATTTTTATCTAGATAATCTTATCATTTCACATCAATAATAGAAATAACTGAATTATTGACAGATGGTGTGGAGGATTAATTATACACCGCATAATTGAAAATAGAGCAAATTTTCAAATGTGATCCATGGCCATGTCACCTCTTATAATTCGCACTTCTCCTCAGTTGTCATTATTATGCCAACGAAGCGCTCACAGCAGTCACGGGTAACGAGCAAAAACGCGTGTACCTTGTCACACACTTACACAGGAAAAAATATGAAGACAAGCCATCTTTATATTGACAATTGCGATCATAAAACACTTGCATTCTGGCATGAAACGCAGAGCATTACAATTTACGTTTTAATTAATACATGGAAACAACACTGGTTTGCAGTCAGAACTCGAAACAATACGTCATGTTTGCACATGCTGCCACTCGGCTATATTTGATTCGCCATATTGCGAGTGAAAATCTACAAATCGTATCAAACGCATTAACGTGTTAAAATTCTAATCGAGGAATTCCTCGACGCGGCTCGATGACCGCCATGCAGTCTCTGCAGCATTGCATCTGATTGTGGGTGAGCGGAGGCGACGTTATAAGTTCTACATTGTTGTCCACGTTGTCTGCAGATGATGTTACTTCGCTTTTATGCGGCCACACAAGAACGCATTGAGATATGAAATACATGACTTTGGTTTCAGTGGTCATGTTTCAAAACTGGAAAACCCTTTCACGTGTCTCTTTCGATTAGTTGCCAGTGCCCTTGGATCTAGTGTTCGTAACTTAGTGGATGGCCGTTTGGAGTTGGACCACCTTCACACGAAGGCCTACAATAATTGGAACCAACATGGTATCATCGGTATCATGTCTTAGTGTACGGATGCTACAGCGAGTATTAGTTGGTATTAGTTACATTTTTAGGCCCACTTGGCTGAAATTGAGGGGCAATTACCTCGCGCTTGAACGTGTTTTTCCCTATCACTTCCTCGATGTTTACTCGCGCGTTATGCGCTCCTACATGTGAAAAATTGAGCAAACGTCTTCGTTCTTATCGCACGTGAAGTGTTTCAGTCAACGAAAGTGAAAAGGCGCACACAGAACATGTTGTAAAGGTACACCGCGAGATAAGGTGACTTGTTACTTGTAGGGAAGCGATATATACTATACCAAGCTGTAACTTTCTTTGTTGTAACTTGTTACCGGCTACAATCAAAACTACAACAATATGTTTCAACGCCACAAGGATTCACTCAATCTGAAGTAATGATAGTTTTACTGGTTTGAGTAACATAAAAAACGACGTTTTTGTTGCGAAATAGTGAGTTAAAAATCTGAGTGGATCGAAATTACCTCGTCTAATGCCTCGCCTCTTAGTGTTATTGAATTCTGAGAGTAATGTGCGTGGAAGTGGTGATCATATCGTGTCTTTCAAAAAAGTTCGCTCATTTCACCGGAGGATTGAAATTGAGTGGTAACCTCGGTTGCTGGATCGACAATTATTGAGAGAAGGCAATCGAGAGAGTCTTGAGATGCTTGAAGTTTTGACTTGCACCCTGCCTCAACCTATCGATTTACTTATGATTTATATACTACGTGGGCAAATTCAACGTTCCAGTTAATTCGAGAAAAAGAGTACAGAGTTTTATATTTGCAACAGGCGGGGCTCTTTTGGCAACTCGTGATTCGCGATAGGTGTGCTCTAATTCTTGTGGCAGGCACGTCATGAACGAGAACTTTTAGTGCAAATAAAAAGCATTTATTTTTGCTGTCCATAAAACAGACTCTCGGCTCAAGAGTCGAGATAAGACAATTTATTTAAATATCAACTCGGGTACACGCCCACGACCACGAGCAAAGCTTACGAAACTTGGCGAGAAGTAATTATACTTTCTACGACTTCAGTACTGTGACTGTGAGGGTGTTTTAAATTTGTTGTATTACTATATACACTCTCTGATGAGTAATCCAACGTAGGAAAAGGTCGATCAGGCGCCGGTCGGTGTCTTGAAAGGGTAATTAACAACAAAAACAATGACTCCCACATAAACACTAAAACGGGAAATTCTCGTATCCGCAATACAAATAATGTTTTCTTTTGTATGTGCAGTTTGTACTTTATCGTCATTAACCACTACATTTCCATTCGTTTCGTTTGAACTTTTGTACATCTTATATCGTTCACCAACTGCTCGGGCACGGACGTGATATCATCAGCTTCTCCAAACATTTTCCCAATCACATACAAACGAGTCATACGAGTCGAGTCTCCGACCATTCTTCGGTCTGAATACCAATCGATCGACTCACTGGTTCAATATTCTCCAAACGATCGGCATTCCATGCGATGGCGCCAGTCGCCAAGCTTTTGTATAAAGTTTCAACAATGTACGTGTGTTCAGGCGAATAGCTCTCACCACAAGTCGCAGCCAATAGCCACATGTTTGTCCGTGCATTTCCAGTTGACATATGGGAACACCCAGGCTCGCGACGTTTTAACAGTGCATCCAGTGCATGCTTTATCGTCAAGAGATTCTTCAACATTTCTCTGCACTTTGTAATTACATCGGGTTTCTCGGGTTTAGATTCAGCAAGTAACGTACTTGTGGTGGACGACGCCATGTGTGCATAAGGTCGGATGCCTCATGGCCACGACACACCAAGTAGCACCTCTCCAAGACAGTTTTTTTTTTGTACCCAACACCGAAGTTATTACCGATTCATGGCATGCATTTTTTCCCATCTTGGTAGAGGAAACGATGGCGCAAAGAAATAATGTTTGTAAAAGGTTTTGGAGGAAGGAAGCAGACTGATTTCTTGGTAATGCTCAAGACAATGGGGACATTTTGTGCCACTTGATTGGCTACAGGGTGGATGTTGCAGTTGTGAACGTCAGTTTTTCCCAATCATGCCTTACATTAGTTGATTTATTTGCCATTGAGAGCCATTGAGCCATTGATAGATGCGATTTTGTAATATCTTTGTTTGATGTCATCCTTAAGTCCATGGGACGATGCAATTTGCAAATTAGATGGGTTGGGTTGGAAATTAAATAAATATGAGATAGGTAGGAGTAAAATATATAATTAAGACATGAACAAATAATAAGTTTCTAATTCCCGGGGACAGCACGCGAAACCTCTTGCAGGAGTCAAACTAGGATCCAGGAAGCAATCCGAAACCAACGACCAGAAACGTGACACCCATTATTAAGAAAAAAGTTTGATATTATAAAAGTATCTAACACAATAATAATTGGGCGATTCAGCTTTTCATCTATTGTTCTCATGAATTCCTGGTGTTCAGAAAGCAGACGAGCAACCAAACGTTTTAGAGACCAGTATACATAAAAATACCACATTACAACATAATATTGTGGATGTGTACCTATGCTGTCATTTTCTTTTCCCAATCCGAATCCCATTACATTACATCAGATCGATTGGCGCTGTTCTGGCTCTACAATGAATTTTTTACGGGTCAGATGGTTTATTTGAGAAAATGTGTCCGCTAATAGCTTCTAATAACAAGAACTGAAGAGGATAATCATTGTAATTAACCTAAACACGTTTTTAAAGTGATGGACTTATCACACAAGCTCACAGCAGCTTATTGAAGCTGTCAGTGAATATTAATTGGTAGTTGGTATGCCGACCATTGGTCCATTAGCACGGTGGCATTTTTAAAGAAGAGTTATGCTTCATAAGTTTCTAGTGTCATGTAGGTATTTGCTAAGTGCTCCCTCAGATCAAATGAAATCACACAAAAAATCGTTTCAAATATGATTTGATTATTTCGTTTGAATTAACATCCTGCTATTTTCCGCTTCACTTTTCCGGTACGCTGGCTAACTGTAAACCAAATATTTCTTCATAGCAATTCTCGATTCATCCGCTGTACACGTTTCAATACCGATAACGATTAACGACTTGGAGTTGTTCGGTGTTTGTTGATCAGTCAAGTCAAGCAAACGTGTTATGGACCTCTGCCTTATGGACGGATGGTGCAAATAAGATAAGTAAATGCCACGTCGGAATTTGCTATGATTGCTTACAACGCAATCCATTGCTGGGTGCATGATTCGAAATCAAATGTACTCGCTTATTTTGATACACATGTTGGTATTTTGTTCCAAAAATTAGAAAAATATTCCATTCTACTGTTTGGGAATAGTGGGGATAGGGTGCAGTCGATAACGAATTACTTAATTTACTGTGATAGCACATTAGTTCCAAGAAGTACGAACTCGTGATAAGTTAACTATATATCAATTACAAAATCTTTATCTTCTTTGATAGGGCAGGACTTGGGTCTAGTTGAAGTCAAGGTCAGAAACGGCGGAGGTGAGATGTAAGGATCAGGCATAGTAGGGTGTCTCGCAGTCATTTGATCCAACGGCTGTTTCTTTAGATTCATCATAGGTTTCATTTCATGAATCACATGGAGAAATAAATAAAAATATGGCATGGGTTATCTCGGATAGATGCAAAAACTGCGGTCTCAATTAGTTGACAATTGACAATTCATGTGTTGTGCAGATGGGCGAAGAATACGTCCCCGCTTCTCAAAACAATTCGACACCACCGCCGAGATTTGGCCAGCAACGGGTTCTTAGCACTGAAGTAAATACTGTACATTCTGTGCTACAGTTGGTAATTCCAATTGGTGTACCACACAATGTAACAACAGCATGCACTTGAACAAGAAGAATGGTACCACTGTGTGAACTTGCAATTCCTGTGGCTTTTAAACATGCATTTAGGATAATTCGCCATCTGTTATCTGTTACATGAAAATGCTGGTCATGAAGACATGGTTTTCTAAATAGGTGTATAGTTACCACAGAGGCACCTCGTAAGCTAAATCGTTCATTCGACCGTTATTTTCATTTCAAATAAGGCATGTTCAGATAACGGCATGCGGGTGACCTTTTTTATTTGGTGGCACACTGATAAACATTTCTAAAAAATACATATTTTCCTAAGACATTATTTCGAATATCTGCATTATTTAGGAGCAAATATACAGTCCTTTTTTTATCGTATCTTGTAGGAGAGTTCGACTTTGATGATCGTCTATAGAAAACAGAAGACAGAAATATTTTAATAGCTCGCACTATAATATTCACTTTCTTTTAGGCGGATTCGCGCGGCTTGTGTGTACCTTTCATACCGACACTAAAAAGTATTTGATGCTTGACATAAATCAAGGTAGAAAACTTATTTATTATCGTGCTAAGCCGCTTTGTTAGCACTGCACTTACAGAGATAGCAATGCATGTAATGTATCGCAGATTAGCCGTCTTAATCGGGCACGCACAGCCGCATCTTAGCAGATCATTCGCCTTCAGCGCTGCTGCAAACTGAGCAACGTGCGCTTCTGGCATAAATCTAGCAGCATCTTCGCGTTGCTTACAAAGTACCAAGCTCACTCACACCTCAACTATACATGCCTCGCATAAGATCCTTGCCCCGCGAGAAATTACCGGCTCCAATTGCTGGTGTAATTGGGAGTCGTATATGCATTTTATAATGGGAATGTGAATAGCATTAACATTTAACGTAAACAAGTGTGATGCACTTGCCGGCTGCATCCGTGCACGCATGTGAAATTGTTTTGTTCCCAGCTCTTCTGGTTAATGCGAGAAGAAATTATAAGTAACTAGTCTGAATGCGAGGCGGGCAGAGGTGGCGATCATTGTTTCGATGCAAAACGCTGCGTGCTGGGAAATAATTTTGTCGGCAAAAGAGGAAGTTCTTAGGGACGAACATGATTTTATTGAAATTTTACTTCCTATTTTATGTTATGCGTGTCTGCGGATAAATTATGCAGCAAGCCTAGGCTTGATAGTTTCAGACTTAACTTTGAAATCCTCAAAATCGGGTTTGGGCATCGTTTATAATACCTTGCATTCGAGATTGCAGTTCACCTTCATACTACAAGGTGTGCAGCACAACATTATATTTGATTCGTAAACAGTCTATTTCACTAACTTATTATATGAACCATAAGATAAGTTTTTAATTTTGCTCTAAATAACAAACCTAATGAGCAATTAGCGTACCTTTTATTCGGCGGTGGTAAATGAAGAGGTAATTTGCAAATCTCCTTTAAATCATGTCAATCCAATGCACACGCTCACAGTTTTCGTGGAATGATGTGACAGTGATCGGAAGTTTATTTTTAAAAAAATCACTTCCCCACACGCATAATTTATTATTCTTCCAGCATTACGTCAACTGCTTAAACGAGCCGGTGACATCAGACGCGGCTTTCAAACACTTCGGCAGCCCGATTTATAAAAAGCACTCTCACAATTCACCAATCAACACTCTCGGCACGAAAATAAATTTCCACTCTGTCTTTACACTTTCTTTAATTAGTTTTCAATTAATTGTTCTAATTAATGCAGCGTGCTAGCACGGTATCGGCAATCTTCGCACCATATGTGCTGGCGGCGTGGCAGCGAGATACAGACTGTAGAAGAATAAAGAGTCAACGGTAGAATCAACTCAACTTGGCATTGCAAGGAGTGGGAAGCTTGCTTACTCACGTAAAGTCTCACTCTCCTCCTCTCGGCTGGATTGAAGTACGGCTGATGATTCTCCTCTTTCTCCCTACTATCACAATAATTTCAAACAAACGGTCACTGTTCGATCACATAAAAAATTCAAATTTATTGCCAGTATCTTAAATTTTTAATAAGTTTTATGTTTGTATTTAATCGCAAAGATGATGGGAAAATGAAAAGATAGAAGAACGAGATGACCGCTCGACGAACGTGCTGTGGCTTATACGAAATAAAAATAAAGTGATTGTTCTAGTTCTTTTCTTTGAAATATATCTGGGGTGATTTTAATTGCCATGTCGTCTTCTGATTTGTGAGCAGCAATCACGGTATGGTAAATTATTATCGTATGCGTAAACCACATAATAATATTACACATTATAAGCAGTATAAGCACAGAGAGAAAGTTGCAGGCACGCCATTGCATGCATCTGCTGTCCGGTGCATCATAATTTAGTGAAAGTACTTTTGCCTGATAAATTAATAAGATAATATTTAGCAGAATTTGACTGTGGAAGACAGTCGTTAATTAGAAGCAAACCATAATGCATTTACTGATTTAATTGTGTTACAAAAATAAAAATTTGGCACAAAATTTACGAATTTGAAAGTAAATGTCTATTTGAAATATGCCGGCTCATTGGTCGGAGCGGGATATCGACCAATGGGCATCAGGAGAAAAGCACGTGTGTATTCGACTCTGGGTCGCTTGCAGATCTGTCATGGTGTTTCAGTATTAGTGTTTAGTATTTATTAATGTCTAAGCTATGGTATTACGTAAACGTTAATGAAAATGATTACATACTATTTTAAAATTAGCCTGTCTTTACTGCGTAAGACATGACTGTCAAGTGAAAAATCCTTTTTAGGTAAATACATTGATTATGGTCTCATTAACCTCAAAAGTTTAGCAACCAAATTCATAAAAATGTAAGTATAATCAAGTTATGACTAGTATTTTATTATTTGTGCTAGAATAGTGGCAAAATCAATTAATTAAATGTTTTGAACTATATACGAGGGTGTGCAATTGTTTTACAGGATGAGAGCAAAGATTTTAGATGGGGTAAAAATTGCCAAGGTAATTCGTGAGGGTCTGAAGTGTGAAGTAGATACATGGATTGCATCAGGTCAATGTGCCCCGAAACTTGTTGCCGTGCTGGTCGGAAATGATCCGTCTAGCTTAATCTACGTCAGAAATAAAATGCGAGCTGCCAAAGAAATCGGAATCTACAGCACGACTTTGGACTTTCCATCAACCATTTCTCAAAACCGTCTTATCAAAGAAATACACAATTTGAATGCAAATCCAGAGATTGACGGTATCATTGTCCAACTGCCGTTGCCAGAACATATAGCCGCCCGCGAAGTTAACAATGCCGTCCTTCCAGAGAAGGACGTGGACGGATTTAATGTTGTGAATCTGGGGAGGCTCTGCCTCAACATGGAAGCATTCATTCCCTGCACCGTGCTTGGTGTTCAAGAACTTATTCGTGCAACCGGAATCGACACTCGAGGCATTAATGCTGTCGTTTGTGGCAGGTCAAAAAATGTTGGCATGCCATTAGCAATGCTTTTGCATGCCAATGGAAAGAGAAGTCAAGGTAGGAGACATGCCGATTAAGTCCCATTGAATGTTTGGTGGGTATGTTTCAACAAATTGGGTGCTAATTTCTAATTATGTTTCAATCTTTTAGTAGTTAGGTAGATACCTACCTACTGAGAAATCAGAAGAAGGAATAACAATTAACAAAAACTTCATGTTTCTTAGGAACTGCATTTGCCATGGATGCTACAACCACAATTTGCCACCGAAACACTCCTCCAGAAAGGCTAAGCGAGCACTTGAGGAATGCAGATCTTATTATAACTGCTACTGGTATGCAATGTCAAACTTTGCCCTTTAATTCGATATCATACAAGTATTAAAAAGATTAAATATGTGTGATTTCCATCAATCTATAGCTTGCAAGCCAAAAAAGGTAACAAAATATGATCTTCTCTTATTGAAAATTTCTCATTGATATTTTTCTAGGTGTACCAAATTTAATAAAATCCCACATGGTGAAAAGGGGTGCTTGTGTGATTGATATTGGAATAAGTCGAATTGTTGACCAAAAAACTGGCAAGAACAAAATAGTTGGTGACGTGGACTTTGAAGGTACGTATGTCATAATACAGAATAAATCTAAATCTCATCCAAAGCAAGGTTATCAGAAATGTCCATAATCCTTGTTGTTGTTTTGAATGTGACATGTTGTCATATTTGACATGCTAGCATCATGATTACATACATGTCAACTTGTTCTTAGGATGAAATAAAACTGATATTTTGTTGAAAATTCTAGCCGTCAGTGAAGTGGCTGGGTTTATCACGCCAGTTCCTGGAGGCGTTGGTCCCATGACTGTAGCCATGCTCATGAAAAATACAATACACGCTGCTAAAAATCGGTTCAATTTCGTCAATCATGTTTTACAAGGACGAGAAGAGAGATCAAATTAATGTATTTGGTTCTCAACTTATGCCAGGTATTATTTCTGGATTAACAGTCATCTGCCTTCGACAGCATAAGTTTGATGAGAATGAGATATTACCTACTGTCTGTTGATGGTCTATAAGCTACCATTTATCATCTACTTATCAGAACATTGTAAATTGTGATACATATAGTATAAAAATAAATTGTTAACAGATGTTGTCTGATATCTATTTTTTCTCATCATAAAATTGAAATATTGTGATTTCTGATTGGAATTAAAATGTCAAATTTCAATAATATTATCAAACCAAAAATATTATAAAGCTCTAACAGGGTAATTGAACAATTATTTTATTCTATTTTTATTATATGGGCTCCAAATTCAATGATAAGGGGAAAGTGCAAACTTTTGCAATTTGGGGTTTCAATTTTCAAACTGAGATAATCAGTTCCACCAACGTGAGAACCAAAATATACTATTCCTCAGTCCTGAGAACTGTCAATGTCAAGTGCCATGGGCAAATGTGTTTTGTAGAATGTTCATGCTGCAAAGAATAATCGTTGTGTGCATTTTTACTATAGGTGAGTTTATTGAGTGCCGAATTATTATGAATTAGGTCATAATAAAGTAATTATAATTTTTTTTAAATTATCAATCACTATATTTGAAGTGAATTATTTCTGTGTTCTTAACCTAAAAAATAAAATTACCAATAAATAAAATATGTTTTAGCTTTTGTCGAGTTTAGTTCGCAAGGGCAAGATGAGGTAAACGTAGCTGAAGGCACTGATGCTGCTGTCAGTTCAAGTAATGCGGACCCAAATCTCGGTACTGCTGAAACAGCTCTGCCTGCAAATGTCGACGCTCCAGAGAATCTTGTTGCCGAGTTGAACGTGAGTACTCTAATGCTCTAGTGTGCCGATAGATGGTTGCTGTTTGGTCGAAGTAACAATACTTTCGAATTTTTAAAATTAGTACCTTGAAAATTTATTTTCAATAATTTCAACCTTAAGGATGTTCAAGACTTGAAATTTCTTTTCTTTTAGGAACTATTTGATAAAGTGCAACAGAAACTGGCTGTCCCTGATGAAAATTTAGCAGTGGATGGAGATGTTGCAAGCACAATTTCCACACCATCTTTATCAAATTTGGTAGTATCCAATGTTGATGCAAAATTTTCAAATGCAACAATCAACGTCAATAGCTCTCAAGAAGCAAATGTCACTAGTTACCGATGCACCTGCATTACTGGCAAAGAGACTGGAGGACAATATTTACCTGTCGAAATGGTCAACTCTACCAGACTGCTAAAAATTTTGGCCATCGAAGCTAACGTGACTAGCCGTTCAACACCATCTAACTGCATAGTTTTGATGTTCTTTTCGCATAGCTGTCCATTCAGCGCAGTGGCGGCTCCTCATTTCAACGCTCTTCCGAGAGCATTTCCTGACATCAAGATGGCAGCTGTCGACGCAATGAAATACCACAGTTTCAACACACAATATGGAGTCAACGGTGTTCCTACCATCATGCTCTTTCACAATGGCTCTCCGGCCGCAAAGTTTAACGATACAGAATACACGCTAGAATTGTTTGCAAAGTTCATCACTAAAAACACAGGTAAATGTCCAATTTTTTTTTGCACTATCTATAGGTTGCTGTTGTTGATTTGTTTCTAAATAATAATTCTTGTTCATCTTGTTACAGGAATCGAACCTGACAACAAACTTTTGTTTGTGATGTCTGCCGACTTTGGTGGACCTGTTTCGAGTGTCCCTACTAAAGAACTCGATTACTGCCTGGTTGCTTCGTGGGTGTTTATTGTTTTATGCGGCATATATTTCTTCAGCAAGTCGGCGTGGTGGAAGTGGATTGTGGACACTGTGCAAAGCACTTGGAGGGAAGCTGAGGCCCAGCACGAGCATGCGGAGTGATCCGAGAGAGAAGACTAGAGACAGTCATTAAATTATTTATTGTTATTTGTTTTGTTTTGGATAAGATTATTTGAATATCTGTATGTATAATTGGTGGATATTACTAATCAAAAACATTTCTTTAAACATGTGAGATCATTTTTGCGCTACAAGACCTACTTTATTAGGAATAAGCCATAGCTTTGGTCCAAGAATAGTGCATTTGAAAAAGTCGCCTATCTAGGGTGAATAACAGATCATAACTAATTTATGTAGCAAATTGACACCCAAATATTTATTGTCTGTGGAACCGAATTATGAATGGGGGTTTTTTAGACCATATTTGAGATTTCCGGGTCAGTCTGGTCAGTTCTGGGTCAGTATTTTAAAACAAATGTATTCCCACAAAGAAGCATTGCCACCCAAATTTTATCTTCTATGGAATTGAATTTTGAATATGGTTCAAATCTGTTCACATATCTCCAATCTTTCCATCATGTGTTATTGTTGTGTTAAATTTAACATTCATATTTTCTTCAACAATATTTTCCTCAAATAATGACTGATTGATTTGTCACAAAGGTGTGGTAACTGGTAAGTGCAACATATGCTGTTGTAATCCATGCACATACTTCTAAGTAATAGTTGGTGTAATTTCAAAATGCATTGTTTTTGCATTTATGTACTTTGTTTACCTAAGTTGGATATTTCAATGAAGAAAGAGAAAGGTTTGTCAAGTGAAGGAAACCTGTCTGAAAATTTATCAGATTTTTAACAATCTTTTTGCTGATTCAAACCCTATGGAGCTCAAATATTTACACCTTTTGGCCAGGTGATAGCAAAGATTTTCATGACCTTGGCTTGGCTGTAATTTAAAACCCAATTACCGACAGTTGGATATTTCTGATATTGCAATACAAGACGCATCCAATGACCATCTCAAATCAGTATTAGAGTTAGTTAAAGAAATAAAATCACTGGTGGAAAATTTTCACATTCATTTCTATGCCACTTCAGACATTTACATTATTATGTAACAATTATTTGTGTTTCATTTTTGAGGTTTAGTTTATGTAACGAATTTCAAAAAATTCCAAGCTTGTGTGACCTTGGCGGGAATCCTTGGGTAGTGGGGAGGATGAGGGGGAATGGGAAGAGAGTGAGTGAGCAAGAGCAGCAGAATCAGACGGGCAAGAGAGGCGGAGAGAAAAGGATCGTAAGGTATTGATAATCGAATTCGACTTATGTCAATCGCAACTAAAGTATTTAGATTTGTGACTAAATTCCAACCGATTCGGTAAGTGGTGCTGGTTAATAAGCATTGTTACGAAGACGATATTGATTGCTACTTGCTTTTATCCTTACATTTATTGTCATGATCTGCCACTCCCCCTTTTTTATGTATATTATTATAGAATATTATAGGGTTTTTAGTTTTACATTGTAGGTAAAGCTAATTGACCTCGTTGTTTTGGTTTTTACTAGTGTAAAAAACGATGCCTAAGCTACATTTGTTTATTAGCTTGAATTGTGTGCTTATTCGAAGTTGTCTTTACTTTCGTCCTGTTAGGTAACGAAATGGGTTTGTTTTCAAGTAAAACTGTTGAAGTCGAGATGGACGGAGCCGTAGCACAACTGGTCCAGGATATGATTGCCAAGAACGATGTCGTTATATTCTCGAAGACCTACTGTCCATATTGCAATATGGCAAAAGAGGTATTTACAACATGGTCATTCTAGCATTTCTGCTGTCTGCGAAAGAACATTCCAACATTGAATCATTGATTGAATTTGTTTCCAATAATTATTTATCTTACAGGTGTTTGATAAAGTCAAATATGACTATAAGACTGTAGAACTTGACAACAGAGAGGATGGAAATGTCATACAAGCCTATCTTGGACAACTCACTGGTGCCAAAAGTGTAAGCTTAAGACAATTGAATATGTAAAAAATTGTAACATTTTTTTTATTAATTTAAAAGCTAATTGTGAATTGGGGGTTGAAACCATTCTACATATCCTACGTACAGTTCTTAACATTTTGTAAATTTCTTTTAGGTACCCCGAGTTTTTGTGAAGGGGCAATGTGTGGGTGGAGGTACCGACGTGAAGAAGCTTTTCGATGACGGAGAATTGGTGAAGATTTTGGCGGCGGCTTGATTCTATTTGATGCTTAACTAGATTTGATTGGTACATACTTGCCTAACAGTTTTTGTGATACTGATACTGATATATACTAAGTTTTTTTTTAAATTCAGATGCTTTACTTTTTAGCTACAATTAGATGTTGTTCAATTTGCAACTAAACCATTCCCTACATCATTTATATTCCCAACCCAACTTCTTAATGTAATCGTTTACTGATTCTGTGTGGCCATAGTATGTCGGAATAACAATTAAATGCTTTCTAAAACATAACTGCAGCTGCCTTATTACATTCAACAGAATATTCTCGGGCTTCAGAAATTGATAACCAGAATGTGGCTGTCATGGTGTTTAATTTTAATCCATATAGTGAAGGTGTATGGAAATAAACTGATTCAGTCATAGCCAGGGTTTGGATCATTTTAGCTGAACAAAATTTTGAAAGGCCAAGCTAGACAAATCTATCTCGACGACAATAATGCCAGGTAAAAATGAAAGATTCAAATAATATTTAACAAATTATATAAAATTTATTGTGTATCAAATAACATATATGTTGGTTAGTGTACACATTTGTTTAACTCATATAAAAGTCATAAAACTTGTTCCAATAGCATGAAATCCTCAGCTTTTGTTGCTTTGCATTGTAATGCATTGTAAACTTGAAACCAAATTAATATTGTCCAGGCATCTAGTTTCAGAACCTAGCTGTTCCATTCCAAGTGAGTGACTGGAAGACCGTTGTTTCTTTGCTCTCGTTTTGGCTAGCGAGCACCACTGTTTTCCTCACCGAAGTGCCCAACCTTCCGAGGGCCACCAGATCTAAGATTGGCATCTCTAGTCTCCGATCCAGGCAGATCACCAAGAAGTGGGCATGGAACTTAATGGGGTCACCTGGAAGTTTCAACAATGAATATAGCTAAACTTTTCCACAGATTAGAATATTTCAGGTCTTTGGCAATTTGGACACGAAAAAATCACAATTACAAAGTAAAGTAGTTACCTGGATAAACTAGAAAGTCTGCTCCAAACCTATGCCCAGTAGTAATATAATGTCCTTTGTCCCATAAATTGGTGAACACATTGTAACGGAGCTTTTCAGCATCAGTTTCCGGGAATTTCCACACTACTTCTTCTTCGTCACCTTTTCCAAGCCATGGGTGCGCAGTGAATATTTGTGCCATGGTACTGCCTTCATCAGCCGGCTTAATTTTTGCCAACTCTTCCTCCAGTATTTTTTCTCTATTAATTTGTTTTTCAATTTCAGGAGGACATGGTTGTTGAGGCTCCATTTTCTTTCTCTTGGAGGGTTTCGTTCCCATTAACTTATGCCGCTTACCAGCTACAATTGTCTCAATCATATTTGTGACTTGTTGCTTCCTTGTTTCGATAAAGTTTAGCAATTGATCCTCGGATAGCTTTTCTCGATAGGATTTAAATTCTTGCTGAACAGCCTCACTAGGAATACTTTTTAAGTTTGGATAGTGAACTAGACAAGCTATCTTTCTATCAATAAGCAAGGTGACTTCTTCTGGCAGTAGAGACAAAGGTAGACCGGGCATTATGTCTTGCCGAGGAAACTGGGGTAGGCAGCCGACAAGTTCACCAACGATTCGATGATTTTTCCGCAGTGTTAACCAGTCTGATTGGAGAGACAATTATCAGGGGATTATAATATTTGGACACGCAATACAATTATGAGGATACAAATCTAAATATGTGCATTTTCCTAGAAAAAATAAACAGTTGTTATGATATTGGGTTAACCTGTTGAACATGTTCTCAGTTTTTAGTAACCAATTTCTCATCAATCTTATCCCAAAAAATATGATTATGAACAGAATATTCATTAGGTAGGATACCTTCAGAATTCCACACGTAGACATTATTGTTGCTTAAGGCGAGAGTTATCATCCTTTTACTCAGATGTGACAGTTTTAGGTTAGGCGCGCAAATGAACACGACTCACGGTGTCAAGCATTGAACCTGGTACTTCGGGTTGTTCGGCCAGCTTTCGGAAGGAAGTGTAAGAAAGGGGAGTGGTGGGGAGTGAAGGAGGATGAAAATACCAAGGTTACAATCCTCAAAAGGCTGACGAGCAGTCAATTTTCGTTAGTGGGTGATTTTGTCCCATATTCCTTAAAGCGGCTTTAGTCAATGTCTTGGAACCTCAAGGAAATATGGTAGATTTTGAGCGTTCAATTTGAAATTAGGTTACCATATTATCGTAATCAAATTAGTTAACCTTTCGTGTGGACGTCATGTTCCAAAAGGGACTTTCACAATTCTTTGGATGGCTGCAAACAAATTGCATTTTGCAATGACAATGAATTTGGAATATTCGAACTGTTCTTAGTTTTGTGAGAAAATATGGATGGGCAACTGATCCAGCAATGGATGAAATCATGTCGGTTGTGTTTGCTGGACGATGGCGTGAAACTACCCATATTCGGGGAAGAAGGCATCGTCCGAGAAGTAGCTCAAAAAATTCAAACTTGTTTTCCGATGATTGTGGTAAGTAGTGCATAGTTAAATATAAAAAATATATGCTAAACCTCATAAGTGTTGTCATCAAAATGAATGTGTTTGTATTGTAGGTATTGTAAACATATGAGGCTTACCTGGTCTTACTTATGTTGAAAGTTTTGAACCACTTTGGACATGCCTCATTAGACGGAAAGGACACCTGTTGTTTTTCATGTTTTTATTGGGTTCCAATAAGGAAAAATGAATATAGTGTATGATATTGATCTTTTTAAGTACAAAGTATAAGCATCGGTAGAAGCACCTACCTACTTCATTGTCATCATCAATGCATACAAAATTACAGATAAATATGGCTAAGTTGGTTGCAGCACTGTTTCATTACTAAATGAAATTATGTTAGGTTTCAATATGTTCTTCAAATTATTAATTTATAAAGATTTAGTAAGAGCAATATTAAATTAAATTAGTAAAGAAAGAAACTCAAAAATATTAATAGAATTTAGTAATACCTAGCTAAGCAATATATTTTTACTTCCTGGCACACCTTATACATTTTCTATTTTTTTGTAAGTAACTTAATAATTAAATAACACCATTTTCAACTCTATACATTGGTTTTAGCTCTACAATGCCGATCCCCTGTCGAAGATAATTTGCCAACGGTGTTTATTCATGCTGGACACAGTGTACAACTTCCGGCAAAAATGCGTCGAAACAAATCAAGTCTTTACCAGCCACTTAACTGCGTTGAAAAGCAACAGCAGTTCTGTGAAACAATACTTATTGGCACTAGAGAAAAATGGTAGCATACCTGCTAGCGGCCGCCCTAGCATTCCTGATGCCGGTTGTCCCAGCATACCTTCTAGCGTGCGGACAAGTGTTTCCGCTGCTCAGGTCAGTTTACCATCACACTTTATGTAATGTTTCAGAATTAAAATAGCAACGTATCATAATTTAATTGGCAAAATCTTTCAATTCTTATAGATACAAAAAACAATTCGCAAGCCCGATTTGCAAAAACCAGCGGATCTACCTAATCAGCGGTCAGCACTGGCATCTTATCGCATAAGAAATCCTGATGATAAATTATGTGTGGAGCCAATGGAGAAAGATCCACTAGGCATGCCCAATCTGAGCAGCAATCTGGTGAGAATCAAACAGGAAGTAATTGATTGTTCCGATGGAAGCTCGTCGGGAAAATCTACACCTCTGATAATCAGCGTGGTGGGGAGTTACTCTGATGCCCAGATCGAAGAAGGTCGTGCGCCAGTCACAGAATCAGCGCCTGTTGTGAGAGAAAAATTACCTGGTACAGTTAAGGTGAAACAAGAATCACAGTTATTAAATCCTAAAGTCCAAAGTTTGTTGAAGACTTTCAAAGTGATAACGCCCTGGTACTGTAAATTCTGCAACAAATACTACAAATCAAAAGATACACAATATAAGCACAGAAGATATTTTTGTCCTTACAAAGCAATTCCATGCAAGATATGTAATCAGATTTTTAAGAGTGATAATGAAATGCTCGAGCATTCAGCTTTGCATCTTCGGGTGTTCGTATTTCTGAAAGATGAGGACTTACATTCGTGTCAAGTTTGCGATAAGAGGTTTGCTAACGGTGGAATGTTGTCTGCACACATGCAAACCCACACTGGCAGCCCTAATCGCATCATGCTTCGGCATGCTACGTCCGATAACTTAGCCGCTCTGAGAAAAAATCCAACATTGCAAACGAATTCTCTGAAGAATTTCCGAAAACGCATTTTAAAATCGAGGTACAGAAGAGGTAATACATTGCCGAAAGTTCCAAGATCACAATGTCCATATTGTCCATGTTCTTACGCGCGGATGGGCAAGCTAACATATCACAAAAAGAGATTACACCTTGAAGAATATCTAGAGGAATTAGAAATGAAAAAAGAAATGTCTCAGAAAGCAGCTGCTGCAAAAGCTGCACGAAACAAAAATCCGGTTCAGAAAGTGTTGCCAGAACCTGTGCCTGAGCTTGCGTCGGAGTCAGTGCCAGTGCCGATGGAGGTGGCAGTGGCACAAGCGAACAGATCAAACGTGATTCGAACGGCCTTACATCGACCTGGTCCACTCTCGAAGCAGAGAGCCAAGCGGCCCGTCAGCCACGGCCTCTTGCGAGATCTACTCAACAAGCGCATCCTCAAGTGCCCCATCTGCAGCAGGGTATTCGGCAGCGCCGTGGGCTTGCAAAACCACATGCGCTCCCACAACAACGGCAGTCCGATGGGGCCCAAGGCGTTCCGTTGCAACCTGTGCGGCAGACTGTTCGGTACCAAGGGCGGTCTGACTTACCACACGGCAACCCAGCACACAGAAGGCGACACATGCAACGACGCTTATAGGTGTCAGCCTTGCCACATCACTTTTCCGTCGCGTACCGAATGGATTCATCATAAGCTGTCGCACAACAAAGGGAACAAGTTGAATAAGAAGGCAAAACCTGCGGTCAAAGCTGAGGGGGTGGTAGCCGAACGACCGAAGCTGCTGCTATGTTGTTACTGCAACCAAGTGTTCTCCGAATCGGCCGAACTGAAAGCCCACCAGCTGACGCACAAAGCGGCTGCCGCCAGTGCCCCGCCGCCTCCCAAAATGGCGCCGGCGCCCGCCCCCGGATGGGGGCAGAACCAGATCGGCGAGATGTGGCCGTGCTCGCTGTGCACAAAGGTGTGCAGCACCAAGCGCAACCTGAGGCGCCACACGAAGACGCACGAACTTCGAGCGCACTGCTCCCACCATTGCAATCTGTGCAGCAAAAAGTTCATCTCGAAAGCGGCGCTCGTCCGCCACGACGCGTTCACCCACTCGACGGCGAAGAGCTTCCGCTGCCAGAAGTGCAGCAAGATATTCTTCCGGAAAGGAAGCTACTTGAACCACTTGAACACGACGTGCGAGCGGCCGGCGCGTCTCGCGGAAACGGGGGCCGGCGGGGAGGTCGCGATCCCGTCAGAAGTTCCCGGCGTCGAGGTGCCGCAGCCCGCCGGGGCGAGCCAGATGGAGCTGTGTCTCAAGTGCGGCTTCACGCGGACGGTAGGCCACAAGTGCGACCTGTGGATGGCGCACTCGCAGCCGAACCCTGTCAAGCGGCCCGGCTCGCGGCGTTCGTACAGGTGCCGTGTCTGCGGGGCGACGTTTGCATCGTCGTACTCGCACAACTCGCACATGAAGGCGCACGTCAACCAGAACCACCGGAGCAAGCTCATCCTGAAGGTGCCGACTGCGTTACGGGTGGTTCCCAACTTCGAGGACGTTCCCCTGCTCGAGGAAAGTTTTGTCCACCCGATCCCGTCTGAGATCTTGAAGAATAATTTGTCTGCACCTCTGGATCTGAGCTACGTAGAGCCTGCAGGTAAACTTCTTGCTCATAATTTTGTCTTGTATCGATATGGAAAGGCATGGAAGTCATTGTTGTTATAGCCTACTTGAGAAACGAAGGTACCAAAATATCTTTCTTGGCTGTAGGGTATTGGAAACTCTGCCATCTAGGTACATCTAGGTACCTACAATGTTAAATGGAATATTGAGGGGGCATTTTCTTGGCCTAATGTTTTATCTCAAGTGTTACTGTTAACTGACAGTTGACATATAACTGCACTTGTTTACTTTAAGCTAGACCCCCAGGTTCACCACCCAATTTTTTTTAGTTTCCTATATTCTACAGCATTGTAAGATGTTTGAAGGTATCTACATAAGGACTATTTTGGGCAGAATTCACGAGGCACTGACTTTCGGCACCTTGTATGATAAATGTGACAAATGAGCGAGGCAACACAAATATGAAACATTTGATTTGCATTGCACATCTGATCCAACCGCAGTCAAGTACCTGTTCACATGTTTAAAAACCAAGATTGTTTGAATTTTCCGTTCCATGTAAATTCTAATCAATTTGTTTCGCTTTATTTCTACAGCAGTATTTACTGTGACGAGTTCGGACCCAACACCGCCCGACGCTGATCAGCCAGACGTAGACTCAGATTTGCTTCATCTCGACAGCCCTCCCACTAATGGGAGTTGCCCGTCATTTGGGCTCGGGGAACATATGTTTTTCCAATGTGTGCAGTGCACCAAGACATTCCACTCGCAACAAGGGCTGTCGGCGCACGTGTTATCGCACGAAGGTAACACATCAAACCTCTTTCAGTGTTCTTTCTGCTCTCGCGAATGCAGCGATTCGCAAGCCCTTAACCTTCACATACTCTTGAACCATCCGGACATTGACGTTATTAAAGACAGTGAACCTAGCACGCAGATCGTCGGCTCGTAGATTGTGGTTATTTAGTTACAGAATCGGGTTTGTGAATGGATCACAAAGGAAAGACTTGCAATTTACTATTGGCATCAGCTGCGAATTTACTTCGTGATTATTGTTTATTTATGGCGATTAGAATTTAGAGTGAATCATCCATTACTCTTTGTTTATGTATTGTTGTATGCATAAAGTTTTGGCCCATGATGTTTTAGTCTTGAACTTGTCAAGTGCTTAGAAAATAGAAAGTCATCATTGCCTTATCCTAAATGAACAGTAGTAGTAATTAGTACCTAACTTGTTTTTAATTAATTATGCTTCCTTGCTTCAATGCAAACTAAAAACCATTGTGTAATTTAATCTAGTTTTAGCCCTAGTTCTTGCGCATTTAAGATTTAGTTAATTAAATAAATTTAATTAGTTTGAAGTACGGTATGAGCACAGCATAGTTACTAGTAGACTGGAGTGTCAAATGTTAATGTTGACCATAAAATTCCATCATCAATGTTTGTATATATTAGTATATAATATTTGTATGCCTTTACTTGTGCTCATTTTCTCCAGCCTAAGAAATTTTTGTTAGGAGATGCTTAGGGGATATTTTTTAACCAACCCCAATTTTTCAAAATTTTCAGTTGCAAATTGTTATCACTGCTGAGATTTATAGCTCTATCTGGCATTATGGAAGTGGCATCAATGGAAGAATCTGAAATGGAGAGACAATCCCCCTCCCCTACCCATATTTTATTCACATTACAAATCTGCTGGGTTCTCTTTCCTCCCAACCAGTTAAATCCAATGTATTTCAATGTTTCTAGTTTCTACCTTAATTTTTCTCATTGTGAATAAGGCAGTTTCAATTGCTTATTTCACCATGTTTCTCCCAAGTCTAGCATAAATAATAATTCACAATATATTTCCACCTATTATTACAAAAAAACTTGCACTAACGGCTTATTCGGTATTATCTGGGTCTAATAATTGGCAAAGCAATTATCTATTAGATATCAGGCTTGGTTGCAACTACAAACACAAGCAGAAGTGTAAAGTGGTGAAATGTTTATTATGCTTCAATAGATTAATTCTTGTGCCCTATTGGCTATTTAGTTACGATTGATTCTCCAATTCAGTCTTGCGTTATATTGTTATGGAAGCTTAACTCTGCAGTTTTTTTGTTTTTAAATATATTATGTGAATGTAACTAATGCTAATTCCACAAAACTTTAATGTGTACAAGTCTAACTGGACTATCATGGTTGCAATTTTCAAGTTAAGCTTATTTTTTCCCAAATTTTTCAGAAGAAGACTTACAGTTGTGCCCAACTAAAATAAATAGTGTGTGCAATAAAGATAGTATTATATAATAATTAACATGGTTGTACATGGGTCTGACATGGTCTGACTTCCAAAACAGCATGCATGTAATGATTTAGGTAATTGGCAAATTGAGTTTGGCATGTCCATGATTGTAAATTCCTAACAGATCTGATGTTTTTTTTAATTGGAATCATTTAGTTGCAGTAATTCTACTGGTAAAATCTGCAGTGTATTTTCACCCGTCACAGAAAATAGAAACATACATATTGCATCATATTGATAACGGCATCTATAAGAAAATTATTTTATGTCGTGTAAATGGCACTATACCAATACATTTATAAGTTACTGTATTTGTATTAAATTTTTAGTGGAGAGGAGTGGAGGGATGGAAGGTACATGGTCATTCTGTCACATATTATTGCACTGATTAGAGATTGTTTTTATAAAGAACTGCTTTATTACGGCAGAAAACACTTGAACTTTCTCATTCAATTGGTCAGTCACCCCCCTGCCGGCTTATGTACAAGGGGGGGCAACTCTGGACTTTTTATGTACGCCCCGCTTCATTTACATTATGTACGGTATATTTATCGAATTTGTAGAAAGAGATGATTAAGAAATAAACAACAAAGCATTGGAATTCATGCACAAATTTCCGATTTTCTCCTCTTTTTACTACCGTTACGTATTTTCAAAATGTTATCGCTTTCAAACCGACTGATTGGTAACTAATTAAATTGAAAGGGATGTTATGCTAATGTAGGATTCTAATCCTGAACCAAATAGGCTATATGAAATTATATTTTTTAAACATTTGTATAGAAGCATTGTAGAGAGATTGTTTTGAAATAGAAGTCGATTTAGTTTTCGTTTGATCGCAAATCAAGACTTCTCCATTTGTTCAGGGCGGAAGAGACAAGTTCGACAGGCCGGTTGTGGCTTGGCATCAGTAAATTGTTGGCTTATCACTTCCCAATTTCGGACATTGGTTCTAAAATGTAATGCCTGATTAGTTAGTAATTAAATTGTTAGAATTAGGTAAATATTATCCCTAGGTAAATCAGGCACCATCAGTTTGTGTTAGCATTATATTATATATTCACAACCAAATTTTGTAAATTTTCAAAACTCCCGTAAACCTCGACAAATTATGTACAAACAAATAAACTATGCAACTCATAAGTTATATTGGCTAAAGTGATAATAATTTGGCAGCAAAATTGCATGTCAACAACAAAATGTTGTTCCAACAATAATAATTGAAAAGATGGATAAAATCTTATCTTCAAAAAGCTCCCACTGCCGCCTTGCTCGGCGAGAGTTCGCTCGCTAGTGGATAGGTACAATATAATAAAATTGTATTTAGCTATAAGATTAATATATTGTCTCAAAAATGGTTCATTAGCAAATACCATTTCTAACACTATAATTTATAAAGAAATTGGTAAGGAATATGGAATAACATAGTTTAAAATGTAAATTTGAAAACGTTATGGAATCAATGGAATGTCTATATATTATAGGTATTTACATCTGAGCATGTTTGACGGCACCGCACGCCTAGACGTGTCCTTCAGTTCACCGACGCGGCCCGGCTCGCCGACGCGCCGCAGCGGCGGCGGAGGCAACTCCGTCCCGCGAGTCCCGTCGCCAGCCCAGCCGCCGCCGCCGCCGCCGCCGCCGCGAGCAACGAGTGCGCCACAACACGTGGGCTATGTCAGATAGAATTTCGATGTGTGTGTAGCGGAGGCCATTCTTTGCACGGCAGCAACGTCTGTTCGGCGGGTGGAAGACTGAGTCCGAGCGGCTGCAGCGGCAGCAGGTGAGAGATCTTGCCCGGCGATCGCCGGACGGTGTACCGGTGCCGCGCCCGGTTGGGCGGCTGGAAGCAGTTGCAGCTGCAGCTGCACACGGAGGCGGCGTCCTCGAAGGAGATGGAGTCGCGGCCGCCGCCGCCGCCCACCTGTCCGCTCAGGATGGACCCGTTGGCCGTGATCACGTCGCCCTCCAGACGCACCGCTCCCTGCGCAGCCTGGAACGCGAGATGCGGGTCAAGTTGGATGCGTCGGCAACGATTCGGTCGCATTTTTACTTGGCCACGTTCTTTGGGTTTACATTCTTACCAGTTTTCATTGTACCAGTTATTAACTTCCCAACAAAGTATTATCTGGGTAGGATTCAAATTTTTTTTACTGATTTGTTTAGGCAAGGTAAGGGCTTTGTCAATTAGAGATTTAAAAATAATGCAATACATTAATAGATTCAAAGCTCAATTGCGTTCTTGAAAATTGCTTTTTTCCATTTGCTAATTGCAGTTAGTAGTTAATGGTACCGTCTTAGAAAAATAATGTGGTAATTTTGATTAATGGCTGGTTGTGGAACAGGAATTAAATCATTATTATTCTTATTCAGCATATAAATATAAGTTATTTACTGTTCATGGCCAGATTAGCCCATAAAAAATTCTGCTTTCCAGTACGTGGCGTGTTTGCTCCCCCATTTCGTTAACTCGCTGCATATCACTTCGGTTTCGATCGCTTTGCCGTTTACCTGTAACGCTTCGGCTTCGTCTCGTCGCTCGTCTTCCGTGTTCATCGTGACGAATCGCAAGACCAGGAGATTGAGTGCACCGGCGACGATCGCGAGACCGAACAAAATAAATATTAGAGCAAAGGCCACATATTCTGGTTTTGCCTCGAGCGCATTGTCCTTTTGCAGTGCCACCATATCGCCGAACCCGATTGTTGTCAGGGTGATGAAGCAATAATAGACCGAGTCGAAGTATGTCCAGCCCTCGTACCGGCTGAAGGCCGCCGCGCCGCCGGCTATTGTCAAGCTGCTTAGCAACGTCACTACACAGATGAGGTTGATCTCGGAGGCGTCGACGCTCTTGCAGTGCAGCAGCCGCTTGACGTTTCGGATCACCACCGACGAGAACTTGTTGAGGCGCTCGCCGATGCTTTGGAACATGACGAGGCCGAGCGGGATGCCGACGATGGCGTAGAACATCGTGAACAGCTTACCGCCGATGGTGTTCGGTGTCGAGTGGCCGTATCCTGCAAAAGTCGTCGCCGGTTTCAGGCTGGACAGGAAGTGTCGGATCCGGAGGCCGGTTTTCTACTGTTTTGTACTCGACGACGATTTGTTGGAATAAATTGGACTCAAAAGGTGGTTTTTCTCTGGGTTTTTGGACGTCAGGCTAACCATAGCCAAAAAATCTTTTACACTAGTTGTCTTCAGGTTATTCTTCTGTAGAGAGTAAATTCATATGATCTTTTTGTTTGAGATATATTCCTAAATAAATTCATAAATATTCACCTGTTTGATAATTATAAAATAGGAACTATATCTACTCAAACCGTGAACATTGAAATACTGCTGGGAAAAAAATTAAACAGTAGGCGTTTTTCAGAGTTATATAATTTATATGATAGGAGATACTGAGGAAGAACTTGCCTATCGTAGTGAGTACTGTGGTAGCGTAATAAAACGCGCCAGCGAACTTCCATTGCTGACCAGCCTTATGTGGCTCTGTCTTTAGAACAATAGTTTCCATCACCCGAAAGTCATCCAGCGAAATGTTGTACTTGTTTATTACCATATTTTCAATATCTGCAAAAGTCAAGCAAGCCACCATTATTTTGTTGATAACCTTACCCAGAAAGGAAAGATACTTCGGAAAGCACATTTCATTCTTCAAGTTTTTCAAATTATTTTCCCGGAAACCTATTTCAGATAAAACTAATAACTGGCAGAGTTAAATACCCCAATTTACATATAAAGACTTAGGAATGTAATTGATTAAGGAATCCATCTAAGCTGCAAGTGCCTTTTCAATTCGGTTAGAACTTCCTCATTAACAGGTTCTAAATCGGGGGGGGGGGGGGGGGGGTTAGCATTGCCGCTGCCGCATTGTATTTACCTTCTAATGTTTCCCTCCGCTTCTTCTCCGTCTCCGACTCAAGAGCGTCGAACACAGCGGCTCCGACGAGAAGGTAAGTAAATGTGCAGACAATCAAGGACAGAGTCCGGACGTTTTGCTTCTTCATTCTCTGATGAGCACCATGCTGTGTGCCGGCACCCCAGAGCCTGCAACCGAAGAACGGATTGAAATGCCGCGGAAATAGTTTTATATAGTCAGGGACGCTACTTCCCTCCGTTAGCTATGGACAGTTTAGGGTTTTACGTTACAGTGGGTTTCGATTGATGCATTTAACGGGAGCAACTGGAATATTTGTAACGATCCCACGACAAAATTAAAATCCTTTATAAACGAAAATTTAAAAGAATAAAAAACCTATAGGATCCTGCACATGTATTAAACGCTACATATCAAACATATCAAGTCTTTTTGTGCTTTAATCTCTGTGCTAAGCAAAGTATAAAGTCTGCATGGTTTATTAAATATCGAAGCTTTTCGAGGCAAGTTGGAGCGGTCGTGTTTAAGCCGTTCTTGCGCAAAGTTTTTTTTTCAAAGTTTGCAAGCGACCCAAACTTCCAAAAAACAGACTCAATTCCGTTCCGAACGAAATTTTATGTATGATGGACGAGCATTGCAAACATGGATTGACGTCACTGCCTTTATACATATTCTTTCATAATTTTCATCTGAAAGTAATGCGAGCCCTGATCCCATGCTTAATAGGACGGTAATAAAATAACGCTTTCGCTGCGTGTATCCCCACTATACATTTTAGGACATGATCATCACTAGGTGTAAACATCATCAAAGACTAGAGACAATAATAGCCTCTTTTGTGCTGGCTAATAAAAGGTTACGTCGACTTCTGAGCTTTCATCAGAATTTGGTCAAAAATTAGCTCAAAGGGTCTGGGGTCTGGATATACGGACTGGAATTACGATGATGGAATATTAGTAACCCCTCTTGTGCACTATTTCAAGAATCTCAGCTATCCCAAACAATTGAGCCCTCGGCTCTTACATCTTTGCTGGTTATATAAACCGAATTCTTCATTCACAAAGTGGTTTCCGACTATTAAATTTAAACTCAAACAAGATATTAAGTGCAGCATGAAGGCCTTATTATCTACTCCCTGGTAGTGAAGTGGTGAACAATAAATTTGGATATTATATCCGAGCACTATACGAGTAAATATACCTCTTTGTGATTTCAGCCAAGAGTTAAAATTATCATTTCAATGGAGGTGCCGAGTTCACGAGAAAATCCATTTTTTAACATTTTCGCTCGCTTGGTTTCCATAGAACTACAACGTTATAGTACGGAATACAACCCGAAACGGTTGCCAGTAATTTATAAAGTATGTGACCATAAAAAAGACACGTCCCATTAACCATCTGACCTTCAACATCCTGATTAGTGCACAAGCACGCACGTATGCTTGTTATCTCGGCAACAGGGGCCGCTATACACCACGTAATAACATTGTCCAAACAAAATGCATCATCCCCTCATGGTGCTGGTGAAATGTCGCCCGAAATTCCGCGCGGATTTCGCTTACCTAGGCCGTGGTGTACACTACTACTCCAGTAAAGGGCCGAACGCCGGTCTGAACGGGGGGCGATCCAGAACGCCCCAAAATTCGATCATCTTCACGACCGCGAGGTCAGCAACGTTCGATGAACTCTTCGTAGCTTCGCGTTGCGTCGAGTCAGTTGACGGCGATCATTCTCCATGGCCTGTTGTGGAAAAGCAGACGTAAGTTTTTCTTTCCACTGGAAAAGCACAAAAGACTCGCGACTAACAAAGGCGCAGAGGTGAGACGATAGGTTTAAAGGTGAGAAAAATAAGTATGGGCATCACCGGCACACGAAGTGTGACGCGCAAAGAGCTTCGCCAAAATATATATATATTGAGAAATCTCTGCCCGGAATCGAGAAGATCGCGGAAATTTGATCGAAAAGGAAATGGAGAGTTGATTATTAAAACGAAGTTATACCGCGTTAGCACGACGATAGGAAATGGATGTCTATTCATAGGGTGTCGCAACACTACACGCCAACCCTGATATGACGTCGAATATATATTCCCTTCTACCTTCTACCACCTTCTACTATCGTCGACGCCTATATAGATATATGTATC
This sequence comes from Nemurella pictetii, assembly GCA_921293315.2. Lineage (NCBI taxonomy): Eukaryota > Metazoa > Arthropoda > Insecta > Plecoptera > Nemouridae > Nemurella > Nemurella pictetii. The sequence goes on along the minus strand of OV121115.1, from coordinate 8,678,974 downwards.
ACGTAATATTTATTACTCTACGATTCAATTTGCAACAAGCTCACTCCCTCGATAATGAAATCCAAGGCACATCGACAACTAGATGCCCACTAGATTGCACATCACCGGTATTATCATATATATGGCACCCGAGTTGAATATGATATCAGATCGGTGGAAGCATTAATTCAGCTTCTGCACTGCATTTGTGAGGATAACTTTCTCTTCGTGGGGGTCGCCGGGATGTGGGTGGCTGGCGAGACCGGCAGGATGGATATTTGGGTCATGGAGGGTGGAGACGCATCGTCCGGTTCAATGTTCAATGGTCAACCGCGTTATTGACGCTATGTCGTTGTGTTTGCAGGCTATTTTTGTACATAGTACACCGATGATGTTGTGTTGATGAACAAGAAAAAAAGAGAGTCGCTTCGACAGAGCAGAAAATTCGAATGTCACGTGGAAATCACTCGTGGAAATATTAATGGGACACTGTGGAGTGAATGAATAAAATGTTATACATTCAGATTGATGCTTTAGGTTTGTGTGTCCACGTTTGTGGTCAAGTATTTCGAGTTTTAAAGTTAGGAGGTGTGCATTGGACAAATTGCTGGATGCGACTTGCTCTATTTCTAACGCGCTCAGCACACTATATAAACTGCTTCCACTAAACGATAGTTTAGCGTAATTAAAAGTGAATTAGCTGATTGCATTATATCCCTCCAGGCGCCAGCTAGTTGCAAGCTGCAGTTTTGATTGCCACCGATGTAAGCAAATGCATTTGAAATGCAATCGCGATACTTTCGAGCTTATTATCTAATCTACTCATGCTAAATCCGGATAAATTTTCTACAGTTTCAGCTGTATCGTAGCAAAAAAAAAACTTTAATTAAACAGATTAAGTCCGATACACCCCCAGCCTTATCTGTCCCGCGTCAAAATAAATATTTAAATCAAAAATATCTGCAGCATTGAAAAAAAAACAATTGATTTTATTATCAGCGCGTAGTGACGCACGTAAAGATTCTTTGTATCATATGTTCAATTAATTATTTTTGATTATTGTTTATCAATCATACACGCCACAATAATCCGACACACATCAGAATTCCACGCGTATACACAAACGACCGCCAACAAGCGAAACTAGGTTAGTAATGAAATATTTCAAACGTTTTTCATTAATTATAAGCTACAAAGCCGGCCTCTGTGTGTATATCATGTAACTGGACGTGTTGAATTGAATGCTCTATATTTATACATCTGTGTGTTCAGTGCCGCACCAAAGGTGGACGCGCTTTTGTCGGCTTGCGCTTGCGGGTGTCGAGGTGTCAGCGTCGGATTTCGCAAGCTCTAAAGTCGTCGCCGCCGCCGCCACCGCCGCCGCCGCCGCCGCCGCCGCCGCCGCCGCGCTATCATAATCTCCCCGGAATTCTTTCCTGCACCGGTGAGCTTTGCGAATCGCGAATTCAGATCGGCGATCTGTTGTCGGATAACCACCGCATGCGTCGGGCTGCTGTGGTAGCGGCGGCGACGGGGGTGGTGGTGGTGGTGGTGGTGGTGGTGGTGGTGGTGGTGGTGGTGGTGGTGGTGGTGGTGGTGGTGGCGGTGGTGGTGATGCTAGTGGTGGTGTTGGCGGTGGTTCGCGACACAGCATCGCCCACCCAAAGGGCCATCACACCTGACCAATCAATAAACACACACTCCAATGATGCATCGCTTCTCTCGACGCCCTCGCACTCGCATCGACCACGCGTCCAATTAATTCGATTGACGATCGGGACATCCGTCCTCGCGACACCTCTCAACGCCCGGTATAAATGGGGTCATTATTTTGTGCGTGAAATTTTTTTCACTTTGATACAAACCGGCCGTCTAAATCGGTATCGCGAATCTATAAACTGTGAGCCGAGAGCTGTGAAAGGTGCGCGAGAAAATATCCGCGGTAGATTTTTCTGTAGCCATAAAATTTCGATTAGGAACAATACACTGCAGTCGCAAGTCTGATCGCGTTTTAATAATATACCTGGCTGGCTACGTGGTGTACGAGGAAGTTTGTTTTACGGGGTAGCTCTTTTATCACCGCGGATACAGCGTCAAATTCGCTCTCTGCGTCAGACACACAATTTTTTTTTGCGATCGCTCTAATTTGTTGTAAATGTAATTAGAGAAATCAAAAAAGTGCTAGTTGAGTCGACATGTAGTAGGGTTGTTTTTTGCTTGTAGATAGAGACCATTAAAATTAGAACGCGAGCAAATCCCCAGACGAATTAGGCAAATTACCGTTGCTCGCTGGTATAAAACTAGTTACGGTTACATCTGTGAGCTCCCAGCTCGTGTATCAGTGTGTCTGTGTGCGTGTGTGTCAGTGTGTGCATTCGCGGCGAGACGAGAGCGTCCTACTGCAAGGAGGACCTAGACCTAGTTTGCACAAGGTAGCGCCATGTCCGTCACAGACCGACGTCGACGTCTCGACCCCGGCGGCGTCGGCGTCGGCGTCGCGACGACGTTTAACGGCCTTATATGGGACCATTCCAAAAATAGCTTGGGCGGGAAAAAGGGTTTTACTTTATCACAACAGCTAAAACACGGCAAACGCGGCAGACATGAATCGATTCGCCCGTTCCTCTGCACACGAGCGATGGGGTTGCGGGGCCCATCGACCGCCTCCTTTCTCGCGCCGTGTTGGAGGAAACTGGAGCAACCACGTGACGACGTCGTCGACGACGGCGATGACGACGACCCTTAGCAGATGAGGAGATTGTTGGGAGACTAATTAATAAAAAGTTATTTGGATTGCATGTTGTTAAGGAATCGCGAGATGTGTCGGTATATATAACTGGAACAATGAGGACTTATATGCTGGATAGTTTTTTTTTCAGGTTTATTTTTAGACGTCTTGTGTGCATAAAGTTTGTTTTTCTTGAGATTTATGAAAGATGTATAGCTGTGTGCAGGTTATAGTGTGCTTGTATTAAAACAATGCACGGTACCATGGCGCTTGTATCCCTGTTTGGCATGAGTGGTAAGTGGTACCTAGCTCAGAAGTTATTCTATATCTTGCTAGAATATATTTCAATTCCGAATAGTTGTGTAGTTTCCTAACTTGTTCGTCACTTTATTGTTGAAAAACTGTCATTTTTTCGAATGGAGGACCGATTCCGATCTGCGGCACCATCACATGCACACATAAGAACATAGCTGAGAGTTTTGCCGGTGGAGGTGCCGTGTTTTGATATTTGACCATTTTATCCAAGCACACAATGTTTTTTGCACGCGGATAACACGATCGCGACGGACTTAACAAGCAGCAATTAAGCGGTTAAAACGTTGGCGAAGGGACGCTATTTTTCTTGAAACGGAGAGCGGAAGTGGTTGGTGTCTCCGGAAGGGAGTGCGGAAACGGACCGCGACCACCGCGACGGCGGGCGAACACTGGCTGACATACATTTGTCGCGTAATCCGATGTGAACGCCGCTGCGCTGGTTTGCTTTTCACTATCCACTAGCCACTAGCCACTAGCCAGGATCCACGGTTTACATGCTGGGTCGAGCTACCGAGGGATGTGCAGTTTCTGCAGCAGAAGGCATTACAGAAACATGGATCGTCGGTGTTCTCGGGGATTTGCCGATCACATCGTATCAATTATTAACCCAATGCGTAAAGAAGTCGCCCGTCCTATATATAGCTGATGTAACTTGTTCTAGCCGAGAGTGTGGCACGTGCAACGAGCGATAGAGGTCGAGGTGGTACGGCTCGAAATTGGAAACGCCAGAACATTTTTGTGTTGGCCTGCTCTGGTCGCGGCTATAACGCGCGATTAATTGACTAGCGCCTTGTTCGCGAATCCCGCGCGAGTCACGTGCAATAAATGACTTGTTCACGAGTTGACAATGCGCCGTCGAGCACCCACTTGCTAGCTGACTTCTTATGACAGAGAACTTATCGAAAGAGCCCCCTACAAGAATCGATTGACACGAGAGCCTGTTATCTTGCCTGGTTCACTTTCATGTTGTTCCACAAGAGAGCATGAGTGGCATTGAAAAAAAAAACGGAAACTTTGAAGCTGTGAAAAGCCGATGGATTGCAATCAGGGCTATAATATGTAATATAACAAGTTCATTCTGAAGAAGCTGTTACAGAGTCGAGTCATGATGGATGATGAGTAATCGACTAATGGGATTTTCGCCCCTTGTTCTGACCCCCGAAGTTTCAGCCGAACCGTGCTGCATCTGAGAGATCGTGTAGGACACGAGAACAACGTGCATTATCGGCGACGCTAATTTCATAGAGTGGAACATAATTGCTCCGAGACGGTTGGCTTGTATCAATGTTTGGCCTCTGAGACTTGATCCGCGGTGAATAGCGACAATTGGGACAATGCCGGGGTAATTGAATCAGCCAGTCGTCGTCGAGTGGTATTCGAGTGTCGCTGACATTCACAATATATTAATGAAATTTCAAATCCTGCCAGCAGCTCGTGTAAAAGCGACCGATAAACAATGCGAATTGTTTCGTGCGCATGCCACTTTCGCACGCGCAGCACATACAGAATAGACACTTTACCTCCCGAGTATAATTAATTATTCACGTAATTGGACACAAGATCTTGGACCTATGACAGCGGCAACGTTTTGATGAATAACCTCTGCGTTGCAGGATGGCTTAACTACCCCTGAACCACAATTAACTAATTCACCGGACTGGCCGTCCACGCCAGATAAATACTTTAGGGTAGTTATTAGCTTATTACAACCGAAATACCATTAAACCGATTATGAACCGAGGTAGGTACAGGCGGTTCACGCAATTCACTCTGTAGCTCGTGGAATCGGCCAAAGTGCATTAGGCTAATTATTTTTCAGCCAACAATGTAGGAGAAGAAACTATTCTTGTATCATGGGAGTTACGAAGGATAGCCATGCAAAAGCAGTTCGTATACTGAGAACATGCATGTTAATAATAGGATATTATTTTGTATAGTTCATAATGTATTAGCCCCTCCAAGTTGAGCGCATTATGTTCTTAATTTCGCGTGCACACGAATAATTGGGTTTGAAGTTGGCGTTTTCTTTCAGTTTTTTTTGCATTGAATGAGCGAATTTTCACAAAACGGTATGCCGTGCATCGCGATATATCGTGCCGTCAGAGCAATGGAAAGTGCTCGCATATACACAAGCGAGGCGTCTCTTCGGAAGCTTATGCCAGATTTTCTTTTGTTGGAAATCTTCCGCTGACTTGGAAAAACATGAGTGCGAAACTTGAAACGAGACGGCGACGCGGCCAGGGAAACCCTGCAGGGCATCGGGGAAAATGCGGCTTTTGATAGCGAGGACCTCGTTCTACAGCAACACCGCGTGATATTGCAATCTGCGAGCAGAATTTGTCACTTGCCTTTATCGCGTAACACCAGCATAGGTTACGATGTAGATAGAGTCTAGAGTGTTACGAATGGACTATGTTACGATCTATAGATATAGCATCCGTGAATAGTAAAACTTTTCGATAAAGCGGGGAGAGAATAATGAGTTGTCGATCACCCGATCCCTCCGGCAGATGAGCTTCGACTCCGAGTGATTGATTAGCATACAACGTTCTGGCGATTTCCATCGGCTCCCAGCGCCGAATTAATCTCAGGATGACGATAAGATGACGACCATGTGGCAAGTGGCGACCGTTTCGGTGCAGAAATCAATAGGAAAGACACACGCTTCTCCCGTCAGTCGTCGGTAGCTGCAGTGGGAACGAACACAGAGCTGCGAGCAGCCACCGTGCACTGCGAACTGACACCAAGCCACGACAGCATCCACAACCCCCCCAACTACAAGACACTATAAATACCCGACGCGACACACTAGATAAGGGATGCTTCTTCGCTCGCGTCTCGCATGCACGAAATACCAAATCATCCCGTTACCAATGCAGAGATATACATACCGGAAGACAAAATAAGTCCAAATGCGTGCACCGTGTTCCTGTCGTCGGCACACTGTCGCGATGGCACTCAAGACACCGCTACGCTCACCCGGCAGTGACCCTCCGCCTCCCGCCGGCGATTCCCACCATCTCTGTGCGGCGACGGCGGCGGCGTCGGCGTCGGCGTCAGCGTCGGCGTCGGCGTCGGCGTCGGCGTCGGCGTCGACGGCAGCGGCAGCGGCAGCGGCGGCAGCGGCGGCGGCTGCTGTCGGATCCTCACGCCAGCCTCCGCGATCCGAGTTATCACAGGCATCGTGGTGCAGGGGGGAGGAGTGCGCACAGAATCGATAGACCCACTTCGGATAGTGACGTCATATCTCCAGCAGCAGCAGCGGCAGCAGCAGCAGCAACAGCAGCAGTAGCAGCAGCGGCAACGGCATCAGCGTGCCGTTTGGGGGCAATTTGGAAGCGATTCAAGAGAGATGCGTCGTGCGCTGGGGGTTTGGGGCTTTGGGCAGTACGTGCAGGGGAAATCGAAAGTTTTGCCGTCTTGTTGCCGAGATTTCGGACGGATATAAAATATGATATGATATGCAACAGAGGTCGAGAATTTTTTTGGGGGATGAATCATCCTATCAGGAATAACAATGTGGACGTGGTTAAGTTCTTATTTAATAATATTTGAAACTGAGAAAGACTGCAACGATTTAAGTCTGCAACAATTGTTATCTGGTTGCTAATATTATTATAAACTTACTGTTACATTCTCAAAATTCAGAGAGGAAATTAAAGAAAAGCACTTTTTTGCAATCTATATCGTAATAAATGATAAGAGCACTCATTCATGAGATCTATCGTCAAAAAATGAGATAATGGGGATTTATGAGGTTCTAAAACACATTTCAGCATCAGCAGAGTATATTTTTATTAATTTCAGTTACAGTTTATTTAGTTAACCTTGTTTCCAAAATGCGCTTTACAAAATCCCCAGCGTACGCAGCTTCCCGCGTTACAGTTGTGCAATACAGGCATTGAGTAAGAATACTAGTCAGAGTCTTGGCGCTTATGGGAGGCTGCTCGCTCGGAAAAAAAACCCCCGATAGCGGCGCTAGTGTAGAATCGCACCTCGGCATCCCTCGGAAAGAGCCGAGATGCGCGGCGACTTTGAACCGTTTGAACGAACAGCACGAAAACACATCAGCGAGACTCGAGACCAACTCGAGACGGTGCTGAGGGTGAAGCGCTGTTCTTTCCGCACGCTTCGGAATTGCGTGAATACGTATAAGAAGCAGTTGTTATGCTTACCATTGATATTGCCTTGGATAAGAGATGTAAAAAATGATTTTGGGAAATATTGATGCCCAAATGATTTACAAAACCTAAAACTAGTACGGATGAAGTCAGTAAACATCGATGGCTTATAAAAGATAACGAATTGTGCGAAGAGTGTTTTCGTATGCATGTCTGAAAGGTTGTTTATTTGATAATCATCCAAGCAGCTACTGCAATTTCTTTGCGCGGTCACGCAAATAGAATGCCACGCTTATTGGACAGATTATTATTTCATAGGTTAGTATAAAAGATGGGGAAACAGAATATGACAGCAAATCCGGAAATAAGAAATTACTACTTAGTTACAAGCACTCAAATCTGCAAGCCATCAAAACTGTTAAAAGGGTTTTCTGATCTGACTTCGATATTATCTTGTTGACATAATTAGCTAACCAAATGGGATTATAGGTCTGCAGGAAGCATGAATCATCGTCATGTGAGGGGAAGTGCTCATTTTTACAACTTTCCTCGCTGTGGTCACTGCAGCAGGTATACTCGGGAGGGTTGATGTTTCGATGCCAGCGAACCTTGCTTCTGTCCGGCTGACTCATGGACGGACAGAAGCAATAACAAAGGGACATTCCCATGTATTGCAAAGATTTTATTTTTCTACCTATATCTGCCGGTGATCTGAGTCTTAGCGGCCAGCTGGCTGGCCGAACTCGGAAAAAAAAATTTCACGTTCTTGCCCGACGATTCGAAGATTGTTTCGAACAGATCAATTAGACGTTTGGAAGGCTTGATAATATGTAAATGAAACCAAGCCAACCAAACGAGCAAAACGACCTGTTCTATCACCTGCATGCAACCACTGCAGGCTTGGGCTAGGTCAGGGCCTCTTGAAAAAGAACGCATGGAAATGGATCAAGCGATACAAGGACACACAATACATCAAAACAATAGAATCAAGAATGAAAACTATACATCGAAAAATATTGACTATGTCTATCATTTTCTACAAGCTCTTTGGTCTCTCATAAAGAGCACATGTCAACTATAATAATCGATTATCTATTATCTACACAAAAAATATACTAAACATAATAATTAAGTCTCTAGGCATGTCATCAATTAACACGCAAGTCCTACGTTTAAGGGAAAAAAGTTTCATAGATATTTAACAGCATTTATAATTTAACTATTAACATACATCAAGTATACCTCATACTACTTATCTATTTACAAGCTTTTGGCACATCATGAATTAACGGGCAAGTCCTATAAATTAATTATATTTAATTGATAAATAAGATTGATCGGAGTACTAGACATAACTAGAATAATATTTACGTATTTATATTGATATTGACAAGTGCGACATTCAAAATACATAATCTGGTAAAATTATTTAAAATTATTGTTTGTACAATCAAAACTTAAGATAAGGCAAATATGAACAATAAATATCTACAGAAGAACGTTTCGCAGCCAGCGCACAAAAGATAAGAAAAAAATGTCGTTACGCCTGATTATAAAAAGCCTATCGGAACGCGGGAAGTTTCATGAAGCAAATCGCAATGCAACGACCCCAACACACCGCGAACGGTGCACACGTGTGGAAGCCGCCGCAAAACAACCGCCAACATGTGATTATTAATTTAACCTATCGGAAGTTGAGAAGACGCATGATTATAAAAAGCCTATCGGAACGCGGGAAGTTTCATGAAGCAAATCGCAATGCAACGACCCCAACACACCGCGAACGGTGCACACGTGTGGAAGCCGCCGCAAAACAACCGCCAACATTTGATTATTAATTTAACCTATCGGAAGTTGAGAAGACGCCTGATTATAAAAAGCCTATCGGAACGCGGGAAGTTTCATGAAGCAAATCGCAATGCAACGACCCCAACACACCGCGAACGGTGCACACGTGTGGAAGCCGCCGCAAAACAACCGCCAACATGTGATTATTAATTTAACCTATCGGAAGTTGAGAAGACGCATGATTATAAAAACCCTATCGGAACGCGGGAAGTTTCATGAAGCAAATCGCAATGCAACGACCCCAACACACCGCGAACGGTGCACACGTGTGGAAGCCGCCGCAAAACAACCGCCAACATGTGATTATTAATTTAACCTATCGGAAGTTGAGAAGACGCATGATTATAAAAAGCCTATCGGAACGCGGGAAGTTTCATGAAGCAAATCGCAATGCAACGACCCCAACACACCGCGAACGGTGCACACGTGTGGAAGCCGCCGCAAAACAACCGCCAACATGTGATTATTAATTTAACCTATCGGAAGTTGAGAAGACGCCTGATTATAAAAAGCCTATCGGAACGCGGGAAGTTTCATGAAGCAAATCGCAATGCAACGACCCCAACACACCGCGAACGGTGCACACGTGTGGAAGCCGCCGCAAAACAACCGCCAACATGTGATTGTTAATTTAACCTATCGGAAGTTGAGAAGACGCATGATTATAAAAAGCCTATCGGAACGCGGGAAGTTTCATGAAGCAAATCGCAATGCAACGACCCCAACACACCGCGAACGGTGCACACGTGTGGAAGCCGCCGCAAAACAACCGCCAACATGTGATTATTAATTTAACCTATCGGAAGTTGAGAAGACGCATGATTATAAAAAGCCTATCGGAACGCGGGAAGTTTCATGAAGCAAATCGCAATGCAACGACCCCAACACACCGCGAACGGTGCACACGTGTGGAAGCCGCCGCAAAACAACCGCCAACATGTGATTATTAATTTAACCTATCGGAAGTTGAGAAGACGCCTGATTATTAAAAAGCCTATCGGGATGCTAAACAGTGGCAAAACGTGATTTTGGACAAACCCCCCAATTGAGAGAATTAGAGACGAGATGAGTTGTGACGAGGCAACCTGGAAAAGAGATTAGACCAATTAGACGATGGAGACAACCTGGAACGAAACATTTATCAGATGTTGCGCAAGTTTTGCAACTTTTGGAATCGAGGGTCCGCTTTCATCGGTGGAAATTGCGATTTCCTCTTTCTCGAGCGTTCCTGTGAGTTGGTTGCCTTAGGCATCCTCTCTTCGATAGATCGCCACTTGCATTCTTTCAGTATCTTTACTTTAATCAAATGCTCTAAAACAAAATACCTATGCTCGAGACATGGCGGAATCACTGCAAACCAAGACGGATACCTGGCTTCGATCAAAGCAAGGATATTGTCCATGCAAATTTTCTTCAGCCCTGACTTAGCGAAGACTCGCGGGAAGACACTGGCAAATGATTCTAGAGCTACGGTGACAACGTCTCGGAGAAGCTCGCTGGGTGCACAAAGCGCGCCCAGTTGGTTTCCTTCCTTGTCCGTGTATGCTCGATAGAAAATCAAAAGCTCGTCCGTCATCTCCAGAGTCTTGTTTTGTTTAACCAAGGAGAGCTTACAATCGTCACATCTGAATTTTTTGAAGCTAACAAACGCAGCATACCCAGCGAAATAGGCAATGGCGTTTGTTTCAAGCGTTCCATTCAGGGAATCGGAAAGAGTCTCAAATGGCTTCGACAAAGCAACCAATGGCAATCGGGAGTGGTCAACCTCTGCAAGCTCTGACTCGTCAAGTACCTCGGCTTCGATTCGAAGAGTTTCCTCGATGGCCTCCGCCTCTTCCCTTATACGCTGCTGAAACTCAGGTGTCAACTTGTCGTACGACTTCCACAAGTCTTCGACAGGGAAGCCTGGTTCTGGCAGTGGTTCAGGGTCGTCGGGGTCAGCCATGAGCTCTTGCATCTCAACCGCTACTATAGCAAGCATGCTCACGTCCCCGTCGATCGCGCAATTGGTATTTTTGCCCGATTGCATTAGTTTTAATGTAATGATATGCTGGAAGATGCGCCTAACTCTCTGAGCCGAAGGATTCCGATCGTAGCCACCGCGATTCCTCATGATTGAAAAGAGGTTCTCGAGGGGATCCTGACACAAGCGACCTGTCATCAAAAAGAGTGTGCCGTCGACACGCAATTCCGACCACAGATCGAGTATTCCTACGATGGTCATCTTCAGCCCGGAGCCATTTTATCACAATAAGCCTACACTAGAGTCTACACACTTAAAAAGTTATTGAAATTAAAGAATAAACATTAACAAGATTTATCACAAAGAAAAACAACTATAAATAACGTATCACTTGAATTCGATGAAACGTAAAACTATATTAGTATACAAAATTCAATTTAATTTGAAACGAACTATATAATATTATAGCTATATAATAACGAACTATAATTATTACTAGCTAATTTTAAGACACCACTGCTACTGGTCGTTTTGCTCGTTTGGTTGGCTTGGTTTCATTTACATATTATCAAGCCTTCCAAACGTCTAATTGATCTGTTCGAAACAATCTTCGAATCGTCGGGCAAGAACGTGAAATTTTTTTTTCCGAGTTCGGCCAGCCAGCTGGCCGCTAAGACTCAGATCACCGGCAGATATAGGTAGAAAAATAAAATCTTTGCAATACATGGGAATGTCCCTTTGTTATTGCTTCTGTCCGTCCATGAGTCAGCCGGACAGAAGCAAGGTTCGCTGGCATCGAAACATCAACCCTCCCGAGTATACCTGCTGCAGTGACCACAGCGAGGAAAGTTGTAAAAATGAGCACTTCCCCTCACATGACGATGATTCATGCTTCCTGCAGACCTATAATCCCATTTGGTTAGCTAATTATGTCAACAAGATAATATCGAAGTCAGATCAGAAAACCCTTTTAACAGTTTTGATGGCTTGCAGATTTGAGTGCTTGTAACTAAGTAGTAATTTCTTATTTCCGGATTTGCTGTCATATTCTGTTTCCCCATCTTTTATACTAACCTATGAAATAATAATCTGTCCAATAAGCGTGGCATTCTATTTGCGTGACCGCGCAAAGAAATTGCAGTAGCTGCTTGGATGATTATCAAATAAACAACCTTTCAGACATGCATACGAAAACACTCTTCGCACAATTCGTTATCTTTTATAAGCCATCGATGTTTACTGACTTCATCCGTACTAGTTTTAGGTTTTGTAAATCATTTGGGCATCAATATTTCCCAAAATCATTTTTTACATCTCTTATCCAAGGCAATATCAATGGTAAGCATAACAACTGCTTCTTATACGTATTCACGCAATTCCGAAGCGTGCGGAAAGAACAGCGCTTCACCCTCAGCACCGTCTCGAGTTGGTCTCGAGTCTCGCTGATGTGTTTTCGTGCTGTTCGTTCAAACGGTTCAAAGTCGCCGCGCATCTCGGCTCTTTCCGAGGGATGCCGAGGTGCGATTCTACACTAGCGCCGCTATCGGGGGTTTTTTTTTCCGAGCGAGCAGCCTCACATAAGCGCCAAGACTCTGACTAGTATTCTTACTCAATGATACAGGTAGCATGAGACTCCAGTACAATTTCGTGCTGCAAGGTTGGTCACTCTGGTAATTGTGTGGGTGACCCGGACGGCGACCTGCATTTTAACTTTCAAGCCGAGTTTTGACATTTAGGTGTGAATCGAGGGTTATTTTTACGTATTGTTATCATGTAGAAGCTGTGTGAACGAAACGGTGGTCAGAAGGACATTGCGTATGGAAGAATTAATAGAATGACATAGACTATCATGGATGGAAGACTTAACTCATCGATACCCTGATAAACCAGGAGCACCCAGAAGCTAGCTGTTGATTATGGCCACACACAAATCAGGTGGACAGGGTGGAAGGAAGAAAGTGCAGGTACTTATCTAAAAAATCAGGCTCACATTATATGAAGAACATAGTCTCAGTGTGATATATTGGCTTGGTTATTATATATTGGTTATATTGGTTCTTTTCTTTTAAATTTTATGCTACCCTATTTTTTTGACAGGTATCGTTCGTAATTCGCGATGAAGTGGAGCGTCAGCACCGGGCAGGAATCAATTCGCTGCAATATGATGCTCAGCAACACAAGCTTTACTCGGCAGGCAGGGACAGCATCATACGGATATGGAATTGTAAAAACATCAAAGATCCGTACGTTCAGTCAATGGAACACCATACGGACTGGGTCAATGATATTGTACTCTGCTGTGGTGGAAAAAATTGTAAGTTCAGTTTTAATTATCTTTTTCTAGGTTAAAATAATTTCTTTCTAACATTATAGATATGTAGAATTATCAATGAAAGCAGGAGTGGGTATTCTGTTTTAGAAACGGTAGTTTGATATATATAGGTACCTACTAAATTTAAACTTATTTCTTCAACAGTGATATCGGCAAGTTCTGATACAACAGTCAAAGTATGGAATGCTCACAAAGGATTTTGCATGTCCACTTTAAGAACCCACAAAGATTATGTCAAAGCATTGGCATATGCAAGAGACAGGGAACAAGTAGCTTCAGCTGGTCTTGACAGAGCTATTTTTCTATGGGACGTCAACACTCTCACCGCATTAACTGCAAGCAACAATACAGTCACGAGTGAGTTCTATCAATTCTCAGAAATTCTTTGATTCTTACATCAATTCATTTAAATAGTTTGATTTGTTTTATATTATTATTGTGTAGTTTACTAGTCCATAATGTCTTTGATGTCTTTGATTACGTTAGCTAGTGAACATGCAATTAAATTATTGCATTTGAACATGCAACAATTCCATTCCACTGACACATACCTAGAGTTATTTGATGAGACCTTAATTGCATACCTCTCGGCTTTCGGTGATCATAGATAAAACTATCAGATTTACATCCATAATGATGCTTCATTCTTCTTTCAACCAGCATCATCACTGAATGGAAATAAAGACTCCATATACAGCTTAGCAATGAATCCGTCAGGCACGGCTATTGTTAGCGGTAGTACAGAAAAGGTGTTAAGAGTTTGGGATCCCCGAAGTTGTGCAAAACTCATGAAATTGAAAGGGCATTCGGACAATGTGAAAGCGTTAGTAGTTAATCGAGATGGTACGCAATGTCTTTCGGGAAGCTCTGATGGCACAATAAAATTGTGGTCATTAGGCCAGCAAAGATGCATATCGACACTAAGAATACACGAAGAAGGAGTCTGGGCATTACTGGTAAGAATTAAAATACACACTGATTCATAATCATTGTTCAAGTACATGTATAAAGAGAAAACCTCCTGTTTTTTCTTACCAGGCAACGGATTCATTCAGTCACGTGATATCGGGTGGTCGGGATCGCAAAATTTTCATGACTGATATCCGAAACCATGAAAAACGAGTTTTGATTTGCGAAGAAAAAATGCCTGTCCTGAAAATGGTTTTGACACCTGATCAAAGTTCGTTGTGGGTAGCTACATCAGAATCGTGCATAAAAAACTGGGTATGTTTTTAATATGGATTTTGTTTGGGACTGGAATTTGTCATTGAAATTCTTATTTCCTGGTAACAATCAAGGAGAAGAATCAAAATGTGAATATTTTTATTTTCAGCCCATTCCAAAGCGTGACACTCAAATCCAAGATTGCGCTGATGACGAAGTTCTAAAACCGCTTAGTTTGAAGCCTGAAATTAGCATCAAGGGTGGACCAGCCATCACACATTATCACATCTTGAATGACAAGAGACACATTCTGACAAAAGACACTGAAAGTAATGTTATGGTCTACGATGTTCTGAAGGTAAACAATGTGTTTTAATTTACTTGCTAAAAATAAAAACAGTACCCCCTGAAATGGTTTGGAAATGTCATGTGATTGTATTTTAATTTCCAGGCCAGTAAATTAGAAGACCTCGGTCAGGTCGACTTTGAAGAAGAGGTAAAGAACCGGTTTAAAATGGTGTATGTGCCAAATTGGTTCAACGTGGACCTCAAAACAGGGGTAAGTTTAAATTTTACAGAGAGAGGTACACGTGGCTCTTAGTCTGACCTGACTTGATTTCTTACATTAAAAAATATTTTATTCTTTTAAATTCAGATGTTAACCATCCACCTTGGACAAGATGAAAACGACTGCTTCTCTGCGTGGGTGTCAGCAAGAGAAGCAGGCCTCGCACCAAACGACACTGTCGATCAAAAAGGTGGGCACCGATAACGATAGTCTAATGCTATCCATGCATTTGAACCAGTCAGAGCAACTTCATAAGATCTTCTGAATTAAGACTGTTTTCTTGTTTGAATAGAAAAGAGAACTACTTACCTAGAGCCAAAAGGCATTTTGGTGTATTTTTGAGATCTTAACATCTGGCCGTTTGGCAGCTCCAACCAACCTAAGGCTATATTTTAATTAAATGCTCGGTTTGCAGTCAATTATGGAAACCTCCTGCTCCAAGCGTTGCTGGAGCACTGGTGGCGGCCGCTGCAAGCAGAAGAAGACGTTGACTGCCAAGGCCAGGGAGATCAGATGGCCAATGGACACACACAGGGCGGAAACGAGTATTTCTCCATTCTGGGTCACTCGCCGCTGATATTCAGGTACCAACAAAGCTCCGCCATAAATTTGCAGCTACTGGACAGATCCAAAAAGTGCTTAATCTGGTGAAGGTGTCTGCAAAGCTTGAAGGTGTCCTATGGTGGGCCCAAAAACTTGGATTCAAGCATGAACAGACCTCTGATTTATTTTTGTTTGCCCACCAAGTCTTTTTCATAAAAAAAATCTTTATTGTTGACATAAAAGTGTAGGTAAACTTTTTAAAAGTTTTAGCAAGATGGGCAAGATGATCAAGGTTTGGTATTGCTGGACCGTGTATTATCAACATGCTACTCTTTGGATGTAAGATGGACCATAGCCGCAACTGCAGAGATTTTGAAGCCGGTCTTCGATGTATTTCAGCGAGGTGGGTGGCCGAACACTGTACAGGCTGCTAGTGCGAGACGCTGGCGGCGAAACCGAGGGATTGCTGCTCTCCGAGACTGTACCGCCGTGGGTCGTCGACATTGTCGTTGACAAAAACTTGCCAAAGTTCATCAAGATACCGTTCTATCTACTGGCCCACTCGTCTTCAGGACTTAAAAGTCTAAAAAAGTAAGAAGTAGCTTTATTTGTTTATTATAAGAAGTTAGTAAGGCTAACAAATCCGATTACTGACAACTTAGATCTGAAGTTTAAATTTATGTAAGTTTAAAGCTTGAGCTTCAACTCTCAAGTCAACAGGCAGAATATTTGAAATTCAATTCCCAATTAGCTAAACAGTATTTTTTAAATTGTCATCAACTCAACCATCAACTCAATTTTCCCAGGGATCGATTGATCGCGAACGACTTCATCCAAGTGCGCAAGGTGGCAGAGCACGTGTTCGAGAAGGTGCTGTGCGCGGGCTCCGAGTCGGGCTCGGTGGCGGGCGGCGGCGGCACCAGCTCTCCGGGCACCGAGCGGCCCGACGTGGAACGCGTGGAGACCGGCTCCGTCGTCGACGAACGCGTCGAGCTGCTCTGCAACGAGCAGGTGCTCGACTCCAACATGGACCTGCGCACGGTGCGACACTTCATCTGGAAGTCCTCCGCCGATCTCATGCTGCACTACCGCCCGCTCAAGTAAACGATGGGCAGTTCGCGTACAGGGTAGAACGCTCTCGCAAGTTGTTTATGCAGGGTCTTTTAAATGTATTACGTTCCTTCCCAGCCAGTAGGGAATTTAAGAATGAGCAAGGGTCTCACTTCGGCTTCGTGCAGTGATTCTTGAAATCGTCCGTGATACAGATGGTGCGATGTGGTCTACACTTTTTAACGTTAGGTCACAGTGCGGCCGTGCTAAGGGTTTGATTCCGAAATTATTTGGGGACGAGCATGTTGATAGTTAGAGAAGTAGAGATGGGTCGGTTAACAGGCCAGCTTGGCGTTTACAGCGATGTGAAGTCGAAACACGTGATATAGTTGTGTACAGGTATCTGATTCTGAGAGGACATCCAACCATGAGGTTTTACCTGGTGGGGTGACATCATGTGCACAGATTGATCCAGTGTAGTTCAGTGGGGTTTCGATTTAAAAGTATTATCATTTCATTGGGCATCTATCAAATGAGACGAGGTACCGCAGTATTTATGAACGTGACCTGTGTGAGCGTTAACCTGTTGTCAATTTCCTGAGAGTTTATAGACAGAGATGGGACATGATTCTGACTGTTCTCCATGAAACGAGACACAGCAGGAATAGACTTCTATTGACCAACAAAGCTATGAATGTTTCATTCATACCTCCATGTACATGATAGAACATGGATGGGACTAGAAATTTGCAAGCAAAGAGTTACTAGAGGATGCCCCAACAACTGGTGAGGGCGAATATCTGGACATCTTCCTATCTGGCAGCAGTGACAGACAATTGTGTTTTCACTGTCATATCCTGAGAAGCAATTACAGCAGGAAGTGGGGTTTGGTGGTGATCTCAACAGCTTTTGGCTCTAGTAATGTCATGGGAGCCAGATTGGACAAAATCTAGATTTTCTTCCTCACCCGTATCACAATATATCTGTGGACTAAATGATCAATTTCAATATCCCAGAATATCTGCCAAATTTGTGAGATGCTTGTTGACAGTTCTATGTTATATATGTTATGTTTGTGTCAGTCAAGTGCAGCCTTTGGTCTTATGATTGCCAATTATGAAATGACTGATACACATTTTGATCACCGGCTTCATGCAGCCAAATACATCTTCTCTGTGTATGGGTGTGTGTGTGGGGGGGGGGTGCAATTATTCTGATACCAAGTATTCTGTCGTGTTGTGTTAGATAAATTTAATTGTTATAGGTGCCATAAAATTCAATACCCACTCAGAATTGAACAAGTTATTTGTCATTACTCATAAGTAATTACCTACTCATTTGTGTCTATGAAATATACAACGGGAAATTGCATCACTACTGGAGGACAGTGGGTTGCACTTGGCTGGTTTATATGTTATCTGGATATGTATAGATATAATGTGATTATGTATGTTGTCACGTATAATATATGTGTTATGTGATTATATATGTTGTCACTTATATATGTATATGTATGTATTTACATGTATATGATATGCGTATGATGATACTTACTGCCCCTTACCACAACTTTGGTGGCTAGAAAAGATCCTTTTTTTTTTCCTCCGATGAAAACTAATGCCTTTTGTTTCTGTCCCCTCTGCAGGAGATGAAAATGTTCACATTGCAAATCATTAATGATAAAGCATTTACTACTAGCATTCCAGGAAATGGAGCCTGTATGGCATTGATAATGTTGGTGTTTAATGATAAAAATTGTTGCTCTGTGTATAAATAAGTTCTAACTTCTTACCACTTGAAATAATAGATTCTTTTCATTACCTTAACTTTTGAAATGATCCATCAAAATTGGAAGCTATTTTTTTCAACAAGCTTTTACTTTGACAATAGTGAAGTATGCATCTGTAATGTGTACGTAATTAATCTGATTTCAGTTGGTCTAGAGACTGAAAACTGAACAAGATATTGTAACGAACCAATTAGGTAGGACAAGCAGGCTTTTCAAATGCTCAATCTGATAAAGTGTAACTTCTACAGTTTTAAACAGTGTCCCCCACATTATTTATAAATTTTCCATGTCTAATGTAATGTCATGTTCTTATGTGAAGATAAAGTGTTGCTTCTACCATTTCATTTCCTTAACTTGGGGAACTAAATGTCATGAGCAACACTGAATCACATATTACATTGAAATTATTTTAATGTGATCATTTGAGTGAGTCTGGGCCAGTGTCTAATAAGTAACTATCACAATAATTAATAATGGAACTAAATCTGCATACTAAATCAGTGGTCTAACTTCATAGTGTACTAAATGTTTAAGTATACAATCAAACCATGTGTACTAAAAGCCTAAAGGCCAGTTTTTCGAAATCCAGGTATACAGCAACATCTACATAAAGCCCATCTCCATTGTAACAACCCTCCAGTTATATCTGTCTTCTACCTTACTGCGAGTTATCTATTTTACCATAACTGGAGATTATGAAAGCCGTACTTAACTTAGTCAAGTTCTACACTACTAATTCCAGCATGGTCTTTTAAGGTAGAGACACTGTTTTGATAGGTTTGTGGCCCTTAAAGGTTGGACTGAACCCCCTAGGAGCCTGGTAGGAAGTGTGTCATTTGTTGTAAAGAGTATGACAGTGTATGATTCGTTTACTAACTGGGTGATTCCTACGAGGCCATGGCTGCTCTGGTTGCCTTTCTCCCTCTTCAGTAGAATTATTTTGCGTGCCATATTTGGTTCAACACTGCCTTCATTATCATCCCATAACCATTGGCCACCCTGTATGGGGTAGCTTGGATCAGCTATCCCCATCCAGAGTAGTTAATGGTGACAGCCTAGTGGTGCACGGGCCAGCAGTCAAACGAATCATAGACCAGTCCATACCCTTGGTATGGTGACAGTGGACCAAAGACAAACCGATCTAAAACACGTGCTTACCGCAAAACACCGCACTGTGAATGCAAACCATGAGTTCGGCAACTGGCGGCCCAGGAAATCTTTTATAATGGCAAGGGAATTTTCTCAGCTGTTTTTACTAGTAAATTCCACTGTCAAATTCAATCCAACACATGGAATCTGGAAAAAAGTTCTGGGAATATTTGACATTTGTCTTATAGATGGACTTGGGGTAAAATATCCTGGAGGGTGGTTGAGTAAAAACTTTGTTACTATTGTACCTCATTTTTTTCTTAGTGCCCGTGATTTTTAGCAGTCTACATCTTGTTTGGTAGTCTTGTCTTACACAATTGCACCCCAGGAATATATTTAACTGGTCATACAAGACAATTGGAAAATACAGAATTTTTTTCTATGTGATGAAGCTCAACAGTTGTATTAAGATCTTTTTCACTGGAAGTAATAATTTAATTGGTATCAAGATCGGAAAACCACGGAATTACCGTGAACCAACTAATTTTGATTTGGATTTCTTATTTTAACCTGTTATTAACCCCAGTTGCCAACCCCTGTACTAATGGCTCTAAATGTCAAACACCACCCAAGTGTAACAAGCATCACTTCATTTTGGGGGTGAACATTGTAAAACAGTTTTTGGTTAGTTTGACATAGGCGAGGATAAACAGAGCAAAAAGTCGTCAAATAAGAAAGTTTGCGTGCACGGCGGTATATCAAGCTGAATTTTTTACCACGTGCTCAGAACACCCCAGGAATAATTACTGTGAAATACCACCCGGAACCGCCCCCCGGAACACCCCTTAAAAAATTGACAAAGTCAAAAAATTACAAAAATGTTAAAAAAATGTTTTATTTAAAAACGATCATTTGAAGTAAATCTCAGATTTCAAAATATCACTCAGGTATGTGTTAGCATATGCTAAACAAGAATCAGTAGCAAAACAAGCAACTTTTAATCATTGGATAGTCAATACTTGCAAAAAATAGACCAAAAATCGCTCGAAAATAATTACACGGCAGGACACTTGTTCGTAAAAATCCAATTTTCGTGTCCGTACATTAATAAATGTACCAATGGATAGCTGTGTTCAGTGGATAACAGGAAAAAAATATAAACCACTCAAAACGTAAACTTCATAGCAGAGTTTTTTCAAAAGAAGCAAAGCGCGTAGCGTAAAATACGTTTCCCGCCGTAATGTTACACGGGTTAAATCATTGTTAAACCATGGATAACTAAGTTCAAATGCATAAATTGATATAAATATCCACAAATATTGTCATAATGCAAAATAAATGTTACTCAAAGGGGTAAAAAACCACCCCAAGAACTACCCCTATTTTTGCGATTTTTTTTGCTACCAATATTGTGGTTTTTTCTTCCTCCGTAATTTGGGGTGTTGATTATTAAGCATTACTCAACCAGATCATGCATTTTATCCCAATCGCACCCCTAATTAACAACTCCAAAACATTATTAATCGGGCGACCAAGCTTGAATGACGAATGTAGGTAGGTAACAAAGTGTCCCTACAAACAGTTTTATTTTCAGAAATTTAGTCACTTTGCTATGATTCCGATTTAAATGTCCATCATTTCTTGTAACACAAGAAATGTGTCCATAAAACACCCTAAATTGCGATGTATTTGGCCCAAAAGTAGGAATTTTATGTAAGCATCCACCGGATCTTGTTTTTCTATATATATTTTTTAGCAAGCTGCTGAACCAGTTAATAGATGGATTTTAAATTTTTACCATTTTCATGAAGATATAATTAAATTGGTAGGGATGAGTGTCCAATGAGCACTTCGGCGCACAATAAACAAGGAGCACTGCGCTGCAAGAAGTGGTCGTTGCAAGAAGGGACCTGCTTGCACGCAAGATCTTCATGATTGCAACTGCATGCTTTGGATGGTTAGAAGCCAGGAATTGGAATTTAGAAACCAGGGAGTTGAGTAGTTACTTGCCGGTTAAGAAGAAAATATCATTTTGACCACCGATCAAATCAAGCCTATTTAAAATATTTGCTTTTGGTATTACTGCTGCAGATTTGTTTCAGTTTTGTTCTCGTGAATGCTTTCATGGCTGCAAGGTTTATTCAGATTTTATTCTATGCAGTTGAAAATCTAGCGACACGTTTTTCATAATGAATTATGTTCGAAATTTTATCATGAATGACATCATAGAAGGATGAGAGTTAATGGGAATGAATAGTGTATCGCATCAGCCGATTAGGCTGATTTATAGCCAGACACAAATGTTTTTTTCTTTCTTCCGTGCTTCCTTCAATTATATTGCGAAGAAAAAGTGAAAATCCCAGTCAAACAGTATTTGTAAGATCTAAGTGTGTAAGCAAAGAATTTAATCTCTCCAACTTTTGTTTTATTCGCAAATGACTTATTGGACCCACACAAACGCGGACTGGCCCGGGGTGCAATCACTCCCCGGGACTGGGCCATTCCCAATCGAGAATAAGAGATTCAATATAAGTTTTGAATGTTTTGTTTTGGTTTCCATTTCGGACTGAAGAAACCATTTGACACAAGGGGATTTGGGACTTAAATGTGTGTGTGTGTGTATTTGAAAGTGGAGTCATTTTAGTGCAGGTATAGGTAGTCTTAAATTGTGAACAACTTTCAATGTTTATAGACTTTAGCTGCGCGTGGATGACTTAACTGGTGCATGGATCAACATTTTTATCTTATTCGACATTGATTTGAAAAGGACTTCAATTAGTTAACTGCGTTTAACTTATTTTTGTATAAGTAACAATCATGACGTTTGTGTGTATTAAGTTATTGACAAGCAGAGCGACACACATGTTCTAACGTCTTCCAACCGGCACCAGTCCAACCTTTTACTTTATAGGGGTGATCTGATTCCGACTTCTTCTAGAAACTGCAATTAGTCTTCAGTTGATTTTCTTTCCGCTAACAGATATCCTACTTTTCTGAGTGGAACCATAGAATAAGGAGGTTCTTACTTCTTATTCTTGGTGGAACCTTGTTTCTCTGGTGTTTTCTAGGGACAAACCTAATTTAAATCAACTCCGAACTAAAATAATTGTAAGTTGTGTGAATCAATAAGGGGGTGCAAATGATGTATTGAGTTGTGTTCTTATTTCTTGTTGGTGCATCTATATTGTGCCATAGCATATAATTTATATGCACTTTAAATATTAATTTACCATCACGATTAGCTTTGTATCTCTAAAACTAATTACAATAGATTATGCTAAGTTGTTGTAAAATAGGGGTGCGTTTTGGATAGAATACATGATCTGGTTGAGTAATGCCAAATAATCACTACCTACCCCAAATAATGGAGGTAATAAACCCCAATATTGGTAGCAAAAAAAAATCGCAAAAATAGGGGCAGTTTATGGGGTGGTTTTTTCCCCTTTGAGTAACATTTATGTTGTATTAAAACAATATTTGTGAATATTTATATCGATTTATGCATTTGAACTTGGTTATCCATGGTTTAACAATGATTTAACCCGTGCAACATTACGGCGGAAAACGTATTTTACGCTACGCGCTTTGCTTCTTTTGAAAAAACTCTGCTATGAAGTTTACGTTTTGAGTGGTTTATATTTTTTTCCTGTTATCCAATGAACACAGCTATCCATTGGTACATTTATTAATGTACGGACACGAAAATTGGATTTTTACGAACAAGTGTCCTGCCGTGTAATTATTTTCGAGCGATTTTTGGTCTATTTTTTGCAAGTATTGACTATCCAATGATTAAAAGTTGCTTGTTTTGCTACTGATTCTTGTTTAGCATATGCTAACACATACCTGAGTGATATTTTGAAATCTGAGATTTACTTCAAATGATCGTTTTTAAATAAAACATTTTTTTAACATTTTTGTAATTTTTTGACTTTGTCAATTTTTTAAGGGGTGTTCCGGGGGGCGGTTCCGGGTGGTATTTCACAGTAATTATTCCTGGGGTGTTCTGAGCACGTGGTAAAAAATTCAGCTTGATATACCGCCGTGCACGCAAACTTTCTCGATTCGGCTCTAGTTGCTTCGCCTAACAGTACATGAAATTATCTGTTTCTATTGTTATTTAGGTTTGTAAGTCATTTAAAAGTAGTTGTTCGTGTCTCCAAGCCACACATCGTGTTAATATTATTTTATGAAGTGAATACATCCTGTATCTCTCACAAGCTGTAAAAAACTGATAAAAGGTTGATATGGTCGTACTTCTTCCGAGTTCAGACTAGACCTCAGTTAATTTATGGCGGAATAAGTAAAGATAATAAATAATTTATCATCTTGTAACATGTGGACTTAAGAAAGTATTTTTATTTCTCTTTAAATATTCAGGTATGCAAAGTGCCCGTAGTAACTCCATGGTACTAGATTACATTTATTTTCATGTCACATTCTGGGAATAGCAGAACAGAGATATTGGAAAAATTGTCAAAACAATTAGATACTAGCGCCTTTTTGACACTTTACCCCCTTGAACTTTCCTCCCCTGTTTTTTCTTGTTTCTATCGAAACCATCGTGTGATTTGGAACTGCCACCCTTTGACAACTTTCGCTTTCGCTCAGATTGGTCACCGGTCTTCTCCAATTTCTTCATCTTGCGTTTGTGAGCCCCATACGGTGTTTTCCTCTTGCCTCCTAGGTGGGACTTGCCATCAAACAAATCTCCTTCAGGCTCTTCGCCAACTTCCTGCCTGTACCACTCGGCATCGGCAACATCCTCCTCTTGGCTTGGTCCAGCCTCGTTGGCCTCCTTAACGGCACGTTGCATCAGAACATCAGCCTCTGACTTCTTCTTCATGCCCTTCAGTGACTGCTGCTTTTGTAGATCTTTCAGTTTTTCTTTCTTCTTCTTGTTCTCCTCTTGAATGCGAGTCCTGTTTGCCTTCAATTTGGCCTTGTCTTCTCGATTTTTCTTCAAAGTCTGGATATCTTCCTCTGTCTTGTGAATGAGTTCGTGGAAGAGCACTTCACCATCCAGCATTCCATTTTCGACTTTGATCAGCTGCAGTGTTAGCCGTGGCCCTATCTCAACAAGCCTGATTGCCGACTTTCTGCCAGCCAAGTTTCCCCTCGATGGTAATCTCTGCGGAAGCGTTATGTGGCTGGCTGGGTCATCCTCAGCTTCACTTTCCGACAGCTGACCAGGCCTAGAGGGACACATAGTTGAGGCAATTAATTTTCTGATCAACTTCTAACTTAAATACTAAATGGTAATTTCAATTAACAGTTTTCCTTACTTGCTAAGAAATTCCGAAATGTCTTCGTAGCGCGAAAGGTCAGGGACTTTGCTTTGTACAATCTTCCCCACTCCTTTTGAAACTCCGACAGGAACCGGTCTAATAGCGTAGTGTCGGAAATCGATTAATTTCGACGTAGGGTTGTAGTTGAGCAATACAATTCGACGTATGCTACCAATATTCACCTATAAAATTGAAAATCACACATTAAATTGGTTGCCTAGTCAATACCTAGGACTTAAGAATTAAGCAAAACTTTGTTATTAACTGGTGATTCTCACCTTTGTGATGTTAATGGTTGGAAACATGTTTTGAAACATCGATGCCATTAATTTCATGTGCATTCCTTCCCCAGAAAAGCTGTTCAAAACTAATAGGGGAGAATGTTTAAATTGTTCTTCGAAGACAAATTGCTTCTTAAGATTAGAGCGGATATCTCTCGACAAGCAATAGTTGTGCACACGGAATGAAAGAGTTGGACCTCGTGGCAATCGAGCAATCTTCAGATATGTGCCTATTTCAGTGTGAGTGAAAATGCAGAGGTGTGAAACGTGCAGAAGTCCAGACACGGATACGTAATCTTTAATTGTGTTTCGCCTTCTTGCCTGAAACACAATATATAAGGAAATTGTTATGACCCCAAAAGTGGTAGAATAAACTACAAAAAGTGTGCTTTGTATATTTCAGAGTCAACATACCTTCAGAGAAGAAGCTGTAAAAGGCTCCATAACTTTTCTTACGTCCTTAGTTAACTGTTGAATGTAAGATCCAACATTTCCTCTGTGGATTACAAATGAGTGGGGAGCTTTAATAAGTGTTTCCGATTCAATTTCAGTTTTTTGGGGGTTGTGTGTGGAGGAGCGTTTCTTGTTTTTCTTCTTCATTTTCACCCAAGTATGTTAAGTTTATATGACTTTACTTTGAAAATGAAGTGTCAATATTCATGCACAAACACACAACAATAACCACACGTGTCGAACAATAACCCAACTATTGTAGGTTGGGATGTGGTCTGGCCCAGTCTGGCCCGAACTAGACCCGAACTCCGACTTTATCCGAGTGTGTCTGGCTATTCCGCCGAAGAGCGGGAAAAATCAAGACACATTTTCAATTTTAAAAGAAAATTCATTAGAGAGCGTAAATGATGTAATTTATGATTATAATTTACTAGCGTCGTTAGTAACCTGACACAACATTGTCTTTAAAAAGGATTGGAATAACTCTTTTTTTGCAAGACACAGACTTCCGAAATGCTTTAACTATTATTTGCGAACTTGTAGTCTGTAGAAGAAAATAGTCTGCACATATAAACATCAAAGAAAAGAACCAATTCGACCCCTCCATGAACCCGGAACCTTCACCTAACAAGTTTATGTATTCATATTTCCTAATTATATTGCCATTGTGACTTGTCTATGGACATGCATGCTTGGTTGACAAGTTAATTGTGTTTCAGCTCGCAAGTACATCGCACATATTAGCTGTTTGCTGTTATATAGATAGATAGTGACGGTCCTTAACTACATATTAACTACATATTATTATGCTGATAGTCGGAAGCGTTTTGATTCTCTCGATGGTGGGGAACATTCTAAGCTGCTTAATACAAATCAGATACTCCGGCTTTCATATCGGCTGCGTGGTCGTGTTGATTACGTCCCTGGGTCCCGCCCGGATATCTCGGGTTCGATTCTCCGTAAAGGAAACGTTTTTTGATTAACGATTTGCAGCTGCATATCTCTCGTTGCAAGATGACTCCTGGTTCTTTCTTCATAACGCGCCCAGCTGGGTGCGTCTAATCTTTGCTCCAATGAGTTCAGCACAATGATAAAGTGTGGTCAGATGGATTGCACATTGGCATTCGGATGGTTCATCGTAGCGACTCGAGTTCGATCCCCGGAGCAAGAGGAGCTTTTTGGCAATGTCCATTTCTAGCATAGAACTGAATACACACTGAATAACAGTGAAATATTTGACTTGGATGTCGGCGATACAAGAAACACAGGTCGATAATTTAAAATAGGACACCAGCTCCCCACGTGCAAATTGTACGAATAATTCCATAGTTAACAATCATCAAATGCGTGGCGTAGAGAGATGCATATGTGCCTGGTAATCTAAAGGCGCGTGTTCAAATCCAAATCTCCTCGCTTTTTGGCCCTCGAAATTGAAACGGAGCTGTCAATAAATTCGTTGCAGTATAGAGTCATAAAATAAAATAAAATATTACAAGTCACAGATTTGTTCAATTTTAGCTACAAGATGGCGCTGTCTAGCAATTGTGGGCCAACTTGTGGACGTTTAGACCAAACTATTTGGCCAACCGAAGCGTAAAAGCTTAGGGTGCTAGGGTGGGACGTACGCTTCTCGGTAAGGAATCCAACTTTGAATTTAAAAAACATTCGCCTCAAATAAATGCAAAAAAACCAACTCGTCTATTTACCTGCCGGGATTCGAACCTGGTATCTTTGATATATCGTACCAGCACCTGTACCACTCGACTATCGGGCACACATAAACATTCAAAGATTTTAAGGATATATGAGTTATACTGGTTTGTTTACCTTTCGTACTTATTAAAATTTCAGTGGTGAGGACGCATCCCCCGCCCGAATTCAAGAGCAAAGCTCAAAAACCACTCGGATTTGAACTCACCCACTGTGCATAATGAACCAAGTGACTTAACCACTCGGCCATTCGAGTGATACGTTAGGGATTGATAAATTGAAATATATATATAATTTGAAAGATCTTTACAATGGTAAAAAAGTCAATCGTTACAGGGCTCAGGTTCAATATCACGAACAGAACGACTTATCCGCGCAGCCACTTGCCCGCATGGATTTGTGGTGAAACCTAGCTACCTAGGTGGCACTGAAACCGAAAAATGTTGACCCGAAAAAAGGTTTAAAGAGTGTTCTTTATAAATCAAAAATCCCACAAAGTCGAAATTGAACCATCTTCACCGAATAAGCAATAAGCAGTGCGCATGCATGCATTCGGTAGCACGTGACGTAGTCTTAAAAGAGCTACGGTTCGGCAATTGTATAATGCAGCGTCTCTGGAGACTTAATCGTTTTATTCCTCCTGAGCTCATAGCACAGGATGTAATCAATGTAATTAATTATCTCCTATATTTCCGACGTTCAGATCCATTTGCCGATCCCGGGAAATGCAACTACTATTGTTCCATTACCAGTGTCATCGGATCTCGGTATGCTCACTCAAGTGACGAAAGAGCCAAATCAACTACCAAAAATGTCTATCGACTCAGCATGAAAGCTCTCGTTCAACAAAAGCCTTCATCAGACGTCTTAACTCTTAAGACGTTTCACCCAAAAGGTGTTTATTTCTTTACAGCGACGGCTCTGCTACAAAACAAGTGGAAAGCCCCCTAGGTGAGTCTTTTTTTAGGTTGGAGTGTCAAAAAGTGGCCAAATTATTTATCGATTTCGATTACAGCGCTATCCCATGGCAATTTAAAAAAAAATGGGCGATAAAGTGGAAGTGCAAGTCCAACAAGTCGATCGGCAGCCCGTTCGTCAGGTCGACTCGGCACCTCCACTTGATCGCAGCTCGAGTAATTCTGATCTGTTGACTGACAGATATTTTACACTTCGTGCTTCATTGGGCGTCGTCTCTGTTACTCGATGGCTTTCGTCGTTGTGTCGTTGGCGAGCTCCAGAGGACCGTGGGAAACTTGAAGGTCTGATCTGACAGTATCGCAAAGACGCGAGAGCAGAGCATTGCAGACATGGCACCTCAAATGCCGACTCTAGGAAGGAACAAGGGCTTAGGAACCCAAGGAAAATACACGATAAATTACAGTAATTTTTACAATTTTTCTTTCTTTCTTTCATGTAGTACAATGTAAAATCTGTAATTTGTATAAAATTATTAGAGGGACTGAAAAATGACAGAACACCATGTACCATTTAAAAGAGGCTCATTCAATATATGACGCATGAACGCAAAAAGAACAGAACTTTCCGTGTACTTCCAATCTACTTGTAAAGAAACCTGACAAGGGATTATCGCATCAATTCCCTTAATATTTCCAGCGCCTTAGCTTGAAAAATTTAGAGGTTTTTCAACTCACAAACCTCGTCCATTAGATGTCATGGATATACCGATATCCAATCTCCTGCGTCAACGAAGGGAAGGCTACGGGGCTTAGTAAATTTTCTTGTCGCAATGTGAATTAGTGATAGGGATACTAATTTTCAATCAGCATACTCTGTCGGGCAATTGGTTCATAATTGACATTATAATGTCGGTGAACGTGGTCGGTAAAATGCGACTGCCTAATCAGCTCGCCATAGGCAATCTGATAAGCAGCATCACAACCTGTGCTTCTCGCCGAAATCGCCTGTCCGATAGGCCGTGTACTTGATGATGAGGTTTGGTAGATGACGGGTGCTGCGATTTTCCATTATTTTACCATTTCGAAAAAATTGTCTGTATGCTGATGTTTTTATTGTTATCATTCTCGTGCAAAAAAAACATAAGAACAGTTCAAATCAAATTCATTACTTGAAACGCTCACCGTGAGACTCCCACCGTGAGAGTCTCACGACACTGTAGATTATGAATTATGCACCGCAAAGTTGTGAAGGGGTGCACAGCCTTTACAATGGCTTATTTGTTACTTCATAAGTTCTGAGTGGGAAAGAGTGTTAGTGCTTGGTATGCTAATTAATTTCGAAAATATAAGTCTAAAATTAACCAAAATAATTTTTTATCAAGGACGACAAAACACTGCAGTGTTATCGAATGTTAAGCAAGGTGAAAAACTGCTAAATTATCCAAAAATATCCGAAAACATATCAGAAGCTAAAAAATAACGCCGACAGCACACTCTGTTGGTGATAAAATCGGGATCATGATCAATCAAGTCTCTTAATTTAGTCTTAATATCGGTCAGATCACTTCAAACATCAATTCAACGATTTTTTTTCTGCAGGGCATCATCACGCACAATTCCGTTTCAAATTTATTCAAACGATATTTAATAATAATATAATTGCAGCTTTGATTTTGTTGCGGCAACATATAAATTCTTTTTCATTTCTGATTTTTCACCTACTGAATCAGGCTAAAAGATTAAAATTAAATATAAGCCACGATTTTTTTTTTTTTATATTGTAGGTACGCACAAATTGATACATTGAATGTATTAAAACCTCCATTTATAAGACACATTCAGTAAAAAAATGTTTTGTAAAAGAAGATGGTCCTTTCGACCACATAACATGAAGATTATGAGCAGGGATTGGAGGCAGCTCCATTCGAGCGTTTTAATATCTAAACAAATTGAACAGAATGGAGGGTGATACCGTTCTTCTCCCGGATTGGAACTAAATAGGAAATTATATTAAGATCAATTTAGGGGTTTGGGCGAGGGGGATAGGTGGGGTTGAAAGACTGGAAATTTTTGTGAAAAAATATATTATATAGAATTAAATGCGCGTACAAATATAAAAAGCAAACAAACAAAATGCAAACACATCAGAATTTTTTATCAGTGGGTAAAATAGAGGATTCCGAGAGATTGTGGAAATCATAACAATCTGAGACATTAAAATGAGCACAAACTTATTGATTTTCGTGCTTACATTGATAATTTCCGGTTCATCTTCGTCTGTTGATTGCATGTTACTTCAAATCAAAGTGCTGCTAATAGTAAAAAAAAACTTATGACTGAGGCCTGGGATTTCAACAGAATCCAACAAAATCCTTGGTATTGGATTTATAAAACAATTAGTTAAGCTATTTTGCATCTAAAAAGCATAGATTAGTTGGAACAAACACAACTTAAATGGAACTACATTTACTGCTGAAGCTTATGATTTTTTTTTAAATTGCAGCAGTATATATTTTTACTTATTTATTACTGCATTATTACTGCACATAGCAGGTGGCAGGTGGTTTATTCTCTCTCCCTGTACTACATTCCTAACACATTTCAATTGTTCTCATTTGTTAATCTTTCTTTAAATTTATTTAAATCTAAATGGTCTCCTTTCACAATAATCTATTCCAACTCATTCCATTCCTTTGCCGTTCTCGTTGGAAATTTACACTTCCCCGCATCTTTTCTTGCACCTTTCACCAATACCTCTCTTGAATGTTGCCTTCTACAATCATAATTTCTTCTGTCCAGTTCAATCGTCATGGTCAGCTCTTTCCAACCCCCGTTACCTCTTAGAGCTCAAAAAAATGTACCAGTCTTTCATTTAGGACTATTGGACTATTGTAGGACCTTACTTACTCTATGGAAGGATGGGTAGGACCTTAAAAATAAACGTGGATTTTTTAAACAAGGATTTGCTATATTTGAAAATTATCACATTTTATTCGACAAAAAAATTGAATCATTAAGAAAATCTGGATATTGTAACAAATTAAATCTAGTTGAAAAATGAGAAAAAGAATAGCAGCAATTAAAAGCAAGTAAGAATACAACATCCAACCAAACAAGGACAAGAGTGCTTTACAAAACTAAAGACCAGCTATGAAAGGGAATTAGATCAATAGATATTTTCACTCAAAATCCTCAAAAATCACATTTCTAATCAATCATCATATAAACCATTGATTTGACTTTCTTTTGTAGCCACCAACACATCTTTTGCATTCTCTTTAAACGAAACTGTCTCCGTCTTGAAACCAGAAAACCTGTAAGAGAAATTAAACAAATATTGAAAGTTGTAATGAGAGGTTTTGGAAAATTGCCAACAAGAATTGGAGAATCATGGATCCATGTAGTCACGGATTCCTTGATCCTCAAATTTATTTGTAATTGTAATTTAATTTCAGTTAATCCAAAGTTAAATCGGTCAAATTTATAATTAATATGGTAATTACTGAACGATTAGCTTACCCATTCAAAACTTCGAGCGAATTGTTATTTCCACTAGATTCCAGACTCTCCACAGTTTGCTGAATGAGTTTGACTCCAGCCACAGTGCAAGACGAGATTTCAGTCTGGGAAAGCGATATACAGCTCCCTTTCTCCACCTGAATCAAAAAGCAAAGTATTAAGAATTAAGATAGACTATTTGTACAGACTCTCTTGGCTAACCGCACATACAAAATGCAGAATAAATTCCAATATTTTAATTGATACTTTTACTAACAAAAATACTGCCTCCCTAGTATTCACCTACCCAAAGCCATAGTATTTGTTTAATATTTAGCCTTTGCTTTCTTATTCTAAACTTAGGTACATTACTGCTAGGGTATGCAACGTGAAAGTACGATACTGCTCAAAAAATAAAAAACCGACAATGCTTTTAAGTTCTCAAATTTGAAATATAACTACTAACATAAGCAGATAAAGGCAATTTAATTTGCCTTCTCCACCTACCGAGCGGCTAGCAGGAGCAAGAAGGCCTGCGGCATATCCTGCTTACTATCCGGATACTGTGGACGGTTACCCGGTTACGGTTTTACGAACCAAAGGCATCCCAAACCTATCTATAGCCTAATCTTTTACATAGTGCTAATCTAACTTCTAATTCTCCAAATAATCTTTTATAGGGTAATTTAGCATTTTTGTATTAGAGGTATAAGATTGCATTAGAGGTATGAAACACGGCCGGGAGCAAATTCAATCACCTGGATGCCGACGGCCGATTTGGAGACTGTGCAGTCGTGCATTTCGAGCCTCCCGCCGCTGTGCACGTCGACGGCGGTGCCGAGGCCGGTGAATTTGCAGTTCCTGGCCACCAGCAGCGTCCCGGGCATGACGACGATGCCTCGCTGCGTGTCGTTTCGCGAGTCACCGATCAGGTCGCAGTCTTCCAGGACCAGCGTTCCGCCTTGAATGAGAATTCCCAGCTGGATGCCGCCCACTTGCAGCGTCAGCGACAGCAGCGACACCTGCAAACGGTGGGGCAAGAAACGGATCAGCTGTTGATTTTTAGTGGTGACTATGCGGCGACTCGAAAACCCAATCCGGAATCTGATCTGGCCTCATTGGAACCTCATTACACCAAGTTTTCAGAAAAGCTATTTTACTTGGTATTTGTATTACACATGTTCATGTATTACAGATGTTTGCAAGTTGCATTCAATACCCTGTTATAAAGTTTTTCTGAAAACTGACATGCTAAGATTAGGAAAAGACTAAGAAAGCAATAGCACACTAAGTTATTCAGGGCATAAGTATCGAGATCGAAATCAGTAATTGAAGGGTTTAGTTACACGAAACAGCTGCAGATATTTCGGGAAAAAATTAATTGTGCTCTGCAACCACCTAGCAATTATACTCTTCGGCTGTGACCACCAGAAAACTAGGCCAGGCCCCTTAATAATTAACTACTCCGTTTCTAATAAAGTATAACCCCAATTTTGCAGAATTAGAAACTGGAAAAGTAAGTGAAAAGAAGGCCAGTACAACTACCGGACAGCGAAGGAAGCACCGAGGCCACGTTTTCAAATGATTCATTACATTGTCAGACAGAACAAAGAAGTTTAGATCTGATAACACCAACTGAAAAACCTCCCGGCCATTTGCACCGGATCGTCGGCGGTTACCTTGCACGTCCGAGGCGCCAGGTCCAGCATGGCAAGACTGCCCGGGGCGCCGAACACTGCGGTGTCCGATCGGGAGTCCCCGCGCAAGACGCCGCCTGCCGCCAGGCACCCGGCGCTGGCGACGTTGTGTTTGCCGGCGCACAACAAGACCGTGTCGCCGGGGGCAGACTCGTCCAGACCGTCCTGCGCGCTTTCAACGCACCTGTAGCGCAAGAAAACGTTCACGTTCAGTTTTACACCGTAACTCTAAGGGAATCGAGTGCCGCATTTGCAGGGATGGAATGCGTTATTACTTTCTGAAGACTCGTGTATTTACTATTTTCCTAATCTTAGCAATCGAGTTTAGACCATTGATAAAGCAAGCAGCAAAGCTCTACGAAAAGTCGGGAAAGATTGAGTTTGGACTTGGCATTCATTACCCAGTTTTAAATAGTTTTTCTGAAAAGGGATGAAACGCATTTATTTGTAGGTAGGTACTAGGTAGTACCTACAAACTGTTTTTGGTAAACACACATATTCTAAATATTTTTATATTCATTATTTAAGTTGAGCATTATTATAAGACGAAAAATTAAAATGGACTATCTCTAGACCACTGCATTTAAGTCAGAATTAAGCTTAAACATTGCTCCAAAAGCAAATTCTACTTGCTCAACTTTTGCTCAGACAAGTTTCTTGTTTTATTACTTTCTTAAGTCTCATGTCTTTTTCTAATCTTAGCATGTTAGATTTCAGAAAAACTGTTTAACTAGGTACAAAATCCCTTCAAGATCCCAAACTCAAACTTACCGGACGTGTCACAAAGGTATGCTGCCTGCTTTCTCAAGTGTCTAAATTCGATCATTAATTGCTTTACGCATTCTTTTAGCATCTGCATTTATAACCCAGTTAAATAGATGTTCCGAAAAGTTTTTGTTTGGTCAGGCGTGCCACGCCGCGTGTAATATGCGTGAGCATGCAATGCACGCAGAAAATTAGGGCATTAACTTGTTTAGCAATTGGATGATGGATCCCAATTTTTCCATCTCTAAAAATACAAGGAGGCGGTAATCGAGTGGCATGCAGCACGTACTTTAGCACGACATCATCGGCGATGTGTGTCCGTGCCCTTTCTAGACTGTCCACAAACTGCTTCACAGGCCCACGGAGCCAGACGAAGCAGGCTTCGGGAGGCGCCGAGTTTGTTTGTTTGCGTTGCTGTTCCGTCTTGTTGCTCTGTCTGCTCTCGATCAATGATCTGTACAACCAACAGTATCCACATGAAATCATATTGATTAAATTAAAATTTAGCAATGAACAAAATCAAAATTGGTAACGTAAGCTAGTTCTAGCTTAAGTTCCCAGACAAACATTCCCAGACAATCTGTACATTATATCAGTCTTTAGCCATTTGTTGATTAAGTGCTTCTGAAGTTTATGATAGCTTGGGGACTAGGAAAATATTTTAAAAGAATTTAGAGAAACCTAATGACAAAAAATACAAACTATCATCAATCAATTTACTATCAATTATCATCAATCTAAATCAAGCAAGTTCTCTCAAGCCCACAAGTGCCAAAGAACAGCATGACCACAGATATAACTCAAATGTGAATTGCAAGTAATTTTAAGTCACCTTTGAATAGGATTCTCTAGCATGGCTAACTCGGAAATTATCATCTGCTTGTGTGCTTCTAGATGGGCTGCTGCCTGCTCCTTGTTCCAGGTCTCGACATCATTCATCTCCAGCAACGAAACATCTCCAAACGCAGAGTCTTCCAGCACATCGAGTACAGTGTGTTCATCGCTCAAGTTGTCAATCTTTAGCTGCAGTTCACGACCTTCACGCACCAAAGCTCTTATCCGCTTCCCTGTTTTAGGCAACACCATACCCTTGCAGATATCTTCATGTCTGTAAGCATCCAATAAAGCATTTTTACCAATGGTGAGAAAATCATCTAATCAAAATATTTTATTATATTATAGACAATCAATTTGAAAACCCAATGTAGATTGATTGGAAACTAACTGTATGGAGATGGTAAGAAGATTGAATTGCAGCTAAGTCATTGAGTTTAAAGTACCTACCTACTCATACTCCCAATTTGTACTCTATGGAAGTCATTTGAGATATTATTTGATTTTGAAATTATTAAGTTACCTGTTCTCTTTTTAATGTACACCTCTGGACACTGAAAACCGTCCACCTGAAATTTTTACAAGTCCCAATTTCGTCTTGCTTGAAAATAGTATAGGTAGCCAGGTAGAGACTGAGCACATGGCATATGAAACCACTTGCTTGGGAAGCTGCCTAATGATGGAAAACCAGTTTTCTTATCAGTGGGGCTTTTAACAATTCATATTAACCGTGCATTGCGAATATTCGTTCACCAGAATAGCCCTTTTGGCATGATCGAGCTCCAGCATTTGTCACAGAGTTGCCGGTGAAGATTTAGACGGTTTGGACGAATTTCAATATCCTTGCTGTAACTACACTATATTTACTATTGATACCTATTAATAGTTAAAAAACATTTATTCAATGGTAAAAATACTAAAAATGACAACCGTTTGAATTTCCTCCACTGCATTGTAATAATCGACTCGGGTCTCGGAGCCAACCATTGACTTGATCCAAAGATAAGATAAGCAATTAAAAGGAGAGAAAATTAAATCGTGCCATGGAAACAAACTTTTTCCAGAATACTGAAGAAGTGATGAGATAAACGTGTTTGCTGTAAAGAGAAGAGGCAGGAAGTTTTCGAATTATTTCTGCATCTTCAAAATTACGAGTTATAGGCCATTGGGGGGTGCTGAAATGGTGTGCAAGACTCACGAGATATCATATTTGTGAGCTTGGTCGATCCTCATTTCACTGGGCAGGCATTACTGATAAGGAAAACTGGTTTATCATAACGAGGTATAGGTTCAGAAAGCACATGGCATACAGCATGGTGTGTACCCGACTTACCTACACCATTTTTCAAGCCAACCTCCCTCGGGACTTGTATAATTTTCTAGTGGACGGTTTTCAGTGTCCAGGAGTGTACCTAACTTTATTTTTACCTTATTTTTTATTAATGATGTCATGACTGAGGTAGACCTATGGTATGAAATTATATCAATCCCCAGAGAGGCATGAAAAGAGAGCGTTGAATTTGCTGGCACTACATAAATGTTGACTTACAGTTGAAGTCTGGACTCGAGATGTTCTCCCACCCAGTCGTAAATGTCATCTTCCAAGTCCCATGGTCGCCAAACATTAGCCACAAAAAACCGTAGCTGATCAAGAGCACAAGCTGTGAGCTTCAAATCTAGGAATTCTTCCCTGCAATCAGAGGAAGATAAATGTAAGCGATGTTGAAATCCATTAAAATGTATGCAGGTATGCTGCACAAGGCACCAGGAAAGGCATGTTACCTCTGGTCTTGTGTTGGGAACAATTGTTGCAGGGGGACTTCGTTTACTGTTGGCAATTGAAATTCATCCTGCACCGCTATTACCTTCACGGTGGCGCACAGAGATGAAAAGTCTATGTTCTCCACCTGCAATACCAATTAATGCAAGTTTATTTTATGTTCTATTATAAGTACTTTTACAGCACCACTTTTACAGCACAAAAGAAGGTAGGTAGTAGGTAGTAGTAACTGGACATTTTACAATTAAATAAAAAATTTGTAGGTACCTATTTCTATTTATCAAACAACATGTTGAAGCCCTTTGCAAAATACTGTCAGCAATTCAATGATGCTGTTTCATACTACTACACCCATTGAAAAAATAGAATTTTATCCTAATATCGGAGATAGTACTTCGATGCTCTAGTGGTCACAATAATGACGCCAGCATAACTCACCACTGATCGGGGTCGGCTATAATAAAATTGAAGAATCCATTGAAGTAGGTACATACCATAACTAAAACCAAAGCTGGAAAGTTGACCATCAATTCCTTGCAGCCTGCAGAGGAAATCTTCCAAATTGCTTGCCATCCACATGGCTCCATGACAAGCTGAAGGTAAAGCTTCCATTCATTGAAAACACAAGAAGCCTTCAGAGTTGACCTCTGTGAACAAAGGATGTCTCTGAATTCTTCTAGGCGCTCCTGGCAAGTCTTAGAAAACGTGTAGACTTCAAACGACATCTTTTTCGTGAATACTTAGCCGGCCGCTCCCGTAAACGTGCGTGGCTGAACAACGAATGACCTGTGATGGCCAACTGTCAAAACTCAAACTATACTTGGCGCATTTGAATTGTTCACCGCCCTCTTGATGAGACTCCTGAAAGGTTGGAATTCTAAAAAACGCGGTTCTGTTTTAACTTGTTTTAATAAGGATTTAGGCGATAAAATTAGACCAATTTTTAATAAGATAATTGAAATAAAATACTTCAATTTTAATAAGAAAAAGGAATGGATGAATCTGCTTTTTTGTATGTTTGTTCCCATGATTCCACCCAGAGGGAAGCACTGTTCAAGATAAAATTTTGAGGAAAAATTCATACCTCCACACTTCTATCAAATCAAAATATATATTATATTATTCCTACTATATTTTGCTTCTATGCTGTCACTAACCAAGAAATGAGAAGAAAATGTTTGGATAAATGAATTTTAAACTGAAATATATTTTCAATACTGAAATTGCCACAACATTGCCAAAATATTCTGGTTATTTGTTTCAAGTTTTTATGTTCCGTTCTGCTATTCTGCTATTTTTAAGTATGTTTGTTCCCATGATTCCACCCAGAGGGAAGAAAGAAATAAATGCTCACTTCCCACTAATATATCTGCAAATTTTTAATTTAATTTGGTTTGGTTTCCTGGCATTGGCAACAATATGTTTTTCTGATTTCAAAATTTGTTGTTATACATATGGGTTGAAAAATCATGGATATACAAAACTAAACCAGAAATAAATTACTTTAAAATAGAATTTGTTTGTGCCTCGCACGGCTTACTTATCTGTAATGGTTGAGTGGGAAGTGGTTCCATCTCTTGAAGCAGGCGACAATGAAGGCTGGGCACAGCTCCCCAACCTAGTCATCGAAAAGATCTTTGGCTATCTTAATGAACATGACAGAGTTTCAGCAAGCAAAGTGTGCGTCACTTGGAACGCTGCTCTACATTTCCCGATAAACTGGAGGGTAATGCGAGTTAATTTGAACCAGGATTTCGTTCAAGCTCCTGGCCCGTGTCAGTCATCAGTTGAGCCGCTAATAATATTTCTGGTCCGCCGATTTGGAAATTACATCCGGCGACTAGAGCTAAGCTGGTCTCGGCCATTGGTACAGGATTATATAAAGCACCACCAACAACTGCATAGGTGCCAAGTGAGGGAACGAAAGAGCTTCTTCCTTGTATTGAA
This sequence comes from Nemurella pictetii, assembly GCA_921293315.2. NCBI lineage: Eukaryota > Metazoa > Arthropoda > Insecta > Plecoptera > Nemouridae > Nemurella > Nemurella pictetii. The sequence goes on along the minus strand of OV121115.1, from coordinate 8,640,315 downwards.
GCGGTGCAAGATAAAACTCCGAGAATTAATTCTGACCGACTGGATCAACAGCTATAAATGGAATAATCGTATGAGAATTCTGACAGAGCTGCTCAGTTTCTTAAGGTTGGTTATGATTCATTCACAAAAAAATATCTATATAGAAAGTAACTAAATACTAAAAATGATGCACCATAATTTCTTCCAGCTCACAGAAGAGCATCGAGAGATTGAGCTTGTACAATGCGTGCTTGGGAATGAACGAGGTGTTGCGTTTAGTGGCGGCCGTATCTCGGCCCAGGAAAGGCAGCAACGTGAAGAAAATCGACTTGCGCAGGGCTTTCCGCGAGTGGAAAGTGCCCCACTCGAACACCCGGTTTCTAGACATGTTTGGAAGACTAAAGGCACTTACCGCTGTAGACATTGACTATCCGACACTGTCCGATGCCACGATCAATGCTCTGTCTCAGGCAGCGAACGACTCCCTCGTCTTTCTTCGCGTCGAAGTTCGGGACACAGACAATCGCAGTCACGTTATCTCCAACACGGCGTGGAAAATGCTTGCCATTTCTTGTCCGCGCCTTCGTGTCGGAATTAACTTTGGTTGGTGAAAACACGCATAGAATTTGCATTATCTCTTATACAGGGAATTAATGTGCTTAATCTTTTTGCTGTTTCAGTGAACATCTCGCATTACGAAGATATTTACTACATTTTGTTGCCTAGTGTGCCCCTGTTTAGCATCCACCTGTTATGTGGCAAAGTATGGGACCAAACTAGAAGTAGAAATTTCCGGAGTACTTTAGGTTTGTTGTTGGCAAACTACACCAGAACGTTGGGTATGCTTCTTAATATTCATAAAATATTCATAACAAAACAAACTCCCATATAAATAAATTGTTAACTAATATAATTTTAAATTTCAGAAGATATTCAATTGGAAATGAAAAACAGCCGTGAAAAGTTGGACAATCTTATTCTGGAGCTGATTCTCAAGTGTAGAAACCTATCCAACTTTGAATATGATGGCATCATCACAACAATTGACACCTTGAAATCAATATGTGAATGCCAATTAAAATACAAGACAAGTAAGAAGCTCATTGTTTTCCGCAAGTGTTAAAATGATGTTTACGTCATGGCACCCAGTGCAGTATCGCATTATCACTTGTTGTAGACTTCCAGCTGATGCATTTCCGCCCAAGAATGATGACCAATGACAACTGTTCTAATGTTGAAGACATCTGCAGCCATTTCACACACAAGTTCGCTGAACGGAACATAGATTTTAAGATTGACGTAGCACCTTCCGTATACATGTACACATAAAAAACGTGTCCTACTGTCGAAACAAGCAAGTATACTTAAAAAACTTTTGAAACCACTGCACGAACATGGAAAAAGCTGTAATTATTTTTATTTTTTTATTCAAATGATTATCACATTGATGATATCAAAAATTTTAATCCAGTTGAATATTTGGGTAGTTGTCTAAAGATAAGATTAGGGCAATGAAAATAACACAAACAAGATCTAGCAACATAGTATTAAGAATTTCTAATGTACAAATAAAAATATTTCAACTTAAACTAAAGTAGTATTTTAGTCTCCATCAATCACGAGAGTATCGATACCTACATGTCACCCGTACGGTTCCCACTGGACAGTCCGTGGGACTTTTGGTGCGTGTTCAACAGCGACTTGGACACGAAACCCTTGCTGCAAATGCTGCACGTGTACGGCCGTTGCCCGCTGTGGTACCGTTTGTGAATGACGAGCGTCGAACGCTGCGTGAACGACTTGCCGCACTGATCGCAAACGTGCGGCTTCTCGCCCGTGTGGGTCCGCCGGTGGATGCGCAGGTAATCCTTGCCGCTGAACGCCTTTCCGCAAACGTCGCAGATGATCGGCTTCTCGCCCGTGTGGATCCGTCGGTGCGCCTTGAGCGACTCCTGACTGCGCACCGCCTTGCCGCAGATATCGCAGAGGAAGTCCTTGTCCTCGGTGTGAACGCGAAGGTGCAAGACCAGGTGCTTGCGAAACGTGAACGATTTCCCGCACGTCTCGCAGCAGTGTGGCTTCAGGATGACGTGGCCCAGGACGTCGGCGTGGCAAAGTTTCTTGTGGCTCGTCAGGTTGTACTTGTACGGGTACGCCTTTGAGCAGAGATCGCACTGAAACGGTTTCCTTCCCGTGTGCACGTTCTTGTGCTCTTCGAGATCCGTCTTGGTGTAGAAACCTTTATCACAGATGTCGCACTTCACTTTGAACTCGCCGAAATGTCTCCTTCGGTGGAACTCCATGTTGGTTTTCTGCGTGCTCGCGTGGCCGCAGATGTCGCACTTGAAGTTTTTCTCGCCGGTGTGGATCTTGACGTGCTTGTCCAGCTCGACGCTGCGCTTGAACTTCTTGCTGCAGACGTTGCAGCCGTAGGGGCGGTCGACGCCGTGCGCGCTTTTCATGTGAGCGACGAGTCGCGTTTTGAAGACAAACGACTCGCTGCACTTGTCGCACTTGTGGTCGGCCTTGGTCGTGTGGCTTTTCCGGTGGGAAATCATCCGTCGCTTGCTGAAAACATCGCCGCAGACATCACACTTCTTGCCGATCTCTTTGCTTGGGTCGTCTTGCTCCTTGGCGGTTGCTTCTTTTTCTTTTATCTTGTCAGAGTCCTCTGATCCATTCTGAACAATTAAAGAATAATTTGAAAATGAAGACCTGAAACGAGAAGAAATCATTTAAATATTAATGTTTTTGTTAGGTTAATTTTTTAATAGAAATTAAACTGGGGTGGTGAAAATCAAATTGCCAAAATCAACAGCACAAAGCATGGAAAAAGTAAGTTTTTTTTAAAGGTGTGAAGACTTCTGTCAAAAAATATAAATGTATAGTTGAGAGTAAAACTTGTTGGATTAAATGCAACCAGTGGGACACATTTTAAATAAATAATTCACAGCTCATTGTAATCAAATATTATTTGAAAGCATTTCATACGGAAGCAGGAAAGCAAAGAAGCATTAAACAATTATTTTCATCAACTAACTAGGACTATAACAATGCTTCAACCTATTTCATGTCCGCGATCTTGTGATTGAGCTGATGCTGCCGCAACATGGCCTTCGACACGAACGCTCGCGCGCACAACCGACACGTGTACGGCCGCTGCCCCGTGTGGTACCGCTGGTGCACGACCAGCGTCGAACGCTGCGTGAACGCCTTGCCGCAACGGTCGCAGACGTGCGGCCTCTCCCCGGTGTGAGTCCGTTCGTGCGCCCGCAAGTAGCTCGCCTTGCCGAACGCCTTCGAGCACACCGCGCACACGTTGGGCTTCTCGCCGGTGTGGATGCGCCGGTGGGCCTTCAACGTCTCGTTGCTGGTCAGGCTCTTGCCGCACACGTCGCAGAGGAACTGAGAGCCGGCCGTGTGGTTGACCACGTGGAGGAGGAGCGAACGTTTGTAGGCAAAAGTCTTGGAGCAGGCGTCGCATCGGTAGCGGTCGACCGTCGACTCCGAGTGCACCGCTCGTTTGTGGGCCATCATGTTGGTTTTGGACGGGTACGCCTTGCCGCATGCGTCGCACATGTGAGGACGTTCTCCCGAGTGCATGTTCTTGTGGCCTTGTAGCTCGGTGTTTGTGTGGAAGCCTTTCGCGCAAATGTCGCAAGTGAAAGTGTACTGCTTCAGGTGTCGCTTCTTGTGGCTGACAAGGTGCACTTTCTGGATGCAGGAGTAGTCGCAGATGTCGCAGCGGTGGAGCTTCTCGCCGGTGTGGATTTTGCGGTGGTCGTTTAGGTAGTAGGAACGTTTGAAACGTTTGTCGCAGATGGTACATGCGAATGGTCGTTCGTTGCTGTGACTCATTGAGTGTGTCTTTAAGCGGTTGCTTGAGGCAAAGGTTTTGTTACAGGTAGGGCATGTGAATTCTCTAGGGACGGTGTGTATTTTTAAATGAGCGTTTAGCTGCGCTCGGGAGGTCATAGTTTCCCTGCATATGGCACATGTGTGGATTTTAGCTCTCCTTTGGAGTTGCTTTATTTCTTTGGCAGTTGAATGTGCGGGGTCATGGCGACCTGCTGCCTTTTGTTTATGCCGAGGTCTCTTTAAGTCATCTGTTGGCATATTTATCAATTTTGCACATCTGAAAAAAGAGAGAAAAATTGGAATATGGAAAACTGTTGTGGTGTGCTAGCTAAGTAAATCAAACCTACAAGTATCTAGTAAAGCCATGCACAAAGATCTACTTTTGAATACCTACTAAGGGGAATGAAGGACATTTCCAAGGAAATATAGAAAAGACACATTATTTTGTTATTCCAATGGAGTACCTAGTGTTTTATTTGTAACACTAAAATACTAGAATCATCAATAGCTTACAAAAAAAAAACATTTAAAGAAATTTAAAACATCAATTTGATTTTAAGGAAACACCAACACCAAGATTGTCTAAAATATTTCTCTTTCTAAAATCGTTCGTTAAGACTGATATTATCACGGTTGCCTTAAAGTAAAACCTGTCAATTTATATATCACCAGCTGCCATTAGCATTCTTTTGGACCAGACACACGTTCATTGTTGCACCATCGGATACATATTATGCTTGTAATACGCTCCGTCGTCGTGCACCTTCATGTGCGCATTGAGCAACGTCCGCGACACAAAGCTCTTATGACACAGATGACACTCGTATGGCCGCTGCCCGGTGTGCGACCGGCGGTGAACGACGAGCGTCGAACGCTGCGTGAACGCCTTGCCGCAGAGCTCGCAAGAGTGCGGCTTCTCCCCCGTGTGGATCAGCTGGTGCACTTTGAGCGTGTAGAGGGCACTGAACGCTTTGCCACACACGTTGCACACGTTGGGCTTGTCGCCGGTGTGGTTTCGTCGGTGCAGCTTCAGCGTGTCCTTCGTCGAGAACGCTTTGCCGCAGAAATCGCATAAGAATTTCTCGCCCGAGTGCGACTTGATGTGCACGAGCAACGACTTCCGATACTTGAAGCTCTTGTTGCAAGACTTGCACACGTGGCATTTTTCGGTAGGCTTCGCGTCGGGTTCGTGCGTTTTCTTGTGCGCCATCAGACTGTTCTTGGATGAGTAGGCCTTGCCGCAAATGTCGCACATGTAAGGCTTGTCGCCCGTGTGGATGTTCTTGTGTTCTCGAAATTCGAAACTAGAGAAGAATCCTTTGCCGCAGACTTCACATTTGAAAATGTAATCGCCGAGATGTCTCTTCTGGTGCGTTTCCAGACACGCCTTGTGCATTGTCGCGTAACCGCACACGTCACAAATGTGGTTCTTGTCTCCCTGGTGGATCTTCTTGTGTTTGGTCACCTCGTAGGACCGCTTGAACCGGCGGTTACATATCTCGCACTCGAAGGGGCGGTCCTCGCTGTGGCTGCCCATGTGCCGTTTCAGAAGCTTCTTCGACAGGCATTCCTTGCCGCAAGTCTCGCATCGGAACTCCTTCTTGCCGTTGTGGCACTTCATGTGTATCTTCAGCCGGGTCTTGGTGTTGAACGGCACATCGCACACAACGCACACGTGAGGCTTGATGCCGGTGTGCAGTTTTCTGTGCAGCAGCATTTCGTCGGCACTGAACAACTCTCCGCACACTAGGCACTTCTCGGCATCTTTTCGCTTGGTAGCTTGGCTAATTTTTGATTTACTCCGTAAGACTTTAGCTCTCTTGTGGTAAATTGGACTCCCATCAGAACTGTCATTTGACCTGAAAAAGCAAAGAAATTATTTGTTAAAGCCAAGACAAAAAGCTTCGTACTTGTATTTGCGTTTCTGTGAAATGATGAGTAATGATGGACATGTAAACTTTCAAAGAAAACGTTTTTTTTTATTCAAATAAATATCAATCTCTGACCAGCAATTAATAAGAAAGAATCATATCAATTTCCAGCTGACAAAAGATTAAGTAGGTAATGTCACCAAGCAAAGCAAATTTTCCAGCACAAACTGATGGATCTTCACTTCAACTTCTGCATCACAGAGCAGACAACAAATAATTTGCAACAGTTGCAACACGCGCGCACTTTTATTCGTGACACTTCTGATGCGCCGTCAACAAGGTCTTTGTGACGAAACTCTTCCCGCACACCTGACAGGGATACGGCCGCTGCCCCGAGTGGTACCGCATGTGCACCACGAGCGTCGTGCGCTGCGTGAACGACTTGCCGCACTGGCCGCAAGTGTGCGGGCGTTCCCCCGTGTGAGAACGCTTGTGCACGCGCATGTAATTGGGCGAGTTGAACGCCTTGCCGCACACCTCGCACACGAACGGCTTCTCGCCGGTGTGCAGCCTTCGATGGATCTTCAATGAGACGCCGCTGGTCAACGATTTCCCGCAGACGTCACAGACGAACCTGGCCTCGCCCGTGTGGGTGCGACTGTGAGCGTTGAGCTTGTTTTTGTACTGGAATCCCTTGCCGCACGTTTCGCATTGGAAGCGCTTCCGGTTTCGCAGCGGGTCGTGTATTTGTTGGTGAACGGTGAGGTTCTGCTTCAGGGAGAATCCTTTTCCGCAAACCTCGCACTGGTGCTTTTCCCCCGTATGCATCGTTTTGTGACCTAACAGATCGGTGTTGGTGTAGTAGCCCTTGCCGCACACGTCACACGTGAACTTGAAATCGCCCGTGTGTCGCTTCTTGTGGATTTCTAGGTTGGATTTGTAAATAGTTGAATAGCTGCACGCATCGCATTGATGTTTTTTGGGGCCGCCGTGAGTTTTCTTGTGGAGGGATAGTTCAAATGAGCGCTTGTAGGTTTTTTGGCAAAGGTCGCAGCGGAATGGTCGATCTTTCGTGTGCACTGCCATGTGCTTGGTCAAGCGGTTTCGTTTTGTGAAGCGTTTATCGCAAGCGCTGCAGGGGAAGTCGACCGATGATTCGTGTTTGACAGAGTGTAGCTCGAGGTTTAGGAGGGAGCTGAATACTTTCCCACAAATTTTGCAAGTATTTGCAGTGTTACGCTTTCTTTTCTGTTTCTTCTTAATGACTAGGTGCAATGAGTGATTTCCCGAATTTTTTCCTGTGGTGTTATTGTCTTCTGTACCTTTCTGGTAGGAAATATGGGATTTTTTCTCATTTTTTCCTTCCCTAGAAAGATAAATTAGTTGAAATTAATATTATTTATAGTTTATATTTCAAAGCGTTTTTATTTATTTTAAACACCAAACATGAGCAGTTTTACAGTCTAAGGTACTGATCGTAGACCAAAAAAAAAATCATACTGGCAAGATTAAGAAAATCAACAACTATTTATTTTCAATATAAGTAAATCAATCTTTATTTTCATTGTTTCTATGATGAGCACATATCAGGAAAAAATCAATAATCTTTGTTGGTTTGCTGATTTTTCCAAAATCCTAATTTAGAGATAGTGGGATACATTTTTGTTAAATGTATAAACTGACAAACAAATCACCAGGATTACAAATTCCGGAGAAACTATCCGTAACAGGCATTGGAAAAATACGCCACTTGACTAATTTACAACTACGCACACAAGTCAAACGGTGTGATAAATGACTATGGCACACATCCGTCCAGCTTCAACTAGACAACGCGTGCGACTTCTCGTGTCCCGTGAGTAACGCGCGCGATATGAACGTCTTCGAACAAATCTCGCAGGCGTACGGCCGCAGCCCCGAGTGGTGCCGCATGTGCACTACGAGCGTCGACCGCTGCGTGAACGCCTTGTCGCACTCCCCGCACTTGTGCGGCTTCACGCCCGTGTGGATCAGCCGGTGCGTGCGCAGGTAGTTGCGCGCGACGAACGCCTTCCCGCACACGTCGCACGCAAACGGCTTCTCGCCCGTGTGCCGCCGGTTGTGGATGCGCAGCGAGTTGATCGACGTCACCACCTTGAGGCAGATCTCGCAAGTGTACCGCGCCTGGCCCGTGTGCGACGCCAGGTGCCGGGTCAGCGCCGACTTGCACCCGTACTTCTTGCCGCACGTCTCGCACTGGCAGCTGTACGTCGACTTCGGCCGGTTCGGGTCGTGCGTCATCTTGTGCACGGCCAGCGCCGACTTGCGGTGGAAGCACTTGCCGCAAGCGTCGCACTTGAACGACTTCTCGTTGTGCGTCACTTTGTGGTTCTTCAGCGACACCTCCGTAGAGTACGGCTTGCCGCAGATGTCGCACACGTAGTTCATCGTCTTGCTGTGGTGGCGGTCCATGTGGTCGTAGAGGTTGGTCATGCTGTTGGTGGCGTAGATGCACTCGCCGCAGCGCAGGTTCTTCTCGCCGAGGTGAACGTTGCGCTTGTGCACGAGCAGGCCGCACTTCCGCTTGAACGCCTTGGGGCAGACGTCGCACGCAAACGGCCTGTCCGAAGAATGCACCACTTTGTGGCGGTCGAGGTGGGAACGGTCGACAAACACTTTTTTGCAGAGGTGGCACTCGTGTTTAGTGTGCACCGCCTTCTTGTGGGCGGTCAGACTCGCGTTGCTGCCGAAAACTAGCCGGCAGGCGTCGCAGGGTATGTTTTCGACAGGTTTTGCGGCGGTGTGTGTCTTGAGGTGGGTCGTATAGTGATGATGGCTTTTGAACTTTATGCCGCAATCTTTGTGTTTGCACTTGATCAAGGGGTCCCCGGAAGACCGGGGGCTGGCCCTCCTTGCAGGCTGAGGGACTTGTTTCGGCTGTTTCCCACGCTTGTTTGGTTTCAACGGATCGTGCTTCAAGTACAACTCTGGCGAATCAATGTCGTCTTCGAACAACGAGTCACGCAGAGCTCTGCAAAAGACACAGACCAATTAAATCACATGCACTAGCGCGCGATAAGCTTTAGATACAAAAGAGTGACGCAGAATGAAAAGGAGTAGTGTGGATGTGGTTGTGGAGAAAGACTAGATTATTTTATATAATATTTTGTTGTTTATTAATAACTAAATATTGACATAAAAAAATATGGTTGAATAATAAGCCTTAAAATGTCTTCAGTAAAATCAACCATGTCTCAAGTATATTGAAATTTAATTTTGCACATATAAACATATTATTAACACCAATTAGTATTACCTATTTAGAAACTCTTTGATTTTAATATTTCAGAGAAGATTGAAAGCAACTAATTTCAGAACATTAAAAAGCAACTTGAAAGCAAGAGAAATAATTTTTTTTTTGTTAAAATCATGGGATATGGCTCTTTTGATGAGCCGTCAACAGTGTTTTAGTGACAAAGCTCTTGGCACAAAGCTGGCAGGCAAAAGGCCTCTGCCCCGAGTGATAACGGAGGTGAACGACCAGCGTAGACCGCTGCGAAAACGCCTTGCCGCATTGCTGACACTTGTGTGGTTTTTCACCGCTGTGCACCAGCTTGTGGGTGCGCAGATAGTTCTTCGAGATGAACGTCTTGGCGCAAACGTCGCAGCCAAACGGCTTCTCGCCGGTGTGCGTTCGTCGATGGACCGTCAGCGACTCGGGTGTTGTCAGCGACTTGCCGCAAAACTCGCACTCGAAAGCGTTCTTGCCCGTGTGCGACAGCATGTGCTTGTTCATGTTGGACGTCGACCCGTAGCCCTTGCCGCAAATGTCGCACTGGCAGCGGCCGCGGTGGGGATTGTGAGTCCTCTGGTGCGACACCAGCTGTGACTTGAAGTGGTACGCCTTGTCGCAATCGTTGCAGTTGAACTTTTTGTCTTCGTGCGTCACCTTGTGACTCCGCAAGTCGCTCGGGGTCACCAGACACTTACCGCAGATGTCGCAGACAAACTCGAACTTGCGATTGTGCCGCCGCATCTTGTGGTACTCAAGGTAGGTCTTGTTGATGGTAGCGTAATCGCAGAGATCACACCGGTGATCTTTGACGCCCGCGTGAGTCTTGCTGTGCGTTATCAACGTCGTTTTACGTTTGAACGCTTTGCCGCAGGTGCCGCATAGAAAGGGCCGATCATTGGAATGAGAGATCTTGTGGCTGTTGAGCTGGTGCTGCTCAGCAAATAGTTTCTGGCAAACCGGGCACTTGAAGCTTTTCATGGTGTTGCGTACTCTTTTGTGGGTTAGAATGTGAGCGCTGAGGGTTTCGTAGTTGGAAAATGCTGTATTGCAAACGGTGCAAGTGTGCTGATAATGGATGCGCGAGAATTTGGAGCCAGAACTGGTCGTCGGCTTAGAAGCCTGGTCATGCAAGCACTTGGTGTGAATCTCAAGGCTGGATTTCGTTGAGAAAAACAGATTGCAAAATGTGCAAGGAAACCTCTTGGGCTGTTTTTCTGTTTGCGGTTTGTAGTGGTCTTCGAATGCGAGAGTTTGGGGAAAAGTGCTATTGAAGCATTGTTCCGTCTGATTAACATTAACAGAGGAAAAGAGAAGCTGGCTATTTTCTCGGTTGAAGAAACTGCTTGATTCGGCATTTAGGTCCGTTAGTTGAGGTGCTTCTGCCGTTGGATTGTATGGTGCAACATCGAACGCGATCGGCTGGCCTATTGGCCAATTGGTGCTTTCAATTCTGCAAGAGACAACGAGAACTTAATAAAAAAAATGGTCGGAAAAAATTCAGCTCGCAAGACGAAGTGAGCACAAAACCAAACATAATCTTGAGCTATGTAGTAGGGAGGTAGGTAATTAAGGCATTTAGACCCATTAAAAAAAATAATAACAAAAAACTCTTAAATCACACATAAGTTTAATAAGCAATTGATAAAAAGTCTTGTACAAAAAATTACTCTTTATATAAAACATCATAAAAAAGTAAATAAAATGCACCAGAAACTGATATTTTGGGCTTCTTCTCAGAGATTCAAATGCCTTTTCAAGTGTGTCATCAACTGCCGAAGAGTTTCAAATGCCTCTGGACAAACCTTACAAGCAAATGGCCTTGTCAAGGGCTTAAGCCCGGAGTGAACAAGAATATGACGCCCTAAACTCCTTTTGCCTCTAAACGATTCGTGGCACACATCGCAAGAGTAACGGTTTGCGGACACTGAATGCGCTCGACGAAGGTGTCTGGTTAGCGCAGAACTCGAGGTGAGTACTTTCTCACACTGGGTGCACTGAAACGGTTCTATGCCAATGTGGAGCATCACATGCTGCGCCAGTCGAGACTTGTGCATGAATATCTTTCCGCATAAATCGCATTGAAAATGAACCCTCTGGTGATAATTGAGCGTATGTTTGTTTGCGAAATGTCGTCCGCAAATACGGCACCTAAATTCCAAATTGTGTGTGTACATATGGCGCTTCAAAGCTTTTGCAGACATAACAGATTCATTGCAAATGTCACAGGGCTTCTTTTCGAAATGAATTCGCACGTGCCTGGAGAGTTCATAGCGACGTTTAAAGCTCCTACCGCATTCGGAGCAAATATATGGTCGCTCGGAAGAATGGCAAACTCTGTGGTAATTCAACCTACCAACCCCGAGAAATTCTTTCTCGCAGATTTCACATTTAAAATGTCGTTTTATCTTTGGAGCAGTGAGTAATTTTTCTGGTGAGACTATTTTCACTCGCAGCTTGTGTGACGACTCGTGAACGTTCAGGTCTGCAATATGTTTAAATGGAATTGAGCAAACTTTGCAAGGATATGTCACATTCGTTAGATGTGGATCCGGATTTTCAGTCATTGTGTCACCATTTATGGCATGTACCCTATTTTTATGACTAAGAGCATTCGGTAATGTGTTGAACACCAAATCGCAGCATCCGCAAGGGAAGTAATAGTTTAGACCGCCGTCAGAATGGGATTTAATATGCAACTCAAATTTATGGAGATCCCAAAATGTTTTAGAACAAACTGGATCTGGACATCGAAACTCGTTGGGATTGTACGAAAACCCTCCACTATCGGACTCCTCGATTTTAATGTCACACGCCACCACTGTTGAAATTTCACTCCCATCTGATTCTTCTGCGTCTCTAGGTTCTCGTTTGATTTCAACCAAGGCGATATCGTGTGAAGGCAAAGATTTCTGCGTTGCACACCAACTATTCGCTCCCAACTGCAGCCCAGTTATCGAATCCCTTTTCCTGCAAGAGACAAGAAAAATTACTGCCTAGGTCTGCAAGCCAATCAACAGTGCATTTTCTTTGATTTTTATAATTACCTATTTGTTGAGAAAGTACTAAATTAGGAAAAGGTTTCAATCCAAAATAGAAGGATGTGTAGGGTTCTGCTTTCAATTGCAAAATGCACACTAAGTTAGTAAAACGAGATTTATTTCAAATGGATCAAGTTAACTTTACAGGAATGTGAAACATCTACCCAGTCACAAAAAAAATCTAAATGTCAGTACCAGTCTACAAATCCCATTTGCTAGACAGTCACCTAACGTACAAATCTCCAAGACAGATCTCAAACGACAGCCCACTTTCCGAAGCAGTCTGGAGCAGATCAATCGGCCGATGCATGCCGCTTCTCGTGGCCGTTCAGCAGCGTTCGCGTGACGAACGACTTCGAACAGAGCTCGCACGCGTACGGCCGCAGGCCCGTGTGGTACCGCTTGTGTATCGTCAGCGTCGACCTCTGCGAGAACGCCTTGCCGCACTCGTCACACGCAAACGGCTTCTCGCCGGAGTGCACACGCTTGTGCGTCTCCAAGTACTTGGTCGAGGTGAACGTCTTGCCGCAGACGTCGCAGGCAAACGGCTTCTCGCCGGTGTGCATCCGCCGGTGGATGACCAGCGAGCTCGAGCTGGTCACCGCCTTGCCGCAAACATCGCACCGGAACTTGACCTCGGCCGAGTGCGAGTCCATGTGGCGCACGAGCACCGACTTAGTGGCGTAGCTCTTGCCACAGACCTCACACTGGACCCGTCCGCGGTTCGGGTTGTGGATCTGCTCGTGCAGCACCAGGTGCGACTTCTTGTGGAACGCCTTGTTGCACGCGGCGCACTTGAACTTCTTCTCGTCGTGAGTCTCTTTGTGCGACTTGAGGTCGGACGGCGTCAGCAGCTGCTTGCCGCACACATCGCACACAAACTCGAAGCGGCGGCTGTGGCGGCGCATCTTGTGGTACTCTAGGTATGTCTTGTTGAGGGTGGCGTAGTCGCACGCATCGCACGCGTGCTCCTTCTCGCCCGTGTGGATTTTGTTGTGCTTGACGACTTCGAACTTGCGCTTGAATTGCTTGTGGCAAACTTGGCAGCTGAATGGTCGTTCGGTGGAGTGGGTGATTTTGTGCTTGTTGAATTTTGATGAGTCGTCGAAAACTTTCAAGCATATTTTACATTCCTGTTTTTTAGGAATCGGGGCTGGAGCAATTCTTTGCTTCAGTTTGAGTAAGTGGCTGCATGTGTTTTCGTTTTCCCGAAAGGATTTATTACAGATATGACAGTCCCTGCTGAAAGAGTTTTCTGGGAGGGGATCGTGCTCCCTGAAATGTATCGTGTATGCAAACGGTTTCAAGAAAACTTTGTCACAATTTGCGTACGCGCATTTAATAAGTTTTGGAGGTGGAGGTAGGGCAGCAACTTTTTTTGCTTGCAACGTAAAGCGTCTAATAATTTGTTTGGTTGGCCGTTGTATATTCATACTGTAAAACCCGTGATCCTGGTCAACTTCGTGTGTACTCACGAAACTCCTGTGAAAGAGACAATAAGATACGATATTCAATGCTATTACCACACAGTTTCTTCTAATATTAATATTGGGGAAAAAAGGCACTTGAACAAACCTATACTATCTAAAGTAAAGTTTTAAAAACAAAACTGAACTCTCTCTACAAGGTAGAAAAATAAGGATTGATTAGGAATTGGTTTTTCTAGATCAACCTTTCAATAATCATAATTAAATCATCGATACAAACATAGAGCAATTGCTATTTATTTATTGAGTTCTCTGTCCAACAGAAATTTAATCAGGTGGAGGAATCTGCACGTGACTTTTGCAATGTGTCGTAAGAAGTTGTTGGCTACAAAATGTTTTCGAGCAATTGCTGCAAGAGAACGGCTTCTGGCCGGTGTGTTGCCGCCGGTGAATGATCAAAGACCTTGCGGTCGCGATGACCTTGTCGCACACTTCACAACTGAAGTTATTCTTCTCGATGTGCAACTGTAGATGCCGACGAAGTGTCTGTTTCGTGGCAAACCGCTTCTGGCAAACGTCGCACTGGTTCACGCATGACGGGTCATGCGTTTCCAGGTGGGAAGCGAAATCTTTCTGCACGTGAAAACCTTTGTCGCAGTACAAACACTTAAACTTCTTTTCCCTGTGAATGACTTTGTGTGAACTCAGATTGGGCAAGGTGGAAAACCGTTTGCCGCAGCGATCGCAGGTGAATTCGCATGTCGAACTATGTAGACGTTTCTTGTGGTTTTGAAGCGAGGTGCTATCGTGGGTGGCATATTTGCACATGTCACAAACGTGGTCTTTTTGTCCAGTGTGGATCTTCATGTGTTTCTTGACATCCAGCTTGCGCTTGTATGCTTTGCTGCAAATGGAACATTGAAAGCGCCGCTCTAGAGAATGAGATACTTTGTGGGCATTCAGTATTCCTTTCTCGGCAAAGACTTTCTGGCACACGTCACATTCAAAACGCTTGTGTACGTAATTAAAAGCTACTGTACGAGCTTGCAGATGGGTTAGCTTGTGTCTTGCGAAGGAATTGTTATCATTTAAGACCTCTCCACAGACGGAACACCGAAACTGTGTAGGGGCTGATGAAAGTAAGCCATCCGATGATGGTTTATCAAGAATGGTTGGTTTCTTGGATGCAGATAATATGTTGGGTAATGATATCAGATTGCTTTCTTCGCTCTGTAATAATTCCATCCTGCGAAAGAAATACCAAAGTTAATAAAATGATAATGGTTTAATAATAAATTGCGTTGCACATAAAAATTGAAATCTGGGTGTTTCTCTATGGCCGAAATAAAAGAATCTGGGATCATTATCCTTCTTTCGTAGAAAAGTTGAAAATCTGGCAAACTAAAAAAATGATTTGGGAACAGATGAGTAAAAGGAGAGTACAGAAAGGTAAGAGAATCTAAGAGCAACTACAGAAATAATGCTATTTCTTTAATAAAAGTAGCCCCAATAATACAAATAATGCAACAAATTGAATTGGCCCACTTCATCTTCATGATTTTGATTGCTAATCTGGGATCAAACAAGCAAGCCTCACAACTCTAAACGATGGCAGAACACTGAAGCACTGAGCCTTGAAGCCCATACAGTCGTCAGTATAATCAAAACTGACAAAGAAATATAAAAGCAATGGTAAAAATAAATCAATCAAAATTCATTGTTGTCCATTCGTGTGGCTCTTCTCGTGCGTGTTGAGCATGGTCCTGGTCGCAAACGACTTGGGACAGACCCGGCACTCGTAAGGCCGCTGCCCCGTGTGGTACCGCATGTGCACCACGAGCGTTGAACGCTGCGTGAACGACTTGCCGCACTGCGGGCAAGTGTACGGCCGCTCCCCGGTGTGCGACCGCTTGTGGACCTTCAAGTAGTTGCGCGCGTTGAACGCCTTGCCGCAGACGTCGCACGAGTACGGCTTCTCGCCGGTGTGCGTCCGCCGGTGGATCTTCAGGTACGTCTGGCTGTTCACGGAGACGCCGCACATCTCGCAGACGAACCGCTTCTCCTGGCCAGAGTGCGCCAGCATGTGCGCCTTCAGCTTGTTGCGATAGCGGAAGCTCTTTCCGCACAGCTCGCACTGGAACGGTTTCACCCGTTTCGGATTGTGGATCTCCTGGTGGAGGAACAGGTAGCGTTTCGACGCGTAGTCCTTGCCGCACGTCGCGCACTTGTGCTTCTCGTCGGTGTGGATCGCCTTGTGCGACTCCAGCTCGGCCTTGGTGTAGGCGCCTTTGCCGCAGACTTCGCAGACAAAGTCGGTCTCGCCCAGGTGCCGCTTCTTGTGGATCTTGAGGTTGTGCTCGCTGACCGTCGCGTAGCCGCAGCTCTCGCAGACAAATTTCTTGTGTGCGTCACTGTGCGCCACCTTGCGGTGGTAGTCATACGTGAATACCGTCTTGAAAGCTTTGTGGCAGACGTCGCAGTTGTAGGGACGGTCGGTGGAATGAGTTAGCATGTGGCGTTTTAGGACGCTGAGCTTGGAGAAAACTTTCTGGCAGATATTGCAGGCGTGCTGCTTGGGTATGTGGGTCTTTACGTGCGAGTCGTACAGGTAAGGGCTGGTGTAAGTACGGCCGCAACCTTGGAAGGTGCAAAGCAGCTGCGTCGGGGCTAAGGTTTTTACGAAACGCTTCTTTTCGGTAACTTCTGGCGAAGGTTTTGCTTTGCTTTCTATGTGTTTTCTTCTAACGGGTCTCTTAACATCTCTCTTGGGAGCAGAAGCTATGTCGGTTGCTTCGGGCAAAGGTTCCATGCTGATCGTTTTACTTTCGGTGGCGATCTGGCTACCGGAATTGTCGACACTGTAATTCATGTAAACCGCGCCAAGAACCTTACATTTCTTCTCTGCCAGATTCGAAGAAATATTTTCATCCACTGAAGTGGTAACAATAAACTGTTCCCCACCCAGATATAATTGAAATGGAGACCTAAAACAGACAAACATTTACAATCAAATCTGACCTTTTGGTCTTTATATGAATCGATCTAGTAAAAAAGCAAACACACACACAATTGTGAATTCTTAGTAGAAAGTATAGATTATCAGGAGAGTGGACAATAGAATAAAGAGAACAAAATAGGTATATCTTTGTGTGGTTTATTTAACGAGTGCCTTCTACAATAAGTAGCTACCATCACTGTCATCAAAAATTTTAGTACAAACATTAAGGACACATTTCAATTCTTAACATTTATAGCATCGATCATATTGTGTAAGCCACAGTTTAAACTTCTAAGTAAGATGAAACAAGAATTTTTTAATTAAAATTATAAAATATAACTAACGTAGTACTTCAATAAATCTTAATTAATCATGTATTACAACAATACTTGTAGTTACTGAATGAAACACATTGGACACAATACCTAGTCACAGAGAAACATAAAGCACATACCTTTGTCAACTTTCAGAGCCATTTGTTACAAACATTTAAACAACAGTTTTATGATCCATAAGTTTAGAATAGACTTACATATGAGTCCATACCTGGTAAATGACTTTAACCCACAAAAAAAAAATCCCTCGAAACTCTAATTCAAGCCGTGTGTTTTCCCATGCTCATTCAGCCTGCTCTTCGAAACAAACGTATTCTTGCAGACGGCACACTCGTAAGGCCGCTCGCCCGTGTGCGTGCGCGCGTGCACCACCAGCGACGAATGCTGCGTGAACGCCTTGCCGCAGCTCTCGCACTGGTACGGCCGTTCGCCCGTGTGCGACCTCATGTGCACGCGCAGGTAGTTCCTCGCGTTGAACGTCTTGGCGCACACCGTGCACGCGTGCGGCTTTTCGCGCGTGTGCGTTCGCCGGTGCGTCTGCAGCGAGCGCGGACACGACAGCGACTTGCCGCACACGTCGCAGACATAAAGCGCGATCGATTGGTGAGTTGCGATGTGCCGCGCCATCGTGCTCTTGTTCGGGTAGCCCTTGCCGCACGCGGCGCAACGGAACCGGTTCATCTCGCGGTCGGGGTCGTGCGTCTCCATGTGCTTGTCTAGGTTCTTGAGCACGGCGAAGCCGCGGCCACAGACTTCGCAGCGGTGGTGCTCCTGGCTGTGAGCCGATCTGATGTGCGCCTGGAGCTCAAATTTCTTGTAGCATCCTTTGTCACAGATGTCGCACTTGACTGTGTACTTGGCGGCGTGACGCTGGCGGTGTTCTCTGAGGTTCTGTCGGTAGACCGTCGAGTAACCGCAGATCTCACAGGTGTGCTCTTTCGCAGAGTTGTGCGACTTCATGTGGCACATGAGCCGGTACGGACGTTTAAATGTTTTCTTGCAGAGTTTGCAGTGGAATGGGCGGCGAGTGGAGTGGGTGGGTAGGTGCTTCGTGAGGTTGCTCTCTTTCAGAAATACTTTTTTGCAAATTTCGCAGGGAAATTCCGCTGGGTCTGAGTGCGATTTTAAGTGGACGTTCAGCGCCTTTCGGCTCTTGTACCCGTCGTTGCAAATGTGGCATTCGTAGATGATATCGAAAGCCAGTTCTTTGTCAGTTTTGGACCTTTTTCGTGTTATTATACTATAGGGGGATGATAGAGCTGACAGATCCACAGTGCTTGCATACCTAGAAACAAGATACAGCTCGTTGGCAGGTGTGCTCGAAAATACCCCAGCGAATCTATCTCTGCTCAATTTGAAAACATGCGACACGTATTTGGCCAGACACGAACAATCCACGAACGTACGACAGAACAGCGAAGCCATGCGCTAATCTTTCCGACAGCAATGGACAATCGTTCAACATATAAACATCAAGCGATATTGCGATATTGATATTGGAACGAAATCTGAGTAGTGTACCGATTTAATTCAATTGTTGTTGTCTTCAAAAATATTTTTTTGATTGAAAACCTACATAAACCTTAGATTGTTATATATCTAAAGAATGGTAAGATACATGGTATCATTAGAAAGTTCTGAAAAATTAAACCCATTCCGGGGCATATCTAATACTACCACACAGCTCTTTTGTGAAAAATACTCTTCTACCAACAACAGCCAGCCTAGTTTTGTACAAACTTGTGAGGAACTAAGTCTTGTGACTCCGAGCGTGGGAGTTTAGAAGGGTCTTAGACACAAAGCCCTTCCTGCAAAGGGTACACTGATATGGCCGCTGCCCAGTGTGATACCGACGGTGAATAATCAGCGTCGAATGCTGGGTGAATTTTTTGTTGCAAACGTCGCAACTGAACGGTTTCTCCCCGGTGTGCGTCCTCTCGTGGACGCGCAGGTTCGTCTTCTTGTTGAACGCCTTGCCACAAGTCGGGCAAATCATCGGCTTTTCACCGGTATGGATCAAATGGTGCGACTTCAACGACTCTTTGCTCTTCACGGTCTTGCCGCAGACGTCGCAAACGAAGTGGTTGTCGCCGGTGTGCGACTTCCTGTGCAGTACCAACGAGTTCTTGTGAGCGAAAGTCTTGCCGCAAGTCTCGCACTGCGACGGTTTCCGCACGGGCTTGAAGTCTGGGTCGTGCGATCGCTTGTGAACGACGAAGTTGTTGCGGTACGGGAACGCCTTGCCGCATATGTCGCAGACAAAAGGTTTTTCCCCCGTGTGGGTGTACATGTGCGCCTGAAGATCCTTGTCCGAGTAGTAACCTTTTCCGCACAGGTCGCACTTGACCTTGAAATCGTTGAAGTGTCGCCGCTTGTGGTTCAAAAGGTTGAACTTCTGGTAGGTCGCGTAGCCGCAAAGGTCGCACACGTACGTTTTGCCCGTGGCGTGACACTCTTTGTGGAACTTGAGCTTGTAGGCAGCGTGGAAGGTTTTGTCGCAGAGGTCGCAGGCAAACCGTTTCTGCTGGTTGTGAGTGAGCAAATGCATCTTGAGAGTGCGTTCGGTGGCGAGTTTCTTGCCGCAAACAGAGCAAGCGTACCGGACGATGTCGATGTGCGACACGAGGTGTCGCTGGAGGGAGCGCGCATTGCCGAGTAGCTTGCCGCAGGAGCAGCACTTGTGTTTATCGCCGTTGGCTGTCGGCTCGATGTGGTTAACGACCGGGTCTGGGCACAAGTCGCACACTTTCTCCAGCAATTTTTTGACTGACAACGGGCTAGCGTCTACCGATTTTGGGCAGTTTTTTACTTTGGAATTTGGTTTTCGATTAGGAGATGAGGTTTCAAGGCTAATTTGTTCCTTTTCTCCAGGAGACCTAAAAAAGAAAATAAGTAGTGTTGATACTTTGGAAAACAGGGAGGCTATTCACTAACTAGCTGTTTCCAATTCTGCATTTCTGATTCAAATTCTGCTAATTCCAATAAAACACTGGAAACAAATTCAGAAATGGACCCAAAGCCGCAGAGTTAGGAACGGGAAAAGTCACTGAATAGGCATAAAATAATAGAGTACCTATAAAAATGGCTAAATCTCCCAGATTTTCATGGTATTCTAATTTGTAGGAGAATTCAAAGGACTTGCCTGGCCTATGAGAAAACAAAAAATAATAACTCCATGTTGTAGCCCAATAAATATTTAATTTTCAGCTGCAGATACAACCAATTCCATACAAAATTATACCAAAATGTGGTATTGCCTATGGTGGCAAAATTTTATATTTCTTCCAAATGTTGTATTAAGAAATCGATTAAAGATACAAGAAGGCCAGAAGAAAGGAGTTGAGTAATTATTAAGGATCAATAAATCATCAAAAGTTTAATAGAGCCTGAATATTAATTTAATTGGCTGTTGTATAAATTGTAAGAGAGCATTTTACCGAAAATGAAAACATGTCAAGAATTATGGACACACATGTTCCACTGAGCCAAATAAATTTTGGTGCACTGAAGGCTTGCATAGGGAACTGGGGAATGTTAGAAGTGAGGACCTTGCTTAACAGCTGGTCACAGCTTATTTGTGCATCAAACTAGTCCAGTCAGTAAGTATCAACATTTAATTAGTAACATATCCAGCATTTCATTTTTTTTGCCAGAAAAGCATGTTTATCCCCAAGAAGACTAAAATAATTGCCAAATATGAACATATCTGTATAAAAAATCAACAGTATCAACTTTCTTATTATTTTTTTTTTAAATGTGCCTAGTGGTTGTGGCTCCTGACATGCGAATTCAAAAGGCTCTTCGAGACAAACGCCTTGCTACACACAACGCACTGGTACGGTCGCTGCCCAGTGTGACTCCGCCTGTGAATCACCAACGTCGAATGCTGGGTGAACTTTTTGTTGCAAACTTCGCAACTGTACGGCTTTTCCCCAGTATGCGTCCGCTCGTGAACCCGCAGGTTAGTCCTCTTGTTGAAGCCCTTGCCGCAAACCGCGCAAATCATCGGCTTCTCGCCCGTGTGGATCAGCCGATGCAGCTTCAACGAGTCCATGCTTGCCAGAGCCTTGCCGCAAACGTTGCATTCATAGCCCCTTTTCTCGGCGTGCGATTTCCGGTGCACCGCCAGCGCGCTCCGGTTGCACAACACCTTGCCGCACGTGTCGCATTGCGCGGGAACCTGCGCCGGCTTGTTCGGGTCGTGCGAAAGTCGGTGCATTCGCATCGCGCTCGCATAAGAAAAACTCCGCTCGCAAATGTCGCAGACAAACGGCATGGCGCCCGTGTGTTTGTTCATGTGCTCTTTGAGATTGGCACGCTCGTAGAAACCCTTGCCGCACAAGTCGCATTGGCAGCTGAACGCTTTCAGATGCTTGCGTCTGCGGTGGCTTTCCATCGAGCTGGCTCGGTAGGTCGAGTAGTCGCACATGCCGCAAGCGTGTCGCTCGCCGACACCGTGACTCTTTTTGTGATTTTTCAGTTGGAATTTCGTGTGAAACGATTTGCTGCACGAATCGCAAGGGAAAGGGCGGATCTCTCTGTGGGCCACCATGTGCCGTCTAAGCGTGTCCTCCGACTTGAGGGTCTTCCCGCACACCGTGCAAGTTCGTTGCAAGTGTTCCGGGTGCGTGAAGGAGTGCCGATGCAGTGCAATGCTCTCCTGGACGAGCTCGCCACAGACACAACATTTTAGCTTCTGAAGTCCGTCAATGGTGACCATGTGGTCGGAGATTGGAATGCTGCATAAGCCGCAAGGTCTTTGATGCCACTTGCTAAAGCCATAGTAGACAACGGATAGTGATAATGGGTCGGGTTCTACTTGAATGGAAACGCTCCCGTTCGGATTTGAGTCGGCTAAGTTTAAACGATGTGTACCTCCGGAAGCCCTAAAAAAAAGAAAATTAAGGTTGATACTGTGGAGAGGGCAAAAGAGGAATGAGGTGAAAATATTGCAAGCTGCCGCTAATGATTCTATGTGAAATCCTTGAGACCCTTGCCGCCGGTTCGTCACCAAAAATAATTATTACCAAGTCGGATCTTAACTTACAAAATAATGTTTTTTTTTATTGTAAATACCAGCAATATTGGTACAAAGTAAATCACAACGCTGATCAATGCAAAAACAAAAATTTATGAATTCTTCTATCAAAAGAGATGATTTAACACAAATAAAATTATTTACTAAATGAATTAATTACAATGCTAAGCAATGGGGCCCAGCCAATGGGTCAAGCGTGATGTTATGTTAGTTCCCTATATGCCAGACATGAAGACCAGTTTTAAAATACTGTCAATTCAAATACTGCACACTGTTAACTGTACTGGCATATTTTGTTCAGAAACTATAATTGTGAAAAAGTTTATTTTTTCTTTCAGCTAGCCTTCATTACAGCCCAATTTGTGCTGTAAATGAAATAAAAGAAGCCAGCAACGTATATCTGCACAACAGTAACATCTCATTGTGATAAATAGAATAAAGATTTAAAGATTTAAGATAGAGGAATAGGATGGCTACGAATCGTGACTCCTAGCATGCGAGTTAAGGAGACTCTTTGAAACAAAACCCTTGCTGCAAATCTCACACTGGTACGGACGCAAGCCTGTGTGATATCGCTTGTGAATCACCAGCGTCGAGTGCTGAGTGAATTTCTTATTGCAAACTTCACAGCTAAACGGTTTCTCCCCTGTGTGGGTCCTCTCGTGAACACGAAGGTTCGTCATTTTGTTGAAGCCTTTCCCGCAAACCTTGCAAATCATCGGCTTCTCTCCCGTGTGAATGAGATGGTGCGACTTCAACGACGCTTTGCTCCTCACAGCCTTACCGCAAACGTCACAAACGTGCACGTTGTCTTCGGCATGCAGCTTCCTGTGTGCGTTCAGGGCGTTCCGACACGACAATATCTTGCCGCACGTATCGCACTGCTTGGGCTTCCTCAGCGGCTTGTCGGGATCGTGCGACCGCCTGTGCAGTTCCATGTTCCTGCGATACGGAAACGGCTTCTCGCAAATGTCACACACAAAAGGCTTCTCTCCCGTGTGGGTGTTACCGTGCTCGCTCAGTTCCCTCTCCGAGTAAAATCCCTTGCCGCACGCTTCGCACTTGAGGCTGTACGCTTTCAAGTGTTTCCGCCTCTTGTGATTCACCATGTTATACAACTGGTACGACGAGTAGTTGCAGATATCGCAGATGTACCGCTTTCCAGTGCCGTGACACGTCTTGTGACGCTTCAGGTTCTCTTCGGTGGGAAACGATTTGCTGCAATGTTCGCAAGCGAAGGGACGATCTGCTTCGTGGACAACCATGTGCTGTTTGAGGGACGCCTCCGACGCGAGGATCTTGCTGCAAACCGTGCACACGCGATGGGAGTTTGCCGAGTGGGTTTCCGCATGGCGGTGCAGAGTTTTGGTTTCCATAACGACCTTGCCACACAAGCAGCATTTCATTTTCTTGACGCCATCGACAAATACTATGTGGTTGGAAACGATGCCCTTACACAAGGCGCATGGTCTCGGATGCAACTTGCTAACTGGGTACCTGATAACTGATAATGGATCTTGATCTACGTTACGCTCTACTCTCGCACGAGGACTGGCTAAGATTAAACGCCGTTTTTCTCCAGTAAACCTAAAAAAAGAAAATGAATGTTGGCACGGTGCAGTCAGCATAGATGGGAGACAAGAAACGCAGTTCCTAAATATGATGGGGTCGGAACAAATTATTTCTACTATATTTATCTTTAAGCCATGACCAGTAGTTGCAGATTAGAACATCATTTAATAACCCCCGTTCAAGTTAATTTTTAATAATTATCATCCGATTATGATTATATTACTCAAACCATCTCAAGCACTTCAGAGAATACAGAAATACAATATGTAGTTAGAGGATTAAGAAAAATCTTATTTCAATAAAATATTATTTGAAAATAACTGCCTGCATTCAAAAAAAAATGTTGGAAACGTCGTTTCCAGAGGAGACGGTTCCGTGAGTTTTTTCGTGAGATTTCAGCAAGCTTTTGCTGGCAAACGCTCGGTTGCAGCAGCGACATTTGAACGGCCGTTCACCGGAATGACTTCGGAGATGTACCACCAGCGAGCTCCGCTGAGTGAAGCTTTTTCCGCACTGCTCGCACGAATGAGGTCTCACTCCCGAGTGTATCTTCATGTGCAACGTCAGATTGGTTTTCTTTCTGAAAGCTTTGTGGCAAGTGTGGCACGAGAAAGGAAACTCGTTTGTATGTATGAGTTGATGATGCCTCAATGCCGCCTTGGTGGTCAACATTTTCCCGCAAATATCACATACTACATGAGCGTTTTGCCCCTTGTGGGTCTTACGGTGTACACGCAATGAGGTCTCAAAGGAAAACACTTTCCCACATTCTTCGCACTGGACTGGTTTCTTTGTGAACTTCGTTGCGTCATGTGTAAGTCTGTGCATTATCATGTTTCTTTCTAGCTTAAATGGTTTTTGGCAAATGTCGCAAGGAATTTCTTCTTTCTCCAAGTGCATAGTGATTATGTGCCGATTGAGTTGTCCCTTTCCGTAGTATCCATTAGCACAAAAATCACAAAAGAAACTATGTTCTTTCAAATGATTTTGCTTGTTGTGGCTAAGCAGCTGACATAACATGCGGCACGAAAAGTTGCAAATATTGCAATGATGTAGTCTGGTGGTGTGGGTTTTTCGATGTAAATTTAGGGATGCCTGAGAAGGAAACGATTTGCTACACAGGTCACAACTGAAGGGTTTATTCTCAGCGTGAATAAACGCGTGTCGCTTTAATGACACCTGAGAAGCAAGTGTTTTGTTGCAAATTGTGCAGGTGAACTTTGATTTAACTGCATGGGACTGCACATGGGACTTGAGAGTTCTGCTTTCAACAAATAGCCTGTCACACAAACAGCATTTCCATTTCTTGGTTTCTCCCAGGGTTATTCTATGCATGGACAGGGCCTGCTTGCACAGACCACAAGATTTTACTTTGGGCAACTTGGCTATTTTTTTTTCTCTTTTGATCTTCTGAAGTTTGACTTTGTCTTTCTTGCTAAGCGGAAGAACATATGAGGGGTCTTTATCTTTCTTAACTTTTTTTACTCTTTTGCAGCTTGGACTGGCAAAAAAAAAAACGCTGTTTATCTCCAGTAAACCTAAAAAAAAGAGAAAATAAATGTTGGCTTACTGAGCTAGGAAAGGATGCACAAAATAATTTTCTTAAAATCTGAGAACTTAAAAATAACAAATCTGGAAATCCAAGTTCAACAATTTGTCCCTATATTGGCAACATATTATCATGAAAATGATAACCAACATGTTAGACATTCATTGGAAAAATTAAGCATTCCCAAGTATTGAGATAGTCAAAAGATTTATAAAATTTGCTTTGAAAAAATCATTTTATTTCCCCCAGCAACTCCTGCACAATTACTGATCAATTTACTCGACTTGATTCAGACATTGGAAACGTCGATATCCGCAGAAGCAGTGCCATGTGTTTTCTGGTGAGTTTTTAGGAAGGTTTTGCTGACAAACGCCCGGTCACAGATATGGCACTCGTAAGGCCGTTCGCCAGAATGATATCGCAGGTGTACCACCAGAGTGGAACGTTGCGTGAAACACTTCCCGCACTGATCGCACGAATGGGGTTTCAAGCCGGAGTGCATCCGCCTATGAACGCGCAGGTTGCTCGGCTTATTGAACGCCTTGTGGCAAACGTCGCATTTGAACGGGCACTCGTCAGTGTGCAAGAGACGGTGTGATTTTAAAGACTCCTTAGAGGTCACCGTCTTTCCGCAAACGTCACAAATGTGAACGTTTTCGCCGTTGTGAGATTTACGGTGCTTGAGGAGCCCCGATCGGCAGGACAATACCTTGCCGCAAGTGTCACATTGCGCTGTTTTTGTCACCGGCTTTACGGGATCGTGCGAGCGTCTGTGGCGTTCCATGTACTTGCGACATGCGAATGGTTTCTCGCAGATGTCGCAAACAAACGGATTAATACCGGCGTGTTTATTAACGTGTCCCTTGAAATCCTCCTCCACGTAGAATCCCTTGCCGCACAACTCACATTTGAATGCGTACGCTTTGAAATGCACACGTTTCTTGTGGCCTACCATATTGTAAAAGTGGAACGTTGAATAGTTACAATAGTCACAGACGTACTTGGTGCAATGCTTGTTGTGCTGTTTCAGAGTGTTTTCAGTGGGGAAAGATTTGTTGCACTGATCACATGTGAACGGACGATCTTCGATGTGAATGTCCATGTGCTGCTTTAGTAAATACTTGGTGGCGAGTGTCTTGTTGCATTTCTTGCACGTACGAACGGAGGCGGAAGCGTGATTTTCTGCGTGGCGTCGCAGGCCATCACTGTTCAAGTAAGCCTTGTCGCACGAACAACATTTGTATTTTTGAATTCCTTTGATTGCTATTTTGTGAACGGTCATTGCTTTGCTGCACATGCTGCATATTTTTGGTTGCGAAATCTTAGCCCTTTTTTTTACAACGGATAACGGATCACGAACAATGCTAGGCTCTGCTTTTTGAAGTGGACTGGCAATTATAACACGTCGTTTTTCGCCGGTAAACCTAAAAAAAGAAAACGGAACTATGGCAGTGTGCAGTCAGTTAGAAAGCACAAGACATGCAGTTTTCACATAAGTCCTAGCTAGCTATTTTGGGACAGAAAAATTGTCATAGGTGGGTAGTCGAATAATTGAAGTGTATTGACGAAAATAACAGAGTAGAAAATTAAAATAAAATGTAAGAAACATTCGGTTAGGAATAGTTCATTTATTGTCGACATCATACTTTAAGTAATAGAAATATTGAAATTTTCAGAAAAACAATTCCAATATTGAAATTTTCAGAAAAACAATTCCAATATTGAAATTTTCAGAAAAACAATTCCATTTTTATCAGTAAATTTTCAAAATGAAATATGAATGGATTAGGTCTTCCCATGCACTAATATTTTAAGTAGAGCCAAGACAGACAGTAAGTTCTTCAGTTAACTCTCTTTGTAATCAATGATTATGCTTTCATCCTTGTTTTATGTTTACTCGTAACATTGAGTTATTTATCTCTTATTTAATTATTCACAGCTCAGCACCAGACAGAATTTCTCTGTCAAAATTTCATGTCATTCCACCTTCATCAAGTTAGCATGGTGATTGATTTGCTCGTTTCCATTTAAATATAAGAAACATCAATATCGGCAGAGGCGGTACCGTGTGTTTTCTGGTGTGTTTTCAGCAAAGTCTTGCTGACAAACGCTCGTTTACAGATGTGACACTCGTAAGGCCGTTCGCCAGAATGATACCGCAGGTGTACCACCAGAGTCGAACGTTGCGTGAAATTCTTTCCGCACTGATCGCAGGAATGGGGTCTCAAACCTGAGTGCATCCTCCTATGAACGAGTAAACTGCTCGACTTTTTAAACGCCTTGTGACAAACGTCGCATTTGAAAGGGAATTCGTCCGTGTGCAACAGCCTGTGCGACTTCAACGACTGCTTTGATGTCACTGTCTTTCCGCACACGTCACAAATGTGAACGTTTTGTCCATTGTGGGATTTCCTGTGTAAGTTCAATGCATTCCTACAAGATAACACCTTCCCGCATGTATCGCACTGGACTGGTTTTCTTGTGGATTCACCTGGATTGTGAGACTTTTTGTGCAATTCCACGCTCTTGCGATTTAGGTACGGCTTCCCACAGATGTCACAAACGTAAGTTTTTTTGCCTGTGTGTGTATTAAGATGCTCATTGAGATTCTCCTCTAAGTAGAATCCCCTGCCACACACCTCACAATTAAAGCTGTAAGATTTTAAATTCACTCGCTTCTTGCAGCTGTTATCGAGGTGGAGAGTTGAATCGTTGATAGCATCGTTACTCAATTGATTACATACTATGATATGCCGCTTGAGTGTGTGGCCTGTACGGAAAGATTTACTGCATCGATCACAAGAGAAGGATATGCCTTCTGCGTGAATATCCATGTGTTGCTTTAGCACGTGTTGGGAAGAGAGAATCTTGTTACAGATTGTGCAGGTCCGATCGGGGGCCGCCACGTGGATTTTTCCGTGCCGCCGCAACCCCCTACAGTCCAAGTAGACTTTCTGGCAGGAGCAACATTTCATTCTTTGGACCCCTTTTATCTTTACTCTGTGATTGGACCAAGCTTTGTTACACACGCTGCAAGGTTTCTGTTGCAACTTGCTAGCCGGTTGAACGAAAACAGAAGGGTCACGAAATATCCTAGGCTCTGGTTTTTGAAGCGGACTGGCTATAATTACACGCTGTTTTTCTCCAGTAAACCTAAAAAAGAAAATGAATGTTGGCACCGAGCAGTCAGGAAAATAAATAAACTAACAAATAATGAAATTTTTGTGGAGGGTCATTAATAAGTGGTTCAGGAAAATAAATAAACTAACAAATAATGAAATTTTTGTGGAGGGTCATTAATAAGTGGTTTCAAATAAATTCTAGGCTCTATGCATATCATAATTTTATTATTTCTTGCAACTCGAAATAATCCACACTGGTGAAATTAAACAATAGAAACGTCGATATCGGCAGAAGCTGTTCCATGTGTTTTCTGGTGAGATTTAAGCACGGTTGAGGTGACAAAGGATCGGTTACAGATGTGACACTCGTATGGCCGTTCACCGGTGTGATATCGCATGTGGACCACAAGCGCAGAACGTTGGGTGAAACTCTTCTCGCAATGTTTGCAAGAATGGGGTTTCAATCCAGAGTGAATTCTCCTGTGAACGAGCAAACCACCCGACCTCTTGAACGCCTTGTCACAAACATCGCATTTGAAAGGGAATTCGTCCGTGTGCAACAGACGGTGGGACCTCAACGAGTGCTTGCTGGAGACAGTCTTTCCACAAATATCACAAATGTGGACGTTTTCTCCCGTGTGCGACTTCTGGTGGGTGAACAGCGAAGTCCTGCAAGACAAAACCTTCCCGCAAGTGACACACTGCGCCGGTTTTCGTTCTGGCTTCTCAGAGTCATGTGACCTTCTGTGCAGCGCCATGCTCTTGCGACGGGGGAACGGCTTTTCGCAAATGTCACAAATGAACGGCATTTCGCCGGTGTGTACATTAGTGTGCTCTCCGAGATCTCTCTCTGAGAAAAAACCCTTGCCACACAATTCACACCTGAAACTGTACGATTTCAAATGCATTCGCTTCTTGTGGATTGTCATGTTACTTAGCTGGTAGGAGGTATATTCGCAAATGTCGCATACGTAGCGTTTCCCGGTGCCATGACTAAGTTTGTGCATCTTCAACGTTTTTTTTGTTGGAAACGATTTGCTGCAATGACTGCAAGCAAAGGGACGATCCTCTTTGTGTGTCACCATGTGATTCCTTAGTATAGATTTGGTAGAAAGGACCTTGTTGCAAATAGAGCAAGTTCGGTCTGCTACGGCATCGTGAGTTCTAGCATGCTGACGCAACGCTCTGCAGTCCATGTAGGATTTCTCGCAAGAGCAACATTTCATTTCTTTGACTCCTTTGACAACAGTATTGTGAAACGACATTTCTTTGTGACATAAAGTGCAAGGTCTTGAATAAACGGTCTCGACAACGGATAACGGGTCTTGTTTTACTTTAGGCTTAACCTTCCGTCGTTGACTGGCTAGCTTTAAATGCTGTTTTTCTCCGGTTAACCTAAAAAAGAAAATAAACGTTGGCACAATGCATTCAGCAAAGTAAAACAGCAGAGCCTATCAAATTTCAACTACCTGATTTTAAGGATTTGCAAAGGCAAAAAAGTAAATGGAATTAAAAATAATTGTTAAATATATATTTTTTAAGTATCATAATGAATGGCAAGTAATAAAATTTAATTTCAGCAATGATATTTAATAATGATGATACAGCATTGGGGAATCTTATTTAATTCATGTGATTGTCACGATTATTCTATAAATTGCTAAATGTATTATTTAAATAAAAACACAGATGCAATTAAATTAAATTTACTAAATAAAACATAAAAAATATTTTCCAATGGTCAAATTCAATTTTTGTGTCAAAAAAAATATTTATAGAAATTATATCCAAATTGGTATTATTCTTGGGTATTCTGATATATTCAGAGACATTGCTTTCTTATATTTACTTTCTCAAATTCAGTTGAATTCATTGAGTGGTCTCAAGAACAATTTCTGAAGAGGCAGTTCCATGTACTTTCTGGTGTGTTTTAAGCAATGTTTTAGTGATGAAATCACTGTCACAGATATGGCATTTGTACGGCCGTTCTCCGGAATGATATCGCATGTGTACCACTAGCGTCGAACGCTGCGTGAAACATTTCCCGCACAGTTCGCACGTATGGGGTTTTACACCGGAATGGATTAACCTATGAACGTGCAAACCGCCGGACTTCTTGAACCTCTTCTGGCAGACATCGCATTTGAATGGGAAATCATTTGTGTGCAACAGCTTGTGCGACCTTAAGGATGCACTTGTGGTCACAGTCTTTCCACAAACGTCACACACGTGGACATTATTGCTGGTATGTATTCTCCGGTGAGCTATATATGATTTACGACTAGCCAATATTTTTCCACAGGTATCGCACTGGACTGGCTTAGGTGTGGGGAAGGTCGGACTGTGCGTTTTTTTATGGTAATCTAAGCTTCCACGATAAGGGAACGGCTTTCCGCAAATATCACAAACAAATGCTTTTTTGCCTGTGTGTTTCACTATGTGCTTATCAAGGTCGCACTGTGCAAGGAATCCTTTACCACAGTATTTGCAATGAAATTGGAAGTTCTGCAAATGTTTTCGACGCCTGTGAGCTTCCAAAGACCTAATCGCAAAAGTTGAAAAGTCGCACGCGTCACAATTGAGTCGCTGTCCAGACCCATGTACTCTTGAAATGTGCTGTTTTAGGTGGATTGCACTAGGATATGATTTATCACAGTGGATGCAGTCAAAGAGACAATCCTTTTTGTGCCTCTCCACATGCAGCTGTAATGCTGACACTGAACAAAGAATTTTGTTACAAGTTGGACATGTCCGTTCCTTGTCTGATGTGTGAACTACTTTTATATGCCGACGTAATAAAGTGTAGGTCATGTAGGATTTTTCACATGAGCAACATTGCACTTTTGTGAGTCCCTCGACGATTTGTTTGTGACTGGCTATTTCTTTCAAACACAAGGAGCAATTGCCTGGGTGTAGGTAGCTAATGGGATAAATGACAGCAGTTAAAGGGTCTTGAACTTGATCTTCGTTTGCCTTTGCTCTCGGAAGCAGGCTGCTCAAGTCTAATTTCCGTTTTTCCCCGCTTAACCTAAACAAAGAAATGCAATGTTGGCTCAATGCAGCAAGAAAAGTTAAGGGATGGTGGCTATGTGACAATAAAATCCTTAGGTACTAATGCAAAAAAAAATTGATGAATGGGTTCTTTTTTAAGTACCTCCACCAGACAAACTTTTTAAGTACTTCTTTCATAAATAAGAGAAAAGTAGGCTAACAACAAGAACTCGAAAATATTCCGATGTATTAATGAGTATTCTTAGACACAGAGGAACTTCATAAGAAAGATGCATTAAACTACAAGAAGGTACCACAATGAATACACAAAGAAATAGAGAATCACCATATTCAGTTTTATTTTATTGATGTGAATGTGATTGATATGATTGAGGAAATGTGCTATCAAATATTAATTTTAGACAGATATATGCCAATTATTGTTACTTCTATTGGGATTAAATATCCACTAATCAGCAGCAAGAATAATATCAGCAGAGGCAGTGCCATGAGTCTTTTGATGTGCTTTCAGCAAAGTCCTGGTGACAAATGCACGGTTGCATATATGACACTCGTAGGGCCTCTCCCCCGAATGGCTCCGCTTGTGGACCACTAGTGTAGACCGTTGTGAAAAGCATTTCCTACACTGGTCGCAAGCGTACGGCTTCTCTCCCGTATGCGTCCTCCTGTGCACCCGCAACGAATTCATCTTCTTGAACGACTTGGGACAGACGTCACACGAGAACGGGAACCCGCCAGAGTGGATAAGAAGGTGCGCTTTCAGCGACTCCTTGCTCGTCACCGACTTCCCGCAGACGTCGCAGACGTGAACGTTCTCGCCGGTGTGCGACTTCCTGTGCTCGGCCAGCGATCGCTTGCACGAGTACGTCTTGCCGCAAGTGTCGCACTGCGCCGGTTTCTTGGCCGGCTTGTTAGGGTCGTGGGTCACTTTGTGCACGAGCATGCTTTGGCGAGACGGGTAGGCTTTGCCGCAGACCTCGCAGACAAACGGCCTTTCGCCCGTGTGAGTGTGCATGTGCTCTTTGAGCGCGACGTCCCGGTAGAATCCCTTGCCGCACAACTCGCAGTTGAATTTGAAATCGTTCGAGTGGCGGCGCTTGTGGTTTAGGAGACTCGATTGGTGGCAGGTGGTGAAGTCGCATAGTTCGCAATTGTACTTCAAGCCAGTGCCGTGGCATTCTTTGTGGCTTTTTAGAAATCTTGGTAGGTGAAACGATTTGTCACACAAATCACACGGATAGGGACGAATAGTGTTATGGGTGTACATGTGTCTTTTTAAGTTCTTGGGATTTTTTAGCTGCCTCCCACAAACTTTGCATGCATTCTTAGGATTGAGGTCCATTGGACTTGCCAAGTGAGTGGAAGCGTGCCGCGATAAATGGCTTGAGTCAGCGAGCAGCTTATCACAGTCGCAACATTTAAACTTCTTCACATCTCTGATGATAACTATGTGGCTTGAGATGACCACCTTGCACAAGTCACACATGTCTGACTCTAATGAACTAGGTACGGAAACTTTCACGGCAGATAAAGGATCTTCTACTTTAGTACGTTTTCTCCGATTAGGATTTGAGATGGCAAACCTAATACGTTTGCTTTCTCCGATTGACCTAAAAAAAGAAAACGTCTATTGAAACTGGGGAACGGTAACAAAAAATATATATTTTAAGTAATTATTTAAGGCATATTGATTAGCAGCAACCTTGTAATCGTTATTCTTAAGATTAAATAATTTGGCATATAAAATTTAATGTTTTAATTTATTTGAAAATTAAATGGACACAAGGAAAACTTGCTATTAAATTGATCTAGAAATTATTAACATTGGTATGTTCATTGTCAAAATATCTATACTGTAGGTTAGCAGAACATGGCTGGATATACCATAGCACATTTTCCCATATAAAAGCTCTTTTCAAAGATGGTTACCCACCACCCATATTTTTTCAATGTCAATAATAAAATACACAACTATACCAAAATATCTATCTCTGATTATATGACTAGTGCATTTGGAATTAACAGATTTGGACATTTTGAAGAGTAAAGAATGATACATAAACCTTTCCTTGCGCTAATACCACACAGCTGTGCCTTTTCTATACGTTTTGAGGTGTCGGGAATGCAACACAATGCATTTATGCTATAAGTCTTATTCTACTTCAAGGTTTGATAAGGAAACATTATTCCCTCAGATATGGTGAGAAAATATAGGAGAAAATATATGGAAGGAGTTTCTTTGTTTTTCAGCCCCGTGGAGCTATTTATGGATTGAAATTTTAGATTTTCCGTCACATAACTGGGGTCATTAAACTCGATGAAAATATGTTTATGAAAAAAGAGCAGTTGGAAGCGCCAAAACTTGATAAAAAGTAACACTTCCATTGCCTGGTTAGTCAGTACAAACGACAATATCAGCCGAAGCTGTTCCGTGGGTTTTCTGATGCGTTTTCAGCAAGGTTTTCGTAACAAAGGCACGTGAGCAAATGTGGCACTCGTACGGGCGTTCCCCAGAATGCCCTCGCTTGTGCACAATCAGCGTCGACTGCTGAGTGAAACGATTGCCGCACTCATCGCACGAATACGGTTTCTCCCCCGTGTGCGTTCTTTTGTGCACCTTAAGGTTGTTTATCTTTTTGAAACTCTTCGAGCACCTGTCGCAAGGGAACGGAAACTCGTCTGTATGGAGCAGGAGATGATCCTTCAAAGACTCCTTGCTTTTAACAGACTTCCCACAAACATCGCAGATGTGTACGTCTTCTCCAGTGTGAGACTTCATGTGTTTCCTCATACCGAGCCGGGACGAAAATGTTTTCCCGCACAGAACGCATTGAGACGGATTAGAATCGGGCTTGTAGTTTGGGTCGTGTGACCGCCGATGCAACACCATGCTTTTGTGGCGGTAAAACGGCTTCTGACAAATGTCGCACGCTACAGGTTGAATGGTGTTGTGCATATTCATGTGATTTTTTAACTCCCTGTCTTCATAGAATCCTTTCCCGCACAATTCGCATTTGCAACGGTATGCATTCAAATGTCGTCGTTTGTGTCCGGCCAGATTCGACTTCTGAGGCGTCGCAAACTCGCACAAATCGCAGTGGTACATTTTGCCGATGCGGTGGCTCTCTCTGTGCCGTTGCAAGGTTACCTCGTTGTGAAACTTTTTCTCGCAAATATCGCAAGGGAACGGGCGGACCTCGTTGTGCACTAGCATAGTGTGGTTCGCTAGCGAGGATTTCGATGCGAGGCGTTTATCGCAGATAGCGCAGACGTGCTCGTGCACTTTCGCGTGAGTGGCATTGTGACGGTGCAGATATTTGCCGTCCGAAACTAGCTTACTGCACTTGCAGCATTTCAACTTATTTTCTTCATCTACGAGCACAGAGTGGCTGGACATAGCATTTTTGCAAAGGTCACAAGGTCTCAGACTCTGTGATTTATATTTGCTTGTTTGATTTCTCATTTTCGATAAAGGGTCTCGGCCTAATTTTGGATGGACTCTCCCGACAGGAACAGCTTCGAATAAGCTAATTTGTTGTTTTTCGCCGGGAAACCTAAAAAAAGAAGACGAGTGTTCAAACTATGGATTTAATTGACGCATGTGAAATGCACTTATTTAGTAACCATGATTAATTATTTATTTGTCCTCTCTTGGGTTCCTATTGTAGCAATGATTAATTCCTCAACAAATTCTTCATAGTCCAGATCCTTAAGAGTTTGATGAAAGTACATTGAATGTACTTAAGAGCCAGATAACTGAATAGCTAGAAAAACTTTTGGTAAAATGTATTTGTACTTTCATAGGTCATTAAAGAAACTGTCCGATGAGCTTTCATCAAATATATCAGAAAAGCTTTGAACATTTTGACTAGAAGGTCTTGTTAGTATATCCTGCACCATATTTGTTATGTAGAAATAAAATAAGAAAATAGTGAACACAAAAATTGAGGACAAGATTGTAAGATAAATAACTAATTCAATTTTTAAATTTTTTTTAATAATGCAGTACCGAGTTATGTGGTGAATCAACTGCCGTGCATAACAATTTGAGCAGACAAAAGGTCATGGGTTGTCAAATGCGTTTTCAGCAATGTATTGGTGGCAAACTCTTTGCTGCACACGTGACTCATCGCATCGCATTTGCATTCGTAGGCATTGCAAAGGTAGGCTTTTGAATGTCGCCACCTGTGGGTGTCCAGAGCGGATTTCTGCGGCGTTGAATAGCCACAGATATTGAAGTCGTACAAAAAACCAACGCGGTGGCTCTCTCCGAGCCCGACGCAAATGTCACAGAGGAATTTTCTAGCTTGATTGTGAATGAGCATTCGGTGGTTAGCTAGAGAGTATCTCGACACGAGCCTCTTTTCGCAGACGACGCAAATGTATCCGTGCGTGTGCGTGGCCACATGACACATGGCCACATGGCTTTCCACCTTCAATACAAGCAAGTTGCATTTGCAGCATTTGAACATCTCGACTCCATCTACGAGCACTACGTGACTGGATATGGCAATTTTGCACAGGGTCCATGCGCTTAGCATGTTTGGTAAAAGTTCTTGCACGACTTTAGAATCGTCTCTCCGCAAATGCAAAACATGACAACTTTTGCCAGAAGACCTAATAAAAAGAGACAGTCTATTCAAACTAGGGATTGGGAACACTTAAAAAAATTGGTGATAAACAAAATAATTTTTTCTTGGCCTATTTTCCACGGGGTAATATTGAGAAAAGTATTATGGGTGTGTTTAAGTAGGAGTTTTATTAATTAAACATCATAAACATTTTAAAGCTGCAACAGCACTTGTAGCTGAATCTTTCCAGTGGCATCTTGTGTGGATGTCCAGCACGGATTTCTGCGTTGTCGGATATTTGCATTGATCACAGCCGTACATTTTTACCAATACGGTTGTTGTCGCTGCAAAGTGTAATCTCTTGGGAATTTCTTCATTCAGAGGTCGCAATGGTTGAATATGCATATGTGGCACGTCGTGATTTATTATTACAATTGGTGTGTTCAAACGCAAATGGTATTTTAATGGCTCTATCAGACAAAATATGCATTCATATTTGATTATAAATTGAATATAAATTACCTTCAGTCACTATTGAATTTAATTACTATGAACTGTTCTGTGTAAGAAACATAAAATGTTAGCAGACATGTAAACATAACTGAGTATTCTATCCCTGTAAATATTTCTGATCACACACCATTCCTGAATGCACAACCAGAACAAAGCCCCATCAATCGACATTAATAATAATATCAGCAGATGCAGTGCCATGTGTTTTCAAATGAGTCTTAAGCAAGGTCTTCGTGACAAATGCTCGAACGCAGATGTGGCACTCGTAGGGCCTCTCCCCAGAGTGCCCTCGCTTGTGCACGATCAGCGTCGACTGCTGAGTAAACCGATTGCCGCACTCGTCGCACGAATACGGTTTCTCCCCCGTGTGCGTTCTCCTGTGCACACGCAGGCTGCCAGGCTTCTTGAACGCCTTGGAGCACACGTCACACTGATAAGGAAACTCGTCCGTGTGAAGCAGTAGATGCGCCTTCAACGACTCTTTGCTCGTCACCGATCGCCCGCAAACGTCGCAGACGTGAACATTGTCACCCGTGTGCGATTTCAAATGGATAATCATCGAGCTCTTGCAAGAGAACACCTTGCCGCAGACTATACACTCGCACGGCTTCGAGACGGGCCGGTAGTTGGGGTCGTGCGAACGGCGGTGAGCCAGCATGCCGTTGCGCTGATAGAACGGCTTCTCGCAGATGTCGCACAGGACGGGTTTTATGCTGCTGTGCATGTTCATGTGGTACTGGAGGTCTTTTTCCGTGTAGAAACCTCGGTCGCAAACGTCGCACTTGCAGCGGTATGCTTTTAAGTGGCGTCTCTTGTGGCCGACCAGGGCAGACTTCTGTGGTGTCGAATAGTCGCAGAGATCGCAGTTGTACATCTTGCCGATGCGGTGGCTCTCTCGGTGCCGCTGTAACTTGAACTGGTTGTGGAATTTCTTCTCGCAGAGGTCGCAAGGGAAAGGGCGGACGTCGTCGTGTACGAGCATAGTGTGGTTGGCCAACGAGCGTTGCGATGCGAGCAGCTTGCCGCAGACTGTGCACATGTGCTGTTGTTCCTTCGTGTGGGTCGCCACGTGGAGTTGCAGGTAGCGGCCGTGTTCGAAGTGCTTGCTGCACTTGCAGCATTTGAGTTTCTCGTTGCCGTCGAGGCACACGGTGTGCGAGGTAATGGCATTGTTGCACAGGTCACAGGGTCTCGGGAGCCTACGTTTATCTGAGCACTTTTTTATGTTTGACAAAGGGTCTTGGACTAGTTTGTCAACGACCCTCCTGTCAGGAGTTGCGGTGGCTAATTTAATACGGTGCTTTCCCCTGGGAGACCTATAAAAAAGAAAATTATTTTTGAAACTAGGGATTCAATGTTCTAGAAGAAATGCCAAGAAATTAAAGCAGTAAAATTTGATCCAAATTGTCCAGTAGATTTGAAATTGCAAGGATTAGGATTTCTGTAGAATATTTAATAACAAAAATAAATCTTAAACCCATTTATGGAATATTGTTAATAGAAATGTAGAAATTATTCATGAGCTTGACCTTTTAAATAGTATTTATATTTTAATGGAAATAGACAATATTCATTGATATTGTAGAGTTTGCAGATCTAAATATTCCCTAACGAAAATATCACAAGCTTAGTTCGTCAACTTTCGTTCATCCCTATTCTCAACACGAAAAGCTTAACCGCCCACCATCCTACACGCCGTGACACTTCTGATGCGTTTTCAGCAACGTTTTCGAAACAAACTCCTTGACGCAGATCTGGCACTTGTACGGTCGCTGCCCGGTGTGGTAGCGCTTGTGGATAACGAGCGTCGACCGCTGCGTGAACGTCTTTGCGCAAACCTCGCAGCTGTACGGCTTCTCGCCGGTGTGCGTCCGCTGGTGGATGCGCAGGTTGCTCCGCTTGTTGAACCTCTTCTCGCAGACCGTGCACGCAAACGGCCTCTCCCCCGTGTGGGTCCTGCGATGGATCTGCAGCGAAGCGTTGCTCGTCATCGACTTGCCGCACAGATCGCACAGATACATTAGGCTCTCGCCTTCGTGGGCGCTCATGTGCATCGTCAGCGACTTCTTGTAGGCAAACACTTTCGAGCAGACGTCGCAAGTGAACGGCTTGATGTCCTTGAGCATTTCGGGGTGGTGCGATCGCTGGTGAGCAACTAAGTAGTGCTTGTGGATGTAAGCCTTGCCGCAGGCGTCACACTGGTGCGGTTTGGCGCCCGTGTGGACGTTTTTATGCGACTGCAGCTCGCAGTTTGTGTAGTAGCCCTTGTCGCAGATGTCGCACGTGAAACGGAACTCGCGGCCGTGGCGTTTCAGGTGGATCTTGAGGTAGGCCTTGTAGATGGTCGCGTAGCCGCAGACGTTGCAGCAGTGGTTTTTCACGCCCGAGTGTATCTTCTTGTGGCCGGCGAGCTCGTAGGAGGTCTTGTAGGACTTGGTGCAAAGGTCGCAGGCGAACGGACGGTCCTTGGCGTGGCTTCGCATGTGGTTGCGTAGGCTTTTGCCGGTGGGGAAGACTTTCTCGCAGGCCGTGCAGTTGGCTTTCGCCGCCACGTCGTGGGTCTTTTTGTGGAAGCGAAGTTGTTTTTCGCTGGTAAACGAACGGTCGCAAGTTTCGCATTGAAATGTTTTAATGGCTGGAGGGTTTACTTGCAGGTCAGAGCCTGTAGGAACTGGTTTGTATGTTTGTGCAATCTTCTTTCTTCCGGTAGAATTTGATTTCAATTGTAGATTTGGAATGGATGATTGTTTTGAATTAGAAGTCTGACCAAGCGTTTGGGTGGTAGTGGTTGTTGACCTAGAAAGAAGAGGAAATTTCAAATATTCTTTATCAATTAGGTGATTTGGTATGTTAATGGGTTATCTGTATGTTATCAATGCTGAAATCAGAAAATTTAAAGGAGAAACATGCAGGTAAACTAGTCGGATATTGTAAAACACAAGTGTTAACCTATAGTATATCATAAGTAACTAATTTGGCAACATAAGATATAAGTTGAATCAAGTCAATTTTTCTCTGTACAAATAAAAATCCACTTGACAAGACTAGTTGACCGAAGAGGCGGTCACAACAGGCCGCGCCCCGTGCGTCTTTTCATGGCCTTTC
This sequence comes from Nemurella pictetii, assembly GCA_921293315.2. NCBI lineage: Eukaryota > Metazoa > Arthropoda > Insecta > Plecoptera > Nemouridae > Nemurella > Nemurella pictetii. The sequence goes on along the minus strand of OV121115.1, from coordinate 8,601,053 downwards.
AACAACGTTCTCGAAACGAATCCCCGCCCGCACACATAGCATTCAAACGGCCTCTGTCCCGAATGATACCGCTTGTGCACAACCAGCGTCGGCCGCTGCGTGAAACACTTCCCGCAAATATCGCACGCGTACGGCTTCTCCCCCGTGTGCGTGCGCTGGTGGATGCGCAAGTTGCCGCGCTTGCTGAACGCCTTGGGACACACGTCGCATTTGAACGGCCGTTCGCCGGTGTGAATCCGTCTGTGCGCCTGCAACGACGCGTTGCTCGTCAGACCTTTGCCGCAGATGTCGCAGAGGAAGACCTGGCCCTCGCCGACGTGGCCGTTGACGTGCGACGAGAGCGTTTTCTTGTTCGAGAACGTCTTGGCGCACGTCTGGCATTCGAAGCGTTTCACCGCCGCCCCCACGTCGGGATGCTGCATGCGCTGGTGCGTCATCAGGTAGTGCTTGTACGCAAACGCTTTGCCGCATACATCACATTGGAAAGGACGTTGCCCGGAATGCACGTTCTTGTGCCCCTGCAGTTCTGTATTTGTGTAGTAGCCTTTGCCGCAAACCTCGCAAGTGAATCGGAAATCGCACAGGTGACGCTTCAGGTGGATCTCTAGGTAGGCTTTGTAGATGGTGGCATAGCCGCAGATCTTACAGACGTGGTCTTTGACGCCTGAATGTACTTTGGCGTGCGCCGAGAGCTCGAACGAGCGTTTGTAGGTCTTTGCGCATACCGTACACTTGTACGGCCGATCTTTCGTGTGCGATTTCATATGGCGGTTCAACAGCTTGGTGGTCAGACAAACTTTGGTGCACAGGGAGCATTGGATGCTCTTCGGTGCCGTGTGCGTCCGTGAATGGAAGTCAAGGTTGCCCTTGCCATTGAAAGTTTTCTTGCATATTGCACATTTGTGAGAAGGGGGGTGATGGGTTTTTTTGTGGGCTTCCAAGAGTTGGGCGGTGAAATTTACGCCACAAACTGAACAGGGCTGCCACTTGGAACCCAATTTAAGTTTGCGTGGGGAAATGTAGTTAATTTTAAGTGATGTGGAGCGATTGGAGATGCTAGCTTGACTGCTGACAAATGCTGACCTAGAAAGAAGAGAAATCTTTTTACCTATTGAATGCTCTGCTCCCAAAGTAACGAAAGGAAAAAATGTTTGTCAAAAAAAGATTTCAAGCACAGAAATAATATTTACAAACTCCAACATAACCAAAAACTGACTATGCAGTAAGCATAGTCCCAAGCTTTTATATAAGATGCAGGATATTGGGTTCTTAACAAAAACGAGAAATTGACTGGCTATGTCAATCTATTTTAATATCAAATCATCAACAAATCAATAAAATATCCACAAAACAACAATGATAATCATCCGAAACAATCCCGCTCAGACGCAGCGGTTCTTTCGATGCAAGTTCAACAACGCCTTGCAAACGAACCCCCTCTTGCAAAGCGGACACTCGTACGGCCGCTGCCCCGTGTGGTACCGCCCGTGAATTACGAGCGTCGAACGTTGCGTGAACGACTTTCCGCACGCGTCGCAGCCGTAAGGCCGTTCCCCCGTGTGCACGCGCTGGTGCATCTTCAGGTTGCACCGCTTGCCGAACGCCTTGCCGCAAACCGCGCACGCATACGGCTTCTCGCCGGTGTGGATCCGCCGGTGGAACTTGAGGTGCTCACTGTTGGACAGCGCCTTGCCGCAGATGTCGCAAAGGCACATGTTCTCGCCCGTGTGCGACTTGACGTGCAGCGACAGAGACTTCTTGTGCGCAAACATCTTGTCACAGGTCCCGCAGCGATTCACGCTGACCGGAACAAGCCCATCCGGGTGGTTCGCTTTCTTGTGCGCGACCAGGTAGCGCGTGTACGGGAAAGCCTTGCCGCATACGTCGCACTGAAACGGCCTGTCGCCGGTGTGGTAGTTGGCGTGCTCCTGCAGCCAGGTGAGCACGAAGAAGCCCTTGCCGCAGTCGCCGCAATGGTACTTGTACTCCTCCGAGTGGTGCTTGCGGTGCATTGACAGCGCCGAGCGGTAGATCGTCGCGTAGCTGCACAGGTCGCACTCAAGCTTGCGCTCCCCAGTATGCTTCTTCGCGTGGACGGCGACGTCGTGCGGGCGCTTGCACGTCTTTCGGCAGATGTCGCAGGCGTACGGGCGGTTGACGCTGTGGACCGCCAGGTGGCGTTTCACGCCTTTCTTGGTCGCAAACGGCTTGCCGCACACGCTGCATGTGAACTCGTTGCCTGTGCCATGGCCGGCCTTGTGGGCATCTAAGGAGGCTGTCGATTCAAACGACAAGCGGCTGACTATACATTTGAGCTGGTTTTTGGAATCCGGTTGAGCGCCAGCGACGGTGGCATTGGTTATTGTTTTCTTACTACGCGTTGATCTCCTGTTTCTAGGCTTTACTATAGCGCCCGTGTGGCTGGGCAGTCGAGCTGAGCAGTGGAGGGGAATCTTTACACTTAAATCGGGATCGGTGTCAAACCTTGAAAGAAGAGAAGTCTGGCGTGATTCTCTTTTAGAGCTAGATTCTTGCAATGGTGAACATTTATTTACAAGTCTGTAGCAGACCTAGATAAGAATGATAACCAAGGCCTATTTTATTTAGTTAAAGGGAATGTGAATTTAATGTGTTGCTCATTCTTTTATCAGCAACCAACTTAGCTTGGAATTTACTTTGATTTTTAAATTTGGCAGGTAAAATTAATAAAAATATTGCACTCAAATGATTGCCGGTAGAATATATGGCATGCAATCTTTCACCAACTACAACGACCCCATAATGACTGCAATTGAATAACAGAATCTATTTAACAAAGACCCACTGTCAAAAACAATTCCGTAGATGTCAACAGTGCTACTCATAACGCCGAGTTGTGCCTGCTCTTCTCGTGAGCATTGAGCAGTGTCCTCGTGATGAACCCCTTGCAGCAAACGTGACACTCGTACGGCCGCTGCCCGGTGTGATACCGCTTGTGCACGGTCAGACTCGACCTCTGCGTGAAAGCCTTCCCGCACTGGTCGCACCCGTGCGGCTTCACGCCAGTGTGCGATCGCTTGTGCTGCTTGAAGTACTGCGGCGCGCTGAAGCTCTTCCCGCACACGTCGCACACAAACGGCCGCTCGCCCGTGTGAATCCGTCGGTGCACCTTCAGCGTCTCGTTGCTCGACACCGACTTGCCGCAGACGTCGCATATAACCGTCTTCTTGATGCCCGCGTGGCTCATCTTGTGGCCGCGGAACGCGCCGCGGTTGCTGTAAGACTTGCCGCACGTCTCGCACTGGAAGACGTCGGGCGTGTAGCCGGGGTCGTGCTTGCGCATGTGCACGAGCATGTTGTGTTTGTGGCCGAACGTCTTGTTGCAGGTCACGCACAGGTAAGGCTTCAGGTCGGTGTGCTCGACCTTGTGCTCCTTGAGGCCGAAACGCGAGATGCACTCCTTTGCGCAGATGTCGCACGTGTACACCTTCTTGTTGCAGCGCAGGCGTTTGTGTTTTAAGAGGTTCGCCTTGCGGGTGGTGGAAAAGTTGCAGACGTCGCAGACGAAGCTCGGGGGGGTTTTGCCGCCGGGGGTCTTACGGTGGGGGGCGCGGTGCGTTTCGACGGTTCGGGGCTTGGTATTGCAAGTGCTAGCGAGGGGAGGCTCATGGGTTAACGCATGCTTGTTCCAGTGCCTGACCGAAGAAAACTCCTGGCCACAGGCGCAGGTAAATTGCTTGGATTGGGAAAGAGCTACTCTTCTAAGGTTTTCATCAGCACTAATGAAATCTTGAAAAAACCTGGAAAGAAGAGACGTCTTATGAGATTTTTGCACCGTTTAGATGCAACCGAAGGTAATAACAATGCAGAATACGGTAATGATTATGTTTAATTCAGCATCTCATGGTTACAGATTTCATCTAACCTATTGACTGGAGAACCTATTATGTCTAATGGTAAACCCTAATGATTTGCTAATTAGTTAATATCAATATGGTTGCCTTTATTGTTGAAAATTAATTTTCTTCTATGACACAAATTGCAACATCATTAATGTTTTTTTTCCATTCCCATACAAGATTAGGAAACATCTGAAGCTTATAAAATCATAATAATAAAAATCACATAAAATCATAGATCTAGACAGACCCGGAACGCATTCACTAAACATTGAATGAATCAATCAAATGTATGGACAGTGTGACGGTTCAATTAAAAAGTTATAAGCAACCATTGACGTGACAATCTTGCCCGAGCAGCACTCAAACTGCCTATCCCACTGCGTTTGCGATCACCTGGTGATGCGCCTTCTCGTGCGAATTAAGCAACGTCTTTGTCACAAAGCCCTTCTCGCAAATCTCGCACTCGTACGGCCTCTGCCCCGAGTGGATTCGCTTGTGCACGATGAGCGTCGAATGCTGCGTGAACGACTTCCCGCACTGGTCGCACCCGTGCGGCTTCACGCCCGTGTGCGATCGCTTGTGCTGCTTGAAGTACTGCGGCGAGCTGAAACTCTTGCCGCAGATGTCGCAGACAAAGGGCCGCTCGCCCGTGTGGATCCGCCGGTGCACTTTCAAAGTCTCGCTGCTCGAGACAGACTTGCCACAGACATCGCAAACGTACTTCTTGTTCTCGCCGGCGTGGTACTTCCTGTGCCTGCGAAGCGAGCTACGGTCTGCAAATTTCTTGCCGCAAGTCTCGCACTGATAGTCGAGGCACGGCTTGTAGTTTGGGTCGTGCTTCGACTTCATGTGGAAGTTCAGATTATTTTTGTACGAATACGAGCTGCCGCAGACGTCGCATTGGAACGGCTTGACCTCGGCGTGAACGGGCTCGTGGCTCCGCAGCTCGGACAGGCGGTAGAAGCCCTTGTTGCAAACGACGCAAGTGTAGCTGCAGTCTTTCTGGTGGCGCTTCTTGTGCAGCAGAAGTTGGAACTGTGAGAACGTCGAGTAGCCGCAGAGGGAGCAGACGTGGTCGAGGTCGCCGGTGTGCCGGAGACGGTGGATGCGGAGCTCCTGGGCGCGCTTGAACTGTTTGTCGCACATGTCGCACGGGAAGGGTCGTTGCTCGCTGTGCATTATCATGTGGCATTTGAGAAGTCTGGGCGACGCACACTCTTTCGTGCAGAGTTCGCATTTCAACGGCTTGCCGGTCAGGTCACTCGGCTCGGGGGATTTCGGTCGTGGCTTCTTCTTGGTTTTCTTTTTCGATGTCAGGCTCGGGGCGAGGATGGATCTCGGCTCTGTCTTGACTTTTTGCAATTCGGGCTTGTTGTACTTAACTAGACAGAGGGGGTCTACATCAACTGAGACATTTCTGTGTGCTTTTGTCTTGATGATTTTTTTGGGGCTATTTTTTAGTCTGCGCGATTTCATTACAGATTTGCCTTTGACTGAAACGTCACCAACCTTAACAATTACGCTTTTATGTATAGAACTGTCTTGAGATAATCCATAACAAAATTTATCTGGGTCTCCTCTGAACCTGGAAAGAAGAGATGTTTCAATGAATGCTTGTACACGAAAGTACAGTTGCTTTACTGTAGAAACATGAATTTCCTGCATTGACACTAACGGCATTCACAATGACCATGAAGTTCTTCAGAAAGACTAGCTAAAATAAGAATTATTTTCTAGAAAAAAATCAAAACCCTGTTTATTCATCAATAATGGGAATGGACGGAACAAAAATTCAGCTCAACATAAAAAGCCTCCACCAACTTCGATGATTTTGCCCGTGTCGCTCGCGAGTCACCTATCCCACCGCATTTGCAATCACATCGTGATGCGTCTTCTCGTGCGAATTCAGCAAAGTCCTCGTCACGAAGCCCTTCTCGCAAATCTCGCACTCGTAGGGCCTCTGCCCGGTGTGGTACCGCTTGTGAACGGTGAGCGTCGAATGCTGCGTGAACGACTTCCCGCACTGGTCGCACGAATGCGGCTTCACACCCGTGTGCGATCGCTTGTGATGCTTGAAATACTGCGGCGAGCTGAAACTCTTGCCGCAGATGTCGCAGACAAAGGGCCGTTCTCCCGTGTGAATCCGTCGGTGGACCTTCAAAGTCTCGTTGCTCGAGACAGACTTGCCACAGACATCGCAAACGTACTTCTTGATCTCGCCGGCGTGGTACTTCCTGTGCACACGCAGCGAATTCCGGTGTGCGAAAGTCTTGCCGCACGTCTCGCACTGATAGTCAAGGCCCGGCTTGAAGCTCGGGTCGTGCTTCTTCATGTGGAAGTGCAGATTGTTCTTGTACGAGTACGAGTTACCGCAGACGTCGCATTGGAAAGGTTTCACCTCGGCGTGGACTGGCTTGTGTTTCCGCAGCTCCGACTGGTGATAGAAACCCTTGTTGCAAATGTCGCATCTGAAGCTGCAGTCTTTGAGGTGGCGCTTCTGGTGGAGCATCAGTCGGAACTGCGAGAACGTCGAGTAGCCGCAGAGGGAGCAGACGTGACCCATTCCAGTGTGCCGGAGGCGGTGGATGCGGAGCTCCTGGGCGCGCTTGAACTTCTTGTCGCACATGTCACAGGAGAAAGGTCGTTTCTCGCTGTGTGAAATCATGTGACATTTCAGTAGCCAGGACGAAGAACATTCTTTCGTACAGATATCGCAATTGAAGGTATCGCTGGAAAAGTCGTTCAGTTTGGGTGAAGTTGGCCGTGTTTCGCTCTCGCCTGCACTTTGCAACGCCTCGCCTGGGGCCAAGATGGATCCCGAGGCGGTATTAGCTTTTTTTTGTAATCGGGGATAGGAATTTTCAAGACTGAGTGGGTCTACACTAACTGGTATTTTTCTACGCGGTTTAGTTGTGATCACTTGCTTTGGGCTACTTTTAAGTCTGCGAGATTTTGCTAGAGATTTGGCTTTAACAGGAGCTTCACTCTCCGCAACAACTATGCTTTTATTAGTTAAAAAATGATCTTGAGAAAATCCATAAAAATATTTATCGGGGTCTCCTTTGAACCTGGAAAGAAGAGACGTTTCAATGAATGCTTTATCTAACCAGGATCGGCATTCAAAATTTGTCAATCTTATATTCTCACACTTGCATGCAGCAGTATCACTGAATGGAAATATCCGATTAAAACAGTGATTCTGATAATTTATTTGCAGTTCAGCACACTATAAGCAGGGATTAGGTCCAGTAAATTACACAGTGAGTTTTGGTACAAGTACATTGTTTACTGAAAAAACATATAGCATTTGTACCCATCTAAAACTCAAGGCTCAAGTCGGTATGTTAAGTTTCAGAATACACAGTACAACATCAGTCGAAAATTTCAGCATAACGCCACAGGTCCGCTAGACATCGCCAACGTCCTCCCCGTGGTCGGCTATCCGCTTGTGATTCGTCAGCGACGACAACTGCGCAAACGCCTTGCCGCACGTCCCGCAGACATGCGGCCGTTCGCCCGTGTGCGTCCGCCGGTGCACCTTCAGGTAGTCGGGCTTGCCGAATCGCTTGCCGCAGAATTCGCACGCAAACGGCTTCTCGCCCGTGTGGATCCGGCGGTGCGCCTTCAGCGACTCGCCGCCCGACAGCGTCTTGCCGCACACGTCGCAGACGAGCCGGTTCTCGCCGAGGTGGTACCGCCGGTGGATGCGCAGCGAGTTGTTGTGCAGGAACGTCTTGCCGCAGAACTCGCACTGGTAGTGCAGCCTCTCGGCAAAGCCCGGCTCGTGCTTCTTCTTGTGCAGCGCCAGGTTGCTCTTGTACGGGTACGACTTGTCGCAGATTTCGCACCGAAACGGCCGCTCGCCCGAGTGTATCGTCGCGTGCCGCTGCAGCTCCGTGTTCGTGTAGTAGCCGCGGTTGCACACGCCGCACGTGAACTTGTACTCGTTGACGTGCCGCCGCTTGTGGACGAGCAGGTTCGACTTCTGGAAGGTGGCATACCCGCAGAGGTCGCACACGTGGTCCATCTGGCCGGTGTGCGTCTCCTTGTGCTTCTTCAGCTCGAACGCGCGCTTGTACTTGCGCGGGCAGAGGTCGCAAGCGAAGGGCCGGTCGTCGGAGTGAGACACCATGTGGCTCTTGAGGTGGGCCTTGGAGACGCACTCCTTGCCGCACGCGGCGCAGCGCAGGGTGTCGGCGGCGTGGGACTTTGCGTGCTCGACGAGGGTGGCGGCGCTGGCGAAGGTGTCCGTGCACTCGGGACAGGGGTGTTCAGCCGAGGTCGGCAGCGAATGGTCGGCCGCTTCGGTTGTTGCTGGTACGTGGTTTTTGTCTGCGGAGGTAACTACTACGTCATAGTAATCATTGCCAATACACTGCCTACTAATTTCTTTTGCCGACCTGGAAAGAAGAGAGACTTTCATGTTTCAGCCATTCTGTTAGATAAATTATTATGTCTTCAGCTCCGTCTTGAAAATGGGCTTTCATATTTCAAAACAAATCGAAAGCAAAATTGAACTTTCACTCAAAGATGGTCAGGTAAGCTTATCTAAATTTAAGTGTGGGAAACTGCTATCTTATAAGAAATCACTTTTTTAATGGTTTTAACTTTTAATTGCTAAATCGATAACAAAATACAAGTAATAAGTACATACTGCCAATTCAAATGAAAATAACTTCTGAAAGCATTTGAAGAATACAAGCGGTTTTTGAACAAGCCAGTCAAGTTTTCTTATAAACCTAGTTAGGTACCGGCGATAATATCATTGGCGGTAGCATGTGATTTGTTAAGGTGCCCATTGAGCAGTGTTTTCGAGATGAACGCCTTCGGACAGATCCGACACTGGAATGGCCGCTGGCCAGTGTGGTAACGATCGTGCACGATCAATGACGAGCGCTGCGTGAACGTTTTCCCGCAAATCTCGCACGAGAACGGCTTTTCGCCGGTGTGCGTTCGCAGGTGCACCTTCAGGCTGCCCGTTTTCACAAACGACTTCCCGCAGACGTCGCAGACAAATGGTCGCTCCCCGGTGTGAATCCGTCTGTGGCTCTTCAACGAGTCTTTATTCGACAGAGATTTGCCGCAAACGTCGCAAATTATCTGGTTCTCGCCCGAGTGGGCTTTCCGATGCACGCGGAGCGAGCTCTTGTAGATGAAACTCTTGCCGCAGGTCTCGCACCGATTGCTGCTCTCCTTCGCGCCCGGACCATGCGTGCGCTTGTGATAGAGCAGGCTGTTACGCAACGCATACACCTTGCCGCACACTGTGCACTTGAACGGCCGGCTGCCCGTGTGGACGTTGTTGTGCTCCTGGAGCTCGTAGAGCGAGTGGAAGCCTTTCGGACACACCGGACACTTGTGCTTGTGCTCGCCGAAGTGTGAGTTGCGATGCGTCAAAAGGTTCGACTTCTGGGTGAAGCCGGCGCCGCAGAAATCGCACACGTGATTCTTGACGCCGGAGTGGATCAGCATGTGGCGGGTCCGCTCGAAAGATCGTTTGAACCGCTTGCCGCACACCTCGCACACGTACGGCCTGTCCTGGCTGTGCTTTATCATGTGCCGCTGGAGCAGGGCTTTCGACGTGCAACTTTTACCGCAAAATTCGCATTTAAAAGCGCCTAGCGATTGGACGTCGAATTTGACAAACGTTCCACTTTTGATTCCTCTATTCGATCTGAAAAGAAGAGGAACCCGTCATGTTATGACTGCTAGATAAATTAACAGGCAACACCATTGCCAAACAATGAGATTGATGAATAAAATACTTCCTAAGTGCTATAATTTCGTGCGGTCACGCCTGCTCTAGAAGAGCAACAACCTCCTCATGCATTTTACGCTGGTGCGATTTCAAGATGGTCTTCGAGACGAATCCCTTAGCGCATATCTGGCACTGGAAAGGCCGCTGCCCCGAGTGGTACAGCTGGTGCAGGGTCAGCGAGGAGCGCTGCGTGAACGCCTTGTGGCACTGGTCGCAGCCGAACGGCCGTTCCCCCGAGTGGACGCGTAGGTGCACTCGCAGGTTCTCGCGGCCGCGGAACCGCTTGCCGCACTGCTCACAGACAAACGGCTTGTGGCCAGTGTGGATGTGCTTGTGCGCGCGCAGCGTCTCCTTGCTGGTGAGCACCTTCGCGCAGACATCGCAGGCAAACCGATTGCCGCCGGTGTGCGACAGCATGTGGAGCCGGAGCGCCGGCGCCACCGCAAACGTCTTGCCGCACGTCTCGCACTGGTTCTTGCGCTCGAGCACGAAGCCGGCGGCGTGGGTCTGGACGTGCCTCGCGTGGCTGATCTTCTTCGCGTAGGCCTTGCCGCAGACGGGGCAGACGTACTGGTTGCCGTTGTGGTGCGTGTTGTTGTGGACCTGCAGCTCGATGTTGGTGTGGAAGCCTTTGTCGCAGACTGTGCACTTCAGCTTGTACACGCCTAGGTGTCGGTTGCGGTGGACTTGCAGCTGGGAGCCCTGGATGAATTTGCGGCCGCAAATGTCGCAGACGTAGTTCTGCTCCTTGGTGTGGATTTTCTTGTGCGTTTTTAGCTCGTAGGAGCGTTTAAAAGTTTTGCTGCAGGTATCGCAGGGAAAGGGCCGAGTGTCACTGTGAGTCACTTTGTGGCGTTCTAGAATTGAATTCCTTTGATATGATTTCTGGCAAATATCACACTTGAAAGGTAAAAATTGTGTATCTGACTTCTGTGCGTTGTAATCCGATCCTGGCTTAGTGACATTCGTACAGGATTTTCTTATCTTCGACCTATTTTTATTAGATTTTGACCTGGCAGGTATTGCACAAGCAAAATTTTGCAAACGTTTTTCTACTTGAACTATAGGCACAAGAGGTGGCACTGAATCAGGATTAGAGTTAATCGGAATCAAGTACCGCGACACAATCCCGGATTTGACAGGCATCAGCCTATATATCTTGTTATCTGATGCAGCAATACTCTTCGTTGCAATACCACAGGGAAGCGAGCTGCAAAGAAAACGAAGAAGATTTGAATGCCACCTAGCAGACTTGCAAACATAACTGGGCATGTGCAATAGTTAGTCACCATGGGAAAACTCTGAATTTCCAAGACACTTGAAACCAGCTCGACAAATGTGCAAAACTTTCAATACTAAAACAATTCCCATCATATTGCCAAGTGAGTCTTTCTATGAACAATCAAAGTTGACTGTTGCGTGTACGTCTTATGACAAACACTACACGAATAAGGTCGTTCGCCCGTATGCGTTCGTTTGTGAGTAACCAAGTACTTCTTAGCATTGAACGCCTTGCCACAAACGTTGCAAGCATTCGGCTTCTCGCCCGAGTGCGTCCGAAGGTGGATTTTCAGGTAGTCTTTACTGGAAACGGCCTTGCCGCAAACATCGCAAATGCACTGGTTCTCGCCCGTGTGCCGGCGGACGTGAACGCTTAGGGACTTCTTGCACGCGAACCGCTTGCCGCAGAGCCGGCACTGCAGCTCGGCATCTGGATGCCGGACGCTGGGGTCGTGCGATCGCTTGTGCAACGTCAGCTGGTTCTTGTAGCGGTACGCGATGCCGCAGCTCTCGCACTGGAAGGGCTTCTCGCCGGTGTGGCTCATCGCGTGCTCGCGCAGCTCGGAGCTCGTGACGAAACGCTTGTCGCAGCGATCGCATGTGAACCGCCTGTCGTTGAGGTGGCGCTTCAGGTGGTTCACCATGTTGAACTTCTGGACGGAAGCGTAGCCGCAGATCTCGCAGACGTGGTCTTTGACGTTGTCGTGGATTTTCGTGTGGAACCTGAGTTCTTGGGGTCGTTTGAATTTCTTGTCGCACAGTTTGCAGTGGAATGGCCGCTCGTCGCTGTGCGCGACCTTGTGTCTTAGTAGAAGTTGGTTGGAAGAAAAGGTTTTCGAGCAAATTTCGCATGAGAAATTCGTCGGCGCTCGAGTTCGGACAACGTGAGATTTGAGGTGGATCTTAAGCGACTGCTCTTGCTCGAAAGAGCGCACACAAAATTTGCACTCGTATAAATCCTTACGGCTACGCGACACTGGTTCTCTCGCAATTTGAGACGTTAAGCACGATTTCCTGTTGGGAACTGATGGTTCCGTGACAGGCATCAACAGGATAGGGCCAGCTGACACTCTCCTTTTCGAAGAACTTCGCCTTGTGGCGATTTCAGAGCTGTAAAGAAAAGGAATTTCCCGTAAAAGCCTTGACAATAGCTGCTGACCAGATGGGAAATTATGCGGAAAAGGTTTGTCATCACAATCTGTCACATCAAAGAAAATTCCAAACGGATCAGGAACAAGTTAGTCTCTATTTCAATGTATAGATACATCCTGCATCTTAACAGAGGGATATCACATTTTTCACCCATTTCAAGAGAGCAAAATAAACAAAACAATCTCATTCTACAAAACTAGTCGGATTGAAGCATGACATTTCAAATCCAAAGCATGCCAAGCCCGGAAGCCATCCAAGACCCGAGGACCTAAGCGATAGCGTCCGGCTCCACGTGCTTCCGCCCGTGCGCCGCCAGCGACGTTCGCTGGCTGAACGTCTTGCCGCACGCCGCGCACCCATACGGCCGCTCTCCCGTATGCGTGCGCACGTGCACGCGCAGGTTCCCGCGCGTCCTGAACGCCTTGCCGCAGCAGTCGCAGACAAACGGCCGTACGCCCGTGTGGATCCGCTCGTGCGAACGCAACGACGCCTGGCTGGCGACCACCCGGTCGCACTTGCCGCACGGGAAGCCGTTCGCGGCGGCGGCGTGCGTCGCTGCGTGCTGCCGCAGGCCCGACGCCGTCGCAAACGTCTTGCCGCACGTCTCGCACTGGTGGCGTCGCGCCGGCGATGTCGCCGCCGGGGTCGGCGCGTGCCGCAGCGTGTGCTTGAGGAAGTTCTGGCGGTTGGCGCAAGATCGGCCGCACGTGCCGCACACAAACTGGTTCTGATCGTGTCGGGTGTTTTTGTGCGATTGCAACTCCTCGTTGGAGTGGAAGCCTTTCGGGCATTGATCGCAGAGGTATTTGAAATCGCCGGTGTGTCGGCGACGGTGGATCGTCAGGTGGTGCTTCTGGGTGAAGGCGTGTCCGCACATGTCACAGACGTAACTCTTCTCCTTCGTGTGCGTTCGGATGTGAAGCTTCAGTTCGTACGCCCGTTTGAACGCCTTGTCGCAGAGCTGGCAGTTGAACGGCCGGGCGTCGCTGTGGGTAACGTTGTGGCGGTCGAGGCGCGACAACGATTTGAACTGCTTGCCGCAGAGTCGGCACTCGAGGGGATTGGCTGGCGGCTTTTCGTTGAGCGGATCGGAAACGGTCGACTCTTGGTCGTGAACTACTACGAAGTACTGGCCGTCAGGCTCCAACTCGGAAGGAATGACAACGTGACAGCTAGCTGTAGTTTGCAAAGGAATTTTGACTAATTTTGGCAAGAAATCTTTTGAATGTTTATTTTTCGACGTATTAGTTTTGGACTGAGTGGCAATATCTCTAGACGCGTCATGTATCGTGAAGCCATCTGTAATAGTTGGTACTAAAGAGCTTACACTATCTGGTTCTAATGGATGATTCAAGTTAATTAAGTTATTAAAGGAATTATCTTGTGACAAAATACATGTTGATGAAGTAAATATCATGTTCTCTACGTCTGTTAGAGAATAACTATTGTTTTTTCCCGTGGAGCCATTATTTTCGTATGCTACTAAGCTAGTGCTATCCACGGCAAGCAAACCATCTGAAGTTCCATCAAAATGTATAGAAGAATCAATGACCTGGTGAGGAACATTGAAATTGTCACCGATATTTTCTTCTCTAGTTCCTTGTAGCATGTTATCAATTGCCGCCGTAATCAAAGACCTATTGGCAAGGGAAAACGAAGGGTGGTCGTCAGCAGTTGCTTTGAAAGCGCCTGTCCGAGGAAAACGCCGCTTTTTTGGCCTTTTATCTCTTGAAGATTTATTCACGTCGAAAGCGAGTTGTTCGCCATGACCAGTCTTACTTTTATTTGATCTGTTACGATTGATAGACCTGGAAACAAAATTAACATGCCGTCAATTTACTTCCCAGGTCTGGCCAATTCTTTATTTGTGTCAATGAAATACACAAGGATAACAAATTGTAAAAAGATCCAGTAGTGGGGGAAGATAATACTCTGTAATATCCGTTCAATTATAGATTCCTGCACATTTGAGACAATATTCCCGGACTCTCCAGGATGTAATTGATTGAACTCGAATGTACAACTTTCGTCTCCATTGTTTGTATCTCAACACAAGCTAAATACAAAACCGCCCCAAAGTCCCGCACCGCACCCAAAACAAACCCCCGACCCGATTGGATCGTCAGTCGGCCCGCACCGCCACGCACTTCTTCGAGTGCGTGATCAGCGACGCCTGCTGCGTGAACAACTTCCCGCACGCGCGACACGAAAACGGCCTCTCGCCCGTGTGCGAACGGCCGTGGATCCTCAGGTACGTCTTCGAGTTGAACGCCTTGCCGCAGACGCCGCAAACGTTCGGCCGTTCGCCCGTGTGTGTCCGGAGGTGCACGGCCATGTAGCTGCGGCTCGACAGCACCTTCCCGCAGACGTCGCAAACAACGTTTGCGTCGCCGCCGTGCGAGAGCAGATGCTTCTTCAGCACCTTCTTGTGCGAGTAGAACTTGTGGCATATGTGGCACTCGTGTTCGTTGGCGGGCGGGGCGTAGCCGGGCCTGTGGGTAGCCGCGTGGCGCGACAGCTGGTACTTGTGGCGGTAGCCGGCGCCGCATTCGCCGCATCCGAACGGCAGGTCGCCGGTGTGGCCGAGGATGTGTGCCTGGAGTTCGAGGGTCGTGTGGAAACCCTTGCCGCACTGATCGCACTGGTAGCGGAAGTCGTTGCGGTGACGCTTCGTGTGTATGGCGAGGTTGAACCTCTGCTTGGTGGCGTAGTCGCAGACGGTGCACTTGTGGATTTTTTCCAGCGTGTGTAGTTTGTTGTGGTTGTAGAGGTTTTGAACGCGTTTGAAACCCTTGCCGCAGGTCTGGCACCGGAAAGGACGGTCCTCTTTGTGGACGGCCATGTGTTTGATGAGCGCCGACCGGGAATCGAACCCGGCGTCGCACGAGACGCAGACGTAGGGCTTTTGGTTCGAGTGTGTGCTAAGGTGATCGGCGAGCTGGTCTGCTGGCAATTGCTCGTCGCAAAGAGAACAAGGGGTTAAGGACGGGGCCCTATTGTTTCTGGACTTTGATTTTCTGATTTTGACAGAGGACCTGCAAACAAGAGAAATGTTTATTCTTTCCTTCCATTTAATTTTACTGATCTTTGGACTTTCGTAACTGTTTGTAATTTTCTTTTTGCTCAAGTCAATTAAAAGGAAAAGATAGGGTTTAGGATTGTCTTTTAAATTCGATCGAGAAGGATTACAACAGGGTCAATATCCCCAAAATTTAGAAAAATAGAGAAACGTTCAAAGCGCCACTAACAATATCAAATTAACGCAAACATTTAATTTTATCGGTATAGAAGAACAATAGTCACACATATTGTCTTACAAATTCGCCTTCAATCATCAACGGGGATTGTAGAGGTAGTAAAGCATGGCTCCTCAAGAAGAATTCATTCAAGCCAACAACACTATCAGTCTTTATTACAAAACACCTCAGCCACCCGTTCGATCGAAAACAACCAGCTAACGCCAGCCGACCGCCCTAAACCACCCCGCCGTCGGCATGCGTCTTCTGATGCGTCGTCAACAGCGTCCGCGTCACGAACCCGCGACCACACGCGTCGCAAATGTACTGCCCGGTGTGTGACCGGCGATGCACGATCAGCGACGACTGCTGCGTGAACGTCTTGGCGCACAGGTCGCACGAGTATGGCCGCTCCCCCGTATGCGTCCGCCGGTGGATCTTCAGGTACTTCTTCGAGATGAACGCTTTGCCACACACATCGCACACATTCGGCTTCTCGCCGGTGTGCGTCCGCACGTGGATCTTCAGGTAGTCCTTGCTCGACACCGCCTTGCCGCAGAAGTTGCAGATGCACTGGCTCTCTCCGGTGTGCGACTTCATGTGCGACATCAGCACCTGCTTGCGCGAGTACCGCTTGTGACACACCTCGCACTCGTGCGTCTTGGGCGGCGGCGCGTAGTCGGGATCGTGCTTCCGCTTGTGCACCGTCAGGCGGTAGCGGTAGCGGTACGCCAGGCCGCAGATGTCGCACTGGAACGGCTTCTCGCCCGTGTGCCCGTGCTTGTGCTCCTGCAGTTCCGTGTTCGTGTAGAAGCCCTTGGCGCAGACGTCGCACTTGAGCTTGTACTCGTTGAGGTGGCGCTTGCGGTGGTTGACGAGGTTCGTGCGCTGGATGCACGAGTAGCCGCAGATGTCGCACACGTGGTTCTTCTCGCCGGTGTGGATCTTGCGGTGGTCCTTCAGCTCAAACGCGCGCTTGAAGCTGCGTCCGCACACGGCGCAGGGGAACGGGCGGCTCTCGCTGTGGATCACCATGTGCACCTTGAGCGCGCCGGCCGACACGAACGCCTCGCCGCACGTCGCGCACGCAAACGGCCGTTCGCCGGTGTGGATCCGTCGGTGGATCAGCATTTTACAACGCGTGAAGACCTTGCCGCAAAACTCGCACTTATCGTCCGCGTTACTAGGTTCCGAACTGTCGCCCTTTGGTAATCGCTTAGTCGGCCTGCGCCTCGACTTTTCGACTGTCGGCCTATCGCTATTGGTCTTAACCGCACATCTGCAAAGAAGAGAGACGCCATGAAATCGCGGTTAGGGCTGGTCGGGAGCGAGGCGCGGCACTCTGGTGGCGTCGAAACCGTCGGCGCAGATTGCATGTCTCGGCTTTGATGGCGATGGCCTCGTGGTTTACGTTTTCATGTGCTAATAACAAATTCCGGTGCTCATCATGATCGGACTTCTCTAAATACATGCGTTTTCTGAAGGATGTTTCAGATCCGGTATGGCATGTTTTCAAGATGATTTAACTCCTTTTGATCTGCAATTTAACTGTAGTGAGTGACTTCCACACCCATGTATCAAAAAATATATGATTGTGACATATGAATAAGCAATTATTTTAATTTAATAGAGGTATATTGGTACAGAAATAAGTAATTTAAGAATTATTGAGAGGAATATTCAGTAGGTAGGTTTGTACATAATCAGAAATATTTCTTGTTTCAAATTGAAACCATTTCATCAACATGTTATCACGACGCTAGAAGCAACTAAAAAGTTAATTCAGGATAAAGATCACTTAGCGCTTGGCATTAACACTAATTGTACTAATTCATGATATTTTGTACATAACTGAGCAATTGAAGTGGTGAACAAGTACTTTAGTTCTCAATATAATATCACAATAATTGTGAAACGTTCCTCTAGTATTGCTTACGACGTGCAGCAAGTCCCTTAACACACAAATGAACATCGATTTCTGGTGTTAAATCATGGTCAAAATACGAGTTTGTATTGCAAATTTTAGATTTTTTTTCACTAAGTTGACAACCCACTTACACCTCTAAAAGCTGACCTTCCTTATCCAAACGATCAACAAACAACGGAACTAGAGCTTTCCAATCGACAGCTCGTTCCAGCGTCAGCAAACAAATCTCAAAAACCGCAACACCAACCAATCGGAACGATTCGAGCCCCCCTTCACCAAAGCGAGCACGTCACTCGTTGTGCTTCTTCATGTGCGTCAACATGATTGTCCGCGTCACGAATCCCTTGTCGCATACGACACACTTGTATGGCCGCTCCCCCGTGTGGTACCGGCGGTGCACGGTCAGCGTCGACGCCTGCGTGAACGCCTTGCCGCACGTCACGCAAGCGTACGGCCGTTCCCCTGTGTGGATCCGCCGGTGCACGACAAAGTACTTGCGGTGCGAGAAGCCCTTGCCGCACACGTCGCAGACCAGCGGCTTCTCGCCCGAGTGCATCATCGCGTGGCAGTGCAGCGACTCCTTGCTCGTCAGCTCCTTGCCGCACACGGTGCACGCGAAGACCTTGTCCCCGGCAGCGGCGTGGCCGCGGACGTGCGCCGCCAGGCTCTTCTTAGACGCGAACGTCTTGCCGCAGAAGCGGCACTTGTTGGATGCGTTGTTGTGGCTCTTAGTGTGGTGGTTGTAGCTGTTGCGATTCGAGAAGCTCACGTCGCAGATGGCGCACGCAAACGGGTCGCCGGTGCTCGGCTTGGCCGTCGCCACCGCCGCCGTTTCCTTAGCGTGGTTCTTGACGTGGGTTTCGAACGTCTTTTTGTAGCGGAACCGGTTTCCGCAAATGTCGCAAGGGTACGGTTTCACCTCCATGTGCATCGAGCTGTGCATTTTCAGGTGGTGCTGCGTGATGAAGGTCTTTTCGCACGTCTCGCACTTGAACTTGCGTTCCTTGTGGCTTTTCATGTGGTACGACAATTTGAACGAGGTGGTAAAAGTCTCTAGGCACTCGGAGCACTCAAAACGAGTGTCGGCACCGTGCGCCAAACGGTGCGCATGCAAGTCGCGCTCGGACGCAATCATCTGCGCGCATTCGTGCGTTTCGCACCCAAACAAGTTAGATTCAACGTGAAAATCCGGAAGAGTAGAAATGTTATGAAGAGATTCAGAGATGACTTCTCCAGGATTGGCTAAGACGTGAAATAAGGATGGTAAGTTGCCAAATCCTGAGGTGTTTGATTCAACAGATCTAGAAGAAAAGAGATAAAAGGCTTTGAATAACTGAGGAAGAAGAATCTAAGGCAATGGGGTTATTGGCTAGTAGGATTTACAGTGAAACCAGTACAGAACGGAAAGGCATATGAATCAACCTGGATGAAATTTTGACATTGCTACTCTTCCGAATTCATGTGATTGTTTTTTACTTTTGATTGCCCTAAAAAAACCATACAAGCTACCAAGATACCTTTAAAAATATTGATTTATCTACTTTACCTTTACTTTGACGTCCAACATTCCTGGACATAGTTGTACCAAGGAGCTATGCTTGTCTTCTTCCCACCCACTGAAGAAACCAAAATCACGTGCTTCTTTTGCATTTAACTCCGTTAAACCACTCGCAAATGACTGGGAATAGCGGTTTGATAAAACCAGGCTTCCAAGCCAGAGAATAAACACAAGATTAACATGTGTACGAAGGTTTTTGTATCATAAATTAGTAATATACGCCAAATGTTAAGCAGTCATAATAAATATGAGAATGCTTGCTATACTGCCGGAAGCCATTGGGCATGTTAAGTTATCGAGAAAAATCACAAGGTGGAACATCATTGCTTCACGATACTTTTCAAGCAACCTGTTCCCCAAGTGGTATGTTCATACACTACTGATGATAGAGTTCAATATTCATCACCAAACGTGTTTTCTGTCAAATTTCGAATTCCGTTTTGTACAAGTCTCACTGTGCACTGTATTTCAGAAATACAATGCTTCACACAGCATCAGCACCAGCATTCCCTCAGTAGCTAATCTTCTCCATTTGAGTGCTTCTTTTGTTATCAATTTAAGACATTTTCAATGAGAACAAAGACGCAACTTTTCTGATCAGTCACCAATAATATTCTCACGTGGTTTACTTGTTCAAAGAGTTAATTTCAGCTGTGGTATTTATTTATGGTATTTCTAGTTGATTTGTATCATTTCTGCAGCTCGCTACTCGTTTCATACAATGTACATCTATATTCTGCCGTCAAAGCACAAAACGAAGGACAAGCATGCTTTTCGGCCAGATGATGTCACGCAAAACCAGTTAAATTTTACAAACATAACAATGTTACATCAAACCAGAGCACAGTTTTCATTCAAATTTAACAGAATTTAAGTCTGGTGTATTTTAATAATTGTTCTCTCCTGTTGATATAACATTGTTAATCTAGGACTCAGCGTAGTGGACGGTAGGCTACAAACACGCTCTGCCAATGGGCACAATAATTAGGTAGCTACAATTCATTTTGGCAGGCACTAATGACATCAAACGCAAAGGCAAAGGGAGTAGCCGTAGAGTATAACAAACACTGGTCAATACACAATTTGAGAGTAGTACAGGCGACGAAATGTGCAAACTCGTTCAAATATTCCGCTGGACCAGAAAAACAATCTCAAAACCATATCTAATGCCTACATTCAACATTTAACTTAACTGTCTAGATCTAAGTTAGCTGCCCTAGAATGTGATAATCTGCAATAAGGCGTGAGGATGCCACATTTGACATGATGAATAATGGAATTAGCTTGGTAAACATGAGTTTGTGGTAAAATTATTCTAATGCAGAACTTGAAATCACTATTCGAGAACAACTAGCCGAGACATTTTAGTGGATCCACATACATGCAATTTTCTGCAGGTGCAACATCTCAGGAAATGGCTTACCTGCATTTTCTTCATCATTTTCCTTTTTTTCCTTGGTCTGGTGAAATTAATAAGGACTGCCCTAGTAATTTAACTAGCCAATTACCTACTTTTGTGTTTGATCTACAAAGAAACAGGTCTTAATCTATTTCTAATATGTTGTGGTTGTTTTTTGCATTTTTGCATGATCTGACATGTAAGAATGAAAATTGATGAAATTACTTGCAAGTTGCAACTGACCCTATTTTCTCAATTTTAACTGTCAATGTGTCTTTGTTATTTAATCACTGGGAAAATTATCTTGTTACCTAGCCTTGAAATCTCGTAAATACTATATAAATATATTTTTTGAATATTTTATCAATAAAATCAGCAGTTCCCAAAAGAAGATGTGATACGTTTGAGGAAATTAACTGGCATTTTTGCTGGTGTTAAAACTTTTCCTAAGTTATCTGAATCCTATCAATGGACTAAAATATAACTAAGATGTCGTCTGCAGTATGTTGGATACATGTGAATCCACTCTAGGCAAAGAAGTAGTCATATGTACTCACCCACTGGGTGCAGGGGCTGAGGTACTAGTAGAGGGGGCAGTGGGGGCTCGTTGCTGTTGTTGCGTTCCCGAAGGACCAGCCTCGTCGCATTCAAAGGAAACGTTGACGAAGGTAGTCGGCTCCAGTTCTTCGTCGTACGCTTCGTCGGTATCACCATCGTCCTTGGCACCATCGTCAGCCGCATTGTCCCCATCATCGTCACTCTCTTCACTATTGGAACCTTCTTCTTCACTTTCCTCTTCTTCTTCTTCATCTTCTTCTTTGTCAGGAACATTAGCAGTTTCTCCAGCCAATACAGCTTCAACTTGACTCAAACTTTTTGATAGCTCTGAACTAGGATCTAGATCCATTTCTGTTTTGAAGTTATTCTAAAAAAAAGAGAAATTAGCATGTTAATGCATCCTGATAAATAACTTGTGCGTACAGTGGTTATTGTAAGGTCATCTGCATACCTGATTCGCCGCCATTGCGGCCAGGCCTTTGTCGATTTCTGGCGAAGTTGCTGCATTTGAAAACCACTGTAGGAGCTGCTTTTCTGCATTGGCGGTGCTGATCCAAAACTGATACTGATTTTCAACTTTGTAAAAGCAGTCATTGCAAATATTTTTCGGTAAGATGTCTTCAGGAGAAATCTAGGACAAAAGATTTAAAAAAATGTTATCAATCAACAAGATTTTGGCCTTCAGGAATAAATTAATCAAATTTTAAGGTATTTTTTATAAAGTATAAATTTGTTTTATAACATAAAAGTGGAGTGCAGTTGATATTTGTTCCATAAATTATTTGAAATTGTAGACATTTTCAATAGTGTAACTAGCAGTTGAAAGTCTATAATTTTAATCCTAGCATTTTCTAATTTAGTCTATAATTTTTTATGTGTGTAGGGTGGTTGTTGGGATTTGATGTGTTCGACAGTATGCACAGTCTGTTTAAATGGCCTTGTAATCTAAAATATCATCACGTAATATCATGTTATGCATGAGCTACTTAGGAATTATATGCAATCAGCAGAATCACAAAATCGGTTCGCTGTAACAATCCCCATAGAACCTCTAACGCATACAAAGAAAACGTCTACGAGAAAATGGAAGAGGATAGGGTGGCAAAAGTGAAGGGGGAGGTAGGGGAAGGAGGGGTTCAGGGGACGCTGATGCCTATGCAGCAAAAAAATGGGATCAATATAAAGTAAATCAGTAATGATAACGCTCCTCGGTTGCAGCTGGCATAGCAGATAGTAGGATACCAACATAAAATTTAATCAGAAGCATGACAGAGATCGAATAGGTCCTTTCGCTCTCGACTTATTAAACTACACAAAAAATATGGCGATCACAGGCCGCTTGGGTAGCAGGCAGCGAAGTCAGGGATTAGCTTACCTTAATCGGTAGGCACGTCCCTATTTTCAAGCACAAGCTTTGGATGCCGCTTTCTCCATCGAAGATAGGAATTGAGACTCTCTCGTTGACAAGACATAAACGACATAATTCGGAATAATGCAACGACGACATTATTTAATCGCCACAACTAAACAAGAAGCCGCCCGCAGACGCCAAAACCAAGCGGAAGAGATCGTTAGCTAGTCGGAGGAAGAGGACGGCCGAACACCGAAGTGAAGCGAACGCAACCCGAATAATCGACCAATCAGAACACAGGAAAGCGTGCCTAAACTTCTTTACGGTTGAGGAGCGCACCTTAGTACAGTACCTGCCAAAACCAATGATCTCGGGAATATTATCATCTCATGCTCTATTAGTGAGGAAGATTCCCATGAACTATTGCAAAAAAAATCAGGAAACTATAATCATGATATCGATACAACTTCACTTACCACCAATGCTATCGATCAATCTATGCACTGGGAATGATAGGTCGTTGAAATCTTATTTATCATTTCCATTTGGGAAACATTTTTATTATTTTATGTGTATCTATTGGAAAATTGCCTCTTAGTGGACAATTGGCTCAGCAAAGTTATGCAGAAATGATCCCACGTTCAACAAGCACTTGTTGATGAAAGTGCTGCAGAAAAAATATACCAAACAATTCAATTAAAAAAATCTAAATGTACTCAAGACTTGGCAGACCCAATATCACAAATCCAAAGCAATTATTGAATTTTGTGGCATTATATTCTGTAATAAGTACCAACAATTGTGTAGAAAAAAAGAACAAAAACTGTATATTAAATAAACGATAATTTAATACTTCGAAGTATTTCTCGCATCATAATTATTGTTTACAACATAAACAAAGAACTAACTCAGCTAAATTGCAGGTTTGCTTCACTCTTAAATCTCCCTTCTGTCATTACAAATATTAGGAAGCATGATTTGAAAATATTAATCAAACACAGAACAAAAAATTTCTTGACATAAGTTAGGCACAGTAAATCTCTTTTGTGATATTAGATATTTTTCATAGGTACCTAATTACAAAAAGATTCACATTTTTTTTCTTAAAATGGTAAGTTCGTGGTAATACGTTGAATTAAATTAAACAAGCACAGTAAAATAGAGCGACGGTACAAGTAGAAGGTATACTTGACACAAAACATACAATCAGTATTCATTCAATTAAAAAACTCGTTTCCATTTAATAATGTTTGGCACACAACGCGCAAACAAAATTTGAGCGTCACCTACTAGTTTTGTTACGTTTTCAAATCGGAATTCTTTACTTGCAATAAGAAATCTGGTGTCAGTAGAAGCCAGTTAAAAATTTGAGTTATCCCCGACAATAGAGACTGAAAGTAATAGTAGAAATAATTTATGTCTCCACAAACAAGCTTAGAAAACTATAAATATTATTATTTCACCTTCAATGGGCATGTGTAAAGGTTGATGATGGAAGAGATTGATTGTAGATGTAGATAAATGAAATAGCAAATTGTGCCACTATAGCTATCACTATAAGTTACATAGGAGGTATTTTCAATTCAACAAGAAAATATGGCTTGAAAAAATGTTAATAGGCAATTTAAGCTTGCAAGCAGATGCTTATGAAGTTTTTCACTTTAAATAGGTATCATATTCCAAAAAATTTAAAATAAAACAGTACCCCAATGAGACTCACTGTTAGATCTTTGAGAGATTATGCCTCCTTCTCTCAATTCCAGAATACGAGTAATTGAAATGTCAAGGGTCCGACATTCCATAGTTGTCGAAGAACAAAGAGCTAAGCTTCAATGACAGTACCTTAGTTATAATTTTCCTAATATAGTTGGTATGTTGGTACTACCTAGTAGGTCTAGGTAAATAAAACTCGATCTAGCATTCTGTTATCGATACCTATCAATCTATATAATATTGTGATGCATTACACATTTTCTTGGCAACTAATCTTATAAATAGGTACTTTGTTGAAGGCAAAGCTTAATTCATCTGCTAGCCTAGATAATTATATATATGATATATACACATAGGCTCGTGATAGTTGCACTCTCGCTCACTTAGGATAAGAGAAAAAACCGAATCAACAATTAAACACCTCGCACGGCGGATCAGTTATGATGCTTTTTCCTGTGCGACATCATCGTCGACCGCGAGACGAACGCCTTGCCGCAAATGTCGCATGGGTACGGCCGCTCGCCAGTATGCAGCCGCTTGTGTATCGTCAACGGCGAGAACTGCGTGAAACTCTGTCCGCAAATGTCGCACCGGTACGGCCGTTCGCCCGTGTGGCTGCGGCGGTGGCAGCGCAGCGCGTCGCGCCGCGCAAACGCCTTGCCGCACCACTCGCACACAAAGCTCTTCTCGCCCGTGTGCATCGTCGAGTGGATGCGCAGGTCGACGCGCGTCAGGAACCCCTTGCCGCACACCTCGCACATGAACGGCTTCTCGCCGGTGTGGATGCGCAGGTGCGTCGTCAGGTACGACTTGCTCACGAACATCTTCTGGCAGACACTGCACGGATACTGCTTGTTGTCGGTGCCCGAGTGCACGCGCTGGTGAGACTTGCACAGGCCCTTGGTGATGAACCGCCGGCCGCACGTCTCGCACAGGTACGGCTTGACGCCGAGGTGCCGATTCATGTGGTCGAGCAGGCTCTGCTTGGTCTTGAAGTTGCGGCCGCACGTCGTGCACGGGTACGGCTTCAGGTCGCTGTGCACCCGCTGGTGCACAATCAGGTACGACTTGCACTGGAAGCCCTTGCCGCACGTGTTGCACGTGTAGTCGTACTGCCCGGTGTGCTTGGCCTCGTGCTGGTTCAGCCCGATCTTCGAGCGGAACGCCTTCGGACACGTCGAGCACTGGTACGGCTTCTCGCCGGTGTGCTTGCGCATGTGCTCCGTCAGCTTGTAGTTGGTCCGGTACTGCTTCCCGCACTCGAGGCACACTTTCGGCTCCCACTTCTTGCGGCGCGACGTCGACTCCTTCTTGACCTCGACGAGCGGGGGAGGCGGCGGCGGCGGCGGTTTCACGGGCGGCTTCCGCGGATGCATCTCCTTGCGGTGGGCCTTCAGCGCCTCGATGTTCATGAACACCGCACCGCAGGTCTTGCATTTGATGCAGTGGCTCTCGTAGTGCGCTTGGAACTCGTCCTTCTCCGCGTACGCCTTGCCGCACATGTTGCAGAAGAACCAGGCGACTTGGTCCAGCGTCGTCGGCTCGCTGGGGAGCGGGGGATGCGCCGAGAGCATCAGCAGCCCGTTGGCCGCCGGGGACGCGAACGTGCCGCCGCTGTCTCCGTTATCGACGCTACCGGCAGAAAAGACGTGACGTGAACAACAGATGATAAAACAAACAAATACAGGGTAGTTATGTGAGACTATATTATTAGAAGGAACATATATTATTATTATATAATATGACGGTATAGTTTGCCTGGCTAGATTGGTGAGTCTAAAGAAGGCAATGATATGAATATACTTTAAATGTAAAAATTACTTTGTTAAAATTACAAATTTTAACTTATATCTATTCCTTCTACTCTAGTTATAATATCACCTTTGTAACCCAAGTTTTAGTAGTAAACCTTTATTCTTGTTTCCTTAAAAAATACAGGGTCAAGTTTTCTTTTTTTTTCATCTAGGGCATCTCGGGTTGCTTTTAATCCGGCTTGCCAAGCCTGGCGATTTCCCGTTTTCTTCTTCACTTTAACTAAATTCACTTCCTTCCCCATCATCAAACTCTTCGTCCTTTTCTACCAGCGCATTCCATTCTTTTACGTCTTCCCACAAGTATAGCCCGAGTTTTAAGCAAAAAAATTATCATTACTAATAAGATTAAAGCAAGCATAAATAGAAATGTTTCATTCTTAAATGCAATTTAAATGCAATCAAAACAGAGCAAACACCACTTAACCAACCCCTTCAAATACACAAAATTGTATTGGATCAAAATTCCTTCAATTCATAAGAACTCAGAATAGGCATTCAACGTTTCTCACCAATTTGTCATCCGGCTTGTTGACGCCCCTAGCGAAGCCGACGACTTGTTTGCCTCGTGAGACATCAACGTGGCCAAACTCTGGTTGTCACTGTCACTGTCCGATTCACATTCCGAGTCCAATTCAGAATCGCTCACTGCATCCCTCTTATCTGTCTCCAAAATACTTTCTTCCAATTTCACAGTCTCGATTGGTTCATTCTTGAATAACATTTCCCCTTCGCATTTTATATCAGGCTCGACTAAAATTCCGGTGGTCTCCAGAAGAATCCCGTTACTTTCCATTAGTAGTCCACTTCCCACCATACAGTCTGAGTTACTGATCTGGAAAAAAGCAATAATGTGGAATGAACATGAGTATCGACTACCTGCAAATATATAATCTAAAAAATCTTTAAATTAAATATTATGGTTATATTAGTATTAAGTAAATTTACAACTTCACTTGTGTGAATTCTAGACATAAACTGTTTCTCTACAATTTTTCTTAAAAGGTTTTCAGCCTATGTGAGCATGTTTGCTTTAAATTGAAAATCAAGGTGCATTAGGCCAAGTATTTATATAGCAAAATTCTTCATTCATTAATCAAATCCAATAAATACCCAGCATTTATTTTTCAAACAATGCTGCAAATTTGTTTATCCAATGCTATTAACCTTATCACAGGACCAAATATGATTCTGTGCAACCAGTGATAATTAGTTAATTCATGCTTAGTGAACCAAAGACCTGGATGTCTAGTGTGCAGCATTAAATATTTTATTGAGGCTGGGGACATGGATATTAGTGAATCATGTTTAGGGGACAGCCAGTCTTGTGTTCTACCAATTACTATTAGGATCGACATTATGATAGGTACGTTAGAATCTTTTGGTTCTTTTATAATTTTGAATATTAATTCCAGAAACAAAATGCATGCATTAGATTCATTTGATAGGTGTTGTCACGACAAATAACAGTATTTTGTGGGAATTTATCTGTGAATTTGATATTCTGGCCTTTATCAAACAACTTACCAACATGGGAGCATTAGCAGACTCCACTAAACTATCCAAATAATTTTCGGTCTTCATCCCCGGGTCACTGAAATAATCACATAATTCTTTTAGTTAATCTAAGTAATTGGGTAGGTGGTACCAGTTGTACTTAGGAACTGTAGTACTACAATACTATCGTAGGTGGTAGGTAATGATCTGGATGGTCCATTTTTCCAGAAAAATGCAGAATGTTAGGGGCTACCCTTTCATCAATTAATTATTCTATACAAAATGAATTTAAAATTATAAGGGAGAATTCAGTCAGAATTGAACAGACAAATAAAATTCAGACAGAAATGTATAATATTATGTAATTTATCAAACAAAGGGAACTAATTTATGGATCGAGGTAAATTTAGGCAAGGTAAATTGATACAGTGCAGGCTACTAAATATTAGCTGAGTATGAATGGAATGTATTAACAAACAAAGTAATGCATGACTAATTAGAATGCAACTATAACCACTTAACCATTTGGGAGGTCTTTAAAAAAATCACCAAAATTTTACAATAACCTAAGAAAAAAATCTACTTTGTGGCACTGAAATGACCATGAACTTAACAGAAGCATTTTTGGCAAATTATGTGGTACAAACTAATGTGTACCCAAGAAAATCAAATAAATGTACACTAATTTTTGCCCAAAGTCTACTTGAAAGGGCTAATGGGCTAAGCCCTCACAATACCCTTCTGTCACAGGCTTAACCCCTGTGAATAAAATACTTTGCAGTAGACTCTTCCAAACAAGCTACAAAAATCCTGCTATTCCTTAAAACAAAACCAATTATTTTGCTTGCATAATACGTACATCAATGGAGTCTGAAACATTTTACACCATAAATTGAATCCAAATTATCAAACGCCTTCTGCAATGATTGAACTTTTCAGCTCTTCGCTGGGGCTGCATTTCACTATCGCAAGTGCATGAACTGTGTACTCTGTGGTTGGAGCCGGAGCGCTCAGACCGCTCGAGCACAAAAGCGCTAGCGCTCAGCTGCAGTGCAGTGTGCATAATTTTGACGTAGGGTGCACAAAAAGTAACTAAATTTATTTATCAATGAAAAATGACTCGGCTAAATTAACAAATGTTTCGCCGTGTTCTTTCTACTTTATTTCTGTTATATTATGGCAAATTCTAACAATAAACGACATGTTAACGAAGAACAGTGGAAACTAGAAGCAGAAGGTGTTATTGCGGAAATTAAAGATTACGTTCATGAAATTACTATTTCAAAACTAAGGGAATGTGATAACTGTATCTTCCTGAACTTAACTACTTATGAAAAAGAAAACTTTTGCATCGAGCTCAGTACTGCTGGTTATCAAGTAGTAGGGAAAATTTACGATAAGAAGTCGGAAGTCAATGCACATTGTTTCGAAACCCCCTATGCATTGCTAGAACACATCAGCCCAAATTACAAACGTTTATTTAGTGAAGCGCTCATAAAAAAACTTGAGAAATTGCAGCCGCGAGATTCAGATTAAAATTCATCATCATCATTTTGAAAAATAATACATTTTAAATCTGATATTTCTCCATCTCCCCACCCCACTACCTATTTTGCACTCACGCCCACTGGATCGGCGAGTGAGCGATAGGCTGTGAAAATGAAAGGATTGTGACGTTTGACAGCGAGTGTTTACAAGTGGACGATAGTCTGTGAATGCAATTATTCGTGAATCATTGAGGGGAATGAGTTGTGATTGCTACTGCCGCCAGTGAAGAAATACCTCAAGAATATGTGTCATCTACTCGCACTCCAATAATATTCAATAGTGAATTCGACCATACCCACATAATTGTTATTGCCTGTAGGACTGTTCTTCGGCGATTTTAGAAAATAGCAACTAGGAGTAGGCCTATCTAGTGTCTAGAACTCTTGACACTTGATTGGTGAGTCGATTAAAATGATTCCAAGAATTTATTGTTTCTTTTTTTGTGGCCTATCAATATCTGTATACTTTTGTCTGCATGGCCTTATATTATCTTCACATACATACATATATATATATATGTATATATTACTATCTTTTATTTCACATGAGCTTTGTTTTCTTATCACAAGGTTGAATCAGTTATTATTGTTAATTTCGTATTGCCAGGTATGGCCTCATACTTGGCCGACGCGAAGGATGGATAGTTTGCAGGTGGCTCATACGGGGAGCACTAGCAAGTCGTCGAGTAGAAGCACCTCCCCATGCCGCCAACAGGTCGCTAGCGCTGCTGGAACCGGCCACACCGGCAGCGTAGCGGCTGCTACTGGTCATCAGGCTCAAAGAAATGCTGTTGTGTATGTAGCTGACTGTACCTACTATATAATTTATTACCATGGCATTGACTATTAATGAGTGTCAGCTCATATGTTAATATACCTTACAGTTTATATACATTTGAAGTTGTATGTACTTATAGGAATCTTTGACCATTGACCCTTGCTCAATGCTCAACCATGACTTGTACAGTCTTGCTCCAAATCTAAACATATTTTTTTACTACAATTCATTTTATCAGTTGGCGGACCGGGAACGGAAGCAGTGGCAGCGGCAGCAGTGTCGGCGATATAACGATGAGTGGGTCCGCGGCGAAGAACCGCAAGTCCCCCGTCGCGATGCGTAGGACCCGGGAGTCCGGGTCGGCGGACGGGGGAAACTTGCACGTTTCCCACACGGAGCCCGTGTCGCATCAAGGCTCTCAAGAAGAGGTGACTGCCCAGAGTATGGCCGAGGAGGAAGATATATTCCATCCATCGTCTTCGGTCATGCCAAACGGTTCCATGGAGCTCGTCATGTCTGGGATGTCCTTCGACGATGTCGATGGTAATAGTGGCGGCACCCCGGATCTTCTTCGTACTAGAGCTGCGATGGAGCACATGATGTCGAAAATCAGTCGAACTCGTGAACTCATTCGAGGGGAGCAAACTACACGTGACGGTAAGTAATTGTTATTAAATTGAAGTTCACGCTTGGTTAGTTACAATATTTTATTTACAGGTTTAGGTCATTCAAATGTTGGTGGTTGATGCAAGACTTTTGCTCTTGATGCTTGGCCTTAGGTATTTATTTGATTTTTGAGATAAAAGGCAGTTCTTCGTAGCTTTGTCTTTGTGATACCATCCCTAAAGTCTACTATAGTAGCACAGTTTTCACAAAATGAAGTGCTCTATATGAAGAGAATAAGTATAATGACTGCAGATTGTGGACTTTGTTTCCTGTGATAGCAATTAGTATGTACTACCTACTTCAAAAATCAAACATACATTACTGTTACAATATACATTAATGTTGATTCAAATCTAATTGCAAATACTCGTTGAACCTACGTAGATATTTATTATTAGAAACAAAATATCCATTCCAAAATTCATTTCTGTACCGGGATTCAAACCTGGATTTTTTCGACTCTCCAGGATCATGCGTTATCTAATAGTCCTACACTGACAGCCAACTCTGGAATTGATATTAAGTTTATTTGAGTTGTTGAGTTCCATGGTGATAGAATCAAGACTATGAATGAACAGAAGGCACTGATTCTAATGACGCTATGCTGCAATCACACACCACCAAATCGGCTAACCCCAATTATGAAGTATATCTGTACACCGTACGGATATAAATTTTTAAACGGATATTTCGTTTGTAATAATATAGGTATATTATTATTTAATGGAGAAACCAAGTGGAAATTCTACCGCATGTCCTCAAATTTTGGTGTTAGCTTTTTTATTGTGGTGATAGGCCTGTAAAACGTAGCTTCTCAAATAAATTTGGTGATTGTCAACTTGACATTTATATATTGCTTTTGCTAGTAACCTTAAGTGATGTTATGAAGTTCAATTGTAAAACAATGCTAATCAGTAATAATCACCTTCAAAGCTAAAACTTTGCTTTGTCTTTGTGTTTGTTTAAAACATATCATGTAACTGTGTTTCTTATTTGCATTCCAGATAACGTGAATGAATATTTAAAGCTGGCAGCGAATGCAGACAAACAGCAATCTCAAAGAATTAAAGCTGTGTTTGAAAAGAAGAACCAGAAATCGGCCCAAACCATTTCCCAGTTGCAAAAGAAGCTGGAGAGTTACAGCAAGAAGCTACGCGATTTGGAAACGTTTGGTCTGCACAGCAGCCATCGACAGCCCCGAGAAATGCTCCGCGATATGGGACAAGGCCTCAAGTAAGAGTTCATTGCCAAACGCTGAGGAAAAAGTTTGCTGACTAGCTCGTGTCATCCTCTCTTATCTTATCTCTTGTAAAAAATAGGCTCTGCTCATATTTACATACCTATCCAGTTAGATAGGTAGCCAGAAAACTTTTTTGTGGGTGTATCTGTCCTCAATCATTTGCATAGATTCAAGCAGCTAAAAGGCTGAGTTTTTCTTGAAGGGTTCTTATACTTTGTCACCAACTTTTTGCTCCCATACACAGGTACTTCAAGGATCTTTTATTATGTCTTACACCTTAGTTTTCATGAGATTATAATTGATCCGGCTATTTGTGTGATTGCAAAGAACCAACTGCAATGTTTAACTCATACTATGTGTTATGTGGTATATAGAAAAGCTCATGTCTAGTACAGTTAATCAAAGTTACATTTAATACGTGTTGCTTTGCTTATTAATCTGCTGGTGGTTGTTTCACAATTAATCAGTTTTTGTCCGCTGCTAATGTGTAGTTTGTGTGACGTTCTCTGTGGTTGTCTTTGCAGAAATGTTGGCGGAAACATACGGGATGGTATTACTGGGTTCTCTGGGTAAGAAAGAACTCGCATTGTAATTTGTAAATACTTTTGCCTTCCAATTTGTTCTGCTCTCTGTTTGTTGGTTACTCATTAGTGTTATCTCGTCTCGATTGTGGTTAAACCCTGATAGAAGGTTTATTTCAATTAGTGTAAATTTGTTGCATGCAGCTGTGTGTGTTAGTAGTTTGGCTTTGCTTGTAGGCAAAGATTTCAAGAAGTTAGCCAATGGACAAGTTTCAGTGCATAATAATTACTAATCATGTTTCAACTTTCATGTTCTCAGGACCGTCATGTCCAAACCACGAGAGTTTGCCCATCTTATAAAGAATAAATTCGGAAGCGCTGACAACATAAACCAACTATCAAGTATGTTGGTATTTATAATATCTTTGTCTACTACAGCATACTTGCAAGAAAATTTCTACATGCCTTTGGGAACTAACTCGAAGGTCGCCTGGTCACCTTGGTGCTTTGGCTATGTATCGGCATCTTGCCGCCACCAGGTTTCACCTCTTCCCTGTTAGCTTTGTTATCAGCATCACAGTGCCACTTTCAATCCAATATGTCATTAAACACTAAATAATCTATTAAATCATAATCAGAAACCAAACAATAAAAATAATATTTCACTATCTCGGCAGTCTCCTGAAGATAACCATGATCATTGTGGTCGAATCATCGAGAATTGACAAGGCCCTTTTAAAGGCTGCAACTCATTAAAAACAGAGCAATAACCCAAGGTAATAGAATACTTCCTAGGTTGCGTCCATTGCAATTTTGTATTGACATCAATGGCAGGACTTATACAGAAACTTTATCTACCACATCAAATGGATAATAAAAATATCCTAAACAAGACAAATTAGGGAGTTGTTATACTAAATGGCAATAATAAAACTCTTCCATACTAGGAATTGATTCAAAATTCTATTTCCATACAGGTGCTTGATATTAACTAGTAAAAACTAAATTTCCAATCCGAAATGTATGTGAACCCCCTGTGTGGAGTGACACACAATTTTTATTGAAATTTTGTTTCTAACAACCCTTTAACTGCTGCATTTCTTTCAACTCAAATACCCTACCAAACTGAAAACAGGTGACAACACTCCCGATTCAATGGCAATACCCGCATTGTGTGACCTAGGAAAAATTCAAACCTACCCTTGCTGAGCTCAAAATAATCGTTGATTAAGATAAAAATACAAACGCAGAGAGAAGCTCCTCATAAACAAGATTTCTCCGAAACGGAAAAAGAACAGGACAAAAGCACAACGATACGAGTCGCTGGAATAACACCATCTGGAATTCGACCATATCTGCCATTGGTGTTATGGTGCCATATGGTGTTAAACCAGTGTTGTGTTATGTGGCTTTGTTCCAGTAAAATGCACTGTAAAATAATGTAAAAAATGCCATCTGAGCATATGGTGTTAATGCAGTGAATTTATCCCATATTTTAATATGGCTTTGTTCCGGGCGATATCCACTGTGCCAATGCCTTCCGAGCACATGGTGTTATCCAGCAGATTTATCCCATGTTGAAATATAGCTGACACCAGCTCGAGTGAGCCGCTCGTAACAGCGAGGCTATAACCACGGTCCGGCCGCCGCCGCTCCCATCTCACCGCCTCCGCCACTGTCCGCAGGGAACGGCGACAACTGCTCGGTGGAAGACGAAAAGGTCCACCACGGCAGCGCTACCCTACCCGGCGGCTGCAGCCTGAGCTCGACGCACGCGTCGTCGAGCGCCGGCGTGACCAAGTACCCGTCGGACGGCGGCTCGGCGTGCAGCTCGGTGACGAGCGGCAGCCTGCCGCCGCCGCCACCCGGCGCGGCGCACGCATCGTCGTCCTCGCCGCGCCACCACGCCGCTGGCGCCGGCGCGATGGACGTGCCGTCGCCCGCCTACAACCTCGAGCCGATCTTCACCGAGATGCAGGAACGGCGCGAGGAGTACGAGCGGTTCCGCGAGGAGCTCGACGCAATGAAGGTCGGTGCGGGCGGGCGTAGGGAGTAGGGATGCCGGCGGTTGTCCGGTTAACCGAGTCGGTTACGGTTACGGCATTATCAGGATACAATTTTAACACTCCGGATAGTAGAAAAAAAAGGTTTTTGACATGGAGAGTAGCGCGCAGACATGGCTTCTCCACCTCCCGAGCGGCTGGCAGGAGCAAGCTGCTGCATATCTCCCCCACCCTCCCTCTACACTCAGTAACTGCCCCTCAACTCTCTATCCAGAGTAAAATGAGTCATCATGGCTGCATGTAGGAAAACCTCGTGGACGTGGGAAAAAAGATCTGATTGTTTCATTGCTCTGTCTGTGTAGGTTGTAGGTAGTATCTAGAGCGCACTCTGCCTTGGTACTTTTTTTTATTTGGCTGTTCAGCGTTTTTTTAGTATGCGGATAATATCCGGAAGCTGTGGACGGTTATCCGGTTACGGTTTTACTAACCGAAGGCATCCCTAGTAGGGGGTACGCTTGGATAGGTGTAGATATGTAGTTTGTTTTCGTAATGTGAAGCTGTGTGGAGTCAGGGAATT
The DNA here is from genome assembly GCA_921293315.2 of Nemurella pictetii. Classification (NCBI taxonomy): domain Eukaryota; kingdom Metazoa; phylum Arthropoda; class Insecta; order Plecoptera; family Nemouridae; genus Nemurella; species Nemurella pictetii. Next base: position 8,566,599 of record OV121115.1, on the reverse strand, counting down.
TGCGGGAAGATTGGAGTGCATGGAAGGTGGTGGTGGAAAATGGTAATGTGAGGAGAGGAAGATAGCAGTGGGGAGGGAGAAGACGACGAAAAGGAATTAGCGGCCATCTGGCTATGTCTGAGGAAGGGGCCTTAATATTATCAGATTGACCCAATGCAAGGAACAATCAACTTATTGAGAAATCAGTGTTACTGGTGGAAGCTCACACCAGTAGGCTATTGATGATGGGATAGCTGAGCAATTCCTCACCCTTTCCTCACCCAACAAAGGCAGGAATCTTGTGTGGCCAGATAGCTCAGTGGTCAGAGCAACCGCCCGGCAAGCGGAAGGTCCCGGGTTCATATCCCGGTTCGGACGCACATTTTTCCTGCTCAGCTATCCCATAATCAATTTATTATTAATTTCATGGGTATTGGACCCTTCTGATGTACTATCATGCCATTGCCATAAACCATGCCAACTATATTTTCACACATAGAAAAATGTTGGCCTGGCGTCTCAGTTCACTGTCCGTTTTGTTAGCAGGCCTTGCAGCACGAAGTGACGTTCATGAGCCACTCTCTCCAAGAAGAGAGATTCCGCAGCGAACGTCTGGAAGAACAGGTCAACGACCTCACCGAACTTCACCAGAATGAAGTAGAGAATCTCAAGCAAACCATCACTGACATGGAGGAGAAGGTCCAGTACCAGAGTGAAGAACGACTTAGAGATATTCACGAAATGCTTGAATCTTGTCAGACGAAGGTGAGCATTGCAAATTACCAAACAGCTAGGTACCTATTTGAAAATATTAAGTCTTTTTAAGATCTCAAACCAGTGGCAGACTGCCAGACAGAAAGAAAATATCTTCTTTCCCTTTTCTTTGCAAGTTCCTTCTGAAACAATTAACTGCAAACTGACAGTGTCGGCCTGGTGTTGTTGCAGATATCGAAGATGGAGCATCAGCAGCTGCAGCATCAGCAGTACGTCACGCTGGAAGGCATCGACAACTCAAACGCCCGAGCGCTGGCGGTGAAACTCATCAACGTGTTGCTGACGGTGCTACAAGTTGTGTTGTTGTTGGTCGCTACCACCGCGGGGATCGTCATGCCTTTCCTGCGAACGCGGTACGTCTCGTCCCGCAGCGACTCTTCAGGTCAAATCTCATGTCCCGAAATCAATTTCCAATTGAAAATATCCGCCTCTTTGAGAGTTAAAACTCATGTTGCCAGTAATCAATGATGTTAGTATGGACTGCAGAGTGAACAAGAAGGTTTTAAATGGAAATTAATCGATTATATTTGTTCTATTCCATCATAATGTGCTCTGGCTCTACTTTATTTCCATACAGCAACTTGTTAATCGTATCATGATTTCTAACTGGCGTGATGGATATCAATTTCTCATTTTCTCCATTTCCAATTTCTCCATTTTATGTGGAGGCCCTCTTTTCTCCCTCTGAAGTTATCTGAAATTTTGGCTCGCCAGCTGGTGACGAGACTCTTTGTATCACGAGTTGACGTGATTAACGGTGGCTAATTTATTTTGTTTTCAGGTTACGAGTGCTGACTACAACATTGCTCGTAGCAGGAATCGTGTTCGTCTTGAAACAATGGCCAGAGTTAAGAGACGTCGGCACCCATCTGATGCGGCACTTGAAAGAGGCCTTATCTGTCAAGTAGCTCGGTCCAGTCAACAATTACCTACCCTGTACAATTAGAAACGAAATGGGGAGGCGGTTCTCGTAAGCCCCTGTCAGCACTCAACATGTTTAGTTGACTTGATTCGACCAAAATTAAAACAGCATAATATTGCTACACAAAACCTACATTCACATAGCAATTACTTAATTTTTTAATTTTTTAACGTGGCAATGACGACATTGCCTTTTATATCCACCAAGAACATTGCGATCCTAGTGAAGACGGTCACTGCGTGATTAATGGGCTTCATTAGACCTTTTCAGCTCTCACAGAGTTCTGGTGCCGTATTCATACTTCATGGAATTAGACTACACTCTTGTCTTACTCTCTTAAGCCCACAAATCTTGTCATTGATATTTAAGAGTAACTTTGGTATCTACATTCTAAAAACTTTGTAAAAATTTAATTGGTTGAGGAGTATGTAACTATTTGTTTTGGAATGGGGTTTTATCTGCTTTTTAAAGGGTTTGTCACTTTATTTCAATGAAATTTGCAGAATTGGGATAGGTATGGTGCTCCTAATTATTGCTTTCATTTTTTTCGCAACGCTATTGTTTTTTGGAATCAAATCTGCCGTTACATTATCAAACACTTGGAAAGAAAACGGGCATTACAGTGTTCACAAACATGGAACAGAGTTCGACAGTTCAGCAGCATTTGCTGGACACTTAGATGCTAATTTTTATCTATTTTTAATGTGTTTTTTATCTTATTTCAATTCACTAGTCAAATGAAAACACCTAGTATTGCACCCTGTGTGGTTGCCAATCATTTCCTATCTGTGTCACTACTCACCCTAGTACACATAGAAGAGAATTGATTTAAATTTTTAATACTTTTGTCACATGACAGTAATTTGCAATACCTGTAAGAAAATCAATGTATATCTGTAACAGTGAGTCAGCACATAACATGACTTGCACCTCAATTATCTCACTAAATAGTCTTTGATCATAAATACGTACGTAAACGAGGCGTTGTTTAGTCGTACTCCATCATCTAGAAACTCGGCAATATTAATAATGGATCTCATATTAATCATCATGCTGCAGATCTAAGCAAGTTTTTAGCGTTAGTCATTTTTGTTGTCGGATATCGTAGTATATTGCGTGATGTCAAAATGGTTCACAAGTAGATGCCTAAACCATGACGGCGGGAGCGGATGTGCTGAAGACTGACCTGACGATATATCGTAAATAATATTGTGAAAAGAAAAGTGAATGGTGTTTTTTACAGTGTTATAAAGAATTAGAAGTGATAAAAGTTATACTATTATACCTAGGTACTAATTATATTTATTTGTATATTTCGGTTGATAGATAACTTGTATATATAAAAATACATTTATAGAATACGATAAAAGTGATTGGTACGATAATAATAGGTTTTAGCGAAATGGATGGTTAGGCTGGAGCATCGAGGTGTTTGTTCGAAGGGAGTTATCGCAGAGCATCCTCTTGCACACGTTCGTAGGCCAATGTTACGCAGCACTTCACCCAGTCGATTCGTCCAATGTGTAAGTGTCTTCTGCTGTTGGTAGCCGTCGTTCCATTGGTGCTTATCAATATTATCGTCTCGCCGTACAGGCCGCTGCTACTGTGTAGTAATGAAATACTATTATCGATTACATGTTTTCGTTGTTATCGATACATTTCCCACTAGTTTAAACTGTCGACACGTTCATTGATTGTATTCTGCACTTTATTTTGTGTGTGATTCATTAATTGTTGGTGTAATCCGAATTAGCCTACCTACCTTATTGAATGAATATGTTACTATACAACCTGCTTCTTGTCAATATCATGTTCACCTGAGAAGTTAACTCAGCTTAGTAAAATATTTCAATCCCAGTCATTATAACTGTGACACCAGAACCAGTTGGATTAAACGGTTGATTTCCGTCATTTTGCGCTCAAATAACATTGTTCTGTCGATGACATGATGTTCTGTATCTTCCTACAGGATGAACAAAGAAGTTTTTGACATTTTATTTACGGTATATTTTTTGTACAGTAGGCATATTATATCTGGAATCACACAATACCAATAAAATATTAAAAATAAATTCACAAATGTGTTGTTTTGTTTCTTTAAAATATATTTTAATATAGGTATTCCTACATTGACATAATAGGCTTAAGGCTACATTTGTTCATAAAAATTCTAAATAAATATTGTTATTTATAATATCAAATTCATTATTGTCGTGTTACAAAGAGTTATATAATTGATCACCGGTCAAAAATCTTTGGCAAAAATTTCTACTTCTAATCTCACAGTACACAAACGGTGCTTCCTTGAGCAAAGTTCCAAGCTCACAACTAATTTTACACCCAGCCGATCAACAACAAAGAAAATAATACTCATTTCGGATCGACTATGATGAAAAAACGCGGCAAATTTCACATGTCGCTTTCCTCTCAGAACCCCCACCTCTGTCCCGGCCACGTCACCAAATATCTTACCAGGCTGTAGGACACAGAAAACTGCCGAAATGGCAATGTTGAGCTAACAACGAATCGCCAGCACCACTACAACTGAACGCAACTTTACTTACGCCATATTACCTTATAATGATATGGGACTTTATTTGCCACTAATGCTCAATCTCGAGTATCCAATGACAATTGTAATATAAAAGAGTTTCAATGCAGGTAATAACTGCACTTGCTTACCATAACTTCAACCTGGCCAACCCTACCCATATTCACTAACTTTTTCTGTTGCACCTATTCCACCTATACACCTATCCCATTCCACCAAAATTCAATCAAATTTTTTTTGCAAGCTGATATTATGTCCAGTGGGTATCTACCATCATTTTTCTCTGATTGGAATTGGTCTATCCTAGAAAAAGTCAGTGAATAGGGGTCCAGTTCCACCATTAACTTCGAAAGTTTACTACACTCCACAGCACAGTGATATTGACGCCACGTTCACTGTCCCGCCGTCTCCCGGCACTTCAACGTGGCCGCCTCCACCGCCCCGATGAACGCCGCCCGCATCCCTGACCGCTCGAGGAAATGCACAGCCTCCGCCGTCGATCCCGACGGCGACATCACGTCGTCCTTTAGCTCACCCGGATGCGTCTTTGTCTCCATGACCATCCGTCCGGCACCAAGCACGGTCTGCGCGGCCAGTTTGTACGCCAGCGTCCTCGGCAGGCCCATCTTGACCGCTCCGTCAGCGAGCGCTTCGATCACCATGTAGATGTAGGCCGGGCCGGAGCCGCTGAGCGCCGTCACCGGGTCGAACAGGTACTCGGGTACTTCGTCGCACGTGCCCACCGCCTCGAGCAGCCGCACCGTCGTCTGCGTGTCTGTGGGGAGAGCGGACGAGCCGCAAGCAAAGACGGACGCGCCGCTGCCGACGAGGGCGGTCGTGTTGGGCATTACGCGGATCACGCGACTGCCTTGGGGCAGGATCTGTTGGCGGAGGAATGCGGGCGGTGGATTCGGGAAATATACGTTTTCGTGATGAGCATTCTTTCATGATTTTAGTAGTTTAGAGCCTTGTTGATGGTTAAAATACAAAGTAAGTATTTGCTTCTTAAGCATTAATGAAATAATAATAGCTGCTGAGTGTGATTTGGGTTGAGTGTTTATCTATTCTTACCAGTTACCCTACACCTTCCCTACACCTACCCACTCCTACCATACAGATACAATATGTATGGCTTGAATGTCTATAGTTTGAATATGGTTTGCTGACATTATACATACTGGTTTGAAAATGCCTAGATAAATCATTTTATCTTTTTAAATTTACCTTTTCAATGTCGGTTAGGGAGAAACCCATCGCAATGGACACCATGAGATTCTTGCTTGTTACAACGGGCTTGATATCGGCGAGTACTGCGGGCAAGACTGATGGCTTGACGGCCAAGAAGACGACGTCAGAATTTTTAATGACCGGCCGGTTTTCAAACGACGCTGTTGCGCCTAAGCTCTGAAAAGTAAGATAATGTGAAAAATGCACATTTTTAGATGATTTAATTTTACTGCACCTATTTAGACACTCACCTCAAAGACCTCCCTACATTGTGGGTCCTGTGGAGCACAGCTTGCAATGATGTTCTCTCCTCTAGTCAGACCTGGGAATATGAAAACAAAATGCTAAAATTTGTACTGATCCTCGTCCTGTACACATCAAGGCATTATAATGCGAACTTTTATAAATGATCCCTGTTAACACTAGGATAGGTAGTAATATATGAAATCTAGGTCTATTTTCAGAGTAGGTATCCTAAACAGACTGTACCATATCTTCATGAGTTAAATCAATGGGTCAAATAATTTGACCCTTGGCTTGGCCAGAAAAGAATCTAGTTTATCTTTACCGCATTATCTTTTGTCCTTTGTAACATGAAAGAATGTTAGTTATTCAATAGGGTTCTCATTTTTATCAACTTGTTGATATTTTCGAAGGTGTGTGTTATGGCAGAAAATTGCATTTTCCTATAACCCTTGCACTGACGTTTTTGTAAAAATAAAAGATCTTTGTAACTAGTACTAGGGTCTAGTTATTTCTTCCATATTTCCATGCCTTTGTTCCCTAAAATTCCCAATACATTTTACCTCTAATTATTGCTATTATGAGAACCAGTATTTCTCTCACCTGCTGAGATGAACCCTTTGGCCAGTGCCTGGGCCATTTTCCCTGCCCCTACAAACCCTATTTTCATCATGTTTTAGGTTCACTTCCACGTTATTCACTTGCTGACTTCACCACCACTGAATAAAAATACGTTTATTGACATTAATTATTGTGCCAGTGTGGTTGATCAATTTTGAGTTGATAGATAGATAGTAGAATAATAACAATTTTATCAGTTATGATAACTGGCACGATGCCAAATTGCTATCGCCTTTCACTATTTTATTGCAGGATAGTATTTAAACACTTATTCTAAATTACGGACGATTGATGCAATACGAAATCGGAGAGCGACTGGATGTGGTGACAAAAATGAAAGGATTGAAGTCCTTTGCCTTGTCCAAATAAAAAGGGCTTAATATTGCGTCGTTTACATGGAACATAACCACTGTAAATAATCTATAAATAGCAAAGTAAATAAATGAAATTGACTAGAAAATAAAATACTCAACGCTATTCACTTGCAATGATAAGAAAGTTATCTCCTGGATGTATTTAATTACAATTTGGTAATATTTGCGCCTTACATTTAAAATGGATTCATGCGATTGGCTAAGCAGATGGCGCTTGCGCACCACAATCCAAGGAACAGAATCACACACAAGTCACAACAGAACAGTGGTTAGCGGTGCGAAATTGTCATTTGGATGCTTTGTTTTGCCAAATTTATAGGCCACTAAGTTCAATTCTTCTAAGAAAAATCGCATTATAAGTTGTAATTATGAATGCTCCACCGACATTTGAGTCATTCTTGCTCTTTGAAGGCGAGAAGAAGTGAGTATAACTAACAAATTGGTTGTTACAATTTTTGCAGGTTATTATAGCTTTTCCATCGTTTTCCAAGATCAATATTCTTGGATATTGACAAATGACATATTTCTCTTTTAGGGTAATAAAAGAACAAGATACGAAAGTACCAAATGCAGCGATTTTTACTATAAATAAAGAAGATCATACCCTGGGTAATATGATCAGAAAGTAAGTTTGACATTCTGAAATCAACAGGCAGAGACCTGCAATGACGGGGATATTTTCCGATAATCAATTAGGTATTTATAACTATTTTTTCTGATGTACTTTTTGTTTGTTTAGTCAATTATTGAAGGATCCAAATGTCCTCTTTGCTGGCTACAAATTACCTCATCCCTTGGAGCACAAGTTTATAATCCGCATACAGACGACATCCGACTACACACCTCAAGACGCACTCACAAATGCCATAACCGATTTACTTGCCGAACTTTCTCTTTTTGAAGAGAGATTTAAAGTGAGTTTATTACAAATTACATTACACAAAACTAATTACACTTAACTTCTAATTCTGATATTCACTAAGCATGAAAATCTGTAGACAATTGGATTTATCTGTTGTGCCATTCTGCGTTCTGCCACTGCATAGTTATCACCAAGTGTATTGGTCACATTAGTGGGTGCATTGTATCACTAAGTGCTTCTTGAAACTCCGTCTAATTTCCTATGTGATTTTATTTTTCTCAGGATGCCATCAAAGAGAAGAAAGATGGTCTTGATTAGATTTAAACAATTTGACAAATTGGTATTATTATTTTATATCTTGTCAAATTTCACACTGTATAATAAATAAATAACATTTTTTAATCAATTTATTTGTTGCCTATCCACTTATAATATTGATTGATGAGTTTAACAAGCAAAGAGAGTGAAGCAAATCTTTAATATGTCCCCCTGCTGTAAAAGTACCTTAGAGGTTTTCAGAAAAACATTTTATCTGATTGAAAGGTCTCTGATTATTTGTTGTTTTTATTTTTTATCTATTTTTGGGTGTTAACACTCGAGAGGCAAAACGCATAAGCCGGTTTTGATGAAAATTTACGGGAATCTTTAAAATCTATAAAAACTGATACTGAGGTATAGTGAGTGACTTGCGATCAGTGATAATATTTCAAAACATTGCAATTGCTTCAAATACCACCACACCCAGGTCACCAATCTTCAGATCTGCTGGTGACACTGAAACAAACAGAATTGTGAGAAGTGTTGAAGATAAAAATATATCAATGTGGGAAGCACAAAAAAATCAAATCATCCGCAGGGGGGAAGATTAAATCAGTATTAATATTAGTTCAGTTTATATATTTATACTAACAAGAATAAATAAATAAATATCTTTATTCCTGGGAATTAAAATACAGGGTCAGGTTTTTCTCATAAATAATAATACATTTTTAACTGACAAAAATTCGCCAAAGAATGTTAACAATTTACGCAACCAAGCAGAAGTTCCAAACTTCTAAATTATCTTTGAATTTTAAATTATAATGGGGAAATAATATAATTTAAACAGCATTAACAGTGTCAAATAAAAAATTGTTAAATTCTTCAGTTTTGCTTTCTGTTTCAAAATGATAAAAAATACTATTCTTTATATCCCTTCCCGTCTGCAAATACCCACAAGACCTTTGCACAAGACTATGAATAAGTTTAATTTTAAATTTTGGGTGTCATTTTCAAATTTGTGTTAAAATTTTAAAGATTTTAAGGTTTTTGGCAACACTGCGCACATGGTAAGCCTGATAAGCTGTCGGAACAGCTATCAAACTCAAACAGCTGATTACTCAGTACGAAAAAGAGGTTACAATTTTATTTGTCACAATCCAGACAGTATAATGACTGCGTTCGGCTTAATTGGCCTGATCAACATAGGTTCAAATAGTTATCGACGTGTTCTTCTCCCAACGCTGACTGTTGGATTTGCGAATGCCGAAGCCGTGCGTTGTGCATCGAAGAAGACCGGTGGTAGCACTCGAAACCAGAAAGGACATGCGAGGCCCAAGCATCGCGGTGTTCGTGTTCAGGATGGACATTATGTTCAGGCAGGGACCATTTTAGCAACACAGCTCAACCTTCGATTTCACGCAGGATTGAACGTATGTTGAACGAGTTACCTAATCGGATAATATTTATCTTAGGACAAAATCTTTGTATTCTAGTTCCGTTTAATAACATGTTGGGAATCCTAAATTAACTACTCTTTTAAAAAGGATTGTGAAAAAGTGTTTTAAAGTTATTGTCTAGAAGTAGGTGGTTAACTTGCCTAATGTAAATAATTCACTTTGACGTTGAACGAGCAGATGATATTGAGAAAGTTTGTCAAAAACCGGTTTAAGCGCATTAAAAAATTATATTGCATTTAAGACGGTCAATGATGGTACCTACCTACTAATTAGTTTCAAATGCATTGGTGGAAAACATTTTAACTGATTAGCTAGGTGTGATTGTCAAACTGAATGGCTATTTTGGCTTTGTAGGTGCCGTGTTTCATTAAGGTGATGATTGTATAGTTGTATTACAAATATATTTTTTTCTCAGGTTGGATTGGGGAGAAATGGCACTTTGTTTGCGATGGAGCCAGGTCAAGTGATGATCACTTGTGAGAAGATTGATCCAAATTGGGATCACACATGGATTAAGAAAAACTATGAAGGCAGAGATGGTCAAACAATCTACAAAAAGTTTTTTAATGTATTGCATAAACCACAAGATGTCAAATTCAAATTAATTGAGAGTATTTGATGTGTCTTTGCACTTTCTATGTTATTCGTCATATTAGCTTGCTGTTAGTATATTATATTTAATGTCAATAAATACCAATTTTTAAATAATTTTGACTATTTACCTAATATTTATTCTTTAACTTTATTTTCATTTTGTCCCCCACCCAGGAACAACTATTTGAAAGATAATCAATTATATAAAGTAACTTTCTAAAATGGATTTGAACCGACATGATAGATCTAAATAATTTTCTGTCCGAAATTAGCTTTTTGATCAAAAAGAGGGTGGAGCCACAGTGAATCCAAAATTTGTAAGCTCCAATCCAAGCGGTGGAACCAAGTGAAACGTGTTTCGCGCTCAAAGTTACCGCCAAATGTATTAGTCCCACATTTCCCCACCGAACGTCGAGCCCCGCTGCCCGCAGCTCACAGCGCTCGCCGCACTCCGCAGCCACCTCGTTTTCATTTCAGTTTCATTCTTTTCCTAGGTATGTTCGCGTGAGACATTTTGGATGTCGTGTATTTGTTTGGGAATTATGTTTAGGTTGCGGTTTTCAGCTTGAGTGATGCGTAATATGTTGATTATTGAAATAGTTAAATCTGTCGAGGACCGGGCATCATTAGTACTTGCCTTTTAGTTCTAATTTTCATTGTCGGCCGTGGAACTAGGAAGTGTAACTATAGATTACCTAACAGTAACCTACCTTTGTTACTTCTGGTTCAGTTTACTTCTTTGTCTTACTTTGATACTTACTTCGTTGTTAAATGATTTGCATGGAATATGAAAATAACTTGTAGAGTACTTGAAAAAGAACTGGGATATGTTTTGGGGGTTGGTTTGTATTGAACTGACAGACATCAGCTAGCTGTCCCTCAATCATCACAATATAGCCATTATTATTAGGTCTACTTAATCTTATGTATTTGAGCAAGTATATGCCTCACTAGTATGTGTCTAATGAGAGATATTTTCACTATCTGTTTAAGATCTACATTGTCTAAGATTACATGAGGCTGAATGGACAGGGACACTCCACTTTTGCTTAACCTAAGCGGCTGCATGACATCTGCGAACGGAGCAGAGCTTGTTGTGCCAAGTTTGGAAGACATCACCCAATCTAAACAAATTGTAACGTTAAACAATTCGTTTGAAGATTATCAGTGCAAGAATATTTTAAGCAACGGCTGCGCTTCAGAGACATTGACAGAAGATATTCACAATATTGATCATCCTTTTGAAACTATGGGAATTGAAAATACATGGTAAGTTGCCACACTAGTGCTCTGTTATTGTCAAAAGTGCCAAAAATATTATTCATAACAAGACTGAGAGGGAAATCTGTTCACGTGTCATGGATTTGGTTGTGACGAATGTCTTGTGCTTCAGGTCATATAATTTTCTAGCACATAACCCAAGCAATCTTTTTACTCACAGGAACGACGAAAACGACTTTGCTTCCACTCCTGCCGGAGACTATCCTATCCCTTTGCCTCCGCCTGGCGGCTTTGATGAAATCCACTGCTTGGACTCGGATATCCAATCATCTGATCATGGAGCATTCCATGAATCAGATCTTGGACAACTGTTCTCCAGTAATGCGGGCATGTCAGAAGATGTCAAAGGTAGTTCATTATTACTTTATTGTGTTTTGTAAGAAGCATGAGTGTGATATGTGAAAGCATTGTCAAAGAGAATTGAAATCAAGGATGGGTGGATTATTGCTTATGTGTTTTGTTAGCATAGTGATTTTGGCAGTGACATAAGCTCATTGCTTTTGTTTCTGCTAACAGTACTGAATTTCAAATGTCATTTAAAATTTCTGTCTTGGATGGAAATTCTTGCTGGAAATTTTTTCAATAAACATTTTTTGGGCAGCTAGATCTGCTTGTGGATAACATTGGTTCAATCTTGGAGGATTACCATTTCATCACCATGGGTGTTGGGTTACGAAAGCGTGGTGCAAATGGTCAAGTTCTCAAATCCACAAGTAATTTTTATTGAATTGTAACAATTATCCAAAGCCTCTTAGATAACAGATTCAAGAGTACGTGTATCATTATATTATTCAGTAAATCATTTTTTCTGTAGGTAAGTGTAGGTAGGTTACCTTCCATGGTATGATAAGTCTTAACATGCCTTAAAATTAAAATCTGCCATACAAATTTGCACTGAGGTATTTAGTATTTTGTTAGCCTTCAGTGGCTCCCCTAAACACAAACATAGTGTCATCATCTGGTCATCACAGTGAGCCCTTGCTCTAACCCGCTGATCGCAAATCTTTATTCCGTTAGATTCCACGGCGACAGCAGGCGTTAGCGGCTTGCATAACATGGGCAACACCTGCTTCATGGGTGCTGGCCTGCAATGCCTGGCAGCAACTCCGGCGCTAGTTGAATACTTCTTGGCCCGGACTTCGAGCGAGAAAGACATGCCCCATTCGCTCACCGAACAGTTCTCGTCTCTGATTCAAAAGATCTGGTCGGGAAAGTTTAGTGTACTTGGCCCAGACGAGTTTAAGCAGGCTCTGGGAATCAACCACCCACAGTTCAAGGACTACAGACAAGTAAACACTTACCTACCTTTGATTTCATTGCAGTCAAATATTATATCATTCGGTCTAACCTCACTGTTTTGTTTTAGCATGATTGTCAAGAATTTGTGGCTCTGCTTCTTGACAACCTCCATGAACAACTCAATCAGGCCAGCTGCAAAAGCATTTTGTCCGACCTGTCCACTGCCCCGCCAACGCCGTACAGTTCTACCGATGTTTTCGACGACCGAGACCTGACGAGGAAAGCGCCGAGCGATTCGCCAGCGCAGGGCTCGGCAACCCAGACGAGCACTTCGTTTGACCGATGCAACCAGTCGTCGTCTTCGCACAGCTCGGAGAGTTCGGGCGAATCGCGTAACGCTTTTAGGCTGCAGCCGATTCCTGAACACATATTGCCCTTCGACGATCTTAAGAACGATGCGAGTTTGTTGATGGATGTGGTCGAACAGCCCACTTCTTCCTCGGCAACACCAGAACATGCCGATGTGGATAATGTTGACATGGAGCTTTTCTGTAATCAAATAAGCAAGGATAGTAGCACTTGCCATAATCTTGTAACGGAAAATCAATTGAAACGGAGCTGTAATGAGCCTAGTGATACAGCTCTGGATAAAAACGAAATTGCAACGAGATTCAACAATGTTTCACAGCGTTTTCAAGGCCTAGAACATATTTTAAAAGACGCTAAAACATCAAACGTGAATGTTTTGGTATCGGAACAGGAAATCAACAATGAGATACGCTTTGACTCTGAAAAGTTTCCCAAACAAGAAAAAGTTCGGAGGCGTGAATCTTTGGAAAACCCGAATCTGACAGAATTCCACAACTTTGATGGAAAGTCTGTCAGCATCAAGAGGATTAAAGAAACCAATCTTTTCAATGAATCAGTCGACTTGGGCAACGAATTTGATGAAGAGAGTCTAGATATGGAATCGAGTAAATGCTTCAACAACATCAAGCGCATGAGGCTTGGTGACAGCGAGAAGAACTTCCGCATGGAAATTGAGCGCAAGTTTGAGTCGGACGAGGAGCAAGAGGCTGACGTCGGCATGGCGACAGCAAGTAGCTCCAGTTCGGGCCACCAGATTTCGTCGCACCATCAAAACGACGAAGTGGAGGCAGACAAGTTCTGGGAGAAACATCTCGGCGCAAATCAGAGCATCGTCGTCGATACTTTTCAAGGGCAATTCAAAAGCACGGTAAGACCTTGGAACCGGCTTTTCACTTTGTTGTTTGTTATTTTCATTGTTGTTCTCGATGACTGACTTTGGATTTTCTATTTGTTCACAATCTTAGGTTGTGTGCTCTTCTTGCGGCTACATTTCTGTAACCCACGAACCATTTATGTACCTGTCAGTGCCAGTTCCTCATGCAATGGAAAGACAGATATGTATGTTATTATTTTTACTATTTGTATAGTATATTTATAAATTCCTATTTCGTGCCTGTATCTACCCTAGCACAGCGGAAAAATTTACCAAAATTATTACTTGATAGTACATATTTAAAAATATCATAATCAATCACATTAAAAAATGTTACTTTGACATTTTTTCAAGCACAAATGATCCCCTAATTGCAGGTGTGACCGTAGTACCTGTAGACTCGAGCGATTCAGTGAAGTATCTGCTCACGCTTAACAAGCAAGACAAGGTGATGAAGCTGAAGGAGGAACTGTTTCGGCTGATCGGCCCCGACGGCCCGAAGAGCCTGGTCTTGGCGGAAGTCCTCGACGCCCACATCGCGAGAACGCTCGACGAGAACCTCCACCTGCGTCACGTCAACGACGTCAACCGCAGCATCTACGCGTTCGAGATGCTGCCGCCGCCGGCCTCCAAGTGCGACTACACCGACACGGGGATGGACGTCATCAACCAGATCGCGAATCCACTCCCCCTGGACCTGACGCCGGACTTGGAAGACGTCAGGATGGGCATGCCGAGCTGTTCAGGTGACGGACTCGGCAGTCCGTCGCTGCCGGAGAATCTCGACGGCGGCATTCAGGACATCGGCGACGGCGACGGTTCCGACTTGATGGGACCGTTGACGGAGATCGAATTCGAGAAGCTGACGGCACCCAACCCGAGTTTTGAAAGCAGGGACAGCTGGAAAACGTGCACGATCTGTCTGGAAGACATCGAAACAAACGCGCGGTGTCACAAAGCGTGCGGCTGCTTTCTTTGCAATTCTTGCATTGATGTAAGTATATTTGAGATAAGGTCATAGTAAAATATGGCTGCCATTTACATTTCACCAACGAATGGAACTAAATCTGAAAGGCTCTATTTCAGAATTTCAAAATCAAACACTAGAACAGTGGCTAAAAATTTTATTTACCACTTGCATATCTTCAAGCTTTTTACTAGTAGCTTTTTTTGCGCAGTTATATATACTAATTCAGTTAGAGATAAAGGTAGGTAATTGGTGACTGCAAATTTATTTGGCATCATGTTGGCAATCGAATTGACTACTAGCAATGAGCGTGCAAGGTCGTTCTTAAATTAAATAGACTTCAACTTTGTATGAAAAAACCAACAATATTTTTCGGTGCTGCGTAAGCATGCGGCTGTTACATTCTGCTCTCGACGTTTCGCAGACGTCTTGCAAACACTACAACCCGGAGGGCGACATGCTGACGTGTCCCATCTGTGGGGCGGTCGTGAAACCCGAGACTGAATTCGTGCCCGTCGACAAGGCCGGCGACGTGAAGCCGGCCGTTCGGATCCTCAACGTTCCCATCGTGTTCCGTCTGGACACGGAGGGCGACGGCAACAACAACAAGAAGACCATGAAGTTGTTCGGCCACCCGCACCTCATCAGGCTGCCCAGCTCGATCACGGGAGAGGATTTGTACGCGGCCGTCGACAGGCTCGTCCCCTACTCGGCGCCTTACACGGTCCTGCTCGTTGACGGACAGGTCGGTCGCATTCTATACCGACCTGGGGGGCGATGTTGTGACTTTTATCACGGTGAAATGACATGAGATCTCTATTTTTGTAAATTTGTTTGATGGGACAAATGTACGCTCTGATCGAGGAGACCAGTGACTTCTCTAACGAAATCCTTACAAAGTCACACTCCTGGACACACACGCTAGACAAAAATACTTATTTTGTACAGTAATATGCCTATAATATTACTAAAAATTGATAAAATTGAAAATTTTAGAAAAATTTCAAGGTCACAATAGAAAAATAATAACTGTGAAATTGTGAAACAGACAGTTTCAAAGGAAACAGGTGACTGCTTGATATTGCAAGCAATTTTTTTAATACTATCTCCAAAAAACTAAAATTCTACATATGGGTATTCAGATGGAACTGGTTATTTTCCCGACTAATTGCGAGTAGGCCGCAATTTCCGAGCCGAATGACTAACGGGGGGTGCGTGGCGTTCCTCTCGCACAGGGTTACCGCTGCTCGCGGTGCATGTACACGGTGCACTGCCGCGGCTGCCCGATCTCGCACCAGGGCGAGCTGCGGCTGCTGAAGGGCGATACGCTCGCCATCCGCCTCTACGAGGAAGTGGCCGGATCAGTGCGCACCGTCGACCACTCGAGCATGGCCGAGCTGCGCAGCAGCGAGCCGCTCTCGCTCTACGACTGCTTGCAGGCCTTCAGTACAAGGTACCGGCTTTTCAGTGCACCTTTTTACCACTTTAAGATGTTGAGTTGCTTAATGGTGAATAATAGGTGAATGGTAATCGTTAATCGATAAATGGTGTTTTATGACACACTGTCTTGACAACTGGCCCTATGGCACTGGCCTAATAGCTTTGGTGAATGAAAGGGTGATGATGAACCTAATCTAGCCTAGAAGGGAGGAGGGGAAACCCGGAGCCGGCACGTAGTCTACTCCTGTCGAAAAGCACCAGGGGATCACGGGCTTTACGTCCCTTTACGTTACAACTATAACAACCAGATTCCTCCTCTAATCCATGCTGTTGATAGGTTGATTTGCAAGGCGAGTGAAGTTTTCGTACTACACGTACAAACCATATGTCGTACCATACGTACAAACCCTCCTTCCTCTCCCCCGAACAGGGGGTGTTGTTATTTGTCCGAAAGCAACCGCAATGTTTTAAAATGTCAAGGTAAGTTTACTGTTTGGCTTTGCGTGCTTTGGGCTGTAGTTTTACCAGCGCTCGATTGTTTTTAGTATAGCGTTGCGCCTGCTGCGTTTACAAGATTCTACTACTTTTCTCTGTCCATGGTAAATCATAGGCAACAGTACATAAAGTGGGGTATTATCTAACAGAAATATGCCCTGCATTAAAAGATGAACCGAGCCAGCGCAATTCCCAACACAAGCCTTGGAATTGTTGATCTGGATTCAAAATTTGAAGCGCAGCAAATGCAATGCTAGTAAAGTTCACAACGCCCTATCCTCAGGCTCCGATTATAGAACATCAGAGTGCAATGCTAGAAAAGCAAAACAGTAAACTTGCTTTGAAAACTGCTGTGTTTGTTATAAGTACCACAAGGGGAAGGTGACATGAAAATTAATTTTACAAAAGCCATTCAAATCCAGAATACCCATGCTGGACCGAGCTGGAAAAACATATGTTTTTCTTAAAACAATCGTGTGTGGTGGAGTCATGGAGGCTGATGGTTGGACAGATGACTAATTGAGGTGTTGATTTCAGCGAGCAATTGGACGAGCACAACCCTTGGTACTGTCCGGTGTGCAACAAGAACCAGTGCGCCACTAAAACGCTCTCTGTCTGGCGATATCCCAACTTCCTCATTGTTTATCTGAAAAGGTAGGCTCTCGGCAATGACTCTCATGGCCAATGTTACACATGTTTCCGACACTGTTTGTAAACAAGTCTAAATGTTTTTTTGCTGATGCAAGGAATTTAAATTTAATTCAGAATTTCATATATTTGACCTATCCTTTGTTTGTTACTCCAAATTTTCAAGTTATCAAAATTGTGCTATATTGAACATACATTTTTTACAGGACATATAACTATAAGACAATTAACTAAGTGTTTTTAATTTATTCCCAGGTTTATCTTTCACGACGGAGTGAGCGTGAAGCTGGACAATAAAATAACGTTTCCCTTGACCGGACTCAAGTTCAATTCGTCGTCGGGGCAACATCATGGTCCGACGCACACATATAACCTTTACTCGTGCGTCTGCCACTTTGGTGACTCGACTGCTGGTCACTACACGGCATACACCAAGCATTTGTCGACAGGAGAGTGGCATTATTTCAACGACGCCGACGTCACCAAGCAGAAACCGCAAGAGGAGCATTACAACAACGGATACGTTCTCTTTTATCAGAAGCAAGGTGTGTTGTGGGGTCTTACTACTGAGGAACAAAATTTCATAAATGCTTGTCCAGGCGGAAGATTGAACGCATCACCTTGCCAGGCTTCTGTTCAATTGAGCCACCTATACAGGCATCAAACCAAACAAAAATTTTGCATATATATTATATAATGTGCAAAGATATTTGAAGTGTGGTTAAAATCTTAGATGGGTTTTGTGTCGTACTGATCGGTTTGGTACGTTTAAGCATTTAAGCAGCATTGTACTAGGTCGGAGGTTGAATGAGCGAAACCATCCTGTGAAAGAAATGCAACTTAGCTGCTTCTGCAGCTCATTATTGCCTTACCATTCACCAACATCAATATATCATTTGCAAGGGTACATTCATACATCCAGTTGTGCACTGCATGGAACTAATAACTGCATGTTTTTTTGTTCACAGGAGTGTCCTTTGATCTACCTAAGCAAAACATGACAAACCATTGCTCAAAACCTCAGTACGAACTTAACGTACCAAAGCTGCTGATGGCTCGAGATGGATCGAAACCAAATATAGATCAACTAATTCTCGATTTGGACTCTTCTGTTGAGCAAGACAGACAGCAAGAGATCATGGCTCATAGTTCAGCAAGGGCCCTGGGTAGTTAAAATTGGTAGGAGTTAATTATTTCATCTATTATTATTTATGAACTAGTTTACCTTCTGTTATAATGTGCTCAGTTAGAGGGGATCTGTTTTTACACTGGTTGGGCTTACTTATTAATTTTTGCAATTTCATTTTTGCAATGAAGCTTGTCGAGTAAATTCGTTGGGCAGCTAGCTACTAAGTGTCCTCACTGCATTCAACACAAATTCGTGATTTCAAACTCCTGAATTTGGCATACGTATCTTTGCTCCTTTTGCAAAAATGTAATTGATAAGTATTTCAGATCATCTGAATAACAAACATTCAATGATATGAAAAAAGTTTCAACCATTGTAATAATCAACCCTCCCCCCACTTCAGTGTTTGGTGTTGTTCCCTAAGGTTATTAAATAGCTAAATACTTAAATGTGTCAGTCCTTTATCTATATTAATAATTTAATTGTAATTGCTTAATTATACGGTTCCACCAACTTCTGCTCGAAGCAAGTTCACCGATTTGAGATTATGATCAGTTTGCTATATGGGATGATGCCGTGACACGGTTTGAAAAGTACAAGTAGAATCTTAATTTATCAGTCTAAGATAATGCCTAAAAATAAACTAAACTTTTATGTGAAGTTACTTAAAGCAAATGACTTTTGTTTGCTCGAGGTTGATACTGTTAAGTATTAGTATAAGTAAGTAAAAAATGTCTGTAGGTTTCGTACTTTAGTAGTGGTCGCGGGTGTTCTGTTGTTGGCACTAAAGCGTTCGAAGAATGAACGTGAAATTGAACACCACTATTAAGCAGCAGAAATGACACTCACCAAATCTCTGCTTTGCAATGTGGTGGATTAGTTAGTAAGAGGAACGCATGTTTGGTTGATTCAACGGGAGGCTGTTTGTTACAACAATTTGTTGATGCTGTTCAACAGCCTGTTATAGAAATTTTTTTCACAGCTGTTATCTTTAAGAATCGGGCAACTTGGTAGTCGGCAGTTTATTATTAGAAACCTATTCTTACACTCTGGGAATTTCGTTACAATGTTAGGTTTTGAGGTTTGAGAATGCGTTGGATATATAGGCACTGCACATTCTGCAAGTAGAGATTTTGGAGGAGGCAATTTTTAAAATAAGTTTAAGAGCGTAAAGTTTTTGTTTTTGCCACTCTTCTTTTACCAAGCTTTACAAATCTATGGTGTGCTTTGTATGTAATTTAATTTATTTCAAAACAGGCATTATTAGAAAGTGGACTGCTAGTCCTATTATGTTTAGTTTGCAAATCTTAATTGAGCAAATATCTTCCATTTTCCATGTCGTGCATCTTACAACCAACTTTTAGAAATTAATAATATTTTTTAAAGTTGTATTCTATGGGAAAGCCTTGATTTTATTAAATTAAGCATCTGCATTTTGATCACTCAAACATATTCGTATAACAATGCCTCACTACATTAATTGTCTACCTCAGCTTATTGCCATTTTATGGCTATCTTGTACCGACTTTTACTTTTTATTTTGACGGATATTCGAAACTAGATGGCAATTGATTGTTGAAATGATTTTGCTAGGCATTTTTGTAAGTTTAATATCAGTAAAGAAATAAATAACTCGAAAGAATATAGGATGTCTAAAGTATTATCAACTGTCAATAGACCTATTCCACTGAGAGAAAAATGACGTCAGATACCCGCTCAGTTAGGAAAAAAAATATTAATTAGCTCTGCTAAATAACAAAGAATTATAGGGAAATCACAACCCAAATTGCTCTACTTGGCTTTAGCAAGTGGGTATCATTAGGTCATTTTTATTGAGTATATTAGGTTTATTGATGTAGATGATTAATTACTGATTAATCTGGGCAGATGGTATTATCAAAAGATCCTGTGTAGGTAGAATGTAGTTTGTGAACAAAAATCACTGCCAACAAATAACAAGTCTGGACGTAATAATTGTTCAAGCCTTATTGCAAGAAGACAAATGGCTTGGCTTATGCTTAGTATTCAATTTAATCCCTGTGGTTTGCAAGCCTATGCTGCTTGCTTGTAGATTAAACCAAAAATCGGGGTACACATTCTAAAATACTTTGAAATATTTAATCTAATTTGTTTGCTATAAAAAATTGGACTTAGACTTGGGACATTTATTTGTGTAGTTGAATTATTATTCCCAAGGGGGAAAAATGCTGGTTATAGAAAGGTCTATACACGAGCTCTTGGCTATTTATTTTTCCTCTTATAAAAGCAATTAATTTCAACCTGTACATAGATTTATTTTCGTAAAAGTTTGATTTGGCGGCAAAATTTATTACTAATTGGCAACACTGTTTAGTTCTAGACGTCATAATATTTCATTTGTAGTGCATGGCATGACATGTCGTTGTCAACTCTAGGGTGAATTTCTTTGTTTGACAGCAATTGGTTTTAGTAAAAATTAGAAATGACTCCTGCAAATCAAGGACTGGTACAGGTGCCTGTTTTTGTGTACCCAACTCCAATAACTTTCTATCTGGACGATCAAACTACGCACAAGCAAGTGCTGACCGTTTATAACCCATATGAATTTGCTGTACGATTTCGAGGTATGCCTGTCATACTATGTATCTGTTTCTTATTTGTCTCAAGACAGATTTGTTTCTTTACATGGTGAATCATAACTAAAGCACTGTTTTTTTTTCGCTGCAGTTTTATGCACGTCTCCCAGCAAATTTACCGTGGTGGATCCAGAAGGTTCCATAAGGCCACGGTGCTGTATCGATATTGTTGTGCGCCACACGGCTGTTACACCGACAAACTGTAACATTACAGATAAATTTCGAGTTCAGATGCAAAATCACACTACCAAACAAGTATGTTTGTATTGACGTTACTTTAAATCTACAGTACAATTGACTGTTTTTTATTTTTATTTTATAAATTTTTTATCATTTTCACTTTAACAATTCTTCATTTTTATCTTTTGACCCCTAAAGCTTCTGCAAGCTTGTGTGGGGGTCAAACTGATCATACATATTTTTTACATTAGACCATTGTGCAGAACTAAGCACAATTTATGACATGAACTGAGAACATTGTTTCAGGGCTGAAAAAAAACAAAACAAAACAGAAACAGAAAAAAAAAAAAACCAAGATATTTAATATTGTATGGCATAAAATATGAATATTTCTTTACACAGATCATTGGTAAACATGATGTGCCAGCCACTCTTCTACCTGGCAAACCAAACAAACCCATTGCTGACAATGATGATTTCCAGCACATATTACCCTCTAGGGTAGGTGGAGCTCCAAATGTTCAGCAGCAGTTTGGATTTGCAAGGGACCCAAAAGCTGGTAAGCTATGATAAAACTAAGTAATAAAATATGTAACAGTTACATTCCGAGGACTTTGTAAATTTTTACAAACCAAATTAAATATTTTTTAAATTTCAGGTCGGTTGCAAACTCCAAATTATATTGTTGTGGTGACCACTTTAATTTGCATCATGGCATTGCTGCTACCCACTGAAGGCGACAAGCAAGCATTCTTTCCTCCTTACTTGCATTTATCATCCAATTTAAAAATGATATTTTGCTATGTTCTTGGTTTAGTTACTATGGTGATATTGAGAACTGCGTGAGATTATTTTATAACTTTTTATACTACTTTTTCCGAGAACATTGCATGCTTTATACTGAATTTTCTATGGTGCTTTGGAATGACCACCTTTCAAAAATGTTTGTGGGTGTATGGCTGGGTGACAAAGGACATAGGAAATTACTCTGGGTTGGTAGAATCAAATCAGTGTTTTAATTGGCACCCCCATAATGTGTCAATAACTATAAAATGTAAGTGCCAATTAATAGTTGGTTTATTCATTGCACAGTTCATTTTATCATCCCATATTTAAACATTTTACAAACAGGTAAATTAAAATTATTGAAGGCAGCTAGGCTCAATGGTACCTATCTGAAAAATTGTGGGTCAGCTGAAAATATATATTACCCGCTGTCCTTTGATACCACAAAGTTTTTTTTTCAAAAAAGAAAAGTAGGTAGAGCTTACTTTAAATGGAATTCAATGTGAAAAATAAAATAACCAAACAAGCTACTCCAAAGAAATGTTGGTTTCTCCAACATTATTTTATTTCTTAGACTGGGTTTTAATTTGTACCCTTATTAATTATATAAAAATAAAATTATTTAGAGCTAAAAAATAATATCATTTGTTATATTTTTAAATTTAGACATCAAACAGTTGATATTCTTTTCTAAATCAAAACATGCCATCACAGCAGAATAGTTCAGAAATAAAACGGATAGTATTGCATTATCAGTGTAGGTATGTCTCACCCACTGACAAGTAAAATACAATTTGACATATAAAAGTAAAAATTCAAAATACATTTTGCCCTACTCCACCAAAAGTCATCCATAAAAGCAATAGATTCTAAAAGCAGAAATGCTTTACACAACCATATTTATAGCCCATAATCTAATATTTGGCCAATGGCAGTCTTTGAGATACATTCACCATGTAGGGCAAGAGAATGTGAGTGGGGTTTGAAATTAAATATTAAGGGCTGCCTAAAAAGAATTGCATGCAGCAGAATCAGCATGAAATTAAAGCAGCAGAAGAAATTAATTAGTTCACCTAGGCTAAGTTACCAGCAACCGATTAGTACTACATTAACATCGATGTCACAATATCAAACAAAACTGTGCATCGGCAATGGGTCTATACTTTGAAAGGTGGCACCCAGCCACCAAACACTTCTTGTAGCTCACGGGTCACCGCTAAGCAAAGATGGTCTTGGTACGGAGCTGCTACCACTTGAATTCCAACCGGTAGGCCAGAGGAAGACAATCCCATCGGTACCTGAACACAGAAACCGTGATTGCTCAGAATATTCAAGTACCCCTTTCTGTTACACTGATGACCTGGGTGGAACATTGATGATGTCTCACTTTTAAGTTAAAACAAATCACATTTTTATGAAACAAATTTGTGAATAAGCATTTCAATTTTGATTTGTGAGATGTTCAATTTTGGTGTCTACAAAATCAGAATTAGTGACGGGTAAAAAAATGTACAAGAGTTCAATGTACTTGATGTAAATTACCTGAGTAACCGGTAAATTGAGAACGTTGAATATCCCCCAGTAGCCGAAGTTGTAGGGGCGTAAGTAGGACGAGTAATGATAACTGGCTGGGAAGGGATGGCTTGGGAAGAGCAACACTCCATTCTCTCCCAATGCCTCCTGTAAAGTAACTTGAAGATAAATATTTCGTAATCTTTGTAGTTGTAACTTGTCAGGCACTCATTTTTTTTTGTGGTCTACGACTTACTAGAAGCTGCTTTTTTAGCGACTCGGTTTTAGCCTCGGCCCACTTTGCTTTCTCCTGCGGCAATTTCTCATCAAAAAGTTTGAAGATCGTCGCTAGTGTCAGATCACTTTGAAGTGTCAACTTTTTAAACAGCTCAACCCAAACATTCACCTTTCCCTAAAGCAGAAATAATTATGAAACATAGCCTCACAATCAGAACGTTCACAATCATTAATCATGTACCGAGACAAAGCTAGTTACGCGCATACTTTGCGATTAGCGAGTTCTGCGGCCAGACCGGGACCGGGTTCACGCGCCAGCCAATACCGCCAGAGCCTGAAGCTGTATTGGAACTCGGGCAGCGGTAGTCGTTCAGCTGGTTGTCCGCCAGCGCCTGATAGATGCTCGATTGCCCGGTTCAGAGCACGCTGCATGTCCCCGTTAACTCGACTGGCCCTCACATCTCGCGAACTTTCCAGGAAGAAGAACTTTATGTCCACCATCGAGATCTGTGTAAACCGAGAGTGAATGTTAAATTTCTGTGCGTTGTCTTCATCGCAATCGTTTGTCATGAGTCATGAAACTAACTAAGAAAGTTTCTATCAATTTTTTTCAGATTTTATGCTGATGAAGGTCAATATGAAATTTATTTACATGGGCCTCATTGCATTTTTTAAAAGTGATTGATCATATAGTAAAGAACCCCAATTGAGATAATATAGATAATTATTATCTTAATCATGGTATAAAATCAGATAAGAGATATTTATCTCGATTTAATGGTAATAATAGGCATTGCGCAATCCAAGATGCAGGATTGGTATTACCAATTTTTTTTTTTAACTAAGATGTTGACTATGTTGATCTGCATGCTAAAGTAAAAGCAAATCACAGAAGAAAAACAAGTATGAAATTTACACTAAACCACTCTTAATATGAACCCCTTATCAACCTTGCTGGGGTACTGGTCGGCCCATTGAACTATCTGGACATCAGACTTATAAAAGGATACTAATCGATTTGAGTTGTTGCTTGTTGGTCCTCAAGAAAATGAATTAATAATAGAGATATCAATCTAAATTTATGAAAAAAGAATGAAATGAATGAAATGAAATAGATTGAAATGAAAATGAATAGAAGAAATTGATGAAATAGATTAGATTTACAGTTAAGATTGATTTCAAAACTAAACTAATCTATTAACAACACATTCACTTCTGGAAAAATAAAATAATTCTACTGACCTTAGCATCAAGCTTGGGCAGGGAAGAAATGTTGTCGCCAAGCATTACTTTGAGGAACGGGGTCAAGTCGGCTGCGTGCCTACTCAACGGGCCGACACAGACCATCGTCGGGCCCTCGTTGCCAGTGCGGCGTGTGAGCCCGCGCAACGAGATGAGACCCGTCGTCGGCTTATGCCCGAACACTCCGCAGAAGAAGGCAGGCATGCGGATCGAGCCGCCGATGTCGGTGCCAATGCCGATGGGCGATCCGCATGTGGCAATCACTGCAGCCTCACCTCCCGAAGAGCCACCCACCTGCAGTAATAGCAGGAGTGAGTTATTATATCTTTATTATTGTTTCCTTTAAAAGCAGGGTCAAGTTTTCTTAATTAGCACATCTCGGGTTATTTTTAATCCGGCTTGCCATGCCTGGCGATTTCCCAGCATCTTCTTCACTATGACTAAATTCACTTCCTTCCTCATTCCCGATTAGTTAAAACGTCTGTTCGTAATTTGGCAAGAATAGACCTATTCCACTCGGAGAAAAATGACGTCAGATAAAAATATTAATTAGGTAGCTCTGCCAAATCACAATGGAAGATAGGGAAATCACAACCTGAATTGCTCTAACTGGCTTTAGCGAGTGGGTATCATGACGTCATTTTGATTGAATTTTGATTGAATTTTGATTGAATGGAATAGGTGTTCTGTTTGAACCGACTTATGATGGGTAATAGTGGTGGAACCAAGTGGTTTTATTTAGTTACCGTTCGTGTCGTGTTGTATGGATTGTTTGTGTATCCATACAAGTTGTTTCCTGTTTCACACCACATATTCATAACAGGGATGTTTGTATTTGCAATTAAGATGCCGCCTGCTTTCTTCAGAAGCTCGACCACTTCTGCATCCTCGGTAGCTTTCACATTTTTCCGGCAAACAATGCCCAAAGAGTGATTTAAACCTTTAGAAGGAGAAGTGTACAGGTAAGAACAGAGGATCAAAAAATGTGTCAAAATCAAGAAAATTAAATAGTTAGAAATTAGAATATAATATGAATTAGGTGGATTAACTTTTCATGAATGGGTGTAAACTTGCCTTTGCATGATGTGCTCTCCTTAGTAGTGAAAGGGACACCCAAAAAAGGCTTATGCCTGATCTCATCGGCTGAGAGTGAGCCTGAGGCTATGAGTTTGTCCACAGATCGAGCTTCATCAAGAGCGGCTTCGAATCTGTTATCCACAACGGCATTTATTACCGAATTCACTTCACCGATTCGGTCTATACAGGCTTGTACCACTTGCTCTGATGTTACCTATAGTTACACACAAAAATTACATTGACACTCTTATGGTTGAAGGAATAATTTTTTTGCAAATGGTACTAGTATGCAAGATTTTAGAGACATTTTTGTAGCTACCTCTTTCTTTCTTATTTTTTCAGCTAACGCAAATGCACTTTCTTTCAGGAAGGATTCCTTAACAGGAGGAACAAATTTGCGGTTTTCATCTTTGAAATAGAGGCTGAAGCATAAATCTATTATATAGTCGATGAGAGCGTGGAAAAGAAACCAGCACTCTAAAAGCGCTGCTTTCATGAAGGCGCAAAATCCGCCCGTTTTTGGCTTACTGGACCTCTTCTTGAAATGGTGAGTATGTGGTTTTCTCTTTTCTTGAGCCTTTATTTAAAACAATAAAGTGAAATTGCATAAGCATTACATGTACACACACAACGAAAATATGAGAAAGTTTCCTGGTTAAGTTTTTATGGTAAGGTGTACTAGATAGAAGATTTTACAATTAAATACTTACCATTTTAGTAACTGGAATGTCAACTAGTACAATCGAAATATATCCGATTGAAATATCAAAGATTAAAAGATGAGAGTAACGCGATTTCGCTGGTCATGCTTTAAATCACAAAAACACTGGAGTGAGAAGAGAACGTGAGAACAATCACAACCTGTCATTTATCCAGCACCTATCTCTGTCAAATGACCTCGAATCTCGAGCTTACAGCTGAGTTTACTTTCGATACCACATGGACATTCCAGTTGAACACGTGTTCGTGTTGTCAAAATAATGTACTGGCAAGGTGCCAAATGCAATTAACACTCTAAACCAAGTTAATCTTATAGCAATATCCTGAAATTTGACCTGTCATATGGCCAAGTGAGCATTTAAGAAAACAGCAGACAATTGTGGCACTATTTAGTAGCAGTAGTAGTAGTGGGTAGTTGTTGTTGTAGTTGTTTATTACAAAGAAAATTGCTTAAAATGTGTAGGGGAAAATTATAAGCAGAAATGTATCAATTTATTTATTCATATTACCATCATTAAGAAAGAATAGTAGGCAGACCTACTTGCAATAAATTCCATGATCTTTATAGCTAATATATTAGCAAAAGGAAATAATAATTGTAAATGTAACCCAGATATAAACTATTTTTTTGCCGAGTAATATCTTATTTAAGATCTAATAAACCCCTAAGCTCTTACAATATCTGCCATTTAGGCAGACTAACACTGCGCCTTTGCAAATCTTTCAGAAATATCTGCCCAATTCGCTACCTCGAATATAGCTTTAACGTAGTCAGCCCGCACATTTTTGTACTGCAGGTAATAGGCATGCTCCCAGACATCGATGCCGAACAAAGGTACCAATCCCGTGGTGGCCTGCAGCGGATCTTGGTTGGGACATGCAGCCAGCTGTAGCTTCTTCGATTGTTTGTTGAATCCAAGCCAACCCCAGCCCGAACCTTGGACTCCGACCGATGCTGCACTCAGCTGCGACTTCAGGTTGTCCATAGAGCCAAAGTCTCGTTTAATTGCTTCTTCAAGTTCACCTAGAATAAATACAGATTGAAATAAGAACTAGAGCTTCATTCTAATCAAGCAGTTGATGAGTGTTATTTCAATGATGCCGAAGAAAATTAATTGAATTTTTACAAAAAAATAAAAATAGTAACGTGAAAATCGATTTAGTTCAAGATGATGGGAAACTGCAGATTTTTTTAGAATTTTTATTGGTTGAATGATTTTTAAGATTGAGATACTTCTGAATTCTTCTGAATATAAAAAATAACAGTGGTTGTTATTTTAAAGTTACATGAGGTACGTAACCTATTTTTAGGTCTTGAAATATAAATAATACTCAAGCTATACATGAAGCCAAGGAGGCTTTCAAGGTGCTTATGAGAATTTTTTTATTATGAAAGTGCAGGTGATTCCTATCTGATGACAATTGGCTTGGAATACTCAGTAAAATTGAGAGCTTGGTGCTGTGTCATGAAATGAACATACTACCTAATCTCTTTTTCCTAAGAGGAACCATGAAAATACTGAAGGGAGTAAAAACTTACAAGAATTGATACTTTTTGCTTGAACCATTACTCATTAAAAACTGTCCTGACTTACTTGAAGGATTTCCACCACATGGAGAAAGGTTCTTCCAAAATATTGAGTGATTGATATGGCCACCACCGTTGAATCGGAGAGCTGGTCCAAGGGCAATAATAGCACTCACATCGTCTGAAAGTAAAATCAATATGAAATTTGTCGTTTGGAAATAAGATAATCTAGCCCAGGAATCTTTTTCAACATCACCTACTCTTTGCTTGGGCTTCTTTGAGCTTTTCCTCCGCCGCGTTCAGGTTGGCTACGTAAGTGGCATGATGCTTCGTGTGGTGGATAGTCATGATATCACCGCAAATGACGGGTTCCAACGCCTTAACATCATATGGGAGATCAGGAAGAGTGTGTTTCAACTGAGAACAAGTCACGCTGATATTTGACTCCGCATTTCTAGAAAATAAACCAATATGTCAAATTTTGCTGAAATTTAAGCAATACCACAATTAAATCATTATTTGAGGCTATAAGCAACCATCACACATCAAAAAATTATCAATTTTTACCGCATAAGTGTGACCAATCCCCTTTTTAAGGAAAACATTTTTGTATTTTTGATTATAATCTCACTCAATTACAAACTCAATGTACAACAGCTGAGCCGGTGTCCAGACTCCCAGTGTAGTGTCAGGTTGTCAATTTTACAGGAGAACCAACATGACAAAAAGTATCTAGGGACAAAACTAGCGTTTCAAATTAATACATTTTATTCCCCTCCCCCCCCCCCCCCCAGAAAAGAAACATGCTGCATTCAATTTTGAAATTTTAACTGCCTTGCCTTCTTGACATGTGAACAACGCCTACCAAAATGGAAGTTGAAGAAGAGTGTTTAAAAGTTATAACTAAGCAGGCAAGTTTATTGGCAATTGGCAACAAGAATTTGTAGTATCAAGATCATTTTTTAATCTACAAGTTTGAAAAGAGGTAATAGACATGCAACGAACATCATTTTAGAGTCAACTATTAATTTATTTTTGTTCTGGTATACCAAGATCATTCAAAGTCTAGTCACTTAAAGTTTGCAACTGAAAATGTTTAAAATTTAGATAAATATAGGTTTTATTTTCATGAATCATCTGTCTACATTTTTCTAGAGTTGGTTTAATAAAAAAACTGTCCCTGCCAGGTGCCCTTATCAAGTCCACGTACGAAAACATCAATACCTGTGATTAGAGCAGATTCTGACCATAATATCTAAAAATCATCATTGTTAAAGAGATTTCCATAAGATTTTCAAAACACTCCTCGGAGTGCTCGGAGTCTTGGTATAGAAATTGTGGGATAGGGAGAATTATTCACCGCTCGACACTCGTACCCCGTATAAAATAAACATATCTTATCCAACAAGCTTTGGGCGTCGCGTATAACGACGGCACAATTTCGTGAGCGTCGCGCTTTCGACACGGCGGTATAGTGTACGTCGGCGTCGGCGTCGGCGTCGGCGTCGGCGTCGGCGTCGGCGTCGGCGTCGGCGTCGGCACATATCGGTGAACCGTCACATGCAGGCGACTGGCGCCGGCTGGCAATAGTTAGAACGAAGAGAGGGCACGAACTGCGAATTCTCTGCTCCCATCTCCACACGCTCTGTATGCTGTCTGCTGTAAGCGCAGCGCTCCACGGGTGCACAGCCTGCACAATATCATTGTCCAACGCACGACTAAATTATGGCATGGGCGCGGCGTTCTGTCGGCTGTCAGAAGCCGGAATTGTGCACACTTTTTGCACCTTGTGTTGACAATTTCTCTCGGCGGATTGAAGGGAGTGTATGCATCGCGTTGGTTATTCGCGGTCGTGTGATTTTTGATTGGATCCGTTGCTTGTGGCGAAATGAGGAGTAGGGACAGAGTTTTTGATATGGACGGAGTGAGCATGTGTTCGATTGTCAAACGAATGGAATGGATTTTTGTTATTGACAGGTTACGGTGGTGTGCATGCTAAGTATTGTAATTTAATTTCGTTCATACCGCGTGGTACAAGACAGGCATCCGACCTATTCAACGCAAACAGCATAAACCACGGGGCGTTTTGTCAAGGTGGAAGAAGCGGACGCTCTAGCACAGCGACTTTGGCGAAGTGGAGGGGATGTCCCATGGATGTCACTCCTCCAAAATTTCCAACAAAAATACTAGTTACTAACCTTGCAGTTTTTTTTCTAAAAATGCACAAAATGATACTATGCAATTTAGTAAAATCGCCTATTGGCTGATGCTGTAAAAGGAAAAGTCTGAAGTCTTACAGTTAGTGAATGGGGGTGGTGGTTCTCATGAGATATTTTCGTGTTGAACACGATTACATCATGGTTGAGCAGTTGTAATTCAGTAATTTGAGTCCCCAGTTAAAAATTAGTTTCAATCGCGAATAAACACCACAGAAATCAAGAAAAAGAACTGAACTTTGTAAACCCAATTAAAAATCGGCAGACAAAACTTCTGCAATGCCCATGACCGAGAAATGGTGCTGCTGTCTCTGCGTAATCAATATAAATTACCATCTAAAAAAATGCAGCCAAAATTTGCACTAACACCGATATTCTAAAACGACCGAACTCATAATTGCTACATGACAGTTGCCAAAACGCACCGACACGAAAGAGCCCAAAAACGCACGCCACCCCGTACCCGACCCGAAGGCGACCCGAAGGCGAGCCGGACCCGAGCCGGGATTGGCTGGTCGCGACCAATCAGTGCCAGGGCTTGCGGTTGCGCGGGCCAACGCAGCGCTTGGCTCCAGGTGGGTTTTGTTGACTGGTTTAGTTAGCTCTCATCATCTGACCTGGCCGCAAGCCCTAGCCTGCCTGTCCGCACGCCTGCCAGCCTGCCAGCCTGCCAGCCAGCCGTCTGCATAATGAGATAAACAAACAGCACACACGCACCGGTACGCCAATCGACACCAGTTATCAGATACCGCTAACAAGTTCTCTCGAACGTGGGAGCTCTGAAATTTGAGACAATCACTTACAAATGATTTTGCGAATTCATTTCAAAATCTAACAAGTGCGTTTTACTATTATTTTCATCAAAAAGTTGTTGAGTGTGTCGGACTCGTTAAAAAATTCAAAAACATTTCTGTCAACGCGCCACGCGCGTGTCGTCACGGCCAAAGTGCCAAAGTGCCAACGTGTGAATTGTGAGGTGCCATCATGTACCCAGCGTGCGCTTTCTGCCTCTTCTTGGCACTGTCAACGTTGTGCGTCGCCGGTAAAGCAGCGTTCGATAACGACCAGGAGATCGCCGTGCAGAACGTTTTCCGGCACATCCTCAAGCTGCAGCCACCGGCAGGCGCCGCGGCGGGTACGACGCCGTCGTTGCCCCCCAAACACATGATGGAGCTCTACCAGAAGTACGCGATGGCAGGCGGAGCGAGGAGGATGAGCGGTAATACTGTTCGCAGTATTCTACCGACGCTGAAAGGTAATTTGTTTGGTGAAAGAACGTGGCTGTTTTTACCTCGGCGTAATTATAGTTGTGTTGGGTGACAGGACGAGGGAGATGGCTATTCATTTGGAAGGGTTGGTAGGCGAAGGGAAGCCGTGGTAAAGCACCCTTGGTCGGTGTGCGCGGGAGTTTCGTCTTACCTACGGTAATGTAGTGTCGTGTCATGGATGTTCGGATGTTTCGATGTTTGGATCTCTGGTCTGTTGTTGCTTTGAAATTTAATTTAATTTGCCAAAGGGGTCGCATTGTGTTACGATGCACATTCGCAATTCTATTCAATGAAACAAGTTTTTACTGTAATGCGTTTTATATTGTGTTTGTAGAAAGAAGTGTTGTCTCTTACTTCCTTGGATAAATCGTACCTGTGTCTGTAAAACCTATCGAGGCACGTCTCTTGTCGGTCCAAGACCTCTGACGGCGAACACAGAGCTAGGTTTTGTTTTCTTAAAAATTATAGGTAGATTCGGGAACACTCAAATCTTCTGTCGTGACCGAAAATCACACGGTAACAAGCATTAAATGTATTTTTTATATTTGCGTTAACTCTAAATATGCAAATGTACGCCGAGTTTTTGGAGCTTCAAATACGACAAAGATTTGGGTGACAACGCTTTAATGATGGGAATACATCGGGTTTAATCTCTTATTGACCCTGAATGGGCAATCTCGCATGGTGTAAAAATATTATTTATTTTTAAAGACTCGAATCTCTTCCAAGAATCTGCGGATATTTCCTCTAAGTAGGAACAATAGCAAAAGTGCCACCATGGAGATGGTGCAGCACACATGCTATTAAATTTGGCATGCAACTCATCAGGAAGTACGATGTGGCGACAACTTAATAGAAAATGATGCCATCGAGAAGTTGATGATTAAGCTTGACATACTCATTCCCATTCTTCGGGATTACCCACTAATCACAAATTATACTTGTCTTGTCTTTACCCGAAATAGACTTGTGCGCAATAACAGACGTCGGCATTGACGTTATAGCGTTTCGCGATCTATACTCATTTGCGTATGGCAAGCACTCGCCACGCGTAAAATCTTCTCTTCTGGTCCAGGATGATCCACACTCAACTCCACCTTCCCATTGTTAGCCTAAGATGACTAATATTTTTCTAGAAAATGAATCTCCATTCAATCATGCTAGTAGGTAAAAAATTAAACTGTAGGTATAATGGTCCATGGCTACGTTCTCTTATAAATACACTTGCTGCTTGCGAGTAAGTGCAGATAATAGCAGGTCTCAGCTGATGTACAGACAGCTCTTTACAGAATTCACGTACTCAGATTGTCATTGATCTCGTCCCAGGAAGGACGTTTAATTTAGTTGTTAAGTGATTTTTCTTGGTATAAGGTCACTCATGAACATGACAAAAATTGACAAATGACAACCCTTCCCACTTCGCTTTAAGTTCATTGAGTTGGCCAACATTATTCTCGCCTGCAGCTCCGTAAGTAGTAAAACTTGAGTGGCCATCGAATAACAATTAAAGAGAGGTATAAATAACCGAAGGTAACAACTAGCGAGTCGGGAGTGACACTTTCTTTACCCCCTCGGAAGAATGTCGCGACGTTGGCGCCAGCGTCTTGCGCGTTCTCTGCTTGCCAACGCCAGTAATGTCCGCGCGACAGAATGTTCTAGGAGTTGTACGAAGGTAGCCGCTATCCCCGTTACATCCAGGTGCATCCAGGGCTCTGATCTTAGGATGCAAAACTAGAGCATGCTCAGGACATCGGATGACATCTCGCACAGCATTCTCGGATCTGAACAGGAACCCGAGATGGCGTACACACAGCTGCAGGGAGCACGGAGAGCACGCTCTTGACAGCACTGATTACTGGGAAACTCTCTCTAGGCGAGAAACACGCTCCCCCCCACCCACCCACCCACCCCCGCACCCGCCGCGAGTTGGCAAGCACGCATAAAACGCAGCGCGAGCCCGTTTGCACTCTTTCATTAGCGATTTCGCATTACCCTCTCCCTGCAGCACAGGGCAACATCACCTGTAATGTTGCGCCCTAACGACCGAGAACAAAACATGCCCGGAAAAAGTATTAGCGAAAATACACACTTCATGAATAAAAATGTTGCACTATATCTTGTTTCAAGTCCAACTCATCAGTTGGATAGTACTTTTGTGTACTACAGCCTATAGTGGAGATAAATCTCTCCTAATAGTAGGTGACAAAGAGCGCAATTACTCAGCCGCGCGGCTCTGCCGAGGATAGACTGAGGTGCACCCTAGCTTAATTACAGAGCACCTATTTACTATTGTCTTCTCGGAATATTGTGTCAACGCGGCCGGTGTCAGAAGACCGACTTCCGGTGCTGTTGCACTCTGTGATGGCCCCTACCTTCAACCACCCCGAGGTAGCAGCCGGGCCGTGCCGGGCCGTGCCGGGCCGGGCCGGGTGGTGGCCGGGCCGGGCCGGGCTGTGTCTCGTCAATTAGGTGGTGGCCGGGGTGCCACCCGATCAGGTGTGCTTGGCGCCAGGCGCTTTTAGTCCCGGCGTCCGCAGGAGTCTCTGACGGGTCGAGCCGCCCTCGCGGGGCGACGTGCCGACACAATAACAAGAAGAGACAATCGCACCATGGGCCACTAGAGCTGCCGGTGGAATGCGCCATTTTATGGGGTGGTTTTACCAGGAATTGATTTGAAGGGTGTAATCTTTTATCACTTAGGAAGTCATTTTCGTGGGGCCGTCAAAGAGGAGACAAGTTTCTTGTTGGTCGTGAGTTGGTGCCATCATCTGCGGCACTGCACGTCTCATCCACGGCTCGTAACTTGAAGCAAGTCAAACAATGCTCTTTCCTCGGATACTTTGGTCCCTTCGCTCGTGTGGTTGGAGACCATGCTTCCTTGGTTTCACTTTATTCCTTGAGTGGAGGAGGCGCGGGGCGTTTGGCGTCCTGGCCTTTTGTGTTGCCCAGATTTATTTCGACCAGACCATTTACTTTTCAAATCGCCCGAAAATACTTGATGACATATCGATCCGTGCAGCGTTCCGCGCTCATTTCTCAAAGTGTCTTATTAGAACCAGTTGGATTGCCGTAAAGAGAGTTTATTTCTCTAGCGAGAAGTTTGTTTTCGCCGTGACGTTGTGCTGTTTCCCTCCAACTCGATCCGTCGGCGGTGCTCGCATCGGGAAACGCTGCTGGGTTTTATGTGGCGCGCAGTGCAGCCATCTGTGTGTTATGGTCACTCGGAAAACACTCGAGATCAGCGCAGGAGGACGCCGTCGCGTCGGACGGCACGGACCTCGTCTCAACGAGTGCTCGCCACGAGGACACACATGACACTTTGCCGCCCTGCCGCGGACAGCCGCGGAAATATTGCCCCCTCCTTCGGGATCTACACCCCCACCTCCTCTCCAACTCACCCCACACACAACGACAGTCTCTACACACACACATAGCAGCTATAGCTTACGAATTGCACAAATTTCACACAGTTTTGTGCACATGTGCACGGGGATTGCGAATGGATCACTGCATGCAACACCCTAGATCAGATGGGAAAAGTGAGAAATTGTGTTGGTGAATAGCTAGGCAATGGAGATGAGACAAGCCAGACGGTAGCGTATATTATGCTATCGTAGAATAATGTATGCTAAACTTGCGAGTCGCGACAGCAGTTACACTTGATACAGGTTCACGATGCTAAACAGTGTGATGCTGCTCTATGTGTTTAGTATCGAGACCGAGTGAGGGTGACTTATCACGTAATTGCATTGCAAATCAGTAGTAGTTGCAACAATGAGCTACAGGCAGTGGTAGCGTTAGGGACAGCCAGCGTGCTTCTCGATTCTCTTAGGCTTACCCGAGCGCCGGTAAACTGTGAAGTGGTACTTGACATGTAATGAAGTCGAACAAAGGATCCGTCAGGGAGGCTGTCAGAACTAGAGGAGAAGGTAATTATGTCCACCTGCTAGGCCGATATAATGACACTACCTGAGAGTCTGACATGCTGCCCTGAATTCCGACTGGACCCATAATGTAGGCGGTGCTGGGAGGCAGGGAAAAAATATGGTCCAGTTTTCGCAAGAAATAGAGCGTTGTTAAACTAAAAAATATGTTCGACTCCATGCATTGGTTTTATTCGTTCTTGGTCGTGGTCGGCCGTAAAGCCATCGATTGCGCAATAGAAAATGGCTTTTGTAACGAACAGTGAAGTCGTTTTCCCTTTTCGCTTTCCGATAAAACGAAACTTTTCAAAGGATACTAATATCAAATCGAATTGATTCAATCTTTGCCATTGCACGCTGGTGTGGAAAGTCTTACATCTCACAATTTTCTCCATCGTTTGAATTTTGATCAACACTTTCGTCTCTTGATTTCAGTTCATTAAAACTGCGCTGCATTTTGATTATGGCTTCTCTATTTTTTTCCGTATACATCTCCTTCTCAATTAATGAATCTCTGTGCTATTCGCTCTCAGAATTCAGAAGCCGGATATGTTCTCTTTATTCAATTATTAAATTTCACGAACCTTGTTATTCGGTGGTATAGCGATGACGTTTTCTTATTTTTCTCCTTCACCGTCCCCACGGTACACTTTTTTAATATTCAATCTCTGTGGTTTCCAAACCTATTCAAACCGAATATTTCCTCATTTTATTTAGCGCAATTTACAGATAGCACTTCGCCCACGCCATTGTGTCACATCGCTTAGCAGTTAGCATGTATTAATATTGTAGCATACCCCTATTTCTCGTCATCGCCACGGATTGATTGTCACTTGAACTGGCAGCACGGGCCGTAGGAACGCTAGGATGCGGGCTCCAGGGGTTGAGGTTTGACACGTCAATTAGAATGCGTGCTCTGGCTGAGGGATTGGAAGCCGTGAGCCGGAGCCCGATGGGGATTATCACCCTTATAACAAACAGCGATCAGCCAAAAAGTGGCAGCCACATCACATCCACAAACCAACGACAAAAAGTGTGGAGATGGCAGTTTGTACTTGACTTTGAGTACCGTGTGGAATCGGTTTTGATGATGGGAAACCCGTGGCGTTATTTTTTGTGATTTTATGGTCGGTTAGTCGATGCTACTTGACTGATGGCGCTGGTTGTGTCCACGCATCACAATGCAATACAATGTTTTTGGGCATTTTGTCTTATTGGGCGAATTGATATCAGATAAAATCTCTTTATAGCTCATTGTATATTATATA
Organism: Nemurella pictetii; assembly: GCA_921293315.2. Lineage (NCBI taxonomy): Eukaryota > Metazoa > Arthropoda > Insecta > Plecoptera > Nemouridae > Nemurella > Nemurella pictetii. The sequence continues at coordinate 8,529,720 of OV121115.1, read as the reverse complement.
TATATGCTTTTATACCTATAGGTGTATAAGTACAACGCATCGCTTATGCGTTTCCTTTTCTCGTCTGCCATAAGTGCAACCAGCTGCCCCTAAAACTGTGAAACTGTCAAGCGTGGAATCAGATCCCCTATCCCATTCACATCTCAAAGGGATGTTTACCCGTGTTTGTTCACGTCTATTGTTTTATAGCTCATATCCGCTGTCTGAAATCTAAAACACCTGTACAAAGATATACTCATCTCTCGGTGAAAATTACTTCCCTGCAAGCCCTTACTAATTTCAATATTCATGTGTGCTAGGTTGATGTCGCTTCTTTGTCCCCAGACTATTCAGGATTAGCACCGCACCCGATCGCTTGATGAATGAGTCGACAATGCTATTTGCCTGGTGCCTAATCCCTTGAGAATAATGGCACCTGTTATCATCACAGAGTGCCGGCTAATAGGATGGATGGATAGTTCATCGTGATCCCGATTTGATGTTTTCGGAGGGTGAAGTCCCTCCGCCATCGGGAATCCGGAAATCGGGAATGCGCAATCGGGAAATGGCGCAATTTCTTTGTAGCACTTGGTCATGGTTGACACTTATAGAGAGGTGTGTGTACACGTTAAAATGATAGAATCTGGCTCTGTACATAGGATTACTTTATATTGGATAGGCCTAGACATATTCAGATTAACCTCGCCGACGATACGAGCACCATATCGTGCCGACCGAAATGTGGAATTTAGCGAGAACTTATAACTCCACTCCATATGAGCATGGTCTGGCGAGTAGAGTGTATAGCGAGATATTTGATAACATACACAGAAATGCTCGAAACACAAGGCTTTGTGCCTAATTCAAACAGCCGTTTTGTGATATTTACCCTTCGCCTGACGCGGCGAGAGGCGTGTGCATGTGCAAAATTAATGCCGAATGTTAATAATTACACAGTTGGCGACGTGCATTGCATTTGTGCTGGCGACGGCTTCATAGTTCATCTCTGTCGCGCGGGAAGTGTCGAGGCAACTTACAGATGAGTTACTTTCTGATTACTTGTGTTTCCATGCGCACGTAGATGGTCACTTTGATTCCGTTTATGATTTGTTTACACTACCGTATCTGTCATTGTAACTTTCGCGAGAGGGTTGATGACATTTTGGTATATTATTGTTCTCATCATGGCAGCACACGGTTCTCTCACGGCTTATTAAAGTTACAGTCAAAGTTACAGTTTAAAAATTAAAATTTGATTTGCTTTTATAATCTCATCTACATTACCAGACTTTCAGAATTATTTTCTTAGAGTTGTGTGGTTCTATAGAAAATATGAACACTCCGGATAGTCAGAGAGTGCATGGGATTGCATTCATTATTTGTTGTCCATTAAAGAGAAAAGTACTCAAAAGCAGTGAATTTTGCTGCATTCCAATAAGTGCTACAGTATTACCAGGATAACGTCATACTCAAAAATTGGCCGTCATTTAAATTTCAACAACTCAAGAAACTAAATCCGCAAGGCGCTATTTCAAAATTTCAAAATCAAACTCCACCCGAACGTTTTAATAACCACTCGCAAATCTTCTAGCTTTTTACTAATAACTTCATAATTACAATTATAATTTACAGATACAGGTATGCAATATAGGTAAATTGGTGACTGCAATTTAATTTGGCATCATTAATTGGTAATCATATTAACTACTATAGCGCTGAGCGGACAAGGTAAAACAAAATACTTAAATTAAATATAATTTATCATGAAATTAATCTTAGCTTTGTTCAACCCCGTGCCGAGAATATGGTAAAACCACCCCTTTCTGACATGCGTGCGACAGGTGCCAACTATTTAACCAAACACATTGTAAAACCCAGCCCAGCGTGTGAACACATTTTATAACATCACGTACCCAGTGGGTGGGCATACTGCACACGTTTGAAAAAAATGCAACGGCACCCTTCAAGCAATTTGAACAAAACGTGCTCGTATTCTGTTTGACAAATGACGCCGTTTAAAGGCGTCGCGACGCGGGGATCGCAGGTGCACCCAGCGTCGTAATCTGTCGAGCTAAGGGGCAAACGTCTGAGATTATGTCGCAGGATTCTTGTGGATTAGGGCAGCGGATGGTACAGGACAAAACGGGATTGACAAAAGCTTAGAACTGCATCATATCGTCTCGAATTGACTGGTCAGGGCATGGGACATTGCTCCCGATTCCAGGGTCGATCACAGATTATACAAATTTATTACCATTGATATATTTTCTAACATTTTTTAAATATTTTACGCTTACCCACAACACGATTAATATATATTGAGTGCGCGCGAAGCCCTAGAAGCGTAACAGGTAAATTTAAAATTGCAAATAATTTTAAAGAGCAGAATTCTTGATGACATGAGTATAATTGAAGATTTCGCTCGTTACGCTCATCAATTACAGCTCTTGTGGCGTGGAATTTGTTTCACAACCCACGATTTGGTGGTTTTAATATTCATGCAATGAGCGTTATATTGGTAAAAAACACTTGCAGAATTTTGAGTCGGAAAAATGAAATAAATTGTTAGTACTGAGTGAAAAGATAACTTTTTGTCTAATTGGCCTCCAAATCGCATCAAATCGTATGTAATTTCGAATGCAGAAAAATGCATCAACATCGGTTTAATCGGAATTGATTCAGGGGTTAAAACACGAAAAACGCTAAAAAGGAACAATTGAAAGGATTTAACCGGAAGGTGCATGAAATGGCAAAGAGCAACACAAAAGACATGTTCTAATGGTGAAGTTAAATATAAAGATTTGATCGACCCGGCACCTCCACCGGCCGAATTAGTTGGCAGACAATTCAGGGTGCTGACACTTACAACAAAGTAGTTTGTTTAAAGGATAACGATTAAAGATTCATATATTCATTTATATTCATGCGCCAAATCCTGAACAAACCACATTCAAAATTTCCTATTCAAAGGTCAATACTATTGTTGATGCAAATGTATTCCCATAATAAGCATTGAAAAGCATTGCCACCGCCCTAATTTTACTTGCCTCTAAAAATGAGTTTTGAATGTATTCTCTAAGATGGATTGCTAAGTTGAGTTACTTGGACATCGCAAACACTTATTTTAATCGCAACGTGGAATAGCGTTGTCTGAAAATGATTGAAGTATCAAAAAAATATATATTGAAAAACAGACTTTTTCAATATTATTCAAAACTATTTTAAATTTCTGAACTGATTTAGCGGGAAAACTGCAAAACCGCTACTTAATGCATCACCAAAGGGCTTTTTTAAGGAATTTGTTCAAATTATTACCGCAATTAAATTTTTATTTTTCTTTAAGTCAATAAGTTTAGTAAAATTATATGTAGTTCTGTATGAGTGAGAAACGTGATATTGAAAAATTTTCGTGAGTTCTTGATTTACCTAAATACAAGAAAACTGTCTTTCCGATTTGCCTGAAAATGATTGCAGATCTAAGTTCACTGATTTCGGAGGTTCCTAGAAAAAAATAATCAAAATCTGTGTATACATTTGCTCGAGCCTAGCTTGAGAGCGTGAAAAAACACACACACTAAACAAGAAAACGTATTTTTTCATCAGGAAGTTCAATTGAAACTTACGAAGGCAAGTTTCACTTCACCCGTCACGGTTATGAAGATTAAAGTGTAACGAATAATTTCTGTTGACAAGTGGGAAGGAGACGGACAGAATATTCTGAACTAAAACAGTGGACCAACACATAGGTGTATGCACTATCATTCCAATCAAGGTATGCGTATGATTATGATTATTATATTACAGACTCGAACCCGGCTACACGTTGACACAGGAGAATTGTTGTCTTCCTTGTGAAGGATACACGACTTAACAATTAACAAGAGTTTTTTGTTTTCTTTTCTTCACTCGCGATGAAGATGCGAGTGAACTGAGATCAAATACGCAATCACGAGTTCCCTTCACCTCCTCCTCCTTCACCTCCTCCTTCTTATTCTTCGTGCCTTTGTCTCCAAGAAGCCAGAGTCGCAGGTGTTCAAGAGTTTTATCGCCGACCATAATGCGTGCAAACTGCTTGCTTCGGTTGATTGAAAACTTGCCCCTGGTTTCGGGGGGGAAGACACCTAGCGGTTCTTGCTAGTCGCTGCTAACCGATTGGAGATTGCAGGGCCATGCACAGATAAGATACAGAGGGATGGGGTGATTGCAGCGCATCCCTCTCATAAGAGCTGTGGAGGAGTTCATACTTTATTGTGACAGAGATCGATTTGTTGCTTTGAAATTTTACAATTTTCAGCAAAAGCTTTGTGAAACCTGTTGGAAAGCGAGTACGTGTTTGATTAATGTCATCAGAATTAGTTTTAATTAAATATTTTGCTGATAAATACATTGGTGAAACAAGTTAAAGTTCATTTTTCTATTCGGAATTATTGAATTTCGTCTTAAAGGCCGTGTGAGGGGAAGGTGGGGTTCACATATCTGCTAGCCCGCAACGAGATAAGAAAAATGGCTCTAGCCCATCTGTTCCTCCGCGCGCGGTGTCTGCCTCAGACGCCGCGCGGACTCTGCTGTGACGTCATAATAGCTGTAGAAAGATTGCCGCGCCAGCCATACGCATAGCCTTTACCTTTCTTAGACGCCCCTACATCGAATTTAGTCGACTTCGATGCTTTCAGTTTACTTGTATTGATACATCGAATCATCAAGAGGGTCAATAATAAGTTAAAATATGAATTAAAAATTTTCCCAAGAAATAACGAGAGAAATAACACGGTGATACGAGTCGTAAATACAAAAACCAACCATGAAAACAATCTATTGGTACCCTTACCTGGAAAGTTAGTCGAAATATTGTGGATTAGCTAACGCCGAGGGTTTAAATCCTGTGTACAACTTGTCGTCTTGCTCCGCAAACTCACCCCTAACAGTTTTTACAACACACGATGGAATAACTTTTCTATTGTTCTTTCCTTAGAGTCGACCATGAATTCATCCAATACACGAATTGTTTATAGGCAACGTGTCGCCACAAGCGATTGTTCGTTGATTTGAGATATTTATTAATGATATTCATCAGATGGTGCACTCAGCATCATGTGATGTCTTGCAGTGTGCAGTGCATCGGCGTTGATACATTCTCAAAAGATGCATGGTATGTAATGCAGTCAATACTGCCACGCACTTTCGTTATTATATCACTCTCCTGACAGCAGAGACACTCATTTTCTGTTCGCATCGAAGTGCACTCGCCACAAAAACACCAATCGTGCACTGCAGCAGTTGCCCGGCCACAGAAATCCACACCACGAACTAATAATGCATCGCTTAGTGCACTTTTAATAGTCAAATTGGTAGAGGGTTAGTCCCGACCCAGACATGTCAACGCTAATTTATCGCAAGAAGAACTAAAATGCTCCGCTCGAAATGTGTTTATTTCATCTAGCAACGATTTACAATCATTCAAATCTCTTGAACCGAGTATTTTTCAGAGATTCAAGTGAGGGTCGGGGAGCACCCGATATGTTTTGTGTTATGTCTGAATGGTCGTCCTCCGGAGTGCATGGCAATGGTGAAATGCCACAAGCTACAGCTGATATCTACGACAGTAAATCTTCTCGCAAAAGATTAGACTTTTCTTCGTATTTTGATCTTAGCACCCATTTTTGTAGCTTTAGAATATCGCACTGATTCGCCTGTCACTGATCTACCTATGTTGGCATTGTGGTCCAGTATAGCTAACACTGATCGGAGAATCATACCTTGATAGGTAAAATGAATTCGCTTAGACATGTATTTCAGTCGGGAATTGTGGTATGATTCAACCCCACCTGTATGATTATGAACGCGACCACAAAACGTTGACATCCCACTAGCTCAAAGCTCTGTCGACTAAAGAAGAGCATTTTTATAGCCTGGATCTAGCAGAAGTTGCACTGGCATCTGGCATTCATCTCAAGTATTTATCACATGAGCGATAACCAACACTTGACATAATATTATTATTTCAACTGCTAACAAGGTAGACTAAAATTCAACGATAAAGTATTGCACATTGCACAACAAAATCATAGAATGACAGCGAATCGTCGCTCCCGATCGCCCAGCTCCTACTCCTTGCCGGCCGGCTGGCGGCTCCACGCGCCGCGCCGCGCTATTCCCCCACCATCGTCTGCCGAGTATGACGTATCATTATAGCGCGCTAGCTCAGGACTTGTGACTTTTTGACATTTCTAGTTTCCAATGTTTGTTTTGAAGGCAAATCGATCTAAAACTCACTTAAAAACCCAAATTACGATATTCTTCCCCTCACAAGGCCTTTAAGGCAACATTTTTTTCTATTTTACTGAAATTCTTACGGGGTCTTTGTATAAAAAAATAATGGGGCGATTTAATTCTTGCGTTTGCTTATGTTAATTAGCAGTTGAAGGCGATTAGACTCCGTTTGGACTGTAGATACAACGAAAATAACGAACCTACTGAGCAGTATCCTCTAGGTCTACTAATTATGATCTCTAAGAACTAAGAACTAAGAGGACACATGCTCGCTTGAAGATCAACGATCTCCAGTGATTGTTCAACGTGTGTATTCAGTTTAAAGGCGTGGTTCAACTTTAAAGCATACAATTTCCCTTTTTTCAAATTCGCTGGCGCGTTCATTAATCTGTGTTTCATTTGAAAGCTGACTTATCACATCTTCATCCTCGTTAATTGGGCTAAGTTGACTAAGCTGACATGGTGGCAGAAGCCCCCCTCCCACCCTCGCCCGTCACTCATGGGAATCAGCTTACCTCCGAATTAAGGGCTCCCGGTTAATCCCACCCTTAAACTGACTGACACATGGTTGGTTCATTGTACGTGCTCTTCTTCTCGATTTTATTGATTGATATTATCATATTTTTGATGATGGTGGTAGGGAAATGCATGTGTTTGGTACGTGTGCTTTTGGTTCCTTTTCTTCATTGTTGCGGATTGATCAGCCAGAGGTGGGACACGTTTGTTGTTCGGGGAAAATTTTAATTTGATGAGTGCTTATTTTCGAAGCGAATTAACAAAACATTTTACATATTTTCAAAATAAATTTATTCTTCTACCGGTTAACGTCTTTTTCTGACAAAATGAATCTGCAAAATTTTGAATTTTTTGTATTATACTATTTATCTTAAGAAATACAATTATTATGCTTCTTTGCTTTTAATACTTATTTCTTATTATGCTTCTTTTTTTCTCAATTTTTCCCTAAATTAATTCTGGCTGAACAAAATTTGACGAAATTGACGGCTACGATTGAGATTATGAAATAATCTTTGTCAAGAGTTTGAAGCAATTTAGTTTAAATGCCTTATTTTAAATTGGTTGTTACTTTTTTCTTTTGGCCCAAATTCAAGCTAAGATAGTATAATCACCGAATCAGGTCTCTAACGAACAGAAATAATTACGTTAATCCCAAACACCCTATTATCTAAAAAATACCATCGAATTCCCATTTTTTGCAGCTATCTTTACATCAGTATCTCAATTTCAAGCCCTCGCCCCAGTGTGACCAACATTTATATACTTATCCACTGATGTGATCCCAATTCTTCTCCAATGCTACAACCAAGTTTCAACCGTGGCGCAAGACGCAAGAGTCCACGTTCGAAATTGGTAGCCAATCACCAGAAGCACTAAATCAACAGCAGTCATAATTCATGGTATCTAACAATTTAAATGATATATCGAGCATGATTTCGACTTATTAAATCATTGGTATGTACATTAGATCGCCCCCTGCTCGTGCCTATAAGTTTCACCACCTGACCGGCACCAGCATCAGAATCAGGATCAGCATCAGCATCAGCATCAAGGCCCAGAGGTGGGCGTGCTACGTGCTTCCAGCGATGCCACCGGGGCCATAAATCAAAACAGCATCGCTTCGTTAGAAGCTTATTATCACGCACTTGGGAAATGAGAGTGCAACTTTCCTATATTAATCCGCTATCGGAATCGAAATATTGCTGTTCGATGATCACGCGAAGTTATTTGAAAAGTGAAATGATGTGCAAATTTGCCTGAGGTCCACGTATAACTCATATGGACTGAAATATAATAAGGTGGGTACATTTTTTTGCGTTTATAATGCCCGAAATATCCAATTAAAAGTTCAAGCTTGACTTCAAAGAATGTATGTATACATTGGTATTTTTCATTTTACTACACATAATAGGGCACGGGGTGATAATAGGGCATCCCGAACGCTCCACTAAGATGCTGAGCGTAATTCGATTGAATGATACCGATTGAAAGTCTTGGAAAATCACGAAAGTCTCGTTTCCAGAAAAGTGATTTAGATAAAAACCAAATAATTTTTTACACATACTTTGTGTCATCTGATAGGACATGTCTGGCAATTAATATAAATTACATAAAATAATTTGGTCTGCAGGGTGAGAATAATATTGAGGGACAACATAACTAAAAAAGATGACACATTCAAAATCTGATTCGCAAGAAAAATGCTTGACTCAAAAACAATTGGCATGCTTATGTTTGTAGATTAAAATTGGTTGCCAGAATTCTTCATCAAAATCGGCGTTGGCGTTTGGTCTGAGAGCGCGAAAAAACACACACAAACAAAAACCAACCAACAAAAAACCAGCAGTCACTTTTTCCAGCAGGGGGTCGAATTGAAGATTCGTTTCACCCGCTTCGCTCGTTACCCTCATCAAAAATTTACTCAAATATAAAGTAGCGAATTCGCAAATCGTGGCCAAATAAAACCAGACAACCGACACAATAAGTTATTATATAAGAAAAAACAGTAGTTATATGAATCGGCAACATCTGGTAACCAAACAGGCGGGTGGCAAAACCAGAGAGCCTAGTTTCTGAAGTTCGCCGCCGGCTTTCTGTCAACCGCGGGCATGAAAAGCTTGAAGTCGGCAGGCAACTCGTCGTCAGTGTACAGGCGATCAGCGAAGTAGATTCGACGGATGCGACAGTTCGCGTGGACCTTCACACGTTGGACAACGACACCCCATTAACGTTGCAACTTGGAGGCAGGTCCGGTCGTTCTAGGAGCTAGAACCTCAAAGAATAATTTGTCCTCGAACTCCAGTTTCATACAGTGAATGGCATTAGATTTAGAACCATTTGAACGATTCCACACCACCGTCTACCACAAAATAACCAAAATTTGTAACTGGGCTCTAGACAATTTGGTGTTGTCATGCTTCCAATTTCAACAAACTATTGAGAAAATGGCAAATTTTTTTCTGCAGTTTTTGCCAGACACCATAGTTTCAAGATTTCTAATGAACTATCATGCCCGGATCATCATGCGATACGACCCATGCCCCTCCATCTGATGTGGTATTATTTCCATCTCTATTCAACTCCGGCAGCGCCGTCGTATCAAGCATATCAATAAGAAAGTGAGTAGTATAGAATATCGGGCTCCATCGTCAATGAGACAGAAGTAGTATCGAGTATCGAGTAGTAGTAGTATGCAGTGGTATCGAGTATCAGGCTACCTGCATGCGGACCGCCTCGATGTAGTTGGTGCCGTAGGCCCGTCTTGTGATATCGGCCAGGTTGAACTGCACCTGGTTCCAGCCCTCGTTCAGGCTCAGGGGGATGGTGCAGCAGAACGGACGCACTTTGCTCGCCGACTGGAAGTTGCTCACGCGGAAACGACGCTTCTGGTACTTGTCGTCGAGGATCTGCAAACGACGGCGACGGTGGTAATGTGATGAGAGGTAGTCTGCACCGTATGAGACAACTGGAGAGTGCGAAGCGATGCTACTTGACAACGACCTTGCTAGTTGTCTGCCTTGCCGCGGCTTTGCATTTCCTGGAATAATTTTTCCGTCGTTGAATTTATATTTGCAGCATATTTTGTCTTGGATTGATGGTGTGTTACCAATAGTTTTTTGGAGGTTATATGTGCGATGTAAAAATGACAGAGGTTAAAAAAAACCGTTAGAATGATGCGAGAGATTTGTAATTCCGAGTAAGGTATTTATTTTGTTGGCCATCATTTACTGTGACAAGTGTTTTGTTCACCTGCACTTCAAAGCTGAAGTATCTCTTCAAGTTCTTGATGATCATGATGAGAAAGGGCAACTTGATGCCCAAAGAAATCTTCGGATCTACTGGACAGAAGATGAATGCGGTGGCGACGTTGTTCCCGATAATCTCCACGACTATCGCCCTGACTTCTTCGTCGGTCGTTCGCTTCAGATGACCATTCTCGATCTGACGGGACAGGTGACATTGGTGGTTAGTTCACGAATTGGCTGATCTAGTTCGGTGAAAAGTATTGAACGAACGAGTAATTTTACCTTTTTATCCCATATTGACAAAGGATTGCTGCCCCCTCCGAACAAAATGGTTAGAAATCCACTCTGAAAAGCATTTCGAAACATCCTGCGCCTTAAATTTTCCTATCACGTCCTTATTATTATTTTTTAAAATTAGTAAAGTTGCTCGAAAATATATCGAACAAAAGATCCCGTGGCCTTCTTGATGTATACCGATTATTAGCAGAGCCGCAAAATTAGCGTAATTTTCTTGCGAAATAAGCGACACACGATTTGTTTGACGTGCAGACCAACCAAAGAAATGATTTAAAAAAAACCATAGTACCTACATCTAAAGCAGCTCACGAATTTCCGTACAATCATATTAAACAAAAACGAAAAAACAAAGCAAAACAGCAAATTTATCCCTCGCCCAATATATGCATGCGCTTCTTCTGCATAAACAAAGAGAGGAAACCTCTGTTTAATGCGTCGTAAATCTGCCTGCGCCGGGCAAGGATCCTCCGATCGTCTCCGGGGAGCGAGCTCGGCACTCGGCACCAGCATGATTGGTATCCTCGGCAGAGACTCCACCGATTCCACGCGGCGCCCAACGCTCGCTGCTCGCTGCATTCCACTCGGTCACGATTTCTGGGCCGCAGCACACGTAATTGCCGCTCGTCGGATTATTTAGGGGCGTCTTCAGTGTGTTTTTCATGTCGACATCTCCATTCTATGTAATTCCATCAGCACAACAATCAACATCAGCATCCACATGTAAACAGCTCAATCAAACCGATAGATACCACCGAACCATACCACCTGTGAAGCGGACGAGTACGTTAGAACAATAGCTTCTCGACTATTTCATTATTTAACGTGATTTTAGCTTTCAGGATGGTCCCTATCATGAGATTGCATGGCGTTGTACCACTGGCATTAAAGGCATACATTCAATGGGTATATCGGCCGAGGAGATAAAATGTCCCAAATGAATTTGAGAGAAAAAGAACTCCAACTAGCATTATGCTAGGAAACGTGAAACGTATCTGTGATGGTTGGACGTTCTTGTCCTGTTTACTTCCAAAGACAAACGCGTACCAGGATGCCGGGAGTGACATTCAGATTCCTCAATTCTTGACAGTTGGAACTTGAAGTTTATTTCAACTTATTTTTATCGATATGACACGCGCACTGACACTGCATTTAAAACAATGATTCGAAAATATATTCAAAAACATCTTCTACAAGCCTGACGTCAGCTGCTTTCTTCAAGTTATTCACTCTCGCCTTCTAATTCAGTATCCCACACACACTAGATCTGTTCCAACGATGCACATCATATTATGCATGTCAAGTATGCAGGCTTATGATTATACCTACTCAAATATTAAGACTATGGGATCACGTGCATTCTTTTCCATTCAATTCTCTCCGAGCCAGTGGGCCCCCTCTCCCCTCAAGCCACAGCCTCCCTAAGGAGCAGGCTCTCAGATGAGAAATACTGATTGCCTCGATGGACCACCCTGTCGCACCAGTAAGGTATACACCGTGGAAGCCACCTTTCCGCTGACTTTCTCTCTCTCTCCCACACTCTCACTGTCTCTCTCTCTCTCTCTCTCTCTCTCTCTCTCTCTCTCTCTCTTACTCATTCTCTCGCTGTATACTCAACGCTATCAGATTCAGTGCAAGGATTATTAATTTGGCAATTGAATTTGCGCTTATTTTGATCAAACTCCGACATGCAAATGGGTTCACAACATCGCTATTCGCTTTACAATTTATTCGTTTCTTCACTGTCGCCAGTGTGAGTTATAGACGCATTTATTTATTTCTGTCTTGCTTGCATTGTTCAACAATGTCCCTAAACAAGGCTGAAGAAGTGTTAATAGTCTGCACTGTCGTGAAATACAAGGAACAAGCATGGCATGGTCCGAAAGACACCATCGTTCGGTAAATATTAGACCTGGTTAAATAATAGGCTTTCTTGTGGCCATCTGAACCATAATGTGTGTTTTGTTCAAACTTTCAATTTAGACCTGTTTACGAATGTTTCATGAAAGCCCCAAGCCGTGAGCAAAGATTTAAACAGGTGCATACTTTACACTCCACCCTTTTACACACGACAATGATAATATTTACCATTTTCCTCCGGCTATTATGTTACAAATGATGGGAGGAAATGGAGCAGTCGGAGGATCTCGATATGATTACAATGATTCATCAAGTTAAACTGTGAAACTCGATACGCTGAGCTATGTGCAGTGCAACGTGATCGGATTGATAAACATAAATATAGATTTCGAAGTGTGTGCTAGGGACGGTAAGGCAATAGCTCGGGATCGGCACCCTGTGATCCTGACTCCTGACGCCTGACTCCTGGCTTCTGACGCATCACAGTGGCAATGTCCGATTGGTCCGATGCAGTCACCCTCGACGCTAATGTCTATTTATTAGCTACCAGCCTCGGAAAACTTTGAGCGTCGGGTAAACACAGATTAGTGCTAATCAGTGCCTGGCTTCACTAAATATCGCACACCTATGCCGTCTGTGTTCCGAATCGACAAGTCGGCTTTTTCACTCGTCTGCAGTTGCCTTTTGCAGTGATCTCTAGAACGTCGCTGATGCAAGAAATGTGTTAGATAAACATCGCTAATTAACCAAACTGTAGCGGTTGTATCCGCGGCATGCTCCGTGCTCCATCCTCCATGCCTCCATCCACCATCCTCCATCAACCATCCTCCATCGGAGCAGACGAGCAGACGTCGATTGCTTATTCACCACCAAGAATGTGATGAGTCAGGCGGCCCGGCATATACGAACAGCGCAACGATATTAATCATGTTATTTTATGCCCAAGTAGTTCGTGGTAATTAACTCTTGTGTGCCGCCGCGATGATAAATATAATAATAGCACCCGCTCTCTTTTGTGTGTCCGGCAGGCGCGACCCCCGCCACTGAACTGCTCGTGTTCAATGTGACGTGCATCGAGCAGTCCGAAGAAGTCAATTTGGCGCAGCTCCATCTTCATCGGCGTCGCCTGCCACGCAAAGATGTCGCCCCTCGTCGCGGGCGGACGCTAGCGCCCCCCTACCGCGTCCGCATCTACCACGTGCTCAATCACAGGTCAGCCCCGGCACCGCTGCGCCCCCGCGCCCGTGTGCCCTTGCGCCCTGCCCGGTCAGAGCACCTAGCGGGGCAAATCATCGATCAATCTCCACGACACTTTGATCGACACTTTCAAATGGCTAGATAGATCGGTCTCACGACTCTTTTTCTCAAAGTCTTCGACACCTACCGGGTGGAATTTATGGTGCGTAGTAATAATTCTCACGACTCGGGCGAAATTCAAATGTAGTTTTTGCGTTTGGTTTTTGCCACAACGCTCTGAGCGAAACCCGCAGCGGTGTCTTAAATCACCCCGCTCACCGTCCCTTCGTTCGCAGGTCTCGCACCGTCCTCCTGGCCAACCTGCCGGTGGCGCAGCACACCCGCGGCGGGTGGCACACCCTCGACGTCACCTCGGTGTTGCGGGAACTCCTTCTGAGCACCCCGTCGTCGCCGCTGCAGCTCGGCATCCGGTTCGAGGCGCCGCGCAACCGACCGATCGCGGCCAACCACTTCCTGAAGACCACTAACGAGACGTCGGCGTTCCTCGTCGTCTTCTCGGACGACAACAGTCTGCTGAGCGAAGAGTCCCGGGCTCGCAACCCGGTGCGTCACACGCACACGCTGGCCACGCTGATCCACCACCAGGTCAACCCGGCGTTCGGCGGACCGCTCAACGCCACCGACGACGACTTTTATCTGAAGGGCGACGACAAGGCGGACGAGGAGTCGGCGATCGATGCGGACGTGGACAACAACAGTTTCGAGAGCTTCGTAGAAAAGAGGAAACTCAAACTGGAGGCGAAGAAAGCTGAACGGAAGTCCGAACAAGTGAAGGCAGCGCCGAAGCACAGGCCGTACATGAAGAACCCGGTAGTGTTGGAGACGCACGGTAGCGACAACTCGATCGGAGATACCGAAGAAGTCCCGCGTGTCGTGCCCGCGGCGAAGAGCAAGAAGGAGAGCGGCAAGAAGACAGTCGGCGAGGACTCGCACGGCGAGCTGAGCAAGAAGAGCTTCGCGCGACGCCGCCGGATCCACCCGAAGACGCGCTACCGAGTGCGTCAGAAGGACGAGGACGTCGTGACGCCGAGGAGGGCTTCGGACGACGGCTTCGACAACAACGTGCGCTTCGGCAAGAGATCTGTCCGGTCGACGTCGACGCAGATGGAGAAAGACGACACCGCCGCGCGACGAGGTCTGCTGCTGCGAGACTTCGGCAGCGAGCTGATGGTTGGGGGGAGGGCGATCAGGTCGATCAGCGACAACGAGCTGCCAGATGCGATCGACACGCGGAACGGGGAGATCCCGAAGACGTCGCCGCAGACGCTGCTCAAGTCGAGGACGACGCCGGAGTCGGGGCGTCGCGGCGCGAACGTGATCCCGCTGCCCGGCAAGACGGCGAACAAGTGGAAGGAGGGCAGTGGGCGGCGGAGGGGTCGGGGGAAGAAGCGCGAGAACAAGCACAAGGCGAAGAAACTCGTGGATAATTGGCAACACAGCGGGGAACAGGTGAGACTGAGAGCGACATTACGTGATGCGAATGTTTTACAGTGAAGGCAAATCCCATATTTAGTGCAAGGCGGGGGAAATAAATTTTTATTTCTCTTAACTGCATGTTCGTAAAATCGCGATCCGTGCCATTCTTTGGCGAAGAATTTATATCGCATAAAATGTTCCGTGTCATAAACATTTTCTACTTTATCCAGAAACGCTTGACTTTTACCTATGGGGGGCGATAAAGTTGCGTTGCAAGTGTCCACTCGAGGTTATTAGTAGGGTTTAATCTCCCCGCTGCATCCACGGCCGTTGCCCGTCGTGGCCGCCCATGCGCGCCAGCGCGCTCTTCGAAGTGCGCCCTATTATGGTGGCGCCAAGCAAGCCCAAGGTGGCGAGGTAATAAAACTGTACTTAAGTAGCCCTCGCGCCACGACGCGCGGCTCGCCTCTCCTCTCGCCTCTCCAGTCTCCCGGACGCTGCACCAACCCTCAACATCCATTAGGGTTGAGATGATAAGAACAAGAGCTTTTAGTGCGCTTTCTCGACTCAAGTCGAGCTCTATTTATCTTTAGTATTCTTTCTAGTTTCTAGCCCACTAACGCCGCGACGGCCGGTCGCATGTTATCTGTGGCAAAGAGAGATTCTCTGACACATTACCACCGATTCATTCACTTTGTTTTATCGGGGATTCGGGGATGCTGTATACGAAGCGCGGGTTATTTGTGAAAATAATGATGCCTCTCTTTCCCAAAGAGTGAGATGGAATGCTGGGAATTAGGAGCTACTATGGCTTAGCCGCAAACTTGCAGAGCTATCACGTATTTTGGACGGTGAGCATACGAAAAGTCAATGGAAGCACTTGCCTTCTGGGAAAAAAAATATATCGGAAGAAATTTCTACCGGTGGCCAGTTAAAATGAGGGTCTGAACTATAAAAAAAAGCACATAATTGTGGCTTTTACATGAAACCATACAGCAATATGAATTTTCGAATGAAAACTTATATTCATCTCGATCATCGGAAAGTGGTGCACAATCACTTTAGTGTATAAAATGATCGTCGACGTTTGACCAGCAGGAGACCGACGAGTGGAATGACAAGCCAGCGAGATCGGGGAGCCCTCGAGGAGACAGTGGCTCGTCGTGTCGCAAGAACAAGCTGGTGGTGGACTTCGCAGACATCGGCTGGGCGGACTGGATCATCAGTCCGCAGAAGTTCGAGGCGCACTACTGTGCCGGACAGTGTGTCTACCCGCTAACCAAGGTAATGCCTCGCATGCGAAACATCCACTTCTCTTGCTCGCACTTTCTTATTCCTGGCCTATTTAACATTGGGATTCGCTCACTTCTCTTTCTCTCCCTTCTCTCTTTTTGCTGCCTGGATTTTTAGCCTGGAGATAAACGTAACAAAACAGATGTGTGCTTGGTAAGTACCAGTCCAAACTAAAATTACAGTTTACATTTATATAAACCTCAGCCATGTAAAATTTGCAATAGGATGTATGGATATGAACACATCCAAACTCTAAATTACAAGTACGCATTGGCGGGTATTTTTTAAATGTTTTGAAAATGATATAAAAAATAGTATATCTAGTATCTACTAAATTGTATTCAAAATCTACAGCAAAAATTCGAAACTTTACAAATTTGGAATATCTAAGAAGAAATGGAATACCAAAGAGCTGGAATTCTATGTAATCTTCCAAGAAAGACAAAAGAAGCTTAACGTTAGGTCCACGGAGATGAGTTGTTACCTAGAGGAATTATCTACCTTTCTAGTTTCTGCAATCGTAATGTCTCGACCCTATGTCAAGTATCCTACGCTCCCTGAGATTTCCAAAGTACGGAAGTCGTGCCTCCTGGTTCGTGAACCCAAAAGCTAACCGCTCCTGTCCGATTGCAGGCTATGAAACCTACCAACCACGCGACGATACAGAGTCTGGTCCACGCCATCGGCACGGAGGCTCACGTCCCCGATCCGTGCTGCGTCCCAGACAAGCTCAGCGCGATGAGTTTGCTCTATCTGGATGACAACAACAACGTGGTCCTCAGGAGCTACCACGACATGACGGTCGACTCGTGCGCTTGTCGATAGATCCGCTAGCGTCAGTACCATAGAGTTAATAACGCTAGGTTTGTTCTTTAGTTGCTCGCCAATGTTTTCCTAGTTGACAGGAGGTCACATCAATAGGGCCAGACTGCTTCAGTTTACGCATAAGATTTGTAATGAAACTGCAATGAATTCTATTCGAGGGTTTTCTTAGAAATGGGCAGGAGTGGAAATCTTTTACCCTGCCAAGTGAGAGCTCACAGCAGATTCGATCTTTATGCGAGTCAAAATAAATGTTCGGTCTTTTTCTGGCCAGTTTCTTTACCTAACGATACATAAATAAAGGAAAATGTTAATATAAAACCGGTAAATTGTCATCGACAGCAACAACAACAAAAAACTAAATCACAACTAAAAGTGTGGTTTCTATTTGCTCATTAAACGAGTCAAAAATCGATAGAAAAAGCTAGAACAAAACTTTGAAAGCAAAGTTCAATCAACAAATAAAGGCTAAAGCATAGACTTATTAATTTACTTCTTCATTCTAGATGATATACTCAGTAAATAATAAATCATTTCCAGAAACTAACTCAATCAGACTTGGATGTACTGCTAACTATACAGTGTCATTTCTTATTTAAGTGCCAAAAAGGGATATTGATCAACCAACTAGTTATTAATTAAATGAAGGCATTTAAGTATAAAAATATGTTTCTTTAAAATTAAAAAAGCCAAAACGTATAATATATGTGTCCAAGATGCACAGACCTTAGAGCTAGCATGCACGAGAATTCTACATTGATATGTATATAACTGAGAGAGAATTTTAATTGATTCGTGACCAGTAAGATAGTAAGATTATGAAACGTGGTGAACTTGTAATGCAATTTATAAATCGTCTTTTCACAATCTAATTTTTAATCAACGTAGCACGACGATAGACACATGTTGTAGATAAAACACATGCGTGCAATTGCATGCACTTACAAAATATGGTTTGTTCGATTTGCTGATATAGATACAGCTAATGTAAATGTCTGGAAAACCATTCAATTATATACCTGCCTAGACGTTCCTCCGATTATTTGTAAGATATTTTGCTGTCAATTAGTGTGTTCTATATTAATTAGTATAAACTTTTTGTCTCCTGCTTGCGGATGTGAGTGTAAATATTAGAAATTAAGTGCAATACGATCATAAATGAGTGTCGTGTATATTATATCTAATTTCATCCATAAGAAAACTCTATATAAAAAAATACTTGTAGTAGCTATGCTAAAATTATTAATTATTATTGAGTTAAATTATTTATGATCGAATGATTTGCGAAATGCTCAGAGACCAGCAGATGTCCTATAATATCTAGTTTTTTATGTTCACTTATAGAGGAAGCATATTTTATTATTTTTAGCACACACTACAGTGTTAATGTGTTTATATGTTTGTAATAGAAATACAATTTCCCTAAAACGGAATCAATAAAAATGTAACGGCTCTTCAATCAATTGACCACCGAACCTAAAAAATATTAGATTACATACCCTCATTACAAGCGAGGCCATTGACATCAGTCATTCTTCACTTGAATTGAGAATATTAGATGGCGAAAAATCCATTATTTATTAAGGTCTGTTTTGTCAACAAATCGAATGGAAGGTTGGCATCGACGAAAATCATCACAATCACAATAAATTACTAATGCAGTAGGTAGGTAATGCAACTCGGTAGACAGCGACACTGTCGCTCCAATGTCGTTCGCTGCAACGTCATTTTGAAAGGCAAATGAATTCGCAGAAGAGTGGAAGCGAGAGTGTGGAGGGACGTGCCGAACTGAAGCATGAAGAGCACGACCCTTGACTGACCTCGTGTGTCTCTAGACTTTCGCAGCAAGGTAAGAGTAATGTCTACACAAACTACGCAGCGTATATGTGGTTTGACGACTGCAGAGTGACACTTTGTTTTTGAAATTGTCTGCCTTGAAACGCCTGGCTCGGGAACTCTAACCCCACCGGTCGTTTATTAAGTGGCGATTCACTAGCAGTGCATTGATCAAGAAATGTAAACGTTATGCATTAGCTTAACCAGAATTAAAATAGCTGTTTTAATGTATTCGAAATATTTGCAAGTCTTCCTTCGTGGTGCCCTAAAAAGAAGTCATCTTTTATTTTCACTAATCACGTTATGAACTACTGGGTAAATAAGCACTGGCATTCCAATGCCAGCTCTTATTGCGTCCCTTGACAACAGAAAAGTGTCGTAAGCATGTTATTTTTTTCTTTTCCTTTCTTCCGAGCCAGAATGCGACGAAATGGAAAGAGGGTGGCTGTGTAATTTGCTTCAGCCTTATCTATACAGCTAAGAGTAAAACCATGTAAGCCGCCTTTTTTGCAAACGTCCCAGGTATTTAAATCATCTCTCACGACCCATTCGTCGGGTAGGTGTCTCCTCATCTCTCTGGGCCAACCGCAAATTATCCTATACTCTCTCGGTAGATTACGCAAATCAAATCTCAGCTCTTTCGCACAAACAATTCGAAAGATGTAAAGCATGTTGTTTGAAGTTTGAAATGCTCCGATTATTTTAACCTTGAACGAAATGCAGAGGAATAAATACATGATAAATGTATTCAACTGAAATCCATTTGAAATGAAATCGGTACATTGTTTTAGTGGTCACACACTAGTGGGGATATTTGGTCAGCTCAGTTGGCTTGTTTTTGGCACGTTATTTTATTATGCATATTACATTTCGAGAATTAATTACTGTTGTGGTGTTAACGTCATATTATCTTGGTCTGTTGGTCCGAGGGCGGGGTTAGAATCCTTGTCGGATGTCAAACAGCGAACAAAGAGAAAGATTTATAGAAATTTAACTAGCTAAAATGATGCAGTCGAGTATGGAGATTGGGTGAAGCACCCCTGCACGGAAAGATCTAGAAAGGAGCCGCACATTTAGTCATAGTGGGAACATCACTTAGCAGCATGAATATGAATATGAATATTTCATGTTTATTAAGTCCCAGAATATGACCATGCTTTTGTGGTCTAACTATTAATATAGTTACAAGTAGTGGAAAGCATTTTTACAACGTTGTAACGAATTTGATCCGTGTTTAACGCATTTCTGACTCAAAAATGCATTCGTCCACCACGACCGAACTTTTAAGCCTGGGCATACTCAAAGTACAAGCCCCAGGGAAAGGGAACGCTTGGCTCACATTAGAATTTGAACCGCAAACCTTTGTATTCATGGCCAGGAATGAAAATTTAAATTCAATTTAATACGCACCCCCTATCCCCTGCTCCACGTGTCTTCCAGTTCCACCCAAGAGGGCGGTATGTGAAACTGGGGCAAACAAGCGCCCAGAAAGTAGAAAACACTCGTGTGGTTTTCACCGCAATGCATTATTCAACGAGATCTCGTCCATCCGGGCGGTCCACGTGGTGAAATTCACCGTCACTATTGTCGTCACCCCTTTCACCCCCGGCTTGGCGTTGCCTGCCTCGCTGCCGAATGATTGGTGGGCGCTATGTTGACCGATACATCATGCGCGGATGAAAAACACAGCAGCGTCGTTGGCGCATTGTCTCGCTGCGTGGGACATCACCACACCCTGGAGGCTTGAGGGCAGCGCTGGACTGTTGATCTGATACCCCATGTGGCTATCTAGGCCGGTAACACTCCGACTCCTATGCTGTTCCTAAAGCCAACGTCGTATAGTGGTTGTAGGCAGGCCTGTCATCCATCGAGTGTTTCGCGGTCGCGTTTCTCTGGCGGCTCATTTTTCAACGCTCAACTAACAACGCGGCTATTTGATATTCTGTCGTCGTTGCGTTTTTATTCGGGAATTAGTAAGCGCGTCTGTTCTGATTTGATTACTCCGGATTTTTGTATAAAATTTTATATCAAAATTTTATTTCCAAATTTTGAGATGCCAGATAAAACATTTCGCATTCCGTGAACCAGGAGATAAATCTACGGCTATCTCTACGTTTATATGACCATACAATTATTTTCGAGGCACAGAAATTGATAATGTCTAAATTTGAAAATGAAAAAGACATCGCGCTTGTAATATTTCTAACAGAAACGACAAAATTTATCTTATAATAAACCTACCGAATTTACATAAAAGCATAAATAAGATGTTACTCGCTCCAGCCGTTCACTCTTGTTCCTATTTTTACTACCCATCTTTTAATGGATTACACATAAAACTGAATGCCGAACTTCTGTGATCCGTATTCCACCTTCCAGCCCGGGATATTTACATTATGTTATTTTTCATAAGCGAATATCTATATTTTGACAAGTCATATAATATTATTATGATACAATCAAACAAGAGAATCAAGCTGCGGCGAGGCATGCTATGGGTGGCCGTACCATAACGACGGTCATCCTTTGGCAATGCCCGGCACAACGCTAACAGGAAGTTGATTTATCGCTGCTTTTAACCGCATAACCAAATTCTCTTTGTCTTATTGGAGTCCGGAGGGAGGCTGGCGGCGGTCATTGAGTGGTGTGCCGATCTTTACGATCCGTCTCTACCGCAGTCCATTAGAGCCGGTCGGCTTGGGATATCAACAGACAGGACGGCGAGTTGGACACACCTGGCCGAATCCTCGACTAAAACACACACACATACACACACACACAAGCAGATCGGGATCGAGGCACATTAGTGTGCTATCCAGAGATAACCTTTCGCAAGCGACAATTATGGTCGTCCGAGAATATTTTCTTTATTTTCTTTTTGCCCGCTCGTACGATCTTGCAATTAATGTGTGGTTGGTTGTCAATTGGTGGCTGGCTAATCAAGCCGACGTTGGACTGTATCGCCAATCACTGGAACTGTTTTGCATATTCGCGCTCGGTTTCTTGCCTATCGGAGGCAATTAAAACTAAAAGCCACCTGTTCGTAACTGGCCGAGAGAAGCGCGGCCCGTGATTGCCGTGTGCGTCTTACCTGGAAAACCGCCTTCGAGGAGTATATAGTGTCAACACGTCCGATGGCCAAACAGGACATGGAAAAATGTAGGTAATTACTTATAATGTGAAAACACTTATGGGAACCAATTGCTGGTTCGGTCAACTTTCTTACACGACGTAGGATACTTAAACACCCCTGTGGAGCGGAGAATGATCGCTGACTGGCGGGGCAATTAAGAATAGTATTCCTCCCTGGGGTAGCCGCCGAGGATCATCTCTCTGATACTGTAAGCCATTAGCTTGCAGGTGTTTCGAAATACTTTGATTAATAATTCACCTGTAATGACTCGGTGTTTAGACCGGTAAGTTCTTCGTAAAACTCGAAACTCGCGGTAAATCGTAAGTGAACTAGTAATTAAATCGTACTTATCACGAGGTTGAGTTGCCTAGCAATTTTCGGTAACCTATAATTAGACTTGACTTCATAGGTGTAATGCTTGGTGCTTCCTGCAGTCTTCCATTAATAACGCTAATATTTAACATATTCTCATGTACGCCCATACGCAGTCCTATAGCAAACGTTTTTGTTTTTGTTAGCCCGTGGGTTGGTCGGGGTAACAGGCGCACGATTATAGATGTGACTATTTATTATGTTAGTCTTCGCAGTCTCGTTTATCCCAAAGCAGTTTTGAAAAGCACCAGGTGAACACGATAACACGGGGAGTGAGCTGCTTTCCTGCTATACAGCATGGTAGTCGGCATGCGGCTGCACGGATTGAATTTCCCGCGGTCGCTGCTGTGCTCGGGAGCCTGGTAGCGGATGCTGCAACCGAAGATGTCGACGGTGGGGCGTCGCCTGCTCGATCGGGCCCAGGCGTGCGCGCGCCAGTTTGGATTTGAGAAGCACCCGACGCTCGTGGGAGCTCGTGGGTGTCGCCGAATTCTTGGCCACTCGGCAAACCAGACACAGAAAAATGTTAATTGGATATTTCGTTTTCTTTTTGCTATTGGGAACAAACAATATTCAAACACGATCCGATCCGTTTGGCCATTTCGCGAAATTAATCTTGCTCTGAAGAGAGAACGAATCTCCGGGTGAATTGAGATAATAGTTTTACTAGTTTATTAAGTACATTTCCTTAATGATATTTTAAAAACAATACTGGTTACTATCTTTTGCGAAAGTTTTCGCAAAGCAAAGTTTCTTGAGAATATGTGTCTACATATTGTAAAAGTTCCTATCAGTCCAATGTCAGATATTTTAACCATTTCAAACTTTAAAATTAATCCAAATTATAAAAATGTCATAATGTCGTTATAAAAATGTAAATATACTCATCCCAACGATTTTGGTTTGCTGAATGGTTTCACTTCAGACAGCTTCTGCTGGCCACTGCTACAACATAGTTTCGAAAAAGAATATTTAAGCGATAAGTTAATGAAAAAAATACGTCCACCGCACAAAAATGCCAGTGAATCTCTATGGTTTAGCTTGCTAGCTGTAATACATCGGCTTTAATTAGATTACCGAATTTAAGAAAAATCACGCCTGGTTTGATGAATAATCAGTCCGGCCCCAACCCAGTTTTATTAGAGATGGGGGTACTAGACACGAGTGCTTCAAGCTAGTTGAAGGTTTCGCTGATGTTGCGTTTCAACCTTTCGACAGCGACGATTGGTGGATAATCATGCTTTTCGAGCTGCACCATCTTTTTAGAGTAGTCGGCATTGGCCTCATTGTTCAGTGGTGATTATCGTAAAGAGTAGGTTAAGTTAAGGTCGACATCGGGTTTCAAATCATCTCTAAAAAGCTCGGTTCATTATCAGTCATCCGTATTTCCCCTCATCTCAATATTAAATTCACCAACGGCAATCACTTAACACCGACAGAACATGAAAATTACAAAATTGATCAGCGAAGCGAGCAACCCGAATTTTTAATAAAACTTACTACTTTTTATATAGGTACCCCAACTTGTTGGTTCACGCTTCGCGGGCCAAATGACCGAACTTATTTTTAAGGAATTTTTTGGATGCATTCGTTTTTTTAAGCTCATATCTCATTCTATTTACAGAACATTTCACTTTCAACTTTTCCTGCGCGAAAAATTTAATTTTTTTAAATCACGTTTCTAACTCCAGAGTCCAAAACGTTTTATATATTTCAACTAAACTTTCTAGATTTTTTAAAACTTATACCATAAAGAGCGTGTAAAAGTATTTTTCCTGAAAACGACATTTTTATGTAGTTTTTTTTAACGTGTATCCAGTTTTTTCCCCATTAAAATTATTCTGGCAAAATCTTTTGAACCTCGAAGATTGTGCAACCAACAAAATTCAAGTAACGCTCATGAACAACGCGATTAAAATAAGCTTTCGCGAAGCTCTAGTTTACTTTAACGTACCCTGCTCAAAATCAAATCAGAAATTCTTTTAAGTTCCATAGTCATCTCAGCTCATAGCTCCCAAACGCAACCCGCAGAACAAACTCAACCACTCGGTACAACGAATTAGATTTTCGATATGTATGATGGAATTTTTATAAAACATTTCTCTCACGTTAGTTTTTATACAAAAATATTCGTCCAAGTCTTCAATTTAAGAAATTCAACAAGATTTAACGCAATAGCTCCTAAATACCGCCCGCAGAGCAGACTCGGCACCTCCACCAAACGCAGACTAAATGATGCATTAACTCGGCTATAGAACATGCTACGGAATTAAGTTGTAGGTTTAACCAAGCATCATAATTCCATGAAACACTCGGTACTTTTAATTCTAGCTCCTAAATGCAGTCCGCAGAACATACTTGGCTCCACCTTCAAAGTGCTTGAATTGTATGCAAGAGATTTTATTTCTAGTAGATTTTTGTTAGTTTGAGTTGTTGACATTTGGTGTGCAGCCAATAATAAATTCGCATGTTATCTTATGTGCAATTACCATTCACTTCTACCATTACTTCTTTTAGAAGTTTGTAGTTTATTTAAGGACTTCAACAAAGTTTTGGACACTATCATGGCAAACTATTGTCACAGACAGGCTAGGATGGATCGCCAATAAAACAACACCAAAACCACAGGACATTTTACTCGTGTAAATATTTTTATTCGCCAATCAAGGGATGGGAAACACATGCGTTTTGGAATCATTTTAACCTGTTGCATACCTTAGCCCTGTTTTAATCACTTTCCTGGCACCACCCAACAAACATGGGTTCTACATCATTCAAAAATAGTGTTCACTTTGTTTTCACGTCATGGTACTGAAGTTATGATATTCTAAAAATACTATTTTACGTTTTACGTACTTTCACTGATGCATTTGTTACATTAATGGACATAGATCGTTCTAACGCTAATAGCTGGAGAGAGACAATTGATATGGTTGTAAAACTGTCAACTAATTACAGGAGAAAGGGGCGAAACTTTCAAGATGCCATCTCTCAGTGAAATTAATTTGACAAATTACTGTATTATGCATTACAAGTTTTTTTTTTGTGTGTTAAAATTATGCGTTTAAATGCAAGCATGCTTTATTTTTTATAAATTTAACATCAGTGTACAGTTAGACTTAAACATATACTCTTGTCACATTGTTAGTCAAAAACAACTAACCTCATAAAGACATGCTTTTTAGTTAAGCTTCAAGATCTTACCTTGAAATACGTTCACACAAGACGGTCAAAATCACATATCGCTGACAAAACAAAAACCCGCCTCACATTTAAAATCTCGTCACTTTAGCAGAGTCTGGACTCGAGTGCACATCCTTCCTCGCGGAGGGCAACAGGTCCTGATACCGACTCTCCTCTCCCCCGCCACCAGCCCCGACGCCGCCCCCACCGCCGCCCCCGCCCTCGGCCATCGCGACGTAAGAGTACCCCTCCACATTGTTAGTCCTTCGCAAACTCTTAATCGGACTCAGGTAAGCGCCCTTGCGGCTCGCTTCGTCCACCTCCGCAGCCTCCGCCTCCGCAGCCTCCGCCTCCGCCGCCGCGGCCGCCTCCGCTGCCGCTACCGCCGCCTTTTCGCCGTCGTTCTGGTAGGAATGTATCTCCGTGTCGCCACTGGTCGTGCTCTCGGCAACATCTTGGATCTCCACTAGTTTCACAGTCTTTGGTAACAGCTGAAGAGACTCGGAGGACGCACTGGCTTGCTTCATCTTCGGACTCCTTCGGCTGGTGTTCTGGATCAGTTGCAATGTCTCCGGAATGATTGTCGAGTCTTCTTGCGCGGCCAAACATTCGATGTTCTGCAGCAACTGGCGGGTCTCGGATCGGCTGATTGTTGAGTATTGTACGGATGAGGACTCCTCGAGTATTGTGGTCAGTGCGTCTGTCTTGTCTGCATTTCGCGTGTTGTTGTTATTGTTGTTGTTGAAGAGGAGCGGGTTTGTCCAGACGGGCGTGGACTCGACTTGGGAGGTGAAGTAAGTGCGGTTGTGGACGATCCTTGGGTTCAAGTCGAGGTACTCGACGCCGTCCTCGAGCATTCGCTCGAAGATGAGGGTGAGGTCGTGGAAGGATGGCCGGTTGCTGGGCTCCTCTTGCCAGCAGCCGTTCATGATGTCGTAGCTGAAAAAAAGAGCGTGGCGTCAGTTTATTGTTAAACTGTCTCTGATTCACGCCGAGGCGTTCCGTAATTCTGAAAACACATGTTATTCTCTAGTATATGGCACGAAAATTTTAAACTTTTAAATTGAAAAAGTTTATTTGTTATTTTGAATGCCGACTACGATATAAAATAGCCGATGGCTACGTCTTATCTCCTTGCTTTTGTGAAAAAAATGAGCAAAAAATCATTTCATAGTGAATTTGATAACCCATGCCAATTTTTTGCACGTACAGTGGTATCTATTTCTCCCAGCCATATCACTCGCAAACAGTTCCGTTCTATTCATTCCCGCCGTCGCTATCGATAAGCTTGTCAACATCGAAAAGACTCACAGTTGTCCCGAGCAGTTCTCCGGACGTTCCATCCGGTAGCCGGCACGGAGCAGGTGGAACAGGTTGTGGACGGCGACCCCCGGGTAGGGCGACGCCCCCAGCGTGACCAGCTCCCACATGAGCACGCCGAAGCTCCACACGTCCGACTTGCTCGTGTACATGTGGTCGGCTAGCGACTCAAGCGCCATCCACTTGACCGGCACTGGGGACGGCGCAAGCATGATAAGCATTCACCGTGATACAAGCACAGAATGAGGAAGGTTCTTCTCCCTTCTTATTCTATGGTGCAAGTCTAACAATTTAACTACGTGGAATGTTTTATGTTGCAGCACTGCTTAGAGGAAATTGTCGGTCCTAACATGGGTGTGTCCAACTACAATTCTGAATTCTGTAAATCCCACTTGACCGAGACTGAAAATGACAAGAAAAGTTTTGGCGAAACCCTGGTTTAATGAAGACTTACCGGAAAGACCAACCTTTTCACACTCGCTTGATTCGACGACCGGAAACAAACCACACATTTCAATTGATTGCAGATCTGATTACGTATCCCGATGTATGTTCGATTAATGCGTTGGCACGACGCACTTTCACGGAACTGCTTTTCAATTGTTAATCCTGACAAATTGAGTGGGTGTTTGTTTTAACGACGCAGCAGCTGCGAGGTGATTAGTGCGTAGGTAAACTACGCGATACGTGTGATTGGGTGGCTCGCTCAAACGTATAATTATTGTGCTTGTTGACGAATATCACTAATTCTCATCGGACACCAGGGAGCGCGAGAGCCCTCTCCCCCTACTAACTCCTAAGTTAGTTTTGATTTGCGAACTTCGGCTACAACAAGCGTGATCAGTAATTGGAAACTATATGGAACACTGGGGATACCCGGTGTACACAAAAACTTTGCCCGGCTATAAAAATCGATCGTGTGGAACTATACAAATTGCGTGGGCAGAACAAAATTCACTACCATCGAGCCACGGCAGACGACGGTTGCGGTTTTGCTTTCCCACATGCATTACTTCAACGCAAGCTGTTCGATAAAACGCATAAACAAAGCGTATGAACTAGCGATTCGAGGTTTGGCCGTCGTGGCTTCGAGTATTTACTCTGATACGCTGTTTTTTGGCCCTTTTTATACGGACCTGGGCTTTTAAAGGACTGAACGATAAAAATCACCCCAGAGCAAAAACCGTAAAGCCCACACAACCATTACACATAGCCTCTGTAAATCGGCTGCCTACCTCTGCCCTTGCTCCGCTTGAGATAAGCGTCGTCTTCGTAGACGTCCCTCGTGAGACCGAAGTCGGAAACCTTGCAGACGCCCCCGGTGGCGACCAAGACGTTCCTGGCAGCCAGATCGCGATGGACCAGCTTGATGTCGCTCAGGTAGGACATCCCCTGTTGGGGAGGAGCGGTCGCTTGCAAACGCTTTATAGCTACGTCTCTCCCGAGCTACACATTCTCTCCATATAATACTTTTGCGAAATTCGGTAGCACTTAAAGCGTAAGTGATGAATTCTAAGTGAATTTCACGAAACAATTTGGTTAATTTCTTGACATTCAAAGCATTCGGTTAATTGATGTTTATTAATGGTGATTAATTAATTACTGTTAATAATTACTTGTTGCATAATTACTGGCTCTTTGCTTCGGAAAATGTAGATTATATTATTAAAGATTAATTAATTCGTCAATAGAACTTCATTACACGGGTGTTTAGCTTGGCAATTACCTTAGCGATCTGCCAAGCGAAAGAGAGTATATCTCTCGGCGTGCAAGGGGAAGTAATTGACTCCTCCACTTCTCTGCTAGCGGAACCGGAAACTGACGAGGTCGACGCCGAGCCGAAGGAGCAAGGGATGCGGCCGTCCGATTCCAAATGTCGACTCTTTCGCAAATAGTTTCTGAAAAAAGTTAAGCGTCGAGTTGGAATGCGCAGATGAAATATTTCCTCAGGATAACTATCTGTTTTCGTTCTCTGGTACAAGCAGATGAGATGAGAAAGCGTTCGCTTCTTAATCGACCGATTCCTCTTGTTTGTGGGAGAAAAGAATATAAAGAACCAACGATGCGTTAATTTATATCACTGCACACCGTCGGTGCTTTATCGCTAAAGAGACGGATCTGAAAAACTTTCGACTGAATTTTCCGCTCGAATGACATTGAAAATCTCTACTCTGCAAAACTAAAGTTCAACCCCCGGTTCGGCAATATCTCTAAGCCAGAGAGCGGAGTTATCGCAGAGAAAGTTCGAGCCAACCACGCGTACCTCAGCGAACCGTGCTGGGCGTACTCGATAATCAGGTACACCGGCTGCGAGACCGGGATTGTGCACGCTCCCAGCAGCTTGACCACGTTCGGATGCGATACTTCCTTCAGCAGCTGGTACTCGGACAGCAGGTCGGTCATCTCCACCGAGCTCGCGTCTTCCTTCAGCGTTTTCACCGCTACAGTGGTCGTACCTGCAGCGAAAGTCGACACGACGAATGATTTGAGGCCTTTTGACACTACCATGAGACTGTTTGGAAAGTGTAGGTACGGATATGCTCTGTTGTAAGTGGTTTATGGTCCTAAAAAGGACCTTGGCGTTAATCTTACTTGGTGTTGGAGGACCACAAACCACCACAAACCACTTGCAACAGAGCAAAACGGCGAGTACACTTCCATAACATCCATCCACGGGTCTGAACCACTCCATCTTGCTACCATGAGACTTTACCATGGACTTTATAGGCCGTAGTGACAAACATCTAATGTAGCAGGCCAAGAAAGCAATTGATCAGGGTGTTATGATTCAATTTCCGTTTCTCGTTCGTTTAACCTTCTGTTGCGTCTGGCTGATTCGATAACAGAGAGACAAGACGCCAAATAAATGTTTGGGATACTTCTAGTAGAAAAAAAACAAGAAAAAAACTCGTC
The DNA here is from genome assembly GCA_921293315.2 of Nemurella pictetii. Taxonomy (NCBI): domain Eukaryota; kingdom Metazoa; phylum Arthropoda; class Insecta; order Plecoptera; family Nemouridae; genus Nemurella; species Nemurella pictetii. The sequence continues at coordinate 8,500,008 of OV121115.1, read as the reverse complement.
GATGTTCACTCAGTTCAAGACAACAAATCAAGCGCGGAATTGACAATAAACAACTCAATTAATTTCAAATAGAGAATATATCTAGCAACACCCTGCCGCCTGCAATTTGCCATGTAAGACTTTATTAATAGTGAATGGCTGATAATGAACCGTCAGCGTTGTGTATTAACAGGGCATTCAACCAAGTTCGCGAAGGAATCGACGCTCGTCGCTGCGACGTAGACGCCGACGCTAACAATGTCTAGCAATATTAATCATGACGGCTATTCATGACGGGCATGCATTGTGTCGCCGAGTGAGGACAAAGAGTTGCGTAGAAAAGATCAGCGCTGTTTTTTTTTTCTCTTTCCTCGGGCTGAGCGTAGGAAATTCGCCGACGGTCCGATTCATTCATCACATTGTGCGCCCGCTTTTCAGAAAGGCAGGAGCGTCTTGATCGACCCCCGAGCAGTTCAGCCGATTATTTGCTGATTAAAAGTTGGTCGCCGGAAGCGCAGGTCCGTTTTGGCCTTTCACTTCGATGTTGCACAAAGTTGTTGAAAACAGTGGCGGCTTGGCAATGGTAATTTTTAGCCATGGCACCGGTTCCAAAGGGTGGGTGGGTGTCTGGCTGGCTGGCCGGCTGGCCTTGGGGTGGGTGTCGAGGGGTGGTTGGCTAGGTGGCGACGATCGGTAAGTAAGGAGTCCATGTCGCGGGGTTGTGAAGCCACGCATACTGAGCCCCGAAAGAAGCCACGATCATCACGATCATTCCCTTGTGTGTATGTTTTGCTTTGCGAACTACAGAATCTCGAATATGAGTCTCGACTCTTGAGAACCCTTTGTCGGCGCATTTTCCCAGTATAACTGAATCCTTTCCATGACCATAGGCGTGCGCAGCGGTGCGGCAGATACGGCACAGGCCGTATCTAAGGTTTCAACTGCCCTTAGGTTTAAAAAAATATATTTCTATAAATATTTTAGCATTTTCATTTGTATCTATAGAAAATGCAATGTGCTTTTCAATTTTAAAAGCGAATTATATTCAATTTTTAGCTGCGATTACGTAGAAAAAATACAACCTAGCATGTAAGTAGACAATAGACATAGTGTATTCGAAATTTTTTCGAAATCATTTCCGTGAAAACACAGTTTTGCACACGCCATTCTCAGGCGTCAATTTTACCTCAAACGCGTAGATTTGCACCAAAATTAACCTTGAACCCATTTTTTTCTTGGGGCTGCGCCCCAAACCCCCAATTTTCCCCCTTTTGCCACAGTTATATTGCTAACTTCTGACCTCCCCCCCCATCGTGATCACGTGGTTATTCGCAATCAAATGTGTGGAATACAAAAATATTAACACTGTTCAATTTTTTGTACCGCTTTCCACAGGGAGAAATCCTGTCCCGAAACCCAAGAATATACCTAGTCTAAAATCTAACGCAAAATTTGACACGGATTATTTACCCCCCCCCCCCCCCCCCCCCCGGTCGCTTGGGGTGGGTGGGTGTCGGGGATCTAAGGAGCTGGCACCGGTTACCTTCCAAGTCCCAAGCCGCCACTGGTTGAAAACAGTTCGCGTCCTTTGTTAAGTTGAAAAGCAGTTTTTTTTAAATAATGTACATTACATTTTAATTGCGATGCTAAAAGTTGTGTACAGTGCTTTTAGCTCTCGGGTTACATGGAATAATATTTTAACTCGCACTAAGTGTTATACTGCAATGCTGAATTCTAAGGGAAAAATTCGCGTTTCATGAACAATTATCACTGAAACCACAAATATTTTTATCTACTTGAAACTCTTTTCCGTTCGTAAATGTATTTCCGGTGAATATCACCCCAGTTTTGTTAAACAAATAAATAGATAGATATTAGAGTAGATAAGTTTCATAATAATAGAACGAAGCACCATTAAAAGAGATTTGCGTTTGGTCGAGTATGCCTCACAGAGAGAAAATTATTTTTCTGTTTCATAACGTACCAGGTTGAAATTTTTAATTAATATTTCATTGTCCATCAGTCTCTAATAATTGAAATAGGTATTTGGCATTCGTTTAATAAACATTTTCCACCAAAGCTCCGAGAAGTCTTCATTGCGGACAGAGAGAACAATAGCTGCGATTATATCCACGGTCATTCTTCACATTCATTCTGCACACCACTATAATTCCCTCTGTCTGAGTCGGAGGAATCTTGCTGCTCCGGAACGCTGTGGCCTGGAATTTCTATAATAATAGAGTTTCGGTCTTTTTGACTCCGACGCGTTTAATGCTGAATTGTAAACAGTGCAAGCGACGAGCCATCTCGAGCCCAGTCAGTCAGAAGTGATTCGCACACTAACAAGATTTCGCACTAAGTCCGCACAGTTTTATCAGCACAGGACGCGCATTTCGCGCGAAGTCAATTAAATGAAATTCCCGGCGTCGAATGCTGACGAGACGCCGCGCATTGTGTGAGTCAAGCGCCCAACGCAGTCCACAGCCCACAGTTCACAGTCCACAGTCCACAGTCCACAGTCCACAGTCCACGAGGCTCAGACGATCATACTCGAAATAGTAATCAAGATTATAATAGACAGGGTCTGTGCCTGGATTGAACTTCGATAATCTCTAGAGGTTTAACAGAATATCGATAACATAGACGCCTGCCTCTATTTTTTATTCAAAGTGTTTGCGAATCTATAGATGCAATAAAAGTTAGGGATCTCCTGAGAGCGAAGAGTATTAGGAAAGATGATTGAACAGGCTTTTGCAGACGTTTGCTCTTTTACGAATGACGTTTTCGCGCAAGAACGAGAGTGTATACGGTTCCTGGAGCCCGACGTGGTAGCGCAGGGAAAACAAATAATAACTTTTGACGTTTCATCCCGCAAGGAGGCAATGAGAACGTCGATGTTAGAAGCTGATCGGCGAATATTTTTTTATCGCATACACACACACACACTGCGTTACTAAATCAGGAGGGACCAAATGCGAGTTCTTATATGAGAAAGCATAAAATTATATGACTGCCTCGAATCTCGACAATTTCGCAAAGACCGATAAGAAGTAAAGGATCAACAGAAGGATTTCGCACAGACAGTCGAATGTTATTCGTTTTTTAAGGGGCAATTTACCGTTTTGCCATTGATAAACGGGAGACGTATCGTAAATCCAGTCAGTTCCATTGGTTACTGATTTCCTACAGCGATGCCATCAAGGAAGTTCGCCAATCAGAAGCAAAGACTTACCCAAAACTTTCCTGGAAACGTTAGGATTATACAGTTGCTTCCAGACACTGCCATTGTAAGCATCTCTTTCCTTTCCAATGCCTTCAATAGTTTCACTCGAAATTGGCATCTTTTCTCATCGATTTATGACCCGTGGTGTGGTCTAGTGCTTACCTGGTTGACCGGCAATGTTCGTAGCCCTGGCACGAAGCACTCGCCCGAACTCTCCCTCTCCCAACGTCTGCTCGATTACCAACTGGCCGCGTGGAAATTCCCACTTCGGGTCCGGCTGCAAACAATACACCTGGTTCAACATCTGGAAAACACTACTCCTTCTAGGCACCGAGAGTTGCACCGGTGCCAGCCAGTTGTTGGCAGCTTCAGGGTGGTTTCCAGAGGTGTTAGCGTTGCGTCTTGAGCGGTGGGGAGTCTGCTATCCGCCAAAATACATTAGTAAAATATGATTTCGAGCAATTAAGATAATTCTATACGGCGTCTGGATGCGAAGTCAAAGCGCTGTTTCTCTCTTGTAAACCACGCGAGCAATTTATCTTTCTAGCCACTAACAGCATCCACTCCCTTGGCATTTTGCGCAGCTCCCGCGGTACGATGCTCAAAACAACCTGTGTCTCGTCTCCAGGGTGCTTTTGTATATACTGCACGAGCATGGGCGCGAGGGAAAGGTAAAACGAGTGAGCGAGAGAGAGGAATTAGCGGGATGATTAAACGCATCTGTAGGTGTTTTGGAGACAAATTGCTTAATGTAACATGAGCCCAATCGTTATTGTGTGTAGCGTGTGTGCACAATTAAATTCTGCCAAGACCAAACGGATAATTATCACGAGGACAAGGACCTAATAATTGTGTCATGGCTTGCTTCCCGCGCGTAAATTGTAATTATGACTGTACATGGCCAAATTTTCATTCAACGACTATATGTCAACAAAACCGTTGCGTTGAAAAGCTCTTGATAAGCCGTTGGAGGGGCGTGCTGTTGTCGCTTGCGTGGGTGTTGCGCTTTGGCAACGCAATTCAGTGTTTGCCTCCCGAGAAAAAGTAGTGAAACCAATGGCGCACGATATCCACATCCAGGTTTAAGTACTTTCAATTAGAATTCTAAGCTCCGATCGTAAGTACAGCCCGATAAAACCGCACGTCTGCAGGAGAAGATGTATCTATCTTTTATAGCGCCTCAGCGTGCGTGGGCGTCATTGTTTACGTGGGGGATATTTTTTTGGGCACAGCTTCAGAACGGAATGGAAAATAAATATTTATATTTTCCACAGCCATGACGCTCACGTGTAAATAAGAACACATTACAGCAGCACACACGGCAGTCGAGCTCACCATTTTCCTCAGGGTGGGCGACGTGGTCGTCGTGACAGCCGACTCAAAGTTCAGCAATTGACTCCCCTGCTGCGAGCGTGCCACGTAATCCGACGGGATGCCAGAAAGAGAGACCGCGCTGCCCACGTACTTTCGGTCCCGACGATCTTTCGCCGCTTTGCTGCACCGAGACATACAAACAATACACATTACAGGCGCGCGTTTTAAGCCGCACAGCACGGATCGATTAATTTTAACGGCGCCTCAGGAGCGTCACGTCGTTAAACTGCACCCGACTAATGCGGGAACGGCAACGTGACGCGGTTGCTGAGAGAACCATTACCTGTATCGCCACGCGAAGAAGAAGACGAAGACGACGACCAGGAAGCTGACTCCCAGACTCCCGGCGACCAGGCAGTCGGTGCCGCAAGCGTGCTGATCCGTGGCTGCAACCAACGATTCATTCCTGGGTCTTTACATTTAGCCTGAAAGTAGGTTACAGTAGGAGCTAAACCATGATTTGTGACAATTTCTATTCACGTCGCGATGCACTTTTTCTTGCAACCACTCGAATCTTTATCCACGACGTCGCCAGCTATACGAACATTGTCTAAGTCGCAGGAAAATAAGACATCGATCGCCGCGTGAAACGGTTAGAATCCGGTTCATGCCGGCGAACAGTGCAGCACATCGAACACGTATGTCACGATTATTGCAATCCGCTCGACGTCGCTGCTCTCACCTTTCTTCGCGCTGACATTGTGCAGCGAGGTCGCGTTCACTTCGATCGGGTGCACCGTGCTCATCTTCAGCTGGCGCGCGTCGCGGTTCATGCAGATGCACCCCGCGCGGTGGTCGCACGTGCAGATGCCGGCGCCGCTGTAGATCCCGCGCGTCCACGAGCTATTGGTCGGCCTCGTGGCGAAGTGTACCGGGTGCGCTGCATACCGGGAGAGATCAAAGTTAATAAATCCGGCGCGCATTGCGAGTCGGAGCACAAAGCCCGTTGGACGGTGTGATAAGATCTTACTGGTGCAGTCCTGCGGACAGAGCAGGGGGACTTTGTCCTCGAGCGGGTCGCACACACGATCCGGGCAGTAGGTCACGTTCGGCGCGCAAGTCGGGAATCGAGACGACGGCGCCGTGCTCAGGTTGGCCGGTTCCCGCCACTGGCAGCCGCGTCGTTCGCCGGACGCTGTCGACGGAACAACGCTCGTTACTTCGACCCCACGTTGCGCTCGTAAACACGGAGAGATTTTCGTTGTGAACGCCGGGGAAATGCATAAGATTCCGTACCGCTGGTGCCGAGGCCGACGGTCGCCTCGCACTTTGCGGCGCTGGACAGTTGGGCGCAGTGCGGCCAGTCGTTGTCGTTGGTCCAGCTGCTGTTGAAGGAGTCGGTCTGCGAGGCGAGCAGTCGGACGTGCAGTTTGTCGATCTGCGTCGACCCGTTGGGCTCTCGCCACTCGATTGTCAGTCTGCAAGGAAGCGGCGTTGGTCGTGGTAGGTGGCAGTCAGTGCGTACATAGCTTCTTCTCGACGGCGGCTACGGCGCTGGTTTACTGACTGCGTTTAATGAGAGGGTAATGAAGGCTAAAAATCTATCTTGACTCTTGTTAATAGGGGCTTATTTTTCTGCGTAGTAAATATTTTAACGATGTATTTTCTTCCAACAAAGCTTAAGCTTTTCGTTCGTCTATAAAATTTCGGAGATGGAACTTAGAAAGTTTGTGAGCGAAAGATGCGGACAGACACGTCTTAAAGAGATAGTAGCTGGCACTGTATCACCAGCTAGCTCTGTTCATCTAGCCAAACGACATTTGGTGAGAGACAAATATTCTTATGCAAACGTATAGCAAAGGCAATGTTTTAAGAAAGGACTAAACCTATATGGAGCTACCTTGAACTTATATGACACGGAATACAATACCATGTTGGTATAATATATATAAATGGCCACAGCATACGACATAGAAAACATAAAAAAATCTGAAATCTCCTTACGTAATGTTTTCATGCGTGAAGGTACGCAACGCAGTGACGTTGCCGACGTAAACGATGCCGCCGAGCTCGGTGATTTGGAAAGCTTTCCCGGGCGGGTTGGAGGTCATCTTGTAAGTCGCGTGGTTGCCCTTGGAGGCGGCCTTCGCGGCACCCGCTGCAACGTTGACCATCGCGCCCTTGGGCTGGCCGACACGCGCGTAGAGAGACGCTGCGCGATGCACGGTCGCGTTGCTGGGATAGCGTCGATTCGGAGCGGAGCGTGCCGAGCGGCGCGCGGGCCGCTCCGGCCTTGACTGCTGACCTTGGCCGGCGGTGAGCGGAAGCGCCCTCGGCGGGGCCACGTACGAAGTGTTGTCGGCGTGCAGACGGATTGTCAACGTACCCTGGAAGGTTGCCGGTAAATCTAGTTATCTTTATGAAAATGGTGGTCGGCGACGACCACAAGCAGCAGCTGATTGTGATTCATTTGCGTGGTAAGGGAAAAGTATTTCTTAGCGAGAAAGACGAGGCTTAACTACCACATTTCCTTCTCATCATCATCATCTTATCTAAAATGTTATGACATTCTTTACTGGTAGAAAATTTTGCTGTTTATTAGACGATGGAAGGTTGCTGCTTTAAGATTATTGTCTTTGCATGTCAGACGTGAATTAGTTTTGAAAGGAATAAAAATTCCAAGGTATCAAGTTAGTAGGCGAAATTAAAGCTTTATTCCTATACAAGTGTACGGAGAGAGGCTAGGTTATAAGTTGGAAATGCCAAAATGTCAATTTTGTGGGAGGGATATGCAAACAAGGGGGGGGGGGGGGCGGATTAAATCCAGGGTAGCTTACGATGGAGCCCGCGGGTTTTGGCGGACGGAGGGAGAGGGAAAACCGGCCGCTGGAACACGGAACTTCAATATTAGCTCAGCGATTCCTTTTTTCGAAATGTCCAATTCGAAAAGTAGCCATGTGTGCGCGCGCTCATTTGTCGAGCTGCATCCGTTCGACTTCCGATTCGCACTTTGTTTACCCGCCTAATGTCCGTTTCATCGCTGACGTCACGAAAGGTACATGAGTTTAGAAGCGCCATTCACCGAGCCGGAGGCGCCAAAAGGAACAAAGAACGTTATATAAAAGAATGCAAGCCCACGAGTAAAGAATAAATTCCCTTTTCATCCATATTTCATATAACATGGTTGTTTTTGGCTGCTTCACGTGCTGTTGAACAAGTTCTTTTCCGAATTGTGCTCTGACAATTGATTGGTCATCACAATTAATCCAGCATTGTGGTTATGTGACAGACGTCGGCAGCAGTTGTCTGGTCTCTACGGGCGTTGCTCTTGATTGACCACCACAGCTGGCGCAAATTACACACCGATCTGGCGCATGAAGACCCACGGTGCCGCGAACGAGACAAAAATATAATAGATAAGCGGCGTCCAATTCACTATTGGAGGAAGATTGGACAGTGCCTATTATCATATTTGTTCAAGGAGGGTTGGCATCGCTGTACGCTAGCCATATGTGGTCAGTGTGTGGGAATGAACTTAGCTTGACCCCTCACCAATCCATCAGCTGTACGTCATTTTTGATTGATCGCATTTGCATCGTGTCGCCGATATCAATTTTAGCTGATTAAACTCCGTGTTTCACTTTTATCAATAGCGGGAATGTTTTGAACATCCGGTTCAACGATGTATTCACGCCGTCATTTGCCTTTGTAGAAAATAATTTCGTTTGACTGCGGCGTTAAAATATACCTTGCCTACTAATCAGGTCGCGTTTAAATTACTGGAGGGCTGATTGAAAGGTTTTAATTTCTGCGGAATTTAATGAATAGACCGCAGAATTTCTGTGACATGCAGATTTAATAAATTAAAATACAGCTCAAAATTATACAATCCAACATGAAAGAGCTCAACATTATGTTTTTGTGTAGATTTAAGTCAGCGAACCATTCCATTATACCTGGTATCACTTTCCTCAAATATTTGTGCTGCCAAGCTTGTATATAGGTAGTTACCAAATGGATACAGATTATGCCAATAAAAAAATGGAGTCCTACACATGACAAAGTATAACGTACGCATGGCTTTATCGTTGTAAGCACGCGTGGCAGCATACGCATGACCGGTGCGTGGCACACGCACGGTCACGCACTGCACGCTGCTAGCAGGGTTGTAATTGCAGCGTGGAGTCAACAATCTCCACGCCAGGGTCGATCCAGGGAAACTGATAAGCCGCCGGTGACTTGCAAAACTTTCAATGGCGGTCAGTGCGCCACTCTGGGGTGAGGTGGTCGACTACGTTTTCAACGTGTATTACATAAAGAGAGGTCCAGGAAATAAATCGCATGTGGCGCCACGCGGAGGCGAGAATGGCCGGTGGCATATAATGAAGCACATGCATGGCCCCGAGTTCGTTTGGCGTGTATAGATTATGGCCATTCGATATACGCGGTGCGACAAACCGCATTGCGGCGAAGGTGTATAAGTCCACCGTTAAATTTACATATTGTATCTTTAGGGTTGCTTTAAGGTGCTCATTGAATGTTCTTATTTCGTACATTTATAATTTGTATCTATAAAGAATTTGAAATAATAGCTTTATGGGCGATTGATCGATATTTGCAAATCTCACAGAAACAATTGGACATGTTTGAGAGCTGTCATGTAATTTAGCTCCAGTAACTTTAAAACAGTGAAAGAATGGTAATTTTAAGCATAACGGAAAAACTCGACGTTTACATGGGCTTACTGCTAGTTCATGAAAATGTCTTTTTTTGGTTACTAATGACCAGGCAGCTCTGAATGACTTAACTTTATCGTGTGACCTCTTTCACATCGTTTACTTCCAACGTCTTGCAAAGGGATTCGAGGTTCGTAGAGTTTGTTAACTCTAGCGCGTTGGCACTTTGCCTTTTGGTGGAGGTGCCGGGTCCCCGCTTGAATGAAAGGAGCATTTTATTTATCAGGATGTTTATCAATATTACGTGGAATTGGATCACAAACTCAACTTTGCAGAACCTTTAAGTAGCCTGGTATGGAGTTAGCTTTTGGTAACATAATGCAGTTATTTGCATAAATATCTTGGAGTTTGACAGAGTAATTTACCAATAGGTTTAACGTGGTTTCCAGTGCAATAAACGCTTAATATGGGAATGCAGGCAAACCGAGATAGCGCTCACACATGTATGTAACACCCTCGTAGATTGTGTTTAAATTCTAAGCTTCTTCTCAATCGGAATTTCGTATTTCATTTTATACGTGCCATAGTATAGTTTACCAGCTAGTGTGAGGGAATTTCGGAATTCCTCTCTTCATGGCATATTTTCGCGTTAAATTGGCCACTGAAGCCCACAGGTAATTTACAATCGGTTGAATGGAAATATGGGTGATCCGATGGAGCAGTGTGGGCGTAAGTTTATTTATAGCTACTCTAAAGTGCTTGGGCCTGAGGTTTACAAGGGAGTGAAAGGTTACACCACTTTCAAAATGCTCTGATAACTGCAAATATTTGAAGTTTGATCCATCATTTAAAAAATAAATAGGTATTGTGGACATCATGATTTAATTATAATTCATTGGAGGCAGGTTTGACGTTTTAATAACAGTCAAAAGAATCATCTCTTATAAACCAAATTGCAAATTGTTGTGACAAGTGAGACTTTTAGTACCTGAGTGACGATTTCTGGACTCTTCGCTTATTTTACGCAGCGAGTTTACAGCCATTACCTATCATTAAAGTGTAGAGCTCGGCGTTGATAAGGTTAAAGGTTGTGAGGCCAATCGAATTTATATACTTGAAGTTCAATCATCTGAAAATCATTCCCCGAAACTTTTAAATGTATAGGTTTCATCAAAGTGAAACAACAGAATTGTAAGTTATATACTGATTCAAATGGAATGTTTTATTAATTGGAAGAATTTCTGTTTGCCTTTGAGCTTTGTGAAATTGAACGAAATTGAGTTGTGTAGGCAGTATGTGTACTCAAGTTTTGAAGATTCTGGCACGAATCGAATTAACCTTTATCAAAGGTTTGCCGAGTTCTAATGAAGTTAATCCAAAGTTTTCTCTGCCACCAGTCTTTGTTGAACAAATTGACGCCTATACGTGTCGAAGTAACCACGCTTACATTATTGTTATTTAAGTGATATTTGAAAACTTTCATCTTCGAGAGCGTTTCGAAATTCAGGACACGAACAAAAATGATGACCCTTAAATTTTACAGCAACTTACACGAATCGATTTGCTATTACGCTATAGAGGCGTATTTTATTCACAAAGGCACGTGAGGTTATATAGGTATCATACATCATAATACAAAATTGCGTTCTATCCTTAGTTTCCTCCGTTCACTAGTGATTCTTAATTTGAGCACGACGAGTTACGTGCTACAAACTACCAACAGAACCTTAGAGTCTTTGCCATGAGAGCAATAGCATTTGATCAAGAAACTCTTTCATCCAGCATCTTTATATCGATGCAGTACGTTTCGTCTCATCAAAGGATCTTAACTTTATTCTTGTGTCCCGCAATCTCGTGATCGGAAAGTGCGTTAGCGTGAGGACACGGACGTGAAGCTACCAAGAAGTGTCAATGTGCCCAGCACTTACGTGGGCGATATCTAGGTGATTCGCAAGAAACAAGATATGATCTGATATATCCACGCTTCGAACGCTAGTCGGGAAGTAATCGTGGGGAAGTAATGCTAACATGTCCCATTTCTCGGCCATAGCCACGGCGAGCGTGGGTGGGTGCGCCCGTTATTAGACGGCAATAAGTTACAAGCACATGGGTGCAAGGACTGTACCCATTCACCTTCCTAGAGTGTATTGAATTATTTACCGGCGAAGGTGGATGCCGTTCGTGAAGTTCCTCTGGCGAATTTATGATTGCAATCTGGATATCTCTCTGTCGGAAATAAATATGTATGTAGTTATGTCTCTTCCTGAGAGGATATAAAAGTAACATGAAGCCAACGGGGTTTTCGCGTTTACTTGGCTGACTTGAAAATGAAATGTAGTTAACTATTCTTAGTTGACGAGCGGAGAGAGTTGAATTAAAACTTTAAGTAACACTAACCTTAAAAAATCACAAATTTTTATTTACTTTTATTTTGAAGTTAAGTTGTGTGTTCGTTCTAGTTCACTTCTGGTTAAAAAATACATCGTGTTTGTTTTATTTTCCACCTATTTTATTTGTATTCACATCACCGTTCATAATACGGCATCGTCTGTACGCTGAAAATGTCTATACCATCAACTTACAAACTAGGTAACTCTGCGGAATGGGGGTTTTCCGACGAATTATATTTACAACAAAACAACCTGTTTGTCCCGGGGCTCACATGCGAGTTCATACTTTAATTTATATAAAAAAGTAAAAACGTTCTGCACACAAAACCTAGGAAAATACGTCGGCTGGCTTTGAATGTCGTTCCTCCAGAAACATTGAAAAGGGCGACAGTGGGCGCTTGAATTTCAAATTAAGTGAAAACGAAAACTTTTTTCGTTCTCTGCCTAGAAAAGAAATGTGCGGCACTCCGTTTGAAAAACAAACCATTCGAGTGGCGAACTTTTTTGAAAGTTTTAAACCCATACGTCAATATATGCTATGGCAAATAGTTGTACTTGTCTTTGACAACACAGATCAAATTGCTGAGATGTCAAAGGAAGACTCGATGTAGATTACTAGAGCGTGAACATCAAATCACAGGATTTAAACCATTCTCCGTCCAAGTCTGATATGTTTTTTGCATAGCGCAAATAAAAAACAAAATAAAATGTGAACTTACGAAACGGATGATGCATAAGTTATCATTATATAGTTATATTTTTCCGATATCCTGCCGCAGTCCGCCTATTTATCGATACAGCGTACCTTCTTCTTAAAAAGTTTGCGTTCTTAAATCGGCATATAAAACCCCTTACTTCTTCAGTCATACACAAAACCAGCCTTCTCCAGACCTGTCTACGTCCACCATTATAACCTTCCTAATTTCACCGAAAACTTACTTCAAGTGACAAGAACACCAATAAAGTTTGCGAAGTGCCAAGTAAGCTTATCCCATATGTCATCGGCAAGCGGCAGTTTCGCCGGCAGCTAATAAGCCGCATTAGACGAGCTGAGAGTGAGAGCGGCTCGTACTTACATGCGACTGCCCGAAGTTGGGTAGCATCCCCTTGTCCCGGACGACCAGCCGGACGATGTAGGGCGCCTGGGTGGGCAGCGCCCCACTCCGTGCAGCCATCAGACCTGTGGGCACAAGTCGCGCCAGGGTTAACAACAGCTGTAACGGGCAGGGGTCATTGCAATAGATTCTGTGTTTTCGAAAATGTTGGCTGAACTTTTTTTTATTTTTAGTTTTTATCATCGAATAAAGGTTGTCAGAATCTCCAATCTATCATCGTATGGTTGTCGTCAGTGGTGCAGAATGTTGCCTCTTGTCAAGAGATCGGATGAGGGCGGCATCTTACAAAGTGGCATGGAATTAAGGCGGAGATCTTAGCAAACTTGAAGTTTCTGTAACAAGCTCATAGCAGCTGGGATCGTACGTTATTACGATTCAATTCCATGCTTGGTTCAATATTGAACAGACAACTGCCACTCAATTTTACCATTCTCAAGTTTAGAGTTCGCTTGAAATTAATTTTATTCTTAGTTCAAACAATCTTCATGTTTTCTTGGTTAACCTTAACTCCCTCAAATTATAAGCACTACGCCTAACTAATCCACGGTTTCATAAAAGGAAATTCGATTAAAACAATCTGCTAGCTGCAACTGCTTCAATACAAGAGTTGGTTCGCTGTAATGAGTTCTTTAACAATTTTAGTCACATACCCGGCGCCTCCATCACCTAAGAGCGTTTAAATTTTATTTTTAGCGCCCTCCATTCCTTTGCCGAAAGCGACGTAATGCGAGATTAATTTCCCTTCAAACCCGTTGAATTACAACGGCTATCAGTCTCGAGGGAGTGATTTGAAGCCAGTGTAAACGCCGGGCGCGATCGCTCCGTCGGGATATCATCGTTGCACCGTTAAATGGACAAGACCGGTCTCGGCCAAGTCTGCAGCGTTGGTGTCGGTGTCGGCGGCGGTGGCGGTGGTGGCGGTGGCGGTGCTTACACCAAATCCTTAGGCCTCGATCTGAATTGCAAATTATTAGCCGCAACGGTTTGGCACCCTCCGTCGTATCTCTCCGCTCCGTGGGTGGCAACGATAATCTATTGGTTGCGGGCTGAGTATTGGTTTGGGTACGTGGACGTGTTGTCTTTGCTTATATCATTGCTTCTGTTCGTTTTAATTAAGTCGTACATTTTGATGCTGGTAAGAACGTGCCAGCGACCAAACTAATGCACACTACCGTTATTTATGTGTCGGTGGATTCGCCAACTTATACCGGCCGGGACGAGGGTGAAAAACAAACTTTGAAAGAGCATAGCAGCACAGAAGCAGTCGAAGTTTTGGCATTAGACGATGTAGGTACAGTTCTTACAGAGCAAGGGTCGTAATTGCACTAAAAAGAGACATTATATTAACGATGGGACACTCACGTTCTTCCTTAGATATATCGCGATTTAATAACATAAAAGCTGTCATCAATATTGCACTTTTTTGTTTACCCATAATTTTGAGTTTACTGTTGACTGTGTTTTTTTCATGAAAAATAATACACTCGGTTGGTTCCCTGCGCTCCTCCGGTAATATGTAACGAAATGGCGTCACTTGAAGTGAAATATTTTCGAACTGCACGCGATGGGAATTCTGCCTTTCAGCCGTTGCTACAAAGTAAAATACGCGAAAAATCATTTCCCTCGCTGAAAATTAGGAAAACTCTGGCGTGGCTAGCGAGGGGAACAAATTACGCGGACGCATCGCTGGTGACTGATTCACTATTCAGAGCAGGTAACTGCCGCGTGTGTGCCGGGCCAGCTCAGCACAACACAACAATTACTCCAGACAACTGGTAACTAATTAAACTAATTAATCGTATTGTTCTAGTTCTTGGAAGTTTCCATCCCCTTAAATCCTTATCAGTAGCGGCTTAGCTATCACTAGCTTGTTTTAAATCTCAAGCTTGATGGAGACTTGTCGTTAAACTTGGGATAAGGTTGATTAGGGGGTTTGTTTTGTTAATTGCGCGTAGTACAGGGTTCATTGTGGGCAATATTTCTTCAAAATTAGACGTTAGAAAGCATTTATGAGAACGAAACACGGTATAAAAATGTCCTGAAATTTTATCAGAAGCACGTATTGGGGCAGAAAAATTGTTTATTTCTAAACCATCTATATGCAGACAAAAATAATCTGGTTCACATAAAGAACCCCCCCCCCCCCCCCCCATCTTCATTCAATATCGAGTGTCGCTGTTGAAACATTTTTATTTCCTTCGTCGCGATATGAGACGTGTTTTATGCCCGCGGCGTGAGCGCGGCTGTGAACAAGGGATGATTTAAAGCCGGTTAAGGGACGCGTCTCGCCCGACGGAGAGTGACCGCGGCGTTGCGTCGGTCTGCCAGCGGGGTCGGCGTCGGCGTCGGCGTCGGCGTCGGCGTCGGCGTCGTGTGCGTTCGCACAGTTTATCACTCGGCTCGTACCAGCTCGATGAGGCCCCATGATGCCCCATAATGGGGCAGGAGCAGTGGCCGAGATTGCGCGCACGATAATAAAGTCAACACGAGATACGAGCGAGGGGTTAAACGGTTAAACTCCAACTGGCGAAATAAGTCACTCGCGTTCTGACTGTCACAGAATGGCCTCTTATTTTTATACCAGACTCAATGAATTTAAAAAATATTACAAGAAGTTAGTTTTAAGTTGTCGGTCCGCTGTTAAAATAAAGTTTAAATTGAGTAGCTTCCACAAAATAAATTTTGAGTTATCATTTTTATGATAGTTATTTCAACCTGACAACCCTCTTATCATTATCATTTCATCATTTCATCATGATCATTTGGCTGAAAAACCAAACCCTCTTCATTGTTTATTTGACAATTATTCGAGCTCTCGCTACTTCGCTGCTCAGGCTGCAAGACAAATTATGAATAGTTCCTCGTCATTGCTCAAGTTTATTTTCTTTCCAGATCCAGATTAGCGAATCGCAAATGCAAAGCTCCTACGCTCGCCGTGGCCCCTGGAAAACGCAGCGTGAACTGAGGTATGTAATTTAAATTGCTTGCGTTTTTTAAGCCTCCGATTAAAAAGTTTTGCGAGTGCTACGCGAAGTTTCTGAGCTCTTCGAGCCTCTCTGGGGTTTTTCTGTATTCCGCTGGAGCATTTCCACCGGGGTATCGCCGGTCTAGGGCTTAGTTGTAAAAATTAGCGCGCAGTTAATACAAAACACATCGTTAATCATTTGAGTGACACGCATTAAAATATATCACCAACTGGAGGTGAATTCTGAACAAAGCACACGCCTTTATACCTATTCACTTAGGTATCTATTGCTGTTGGAGCTGTTGGATCTACAGACAACATAATGAACTGCAAATTGAATTAAAAAAAACACCGGACTGCAGGTTGCGACATTGTAGTTATTATGTTCTAATGAAACCTCTCCGTAGAATCTTAAATAACAAAATTGGTGTTAAGTTTCTAAATTATTGTTGACATACCAGTCATCTCTGAAAATTAACGATGGAAAAGCATAGTAGCAAAAGTTACTATTTTCAGTTATTATTTGAGTAAGGTACCAATTAAAATGGTATTTTACAAAAAGACAGAAATATAGAAAAAGCCCTTCGAAAATATAGACAAGCATGAATATAAAACCCTGCCACATCTCTCTCGCCGCGTCTGATAAAAGAAATCTCGACACACTGCACGAACCACGCGACATATTTTTATAGCGATATTGAGAGCAATTAGAAATCAATGAAACTGATGAAGCTGACAAAGCTAATGAAGGTGATGAAGGTGATGTAAAGAGACGAGAGACTCACTGCAGTAGACGAGCGTGTGTGTCTCCTCGCGTCCAGTGTCGTCCCTGGTCTTGCAGTCCGCCGACAGCAGGCGGTTGTCGTCGCCCTCGAGACTCACTTCGTAGTCGTCCGCGGAGTGCGACGTCTGCAGGTCCCGGTCCCGGAAGATCAGGTTGCTGGCGTCCAGCCGCGAGCCCTGCGCGACGGAAAACAAAGGGTTAGGAGGCGTAAGATCGTGTTACAGACAACACGGGGTTAGGAGGCGCGAGATCAGGTTTCTGAAAACACGGGGTCAGCATCTGGACGATGATTGAGCTGGCGTAGTAGTTCTCCAGCGCTGAGAAAAAAAAATCTCCGAGAATTGGCACCTCCACTAGTGGCACCTCCACCAAATGAGCATGGCACCTCCACCAACGCCGAGATAAAATTTACTGAGAAACTTTAATTAAAATAAACAACTTAATTAATTTGGTTTATAAGATAAATAATCTGGATCGGACTCCATCCCATTCTCCACCCAGCATTGACCCACATTTCTCTGCATCTATCAAACAAAAAAAAATAAAGTTTCAGAAACTTTAGAAACTCGGCACAATTATGATGAGAATATATCTGAACAGCTCTTCGCGTCTATTTCAGTATCAAGGCTCTTTGCAATTTCACTCGTTAATACCAATCCGGCTCATCATTTTCAACCCCTTCGAAAATAGGTCAACCACCGGCCCATTCCTATTTGTAGTTTCCGCCCACGTATATCATTCGAGTACGAGGAAACTTTCAAGATAGCAGGTGGTAACGTTCACTGATAAATCTCTCCCGCGTCCCGTGATTTCGTCTCCGATGCCATCTGCCGTGCGGACGAACGGCGGAATCCGACGTCGGCGTCGCGGCGCCCGATTCCGCCACCCTGGCTGACAAATATCCACGCTGGCCCGGCTCGTGACCGTTCGCAGAACTAGCTCATTTGTCTACCTTCGCCAACACCCCGCTCTTATCTCAACAATTATTGCACGAAAAACGGTTCTGAAAAATTGCATTACTCTTTTTCGTCCGCGTTTGTATTGAGTTTGCACTGCACGACATACCGTGGGAGTGAAATAATTGGCCGGCGCTGGTTTTGCTGGCGCCTCCCACCTTCCCCCGCTCGCGCGTAGGCGACACATTCATTGAGTAAAGTAAAATTTTGTTCGTCGCTGCGGTAAGCTTTCAATTAATTAGAGAGAAAAACGGGCGTTTATTTCCTGGGTGGATGCCAGAAAAAACATAATCCTTGCCGCGCACTGTACTACGGTGGGCATTACGGTTGCACAAAACGGCACCGAGTTCCATTTCATTTCATTCGTTCAAATTCAGTAACGAAATTTAGTCTGCTGTGTCACGATACGGGAGTTAATTTTTATTGCGTTTTGTGTTAAAATTTCCACAGATTAAAATGATGAACTATACATTGGTTTTGTGCTTGCTTCCTATTGCTAAACGATATGAATCCAGTGCGTAACTATTAATTAATGTTTCGAAGGGGGTTCTATAGTTAATGGCTTTAGGGAGTAATCGTATAATTGATGAACGATGCTTCTCATTGTTGGCCAGTGAATTAAGGCGGTAATCTACTTGATAGCAGCGCTTAATGACACGGATCTTAGCGAGAAATTTCCATTTGCTAATTAGGAGCGTGCCGGAAAACGTGGCAGAAACAATACGTTATTTCGATTAATGATCGTATTCGTCTCTGATCTCCAAGATTTAATAAACGACATCCTGTCAGTTTGAACATATTGTGGCTGGTTGCTTGAGATTAGAAAACTTTCGCGCTTTTATATAATGCGAAAATTTTCGCTAATACCAAATGCATCCCTTAAAATTTGATGCATTGTTTTACGAGCAGCATTACACGCAACTTCAAGGAAGACAGCACCCAAAAACACCCGAGCAAGCGGTAAGCCGGCTTGAACAGCTTGAAAAGTTTGTCGCTGTCGGTGTAGCTCCATATCACAGCAGCCGGTCGGAGATCGAATCAATCACGGGCATAAAGCAGAAGACGCACTCATGTGTTCTTAGAAGAACAGGCTTTGCTTGAAGCGACTCGAGCTGTGACATTTCGGGACACTGCAAACACTCATCAAGACACCACTCTCCTATGTCAATTCCTCTATGTCTTATTCAGACGGAGACTGTGCGAATAATCTGTGAGGCAGACAGATGGAAAGATGTTTATTTTTCATGACTGATGTTACTCCCCCGGTGCCGGCGACCCTCACAACCTGGTTATGCACACGAGAGGAACGTGGCGTGATTGAGGGTAAAAGATTCGCGCATCCGATGGGAAAGCTGTCGCTGAAGTTTCTCTCGGCCGAAATTGAAACCCTCAAATCCGCGGTAGAAGACGAATTTAAGTCGCGTTGCGTAATGCATGCGGCTGATCGGATAATATATACACACTCTTCATCAGAATGTAGCGCGCAGCCAAATCGACTCTGATGGGGGTGCATTTTTGGTTGAAAAACGATAAAACCTCAATCATAATATCGATTACTGAAGCAGCTCCGTTTCTTATTTTACTTCCGAGGGCTCAATCTCTTTCAACCCGAGCTGGGGCAAAACCATAACACCGTCAGACGTAATGCGCCGTTTGGGAAATTCGGAAAACGTATTTCCGAGTATTTCCTTCGTACAAATATCCGAGTTGGAAATTCGAAATATATACAGTGCTCGAACGGGGGACAACGAATGTGTGTGTACATGTGTGTATTGCTTTTATTATGGAGATTATAAACTCGTTGTCATGGTAACCAGGCACATCCGTGTTGGGTTATGCTTCATTCCGTTTTACTTGGCTTTTAATGGAAAGTCCAGCGCTAGGAAAATGCTGTCTAGTTCTACTTTAGAACTCGGCGATATATTCTGGGTTATAAATGTGTTCTTCGGCAATATCCCGCTTCGGATGTTTTTCTACTAAATAAAACTGTTACGCCAAGCCCAACTAAGTGCAAAGACATCTCGGGAAGGAAAATGCTCCCTATATCTTAGAGGCAAACACAATTAAACATTCACGCAGACGCGTGTTGATTCCAAAACTCGCACGAAATGTCTTATCGCTTTACAGAAATCTATTAAAGGCCCAAAAATTCAATGTAGTATTGATAGGAGGTAATCTATGAACTCCACCTATCGCTTGCTTCTGCTTTTTTCCGCTCTGAAGTTTACATTGTGTATGCTGTACCAGCTGTAACAGGGCTATTGATGCACAGATTTTCCCTTAAACTTTAAGTTGTAAGCTTCATGCTAAAGCTTTGCCGCTGGCCATATCAAAGGTTTTAAATAAAATCTCAGGTGAATAAAAAATTCGAAAATTCGATCCGAAAATCTTCTCACCGTTGTCTCAACACACGGCATGAACACATCATATTTGAATCGTAAGAGGATTAAATTATTAAATTTTTCAAAACACTTGGGAAAAATAGTCGTTTAATTTTTTCTAATGAATACGAGTAGACTTTCTTAGAGGACACAGATCTGTACGAAATTCGGCGAGAATGCTTGTAACAGCTCAGCGTGGTGCTGTATATAGTTTTTGAGCAAAATCCTTTCAGACACTCTGTTTTTGTGAGCAAAATACTACGCATTTTCAGTTAGTTGGTTGTAGCGTCATAAAGAAATAAAATTTGGGCACCAAATTTGCACGTGGCACCTAAATCCCAGATTACACGGCCGGTTTGACCAACCTCGTTTCAGACCCAGGTTAACGCTTGCTCATCCTTCAACGCCAGCGTCTACCACTATAGTCCTAGTGCATCGATAACTTAACGCCGACCGAACGGTTTGGAATGTTGGAAACACCGGTTCCCGTGAGATCACCGAAGTTAAGCAACATCGCGCTGAATCAGGTGTTTTATGGGTGACCATCAGGCACATGATCAGTTCTTTCGGGAGAGGGGTTGGGGGGTTTGAAGTTAGTACGACAACTTCGCTCGCCTTGCTTATCGACCTCTCGACTGCACGGTTTAGTGGAGGAATCCTGTTGTTGAAGTTGTACCGTCCTTCGGAAGGGAGCCGGTGGTCCCCTTGGTGCTTTTTGACAGGAGTAGGCTACGGCACCGGGTTTCCCCTACTCCCTTCTAGGCTACGTTGAGTTCATCATCACCCTTTCATTCACCGACGCCATGACACCAGTGCCAAAGGGCCAGTCGTCAAAACAGTGCGTCGTTAAACACCAATAATCAATCAACATGCCGCCGACTCCTCACCCTGGTGATGAACGGAGCGTCCAAGTAGATGTCGAACACGTCCTGGTGGTGCGGCCGCGGCGGGTTGTCGTTCTCGTCGAGGATGCGCAGCGTGACCTGCCTGCGCACACGCTGCGCGGCTGCGCCCGCCACGGAGCAGGCGAGCTGCAGGACGAGCTCGCCTCCGCCCTTGACGTCGCGCTCCAGCCCGCGGTTGCTGCTGAGGCGCCAGACGCCCCGCGCGGCGCCCACGGTCGCGAACACGCTCCCTGAGAACGAGGTGCACACCGCGTTAACTTGGCGGGCCACGGCGAAGGGAGGTTACATCTAAGAGAAGTTCTAGGTTCTGATAGAAATTTAGTCCCAATCATTTGTATCTATATTCTATTCATTCTACAATCTTTGTCCATGGAATATATTTTGAACTTCCAGAATTCAATATTCAATCTAAAGGTATAAGGTATACGTATTTCGGTGAAAATTGGGCTCTCTTAGTAATGGTTGCTCGTAGCTTATAGAACTTCAGTCCCAAATATGAGAATAAACATTCTGTTCGAGCCATCTCTGTAGCATACCTACTTTAACTGTAGGAACTACAAAAATGTTATATTCAAGCCACATCCCTAAAAACTCGCCACCCCCCATATGATTCCTATTTCTTTTGTGCAGAGAATATAGAAGAATTTAAACACGAACTCTTATTCCTACCGCCTTGAGGTGGGATTTGGTCCAAAAACGGTCTTGAAATCTAAAATATCTTAAGAAAAGAGACTCCAAACCGCCCTACTCATGCATGATCGAGTAAAGTGAATAGGTACTAGATATTGACACAGGAGAAAAAAAAAGTCATTGTCTTTTATTTTTAATTTATACCCCTATAGCCCTTCCGCCCTCAATCAAACTAGATTACTTATTGAAGATAAGGGCTTATATAAAAAAATAACATTACAGGAATACACCACTGATACATTACTCCTGATATCATCATCCCCCCCCCCCCCCCAGAAACCTAGTTTATCACTATTCACTAGCATCACTAGCATGAGCAATCCATCATTTTGTCATCGCGCGAACGGCTGAAGAGACACATGGAATTACCGCGACCGGGCACCGGAAAGTTTGGCTTGGAAAACTAGATCACACCTATGAAATTACATCGGGTTACTCAAACTCATTAGTCATCGACGTTGCAGCAGCCGGGAGGCTTTGATTAAAACCGCTCATGAATTATAATTCGACGAACACATACTTGCTGGCGGATTCTGTGAAATATGCAACAGATTTATTTATACTGTACATATCTTTGCAGTCAATCAATTCGGGGGTTGTTATGCAAATCAGTGTTCGTTTGGGGCGCCAGAGGACGGACATGGGAAGTATAACTCTTTGCTTCTTGGCTGGACGGTGAGTGTCTTTGGGGGTGGAAACTCTGATTTAAAGCAACTCTCTATTCGGACGACAGAGCAGCGAAGCATGGGGCGATTGAATTGAATCTCAGGACGTCATAAAAACTAACGTCCCGTAAAAAGGTTCGCGTTCATTTTGTTTACCTTGCTGAGGTTATGCTCCTTTTTATGCCAGGTTATATTTAATTCGACCATTCTGATTTAAACTTTGCATTTTATCGAAAACTCTTCGCATCAGATGTCTATCACACTCGACGATAGAATTGATTTTGACATACGAACACCATCCTCGGCAAAAGGAAGGGTAAACTTGGCATTGGAATATCGCTCCTAAGCGATTTACAATAATTTGATTGTGCGTTCCTGTGAATTTTAATCCTGTGCCAGAAAACACGAATTCCAACTTCTAAGTATCATCCACCTACAGCAATCAGGAATCAGTTTAAAGTCTTTGCCAAACTGTCTACCATATTGTTTTCCCGTTCTCCTCTGCTCCCGTATTCCATAATCCTCTTCATCAAACAATTGAAATTCGTTTAGACGCATTTAAAAAAATTCCATAATTCCACGAACCATCTCCACTGTTTTACCATGTGCCGGCATCGTTTCGCAATTACTACTGGGGGATGCGTTTTTTTCAGAAAATAATTTCGAACGGTTTTCTGAATGCGATTCAAATACCACATAGCATAGCGTGAAATTACCATGTGGAATAACACCGTAAAGCAGACTGCATAATGGTCTCACTTATGTGTCGTAAATTATTCGCAGTTTGGTGGTCGAAAGCGAAAGATTGACCACATTATGCGGCTATTTTGGATTGCCGGTCGATAAGTGTAACACGTTATATTCGGCGTATTGGATTCGATCGTGTCCGAATTGGTTAACACGGTAATTCGTGTCAAATGACACAGCACCATTATCTTCACGCCAAATCCGACTGCCTCTCCCTTTTGTTTCAGACGGCTTTTCGGAACGCGATTCTTTTCTCGATACTGTTTAATTAAACGCGATTACAGCGGCGATACGCAATATATCTCTGTCACTGACAGTTCAATCTGTGCTAAAGCGATATGTGCATTGTAAATTTGTCATTTTATATTGCGCCGCATGGAACAATAACTCATAACGATGAATTATGAATTTGGGTCACTGGAAATTTGTTGAAGGTATTTACAGTTTAAAAGGAACTAATAACCTCCCAGAAATTAGAGAAACTATACAATTAAAAAGTAGCCTTTTGTGATGTATAGATATGATGTAACAGGAGAAAGGTTTCTTTCCATTCTATCTTACATTATAGGTATCATATCTCTTAAATTACTGTGCGAGTATCCGTGTTGCAAACTATCTGTGGACTCTGGGAGGTTCTGTGTCATCATCGTAAAAGAATTTATCGAGTTATCTATTGCTGTTGACCACTTGTTTTTAACTTCAGATTGCTTCTATTTTTAGCTTTTCCCCAAGCTCTGCCATTGGTAGCCCTCCCAAAATAGCGTGGGTGTCTGTTAGTTTCAGCGTTGTTGGAGAGTTTACTCTTCAGTGTTTTATATTGCCGCAAGAAATTAATTAAGCAATATGAAATGACTCGAGTAACTGGTGTGCATGAAATGATTCAAAAATATTTATGCAGTATTTTGTAAGTACAATAATATAAGAGCATAGATGTGGTTCAAAATAGGGCACTGGCACAGGGTGGCACAGCTGACGATAATAAAATATACCATTTTTTCTCAAAATAGATGTTTGCACAGTGTTGCGACAATTCTGCGTTGAATGCGATTCGAAAATGTTTGCGAATTGAAACCTGTGGCACGGGGCGTACTAAAAGTTTATCTGCCGGGGGTGATTTGGCACTGCGCATTGAAGGTATACGAACGATAGAAATGATGCATGCATGGCATGTCCCAAAATGTGTGTTATTCAGCGTAGTTTTTTTTTTCTGGAAAAGCGTTCGACCTACTTACCGCGTCGCAGCAGTTGATAAGACAGTGTTCGGTTGGGGCAGAGCGCAGGAAGATAAGATGGACCCAACGGGCCCAAGATAGTTTGGTTGCGATTCTCGTAGACTTGGTACTTGGCGTTCTTCCAGAAACATAGCTCCTGAAACAGAGGGACGTCGTGGTTAGATGATTTTAAGCGGCCAACTTTCAATCCGCTGTACGTAATTGTGAAAATTGTTTTTGAAGTTGGAATACTGTAGTTAAAATATTGATTCTTGTTAGAAAACTATTTTTGGTTGGCTGCCCATTATAAAAGCACATACGCTACAAAGCTATCAATAATCCCTCCACGTTGCACACTTTGTATTTTGGAGCACGTGCATGAGCTTTTGATTAAATAATAATGAACCAATAGTTGTGATAACTTTGAACCGGTGATAACGACTGCACCACCGCTCGTGTGATCATAAATCCTTTTCAATAATAACCAAGCGAACCGATTTATTCGTGGCAACTTTCTACAGCGTGGTGCATGAACTATAGTGTTAAATATTCAATCTCCACAATTTCAGTCAAATTAAAACATTCAACAGCACAATTTCAATACACCCATCCGGCGAAGCTATCCATTAACGGTCCAGGATCCACCAACAACACTGACGTATATCACTAAAAGCACCTAAAAGTCAATTTTCTTAGCCGTACAAAAGGCCACATGGGATGGCCACATCCGAACAGATATACCCAGCGTCCGCACTAACAGATCGTTAACTAATTAACCAACCCCCGCAAAAAAACCACCCCTCGGTCTAAATCCAATCTCGGCATCTCATTTCAGACACGCCACGGAAATCCGGCACCCACCTGCGCCCTGACGTCACAGTCGCCGAGGTTCATCGCCGGCGTGGCCGTCGCGTTGATCGTCATCCTCGCGACGTCGCCTCCCACGCGCGCCTCCACCTCCAGCCGCATGTCCGGCCCGGCGGCGCGGTAGGTCAGAACGCCGGAAGTCGCGTCCACCGTGAACAGGCCCTCGTGGCCGAGAGGTTCGGCGACGATGGCGTAGGTCGCGGCGCTCGCCGGCGTGCTGTTCGCGAAGATCGCTTGCAGCTGCAGCAGCGGCGTCGACGAGGGTAGGTTCGCCGGGAGGGCGAGCTCGACCTCCGGCAGGGCGAAGTAGAGGCCGTCGCCGCGGACAGCTGTTGAGCGGACGAGGTGCTTTGATTAGATTGTGTGGCGCGTGTATCCAATCTCATGCATCCATGTATGCAGTCAGTAACCAGCAATCTGTAGTTAGGAAGTCGTGTATGGTGATAAGGTGAACGATGGATAAGGTGAACGTTTGCGAAACGTAGGAAAAAGTTTGAGTTTTTGGGACTTAGCATTGAATACCCAGTTAAATAGTTTTTCTAAATACTAACGAGCTAAGATTAGGAAAAGAAATGAGTGCCGAAGCCAAAGCATCCATGGCGGTGGAGGTGCCAGGTTTTAAGCATGAATCGTAGTGGAGGTGCCGAGTTTAAAGCGTAACTCAGTCTTATTTTCTGAGAAACCCACGGTTAAACATGCGCCAAAACTTTAAGAATTTAATTAAATCGGTAGTTTTTTTTATCATAGTTTATAATGCACTTAGGCACCATAAGGCACCATCAATCAAGCGGTTTGTCCTCGTCATAAAAGAATGTGTCGCACGACTTTCACGTGTACAAAAGTCTTCCAGGTAGAAAATTGCTTTTCTTCTCGCATGATTTCGCGTAAATGGCTGCTAGTGTTGCTGAAGAAAAATCGCTTTCCCGTCAAAGTTCAGCCATCCCTTAAAACAGAGTTCTCTCGGCGGTGGGTGTACGCAGCTCGTGACACCGCGCCCAAACGCGCCGGCAGCTCGCCCTTGTTCGCGTCCCCCACGCGTGGCAGAGATAATGAGCGCCCACGTCACGGCGACGCTGAGTGACTTCCCTTGACTCCCGCGACGCCGACGCCGACGCCGTCGACCGCATTGTTAAAGTCACAACAATGACTTGGGAGTCGAGTGCAGTCGTGCAGTGCAGCCCGGTTTGCCGCTCTCTGATTCCGACGGCGTCGTCGTCGTCGTCGGCGTCGGCGTCGGTGTCGGCGGTGGCGGTTGAGTCGCATTTGAATTTCATTTCGAACATAGCGAAGCAGGCTGCGGTTTGGCTCCCCACGGGTGTGCATGGGGTTAAAGCATAGAATTGGAAGGTTCCTTATTCTAGGGTTAATGCATTAAAGCTGCAGCCGAATATTGCCTAAAATGGGGTCCGTCTCGACAAAGGATGGACTTATAGTCCAGTTTTGACTGGTTTGATCCAGTTCTATAGATCACACGGCTCTTTGGATTTGGCCAAGTTTTCGATAAATTAATGCGAATATCAAAATCTTGCTTTTTGGGTCTTTCACTTGATGTGGCGTGCCGCGGTTCAATTATTTGTTTCGAAAATTATGCCGCTAATTAATAATAAAAATAAATTGTAAACTTTGGTTTATTATTAGAAACGCAAAATCCATTCCAAATTTTGTATCCGTACTAGGAATTCAACCGGATATTTTCACATGTCCGGGGTTATACATTATCCCATATATGCTTTACGGACAACCAACTTTGAATCGATATTTAGTTTATTTTAGTTGTTGGGCTCCATGGAGATAGAAACAGGACTTTGAATGAACATAGAAGGCATCTGAATCTAGTGATGCTGCTCTATCACACACCAACAACTCGGCTAACCTTAATTATGACGTTGGGCTCGCTTTTATTTCTAATAATAAATATCTGCCGTTGATGCAACGAATATTTGCATTAAGGCTCATATCACACTTAAGCTTTAGTTATTTTATCAATTTAATGCCGCAGAGTTAAATAACAGATATTTAGTAGACCTGCAGGACTTCTTTTGAAAGTTGAGACGGTGGCGCTGGTTTTTGCACCAAACAATAAATCGACTATCGATCGAACCCTTCATCTGCTGATTGAGATGAACAAGACAATTTGCTGGCTAGCAGTAAAACGGCGCCTGAAAAATGCACACGGAATCGAGCTTTGTACCACTCAATTATTTACTAGAGACAAATCCTCATCAATATTTAAATTCTTACTTTAGTGAAAGAGATCGACTAAATCTCATTTTCATATTGTATTCGTACCCTGGAAAAAGTTCCTTGCGAAAGTAGTGTGCATCCCTTTATCTTACATCTAGTACTCGGAGTCTGCAAACTTCTACATCATTTCATTAAAACAGCTATTCTTTCTCATCGTCCAAGTTTCTCTCTGAAGTCGTTCTTGGGCCACACTCTCACATAACCATGCTAATATAATATGCAAGATTAAAGAAGATTCGTGCAGAATGTTCATCATAAGACATGAGCCACTTCAAAGCCCAGCCAGCTTGCTTAGTGAGGGCGTCGCAGGAAGTCCATATAATCCTAGATTCAACGAGTGGGAAGATTTAACACAGCCACTAACCATTTTCGAACTCGTACACGCGTGAACGAATCCAATCCGGAAAATGACTAGGAAGCGCATTCGACCCTCAGCCCTTGTTAGGGGATGGTTAATCTTACACGGAAAACGATACCAATCATGGTCGATGAGTTGAGATTGCTTGACAGCTCACGATGCTGAAATCTTAAAGCGCCCCCGACGATTCAGTTCTCTTATCAGATATCGTGGATTTAGCTCTTGAATAAATTAAAATTAATTCCACCAAGCTGTTGAAATTGAATTTTGAAGCTTTCTTTTAAATAAATTTTAAAAACGGTATGATAAAACGCTATTAATAATCCAATTTTCCTATTTTCGTCGAGTATTTCAAATTCTAACCTACCCCTAGCATGTTTTGAAAGTTCTAAATGTTCTCGGTAAATCTGTTCTAATAGCGCAGAATGCTTATCGCACCGAGAACTAGTTCGGCTTTCGTGCTCGATTGGTCAACTCGACACAAGCCACTACATTTGGCGCCCAGCGAATCGGCCAATGCGCATTTCAAAGTACATTGCGACTGGCCAAGATCTGGCAGCAAACACATGAAGCAACAGCTATGTCGTGATAACATATTGGTCCACATCGCAGTCGTATAATGCTTCTCCGCGGCAAAGAGTTAGAGTTGGCAGGATGTACACCCCATTCAGTGCGGCCACTTGGAAAATGAACATCATTAAACATCTTTAATCTTATACATCATTCCGTGTCATAAATTTTACTGCCGCGACCTCCTATTAGCATATTTAATGTCACGCTCGTATCATTTTATTAGGATATTTACGATTTCAGACGTTTTTAAACAAGTCTTCATTGAATCTCATGTTGATGGTTTAATTGAAACGTGACACGAGACGCAACCATCGTCGCTCATGTTGCCGCCAGGGTGAAAGAAGGGGTCGCGTTCCCGCCTTGTCAATAAAAACCCTTAATGTAAGCCCGTACCTCCCGTACCACATAAGCATGGAGATGTAATGCGAGACCATCGGTGTAGGGCCGAATGTAAACAGAGTATGGTAACACACGGGGGATGGCCATGGTGGAGTAATAGAGGCACAGTGTGTACGCGTCAAAGAAAGGGGTGGGAGTTGTATGCTCATATGAGAGTACATTCTGTTTGTGTGGTCGTAAATTAATGCAGTTAAGGGGACGTGGACGTGGACGTTGTCTGAGTTGAGGCGTCCGCTAAGGTGTACGCATAATAAAAGGACATGTGGAGGTTTGCTTGGAGCTTTATT
This sequence comes from Nemurella pictetii, assembly GCA_921293315.2. Classification (NCBI taxonomy): domain Eukaryota; kingdom Metazoa; phylum Arthropoda; class Insecta; order Plecoptera; family Nemouridae; genus Nemurella; species Nemurella pictetii. The sequence goes on along the minus strand of OV121115.1, from coordinate 8,471,279 downwards.
GTGAATTACTTATATGTACTCAAAGTAAGAAAAGTATAAATATAGCATGAGTATGTAAGTGCTCAATTACATGTTTCTCCTATACAGAGCCTTGGGCAGATATTTTGAAGCGTTAAACCTTATTCAAAACCACAAAATTTTCATTCGATAAGTTCCGTGATTTTCATTTTATACGGTATATAAATATACCCAAGTACATAATTAAATATTTAAAAGTTTCCTGACACAATTTATGTGAGCATTTTACTTTTAAAAAATTATTATGATTTTCGTTCCTGGCACAGCAGCGTAATAAAGTACATTGGCTTGTGTTTCGTGCTAACGGGGAGTCGAGCGCGACGTCGGTGCAGACGTGGCGACGCCAGCGACGCTCGGCGTTCATGTCGGTCCCGACCTCGTGTCCCCTACTTACAGGCCCGCGCTGCAACCTCCCCGCATTAGCCCTGCCATTTCATCACTTATTTAACAGCAAATAGACAACGAAGGTACCGTCGACGAAAAATTGGCTACACCTGTGGTAAAGTTATTTTTAGGAAGACGGCGGAAGAAGCATGACTTTTGTCAGCAGCTATATAAACATGAACATACGAAGCTTTTACAATAAATTGATTTATCTTGAAGATAGCATTCTACTACTTCAGACCTTACCTATTTATTTTATAAATTAAGATTTAAATTAAATTATCATAATGGCAGAACTTATTAATTTAACTCCGCAACACAATTCTAACACTCTAACATAAATACGAATAAATACTAATTTCATGTTGAAATTCATAACTCGTAGATTGCCTGGAGGAGTTTGAACTCTTGTTGTTGGACGTGCACTTTATAGAAACAAGCAGGGGCACAAATATTAGCAGCGTCGTGTACGGTGGACTAGGACTGGAAACCGTTGCGCATTTGCTCTTGTCGTTAATCATCTCTAATTGAATCTCTAAAAACATAAAACGGCGGGAAAAAGCAACTTCGTTGAGAAAAACACGAACGATATTATTGGAAAATAAACGTTTGAAAAGATTTAACTTCTTAAATTTATACCAAAGCCAAAGGGCACCAAGGAAGGTAAACTGAGGAATGGTTTGCCAGCCACCGTGGAGCTAACGCCTATCTCCTTCGAGCTTAGCGTTTTCCGGAAAGCATTATTTGAACTTCCAATGGTGGATAATTTAATGTAACTTATAGGTGCTTCTAAGTTAGTTTCTTGCAAGTGTCTTTGTCGTAAAAGATACTCGGGGCTATTTTTTTTACGAGCCCCGGTGGCGTTGTCGGGATCTCGTAAAATCCAATTTTCTGTTTCTCGCGATGACCGTTTCCCATCGTGTGCAGCCGAATTCAGGCTGCTACATTGATTATTCATCGAGCTCTACGCATGTTGTTTAGTACCACTTCATTCAGATTATGAATGAAATCTCTACGAAAAGCTGTAAAAACAGAACTGTAACACAGTTTAAAACTTTGTAGATTTATTTACTTGATCATTCATAACTACGGGAGAAAATAACATAAAACGGAGAAAGTTCTAAAAAAACATATTCAAATCGTGTACCAGAAATGTCTTCACTGTGATAAATGCTTTTTATAAAGTATGAGCGTGAAGTAACCAAAGTCACATAACAGTTATTTGTAGCATTCCGTGTACAAAGATAGAGCCAGGGATGCCCTAGCGATAACCGTCGGTCACGAACTCTAGCCCTGCTAATTTTTACCACGAGTCATATGAATCAAGACCTTGCATTCCTCCCACCGCCGCGAAGGGAGGACACCCTCCGTCTTCTAGGCATGTCCCCTCCCCCAATCTCCCAACCCCACCCCCAACCCAACGGAGTTTACGATCACTCGTGCTAGCAACGAATCAAAAAGGAAACAATGGACGGATTTATTAATTGTCTGCTGTACGAGCGTGTACGTGATCTCAAAGTGAACGCGAAGGCTGAACTCGTTCTAAAAAAGGACCCGGGAATCGATTTTGAGGAGCCCCACACCTCTATCAATGAGACACGGAACGGTTGTCTAAAAAACGTCACACGCGGTTCTGTTTTGCTGGTCATACCAACGACTTTACTTCACTTCTTAGAGGTTAAAGAAAATTTGGCGTGCTGCTGCTTGTTTTTCTCATAGTAAAACGGCCCAGACATTACTTATTTTAAGTCGATTTCTAAGAAACTAAAGAGAAACGACAATTCCAATAGACATGTGATGCATTTTGACCCGAAGCTGAAAAAAAGAAACCCCATCGTTCAAACTTGCCTCAGTATATTGCCCTAATTTCCTGCAATTCCACACGAGGTCCAACCAATGATGTCTTGCCCACTCCATCCCCCCCCCCCCCCCTCGGGAGGAGCGGACAACGCGACCCCCTGCGTACAACTAGGATGCACGATACAATTAGCGCGACTCATCTGAGTTATGGCATTGCTCCTCGACGTCCGCGATCGATGCCCGGTTCGCCCTGCATCAGAAGGTCAGGGACGACACTAACAGCCATTAACGAAACGGGCGTTAGACTGCGCCGACTTTACGACTGACCCTCTAGCTCGTGCTAATACTCATTTCGCAGTGTAAACATCGTGTTATTAAACTCCGTGGCTTAGCGTAGGGGATGGAAAATTGCGTCATTGTGCACTAGATGCATTTACTCGATTTGGCGCGATGGCGACGAAGATGAAGCTCGGGTAGAACAACTATATTAGGTCGTGAAGCTAGTGAGTGTTGGTGTATGGGGTGATTACTTACCCCATTACTTACTTCATTACTTACGCATACATTACCTACACTATAGCTTCGCTCGTTGAGCTCATCAACTATAAATTATTGCTTGAAATCTATTTGAATTAGCCGATTTGCCATCATTGGCCTCGTTTCAAATATCCTGTATAGTGAATAATATTCTCATAAAGTGAAGACCGATTTCTTTCTGGAGAATGACGTGTAAAAATAGAAGCGTATGTGTGGTGTACAGCGCCTGACAAGACTAACCTTAAGATGAGGCCCATATAAGTGAAATTGTTAATCGATATTTTTTTGTATGCAATGTACCGTCGAGCTTGCCACAAGAAATTAGTTGAAACTTGAAGGTATTTGTCGGCGGGTGACAAGCCGACGCCGACGCCGACGCCGACGCCGACGCCTCTCGTGCACGGCGAGACATGCCAAGGCGTCGCCACAAGAAGCGTTTGCCGGCTGAGACGAGCTAATGGATGGGGGTGCCCGCAACGCGACCTGATTCGTGTAGTACCCATCCCTTCTCAAGATTTGTCATCCGTCATTACGGATAAGAAAAAAAAGTCTAAAAAGCTTTCATATTTTTTTAATTGAAAAAATTCCGCTCATATTTTTAGAATGTTCATTTGAATCAGTGAATATTTCCCAGCTCAACAATTTTCTGTTAGACTTCTGCGCATTTGATTTTGAACATCAATTTGGGGTTAAATAAGCTGATTTGGTGCTTAACTCTGACTGTATTGAAAATATATATCTTTGAATCAATATACAGATAGTGTTTCACATTTTTTAGACGCTAGCAGATATACTTTACATACGCCAAGTTAAATTTTGAACGATGTCAAAAATATACATTGTGTTACAGCCAGACATTTCCATTTTTCATATTTAAATGTTGAACCTTAACAAAAAAACGTCCATCAACTACAATGTCATAAGAGGTATGATAATGCTGCGAAAATGTCAACCTTCGAGCATGTATTATCATCGCGATGCCATTCATGCCAGGGCTAGACTGCTCGTGAGAGTACTGGGTGCTCTGTATGACGCACACTCCCTCGCTAGTGTCTACCCTATCTCACCCCCTAGAACTGTGCATTTGTGCATGAGAAAAGATTGCTCCACAGCGCGCGTGTGCTTGTGCACGATCCGCACTCACATTCTGCGAACATTTCGGCTGCGTGGCCTAGAAACGGAACGACGACCAACAACAGCGGGAGGCTTCCAAAATTCGAATGATATTCGAAATGAACGATGAAGTTGGAGTATCGCTGGTAGACATGACGTTGGTGGATCAACGATGCAAAGTTGTGTTGGGGGAGAGAATCTCTACACTCTGATTCACGCCCTATCATCTTAACATATTATGTCAAAACTCAATGGATGTCTTCACATGAATCATTTAAAGACAAACGCATTGCTCACGAGAGAAACCACGCAAACATAGTTTATAAACTGTCAATATCAATGATATATCGTATCGTATAAATCTGTTTATTATATTCAGTATTATGTCCACAATAATTCCCTCAAATCTGATCAGAATTGATAAAACAGGTGTCGTAGACACGCCACCGAGTTCGTTTTTATAACAACTCGATTTTATTTCCTCTCAAAAAAGGGGGGAACTGTCCATCCACTGTTTACTCCCCAGTCCCCAGTCCCCACGATAACACACGACTGTCAACACTTTTCAAAAGAATCGCGTAGAATTCTCTGGCTGCGCGATCTAGACGGGTGACACCGCGGATCGATATGACATCTCGGAGGGCGCGAAGACAATGCGCTGCATGTGTACATCGCGACGGGGACATCGCGGGGGACATCGCGACGGGGACATCGCCGAGATCGCAGCCGAGATACTCGGCAAAACATCGCGCACTTCCTCGTCAACAGCATCTTGTCTCGCAACGACTCCCCGCCCCGTTCCATGCGATATTCAAACCAGCTCGCTGGCAAAATTGCGCGCACTCGTAAAACAAAACGGCTTTGCGCGTTGAAACAATGCCGCGAAAGGCACTCTAGCTTTTAGGTTTCAATGGCGATCACTTGGAGCAGGCGAGGCTTCTGATTAGCTATTCGCAAATTAAATCTTCATGCAAATATATACCAACGTTTCGCGGTGATGGGTGTTTACGATGCCGATCATTGTACACTTTCAAGTTTGTGAAAAAATCGTGATTGTTTCGTATGCTGAAAGGAGAGAAGTATATAGATAAACCAGGAAACTGGAAAGTTCTGCATCCATTTTAAAGAGTATATTTCAACTTTATTCAACTCGCAGTAAGTTGTTTGGACGAGGGTGAGTGGAAATATTCATTAATTATATAAAAGCAAATAATGAATTGAATAGTATATTAACGAATTTGCTTGCCACTTGAGTGTATCAAATTTAAATAAAAACTTTTCCAATGAAATACTCTGCGATGGATAAATGATCTCGAATCTGTCAAATAAAGCATGCATCCCTCGGAGCAAGAGGCCGCGACGGATAACAACACCCTACATAGGCAACCGAGAACTAGTTAATCACTGACAAATCTACGCGCTAAGCGTAAACGAGATTGCCTAATGGCCTGCCAAAACAATGGCACTCCGCTCCTCCAGCAAATATCAACTCGACAACGCCAGACGCATTAAAATGTCCGTCCATTTGTGAGTCTTTCAGGAATACGACGGGCGCTCTAGCTAGGACTTTATCGTGTGTAAGTGTGAGGCAATGAATTTAAAACATTATCAACTCCGACAAAGGTTAGTTATACTGACGTAAAGTATTTCCGTAGGTGAAATGTAATATCTGAACAATTACAGCATCCATCATTTCACTAGACCGCGAGCTAATAGGAATGCGAAACTCGGAAAAAGGTACCAAAAAAATGCTTGAATTTGTAAGAAATCACAATTCCTTTAAATGCGTACAAGTTATACGACTTAAAACAGAAAATATCGATCTACAAGTGTTTATTCTCACCTGCTATTTTAGCTGTGGGCAAATACTGCTTTTAGCAATGCAACTCGCTCTTTTGTCCAATCGCGAATAATATTAGTTTCGAGACGGTTAGCATGTAGAATGGTGGCCGGGGACAAAAACACAATCAGATCCCGCGCAAACACCTCGTTACCCGTCGCCCATTTGCCGTAACGATGACACCAAGACACTATCGTAAAAATTAACTGGCAATAAAGCCGGCGCGCGACTAAAAAGCTCGATTATAACGGACTATGGAAGCGTCGGAGCTATCTAGCCTTGCTGCGCGATTCATTAACCTCCCCCGAGGTAATTTGTAACGCAATTATTGTCTTGACAGACATCTTGCAGGTTTATTGTGCGAGACGCTTCGATAAATTCAGCATTAGACCTCGAGGCTTGATTCTAATTTCAATTTTGCTACGCGTAGGTTCTACCAAAGTTTGAAAACAGGGGCGCAATAATTATTATACATTATACCTATCGCTACCGTTACAGTTTTAATGAAATTCTCCTCCGAAATGTATCCCAATAAGGGATGGATGATGCAATTACCAAAAATACAATACACTCCCAGCAGGATTTATTTTCAAGCGTGGATTTCATAGGATTAGAATAAAGGTAAACTGACTGAATATAAAATTTGTCGTTTGCAAAGTTTGTTTGATAATAGTTTTTCCTACGCTGGTATTGTGATATTGAATCTACATAGCAAGAATGTAAATATGGTGCGTTTGCCCATCACCACTCAATCTTCAATATCGGCCTAAATCAACACCCGTGCCAATCAACTACAATCAACAACGACTCGACATTATTAGACTCAGATTCAATCATGTACATGCAACAACTAGTGTGTCGATGAATTATAATTATTATTGGTGCTTAACGACGCACTGTTTTTGACAACTGGCCCTTTGGCACTGGTCTAATGGCGTCGGTGAATGAAATGGTGATGATGAGGGTGATGATGAACCTAACCTAGTCTAGAAGGGAGGAGGGGAAACCCGGTGCCGGCACGTAGCCTACTCCTGTCGAAAAGCACCAAGGGGACCACCGGCTTTACGTCCCTTCCGAAGGACGGTACAACTCGAACAACAGGATTCCTCCACTAATCCTTGCTGTCGAGAGGTTGATAAGCAAGGCGAGTAAAGTTGTTGTACTGACTTCAAACCCTCCAACCTCTCTCCCGAACAGAACTGGCCATGTGCATGATGGTCACCCATTAAACACCTGACTCAGCGCGATATTGCTTATCTTCGGTGATCCTACGAGAACCGGTGTCGATGAAAATACTCGCCAAAGATCGATAGCGCAGAAAAAAAAAAAAAATACAATGGAGATATACCTTTAAAGGTGATACGATCCGCAGTACTTATGGGCAAAGGAGAGAGCTGTTCTGTATCGGTTTGATACAGCAGTCGACAGCACTCTTCAGAAGTTTCAATGGCCTCTTACATGAGATGTTTGATGCTTTGCTCACAAATATTGTGCATTGATGACTACGTATGACAAACAGTCGAACTATGGCTAAGAGAATGTTGTATACCTGACGGTATATGTCTCTTTTATGACAGAAAATGAACAAAAAGAGATCATAAATGTAAAAAAATAAAATAAGAACCAGCCAAAGCGTGCAGCTCTAGCATTTTATTAACTATATGTTTTGTATCCCGATGAATGGATACAAAAAATATTTTTATATGCGAAATGTAATGCTGTAATTTGATTACCCATATTGTAAAAATATACCATTCGTTATCAAGATCACCGGACGGCCATCAAAATGATACCGTCTCCCACAAATTGATTTCCAAGAAAGGCTCGCGTTTCCGTTGAAAAGCAAGAACTTTTCCCATGTCATTACCATCATTCCTGAGCTGACAGACTGATATCGATGTGAGGCTCATATAAGTGACGTCACTGGTTGCATGATTGACGTCATTACGTGAGCGTCGTGTCGGCATCGCGTTACATGACATGATGCTAATTAACCAGCCAGGTACACGAGATGCACGAGGTACATGAGTATGAGGTACCTACGTGGTCGCCAGAGCACGCTGTCGTCGTAGGAGCGTAGAGAGCCAATCGTGCTCTGACATGCATGCCCAAGGACTTTTCCATTTAGCATTTCCGCACTGCATCCCCTCGTTGCATCTCAATTCCCTCTCTGGCTCTTGATTTTCCAGAACGGATAATGAGGTCAAGTCAAGCACTTATACGTCTTACCACGATAATTGGTTGGATCTACGTGATTCAAGCTTAATTCCTAATGATGTTTTAAATTAAATTCTTAGACGTGATTTCTGAATTCATGAACGAAGATGAAGTCGAATTGGATGGTTTACAATTCCGAGAATCTCCACCGGATCTCTAGTGCAATATCAGCGGGAAAATTGGATAGTACTACTACTAGTAATATCTCCATATTCCTTTGGCACATCAGCCCTAAACTGACTTTGTGTTCAGTTAAAATCGTACCTGACATTTCTAACGATTAGGTTAGATCACTTTAGCAGGCTAGCCTGAGCAAACTTGTATGAATATATTATAAATTACATTATATTCTGAGAAAATGATTGATATTTTATTACCAACTTCCCCACGTGTCAAAATAATGCAGATGCGGACACGAAGAAAATGATTCGCATGAAATTTTCAATCGTGTTCGCCGAAGCGGAGGTCAAGGCCGAGCATGGATTATAAGAAGTGTTTTTTAAAAGCTCACTTGATGTAGACCACAATTTATACCGAACACTGGGCAAAATGGGCAAGATAATAATAAACCACTCATTACAATATTGTCGAAAAAAGTCAGCGTGGGCTATCGGTGTCGAATGACATGGCGAATATCGTATGTATCTCCACGAAAGTAATCTTAGCATTGTCAACAAACGCAAGTAGTCGATCCATCATGGGAGTGGCAGGTTTGAGAGTAGCGGCGTCGATATACAGGCGTCGCGACGTCGGAGCCGTGTTTGACATTCAGAAAGGAAGGACAGTACACAGGTAGGTATTGGTGTATCGCGTTCTGTCGGACCAAGTTCAAGGCTAACGATCGCGTTCCTAGCGGCCAAGCGACGTCGGCATCTAGGCAGGCACCCCACTGTATAATTACATTACTGAACATTTATTATGCATTGCATTTGCTCGTTATAGGCTTATAGAGGCAGTGCATAAAACGCGCCTATGCGATTGGTTGCACGAAGGAGGTATTGGTTATCGTAAAGTTGTAATCTTAAAAATTATTGTGTCGCTGCTTGTTTTGACGCTTCCTCTGTGTACCTATAAAATAATGTCCTAATCAATAAGTATCAGGTGAAATGTACGCTATGTAAATTGATGCACAGCTCAAACATAGTGAGGTATTGATACTTGATATTTGTCTAGTATAGGTTTATATCTAAAAATAATACAACTGTTCGCTCAGAATATCATATTTAGATATGATTTGTACTAGAATTAATTTAATGTTGCTATATTTGTCGCTTGCCGAGACTCTGTGTCATCTCTGTTTCACGGTGAAACAGAGTCTGACAAGCTAATTGTAAACACTTCTTTGAGGACAGTTGCCTTGGCGTGAAGCGAAACTTTTATAAGGAAATCGTTTTACCTTTTCAAGTGACATTTTTTTTATTAATATCGTCGTAACATCAGCTCGTTTTCAATCAGCGAACATCTTTTCGGTCTTTATCAAAGAGGTTCCTTTGCAAGCTAGTTATATTTTGTTCATTGCCTCTGAAAAAACGAATAAAATTCGCGTGACAACTGAAAAATTCGGGTTCATCGATTCTTCATGAGACAAATTTTCCGGTATTTTTCGTCAAATACTTAAAGTGTGCTTTTACTGCATGCAATTACTATACTATTCGGAGGTACTCTCTGATTGCGCCCGCGCAAGAAGGAAATTACGAAAATAAACATAGTCTATGTTATAGTTTGTATGTTCTATGTCTATGTTGTAGTCTATGTTATGTCCCATGTGAGGTAATTATAAAGTCATACTATGGTCAGAAAATCTCAGTGCCATCAAATACGAAAAATAAATTAACCCAAGCTTAAACCTGATTGATTTGCTATAACTCCCAAACAAAATAGATCTCTAAATATTTGCCTATTTTCCTGTAGAATCAACCATTCATTATAATTCCCTACGGCCTGGAAAATGCAAAATGTTCACGAATTCCTTTGATTTGGAGATTTTCACATAGAGGATGGCTTGAGTATAATTTATTTTCAATCTATTTTTTGTACTCGGCAATTAATCAAAGTAATACTCAAAGAAAATAATCAGTTAATCAAAGTTATATAATTTTGGTGTAAATAGCATGGGAACTTGAAGCTGTCTGTTAAAATCTTGTTGTGTGTGGAAAAGATCCGAGACATCAAACCCTATAAAATGTGAGGTTCAAAACAAACGCGTTGATGTTATTTCATCCGAATTTCCACGAAGACTAACCGAGACCTGATTTATGAACTTAACAAGCACAATTTTATTGCGCTTTCGATGTCAATATAACAAGCCATGCAATATATCTCCCCTAAAGGAGAGCAAAAATTCAACATCAATTCTAAGAGGACATGCATTTCCTGGCTCCATCTATCACAATAATCCGAGCAGACGACATCAAAAACCCTACCTGTTGAGCAAGTGATGATCGCCAGCAGAAAGCAAACCGCCATGATCACAATTCAGAAGCACCCCCGTCAGTCAGTCATCCCCTTCTCCCATCACTCCTACACACAACTCTCAACTCGCCAAACCGTTTAAATATATTAATATCACACCACAATTAACCAGTCTTTCATGTAAACCCCACCGACGTTACTTGATTTTCCAACTCCATTTAAAACCCGGAATCCGACTCAAACCCCGACGTCCCCGTGTCCAACAGTAAGCGAGCGATACCACGTGACAAATGCACCGAGCGTTGCGTTCGGCGTGCGTGCGTTCGACGTGCGTCGTGCCGGTCGTGTGCTCGTCGCGACACCGACCCGAACGAACTGAGCGTCGCGACGCCCACGCGTCCAGCCCTCGATCACAGGGCGCATTGGCGCCACGCGGACCACGGGGGCGCCTGCGCCGCAGCCTCGCGCGCGTTTAGGGGATGATGCTCTGACGGGTGCAGCGATGGCATGGCGTGACGTCACATGTGTGCTTGCTGCGTTGTTTGTCTTGTGTGATGTGCTGATAGCATCGGGCTGGAGGTGCCAATTTCAGTAATCTCGCGGCTTTCATGCTAATCTGTGTAATTGGTTGATTGGCTATTGTCTAATGGACATGTTTTCCACTTGTTTCAACTTGTTAACGCAGCCTTGAGAAAAATTTTAATGTTGACGATCACATTTGTAAATCAAAATTTTCGTCAAAACAAACAAGAAAAACGGAGAAAACATGTTGAGAAAAGAACTGTTAGATAATGCTGTTGGCGTTAAAATTTTGTAAAACGAGATTTATGCGGTCTTGTATAGAGATTAATTTTAATTAGTTTGCTGTATGCAAAATATACGTCTAAAACCTATGTTACTTACACAATATAGCCGAAAGTTAACATCGCTAACATTCTTTGTTGCGCTAAAGGATGAAAGTACGGCAAATTTTCGAACAAAACGGGCAAAAGCGACATCAGATGTCATGATTCTGTGCAAGAGCCAGTTAATGCGCAAAGTCTGATTTTGTTACAGTTCAATAAAGCACGCACGTATGGCGAGGAGACACCTGTTGACTGATTGCCACATGCAGCCCTTATCATGCTCTATACGCCTGATTAAATCTCACGCTCTTGCTCGCTCCCTCTCTCTCTCTCTTGCTCTATCCACGCACATACGCATCATTTTGCTGTCGGGTGGACATTTCCCCAACAGCCTTGCACTCGAGACTGTAGCCTATACGCCGCGGCTCTAGCAAGCTTAACAGGGTGAAAATAGTGGACTTGGACGTCAATGAATTTCGGTATCCACGGATTCTTGCGGGCATTGAACGTGTGATGGATCTTTTGGTGAAATGAATGGTGGTGCGCCATCGATCAACAGAATGTTGAAAATTTTGACTATCAGCCCTTGTCCCCGGCAATGTAAGATTTTCAGATTTTCTCAGCGTTATTTCGTCTTTCTGCTATGACCAATTCATAACAACAGACCGAGATGATAAAAATTTGCGTGGCAGGCAATGCTTATGAAGGCAAATACATCCAAATGGTTCTACTTTTATTTATTTTTTATCCAATTTAATTTCCTTCTTCTTCTTTTCTCATTACTCCATACTTTATTTGAACAACCTAAGTATTGTACAATTTTTCTTCATAAGAAAACCGAACAGGACTTCAAAATATTGCATGAAGTGGCCGATTTTAATCTGCAAAGAACCTTACAGAATAGCTGTTTTCAAGTAGGAAACCCATTGTAATTGATAATCATATAGTTCTGTTCTGAGTGCATTGAGCTATATAGTATTCTTGTACAGAAATTCACATGGCTTATTGTCGAGTGGATTTCGGAGAATTTCCGAATTACTTGACAAACTGTTTTCAGCCATTTAATCTATGGCACCACCCCACTTAGCGCTCTTATGTTAATTCCTGTCGACTTGCATTTTCACCCTCTTGAACTCAATGGCAAAGTTGCGCGTGCTTCAGCCATCCTAGTTTCTGGTGTGTGGGTGAACACTTTCAGTGCTGTAGGTACCTTCCCTATCCACCTCGTGCCGTGTGTGACGTGCGGTACAACTACAAAGTGTGAACACAATAGCGTTTGCTGACAAAAACGATTTACAACTAACACCACCGGCACTTTAATGCTGCTGGCATTTATGGAAATGGAAATCGCGTTAGAATTAATATTAAATTAGAACGACTGGTATACAAAATAATATGATATCCACTGAAACTAATATTAATGTCACTGTTTTTGCGATGCCCTATTGTAAAATTGATGCAAATCGCTCGACAATAATTATATACCTGTATTTTCTCTATTTGTTTCACATTAATATTGCTGACAAGCCCATAGGAAAGATAGTCCAACTCCAACTCAATGCCAACTCAATGCTAGCTATCAATTAAACCCGCAAAAGTTTGTAAAATTCCTTTTACTTCTGGGAGAATTTACAAGTGGGCTTACCTGCTGGTCCTTACCTTATACCAAAGTGGCATGTCTTTGACATAGTTAATAGTTATAGTAAATGAATCTTCGTATATCGTGACAAAAGCTTACTTAACTAGTTTTGTACTTGTAGGAATATAATTTTTGTCTCTCATTTTGATGAAAAGCGAATTCTCTCGAAACCAAAATTTCCACGTAAGCTTGCCAATTTTTTCCTTACCCATCAGCGTTCCGAGTAGGGCGCGCTAGTTGAAGGGGTGTGTGGGGGGGTTAATGATGAGTTAGTCGTCCGCGTTGTGCATTAGCGGTGCTAATGCAAGATCTCCCAGCCTCCGGTCCAAATCGTTGGTCAGACATCAGCAGCACGTATATCACACGCGGCCATCAGAAGCTGCAGCGGAAAGTCCCCGTCCCACGGGTTCAGCGACATCGCAAATTGTGTTATGAAACTTGTAACTTGGTGCCGGTGTCTCTTTCCCCAGGGGGAATAGTGGGAAATTGGCGGGGGGAAGAGGCAAAACCATGGGAAATATTTTTTGGAAAATTTGTGATTTCTAAGAAACGGCGATGCGCTGGTTGTATTGTTAGTTGTAACCGTGTTTGTTTCCTGCTCATCAACATAAATCTATGGGCATGTGGGAAATTGTGTCTGTAATATTGGTGGAAAAGAAGTTGGCAAATGAAAAAAATACGTAGGTACTAGGACTTCGCGGAAAGCTCATTTTAATCGCGTTTTGGATGAGAGTTAACAATTTATGTAGCTGATTAAACAATCTTTATGGTATAAGCTGCGAGTCAGAATTGATTTAGTGAAATAGGAAAACCGTTAAAAATAGCAACATCAGAACGTTTTCGTGAGCGTTGCTCAGTCGTCATGTTATAAGGATTAACATATTATCTGGAAAGTTTAGTCACATTGCATCAAACGGTAAAGCCTTTAGAGATAAAAAGTGATTTTAGAAAAATTGAAAAAATTCGTAAAAGCTGATTTATAAGAAAAGTTATGAATGGAATGAGCTGCAAATAGTACGGGTCCAACTTGAAATATTTAAAATATGTCTTAAAAGTTTTCATGAAAATCGGTTACGTAGTTTGACCTGTATAGAGACATAACAGAAAAAAAAACGATTTTTTTTTAAAGCTGGAAGTGTAAATAAATATTTGTCTCACTTCGCTTCACTTGTTCACGAGCTCGGCTCATCAATTTTGTTCCTTTTTCAAAATTTAAATATAATCTCTAAATTACAGTAGTAAATAAATTAAAAAACTCGCAAAGGTATAAATCTCTGCTAGAATTCTCAGAGAAACATGATTTTGATTAGCTCCAATTCAGGACACATCGCTAAGTTGTCTAATGGGTTATGCTCACTGTAAAGGGCGAGGTGAACCTCATGAAATCGAACCTGTACTTAATGCAGCAGCAGTCTACTCGAGTAATTGTTTCATGAGATGTACTTCCGACGCCGACGCCGACGCCGACGCCGACGCCGACGCCATGGCTGACGTCAGGATCTCGTGGCAATGTGTAATCAGGATGATGGACGTGAATTGGGCGTTGCCCTGGTTGCCGCGGGCGCAGACCACAACCACAACCACAGCCCCAACCACGGGGACGGCGGGGGCAGGCCTACGGAGTGGCCGACAGACGGATCTCTTTGATCACTGCTGCTGGATTTGCAGCTATGACGCCACGGCGTTGCGCTACGCGCGAAACAATGCAATTAGGGGCTCAAACGCCGCTTGGCTTTCTACCTTTGCTACCTAACAAAGGCTAGAATTTACTTGAAGAATGTGATTAGCTTAGTGTGGGTCTTGAGATGTTCTCCAGGTTATAAATGTCTTGTATGTGCGTGGTTACAATTTTGAAGTGTTTTGGGTCTGAAGGTTTGGTCGAGGTTACCACTTGAATAGGATATATCATACAACAATTTTCCAGCACTTTTATTTTCTTATACTTAAACTGTGCTTAAACCCACATTTTCAAGACAAATAATGACGTATTGTTCTACGATTTAGTGCATGACTTAACATCATATTTCTTATTGTGTTCTTAAAACGAACCTCTGGTGCTAAAATTATCAGTAAAACTTTCAAATTCTATAAATTGCCGAGACAATTCAATGAATTTTCTACACTGTCTTCCACTTCGTGTCCGTGGGAATAGTGGGATGGATGGTTACATGATAGCCTGGAATGGCCTGTGACATCCTTCAGGTGGTTGCTTGTGATTGCTAGTGATTGCTGCGATTGCAACATCATATGCTGATGCGAGGACACTGATTGAATTATGTCTTGCTGCTTGGGGCTGTGACCGACGCGGAGAGTGGATTAGTTTTTCCCATGCTTTTCGTCCAAATTGTTTCGCAGCTTGAGGAAATCACATCTGACGGAAACCAGGATGGATAACACGAACAAACACCAATCACTGAAAGTAGGGTCCTATTGGTTTTAATAATGTTTACACTCTGCTAGGTTTGTAATTAATGGATACGTAAAACCAATCAGCAATGTCAGATATTGAATGAGCAGCTGTATTGATTACATATCTTCAGACACGAGTTAAAAGTTCGATGCAGAGTATATTTTATGATTGTTATGGCGTTACCATCGCCAATATTAGCTTTTCTAGACTGCCGCATTTTGCGCATTTCATCTTCTCTACGTTAAAAAGCTATACGTAAAAGCCATTTAGACATTTTAAAAATGAGAATTTCCATGCTTGCGGAAATGAGTAATGTTGCTCCAAAGATGTTTATATCCTCCGCCTTGGTTTTACATTCGTTTCCTTTGCCCCGTCTTGATCTCAATGCTAATTGCATGTAAGTTGGTGTTGATAATCTTAATTTGTCTATTTGAATTAGGGTGGATTTGTACGTGTTATTGGATACGCAGAAAGAGTGACATGAGCTAGTCAAAAAATATATAAATAAAATATTTCGATATTTTAAGCTGATCTGTATTAGTTTTATTTTCCAGTAAATAGCAGTGTCGGAAAACAGAATATACCCCCAGAAAGCATGCGAGAGCCGAGCAACACTAATAGACAACTCGTAAAAAAATAATGCGTAAGTTACGTTGTGTGCGTGAGCATTTCGCGTCTGAAAGTTCGAGGCCCTAAAAAGTAATGTGGGTTTACTTGTCCTTCCTCGGTGCTAAGCTTTTACTGCCTTTCTTCGCCGGAGTGTTGCGTGAGAATATCACTCCCCGCTTTCTCAGCAACAGCAGTTTTTAACTTGAGTTTTAATTATTTTCTTTATTTGCCTCTCAGGTAATTTTCCTATTTACCTACCTGCAATCATACACTTTTTTTTCTGCGTTTATTTTTAATTTGGGTGCCACATGTCAACAAGGGTTGAAAATTGACGCCGTAAAAAGCTCCTAATGAGTATCTCGCGAAATTTCCCTATTTTAAAAGTCAACTTTTCTTTTACCTACAGGGCTACAGGAACAAGATGGACTTCCGGCAGCGAGAACTTTCATCTGCGACAGCTTAAAAATCATAGTGTGAAAAATGACAACTTGACATGGGTCTTAGTGGTCCATTAAATTTAGTATTAGAATCCTCAATTATGTTCTTTGGAAAATAGGGATGCTTAAAACGTATATTTTTTTTATAATAACGCGATGATGCTTTTTTCACTGTACATTGTGTTGCTAAATTTGCATATTTTCTTTCAATAAATGAAAATTCATTATGTATTCATGAAAAGCTTAGTGGATAATTAGAAATTTTGTGTCGGTCGATACTTGATGTTTGTCTTGTCGGTGGAGGCGCCACGCTCCACCCTCTGCAAGCTGAGCTGCAACCCAATCAAGTCATCTCACAGTCAACACAGGACCAAAGACAGGACGTGTTTTGCAGCCAAACCACCCTTGCAGATGCATCATGTTGCATCCCTGCTTCTGCTATATAAGACGTGATTTGCAACCTGCATTATAGCATTTAAGTCTGCATGAACTTGACTAATTTTTGTGTGTACCTTTTCAGCAAAAACAACACGTACGTGTTTTTATCGGTATCTGATAAATTTGTAATTTTAAATATTAAAATACTTTTCCCGATTCAAAATGGTACTATTCATTTAATTCATGATAGCCATTCGAATTACCACCGTGTGTCAAAACGGAATTTTGTTAATTTAGCTCTGAAAATGCGTCATAATCGACAGTCTTGACCAGTGAAAATTTTCTGAGTTATTTTTTGGCACATTCGGCACTAGAATATTGAATGTTGCCCTACGTTCCCTTCCAAGGAAAAGAATTTTCTGTTTCATTTCCTTGCCCCCGCAAACATAGACTGTTTGGCATTCGGTTAGAGGTGTGCTTTTTTTTTCGATAAGAAAGAAATTGCTGTACTATTTGTATTAAAGAAAGACATCGATAGTATAATATGAAGGTAACAAACATCCTTCCTCACAACAAATGATCATTTGCCAAACAAGCCTTTTTGTAGGACAAACACATCTCTAATATTCAATGGCGGTGTGGTCGAGAGGACAACGTCGTGGTGGCACCAGAAAGGTGATCTTGGGTTCGGAGCTAACCAGGCCCAGAAATTTTGTTTTCAGATTTTAATTGTAAAATGCATTCAGTTGTGTTATCAATCAGCCGATTGAGATTGCACGAACACAGTGAGGAAATAAATGGGAATATAAAATTGCCTTATAGCCACTCCAAGTAGCATAATAATATGATATGGAGTGGCCAGATACTAGAGTGGTGGTGTGGATCATACGAGCACCTAGCAACAGGCGAAGGAAATTCATGTACAACTACAGCTCATCAAGTCTGATAAATGTATCCAAGTCTAGTAGTTTAGAAGGCTCTCGAAAGTGCATAATGAAATTCAAGTACACTAAATACTATTACAAATTTCATAACCACCGTGGCCGGGTGGTTAAGACGGCAGGTTGCCAATCATGGGGCCGCAGGTTCGAAACGAGTCATAATCGCTTTTTGGCTCAACACGTTTGCCTAGTAAAATGTTTTAATAATTTCTTTCAGTGGTATGGACTGAAATTTTTTGGGAACCAGAAAGAAATTTGCTTAGTTCAAATTAAGCTACCAGGTGGCGTTTAATTAGTTCAAATTTAGCTACCAGATGGCGTCTAATTGGTTCAATTTTTGCCACCAGATGTCATTCAATAAATTCAAATTTAGCCAGGATATATTAGGATATATTTAGCGGGAGGGGGGGGGGGAGGGGGGGGATAGGTTACTTCCACCAATTATTGTTGGTTCCCATGTCACTACTAGATGGCGTTTGATATGTTTTAAATTCGGTGGGGGGGCGGAAGGAATTGGTTAATGCAACCCAAATATTATTAGTTCCAATCTTACTACTAGGTAGCGCACAATCCTTAAAAATTTAGCTACCATAGAATTTGTTCAAATTTCGCTACCAGGTGGCGTTCTTGAGGCTCTACTTTCGAACTGTATTTCAATTTGAAACCACTTGTAAATAATGACCAAAATTCCGAAGTTACCGAGCATTTTATCGAGTACAATTCATCCATGCAAGTATTTAAATCATGCTCATATAGCCATGCTTTGTTGATTTATATATACTTTAGACATAAATATAACAAACTATGTAATCATATACTTAATAGCTCTTATATGCTTAACATGTCCATAGCCAACAGTGACTATGAAATATCACAATATCTTGTAATTACTGCTCTTAAATGTACTTCGTAGAAAATAGCTAAAATAGCTAAATAAACGATTTACTTATAACTTAACACATCAAAATTTATCGCACCGTTATGGAATGTGTGGCAACAAATTGAAAATTGTTATTCCAACCCAAAAAAGTGTACTTTCAATATAATATAAATATAATCAATATTTAATATTGAACATTACATATTACGCTAAGCCAATAGGACATTACTTTTTGCTGCACTATCAAAATTGCATAATCATTGGAATTTTTATTGCAATTATCCAAGTGCATTTTTGTGTGAAAAAATGGTTATTATCCAACGGGAAAAAAATCAAGTTAACAAGCCGTTTTTTACCAAAGCCAACTCTGCTCCAACCGTTCATTCAGAACATCAGGAAGTGGAGGAACATTGTCGACACGGCAACAATCACCGAGACAGCAAGAACGCGGCCTCCTCGACGTAAACAGATCGCTGCCGACACTGGCGACGGGCCGGACTCGTGGATCAACAACTTGATAGGGACTGGGTCGAGGTCGCGTACTCGAAGCAACGTCGTCTTTTGGTCGACGTGCAGCAGCGACATCTGTTCCTCCGTGACAACGCTGGCTGCCGTCGGGGACAAGTTGGCCAGGTGGCTTCTGGGCAATTCCTGCCAATCAAGAACAGGCGTTAGTTGCATGTGTATGCAATTGAAACCTTGTGGTCAAAAAGTTACGGTATTAAATGCACACTCTCGAACCTTGAACACAATCGGAGGGATGCATCGTACGGCACTCGCGTCTACCCCGGACATCGCAGACTCGTTGACCGATGCCCATTGTTGCGCAAGCAGCCCTGGAGGCAATGAGAATTGTGTAAGTAACATGTACATGTAATGTAACAGTATGTGTAAGTAGTGTAAAAAAACTCATGCACATTTGGCCTCGTACTGGAAAGTTTCCAGAATGAGAAAAATATCACCGAGATGATGCAATCTTTGCCTCTTGGCCGTTGCAACTGTTGCTGTATTCTTAGCAAGCCTGGTTTGGAATTACCCGAGATGCTCTAGATTAGAATTAAGAAAGAAATTTTGACCCTATAAAATTCTTAAGACTCATGTCTTTTCCTAATCTTAGCACGGTTGGTTTTTGGGTTTTTTGGGGATTTTTTAGGAGGCTTAAGTTATTATTGGTTCTTTCTTTTGTTTTTTGGGATTTGGCACTCGAGTTTAGACCCTTGATAAAGCGGGTAGCATAGCTTCGCGAAACGTCGGGAATAGTTTGAGTTTTGGGACTTAGCATTCAATTACCCAGTTAAATAGTTTTTCTGAAAAAAAAAAAATTTGACCCTGTCCACCGCTTCACCCTGAAGCGAGAAAATACCGAAACTTTGGGCATTGATTGGCTTGGTTGTACAATGATGGGTATTACCGTATTTCTTACAACTGGAGTGAGAAATTTATTGGTAGCTAACAAGTAAGGGCTGCAATATTGAGTCTACCCCATGGCAATTACCCAGACCAATAGACCTATTCCATTAAAAGAAAAACAATGTCCAATACCCACAAAGAGAAGCCATTTGGGTTGTGTTTTCCCCATCGTCTTAGTCGAAAAAGGTCCATAAATTTTTTTTTTGGCTCTAGAGCTAAACCAAGAACAATGGGGAAAACTCATCCCAACTGGGTTTATCTAGTGGGTACACGACGTAGTTTTTCCCTGGATGTAGAGTGTCAATTTCATTGTCTGGGGCACCCACAACACAGCCAACCACTTGCACTCGCCTGCCGGTATCTTCCCGAGCGCCGCCAGGTCCGACGCGGTCCAGAACGCTGCGTCGCCGAACGCCGCCTCCTCGGTGGCGAGGCGAGCAAAGGCGTCCAGACAGGCGGCGGGGCAGCCGGCAATCGTGCGGCCCCACGCCGGCGCCGCCAACGCCAGGTCGGCGCCCGCCAGCTGGCGCAGCGTGAACAGCGGCAGGTCGCACGCGATGCGGCCCAGCGCGACCAGCGCGGCCGGACCGACGTTCGAAGCGCCGGCGTTCTGCTCGGAAACGCGCTGCGCCAGCGCCTCCAGCTGGCGAAGAGACCGGGGAAGGGTGGGGGTTAGCAGGAGTGCATTTTGTAAAAATTTCGTTACAGTCACTCGTGTTCTCGACTTGTTTATCAGCTTTTCGGATGTTTTTGATGGAACAAATGAATGCTCTCATAAAGGAAACGAGTGACTTCTCTAACGAAACTTTTACAAAATTACCCTTTAGGCGGCAAAACCTTGGAGCAATGCGGTAGCTGGTCAACTTCGACCACTTCCGACTGGATTTTGAACCAGTCGTTTATTCACTTTGTATTATTGGTGGATTTTATCTTCTACCATTAGAAGCTGAAGATAGGAACATTGGGCACCTATTTGGCATATATTATGATCATTCCATGGCTACGGCTTCAACTTAAAAACAAGGACTTAAGTACTAAGACATTAGTCAAAACCCCAGTGACAATTCACAACGACAACTGAATTGAACTAGGTCGACATCTAACAAGACGTCGGCGCTCTCTTTCTCTAAGCGGGAACAGTTATTTTTCCTAATTCCGATTTCTAAATTTCTCAGTGGTCGAAACGCTCAGTTTGGCAACTCTACAATGGAACTCACGAGCCGAGCGTGTCTTATGTGACTGCCGAGTGCCCCGAGTAGGTCAATCGTCCCGGGTGCCGTCAGGTTCAAGTTCAAAGCCTGCACGTCCTTGAACTCCATGGCCTGCGTCAAGTGGCCCAGGCTCGCCACGCTGGACAGCAGTGTAGCCTGTTGAAGAAGCCCAGGGCATTAAGCGGGAGACGGTCCATCAAACATTAGCTAGCCATCTGCCAGACACACTAGGATTTTAATTAGTATAAACAACCATGACCCATAGGCTTCTTATACATTAAGCAATAAACCGATTTTGAAGACTCAGGCTCTTGTTAGGATATGCTAAGCTGCAAGCCAAACATTTATTTGTCATCTGTGCTACAAAGTTTTGAATTTCGTTAGCCTGGAATTCAGGCAGTTGCTTGGAAAATGAATAATGAAAGTATAATCGTAGTATCAATTCCAAAATTTCTATTTTCCTGGGATTTGAACCCGGATCTTTACTTGTTCGGGGCCCGTTGGGCACCATGGAGATGGAAACAGGTCTATGGATGAACAATAATGGAAAGGATGTTTTTTTTCGCCATACTGACCCTGTCCACTCGTGCCCAGATCTTCATGTAAATCTCGTGCGACATTCCCAGCGTGCCGAAAAACTCCAGGCAGTCCTCCAGCTCTTGGCCGTCCATCAAGTCCAGGTCCCTCCACTCCAACGCCAGCACGGCGCTACGACCAAGGGCTCGGATCGCGTCGCA
Organism: Nemurella pictetii; assembly: GCA_921293315.2. Taxonomy (NCBI): domain Eukaryota; kingdom Metazoa; phylum Arthropoda; class Insecta; order Plecoptera; family Nemouridae; genus Nemurella; species Nemurella pictetii. The sequence goes on along the minus strand of OV121115.1, from coordinate 8,449,461 downwards.
CGACACCTGGAACAACGCGACGACACGTCAGCAAGCCGGCATAACACACCCTGTTGCAATGGCTTGCCGTTGGGAAACAGGCGACGACTCACCTTCTTTCGAATTCTGTTATCATTGTCTATTTTCAGTACTGGTTTCTCTGGAATTTTCGACAGCTTCTTTACCAGTTTAGCGTCGGATGCTGGTATGGCCTTCACGTTGACAAAGATTTCTACTTTCTCACCTAGATAGGCAAACAAGTTGACAAATAATTCACATGCGCTAATTCATGTTAAATCAACTCAAGAATGCATTTACAGTCAGAGGATGCACCAACAATATTGTCACTGTACAAAAAAACAATCCTAGTTTTATTGCTTCTGGAACAAGAACTGTCAATTGCACTACGTATCATTTACTCACCTTCGTCGGAATCATCGTCTCGTTTCGACCGTTGGGACTTTTCCGAATGAATGAAATCTGTAGATTCGTTTATTGAAAGATGGCTGAGATGATGATGTTCAATAGCCAGATCAAGTGTTTTCGATTCCGAGTCGGGGCCGTTTCCAACAGTTTTATTCCAAGCTTCACTTTCTCCCGTTGTTGCCGTGGCGTTCAGTTCGAAGACTTCGTGCACGGTTGTGCCAGTCTCACGCAGGGCCGTCGCCGCATCCTCCACCGTGGTCAATGTCATTGTCGTGACTTCAGAGTCTTCCGTCAAAATGAACGCCGCTTCAGAAGTACTCTCCGGGGTAACATCATCGGACACCATCGTCATCGGACAGAGCAAATCTGAGCACATTGCCATACTAGAGTTCTCTGTGCTCGTCTCGATCATCTCCACCGTCACTTGCTCCGTAGTCGCCGGATTCTCTACTGAAACTACTCTCTCCGTTGAAGCCACAGTCTCAGATGCAGATTTCTCCGTAGAAGACGATGATCTCTCTGTAGAAGACGATGATATCTCAGTTGAAGTTTTCTTCATCAATGCTTTTTCCTCCGACAAAACTTCCTCCGTTGATGTCACATCGACGATATCGGGGGTGGTTGAAGCACTTGCCGCGGTCACTGTCAACTGTTGCATAGTCGTTGCATTGGCAACTGCAGTGGGTTCCAATGTTGTCGCGATGGGTTCAAATGTTGTCGCGTTGGCAACTGCCTTGGGCTCCGATGTTGTGGCGTTAGCTGCAGGATTTGGCGTCGTCGCATTGGCTGCAGTGGTGGTCTTCGACGAGGCTCGGCTGGTCAGCGTCAGCACTGCAATGCTGGCCGGCTGCTGGCCGATGTGCATCCCAGGCACAACGCGGGTCATGCTCTGCTTATGCTGGACCGAGTCGATCAGTGACCCGGCAGACTCGATAGAGTCCAGCTGCGTTTGGCTGGCGATCAGGTAACGATGCAGCAGATTGGAGACGGCCGCCTGGTATTCCTCCTCGTCAGCATGGGTCATCAACCTACCACACGCCTGCGAGAATTGGAAATTGCGTTATTGATTGTCCCAACCTAGTCTTTCACTTCTGGATTTCTCATAAAATATTTTTTACTTTTTTTGTGCTTGATAAGCTTCCTATATCTCGAGAAACCCTTTGAAGACTCACTTTAATGGCATGTCACGACTATTTAATGACTGTACCTGAACAAACGAGACGGGAGCATCCCAGCCTGGCCAAGTAATCTCCAAGTGGTAAGATGTCTGCTCAACTAAAGAGTCAATGGCTTCGGACCATTTCTTAGCCGGCACAAGGTCCAAGACATGGCTAGGTACGGCCAATAGGTAGTCTGCCAACAACCCGAGATCACCAGCCGTCCATTTGTCCGGCGATCTGGAAAAAAAACGAGTTACAGAGCTACACCACGAACGCCATAGTTGTTGCGTAGAAGTTAAGCAGACAAACCTACCCAAAGGCGCGTTCGATGAGCTTGAACCACAGTTTCCTCGTGTCAAAGTTGGCGCAGAGTGTTTTCGATCGGGGATCCTCGATTGCTTCCACGACAAACCTGAATGCAGCGGGGTCGACGATCTTGTCCACTGCGGGAATGAAGTTCATCAAGCTTCCGAGACTCAAAAGGTCGTCGATGTCCAGCTTCGATTTTTGGCCAATCAGATCGTTCTGGAAGGGGCGAAAATAATACGACGCAAATTACTAGTCAGCAATGATAAATTCTTCGATAGCAATTAGGAATGAGGTCTTTTTCTACTAACCACCAAGTACTTAGTGAATTTCAACAAATAGTCTCGCCTCCCTGTGGCCTCCATCAATTCAGGTAGAGATAGTTGTGCAATTGTCTGCAAAATCTCCGTCCGAACAGAGGCAGATTGGATAAGCTCGGGTGGTAAACTTGCCAATACAAAGCCTGAAACCAAATGAAAATGCTAGTTATTTTTAAAAATGCTTCGACTGCCGCAGAAAAATCAACATAAGATATCTGCATATCAAACTCTCAATAGGTCCTTTTCGTATTTTTTGTTTTTGTTTCTGTTTTTGTATTTTTAACTGGCTCATTGATATGTACATTTCACAAATATTATAAACTGTCATTGTCAGCAATAGACAAATAAATATTATAAAGGAAATCCTCACAGTAAATTCAATAATAATAGTAAAACAACTAGGGCAATTCACCTCCTATAGCCTGAATCTCGGAAGGATCCAAAACATCGAGACGTGTTTCCTTGTCCGGAGTCTGCCTGAAGAAGGACTTCATCGCAATGTACCGCATCGTCATCAGCTGCCCGCAGTACTGCAGCGTCTTAGGGAACCTCTTCCCAGCATCCTTCAGCTCCCTCTGGTAGCGGGCAAGAACGTCGACGACGTCCACCTCGTCCACCTCGCTCATCGTGATGCAAGACAGGCCCAAGAACGCGGCGTGCTCCTTCAGCTCCTCAGGGTCCCAGCAGCCAGGCTTTCTCTTGGATGCTTCTAGCAGTGTTGAAAGCTGGAAGAATGTGTCGCTGGTTATGGGACATTCCAATGAAGCTTAAATAAAACCCGGTTTTTTGTAACATGTATTATTTAGAGCAAGGGATGTTGTATTATTATGTTAATATTCCTTTTAACTTACCATATTGTGAGGTAACTTCTTGATATTCCGTGCAAATCCATCCTCATGTAGAATTTTAAAGGCCTTCAGAATTTGACTGGATAAAGATTTTACCTCCATTGAAGACATCAATTCAAAAAATTGTTCTGGATGCTTGTTGGAAAGCATATATTCCAAAATCTTAAGATCCCCTGGAAAGAACCAAAGTGAACATGAAAAAATCAATTAATAACATCAATCAATCCATCAACCAAAGAACACCATCAACCAACGCAGTCTCCGCAGCCTCACCGAGTTGCGGCCGCAGCTTGTGCAGCACGGCGGCCGAGAGCGCTGGCCGACACCGCGGCAGGTTGAAGGCGAGGTGGTTCAGCACGTTCTGCGGAAGCTCACCCACGGGGTAGCCGACCACGCGGCCCGTGTACAGCGCACGCAGCAGCCCACGCAGTCCCAGCACACTGGTCGGCCGACGCAGGTTAATCGACTCGCTGTTGTTGGTCAGCGCCAGCGCCTACAAAAGCAAGGCACGCTTCACATTACTGCGCTCGGAACAGATTGCTAGCCGCGAGAGGTGAGAGTGGCCCCCTTCCATTGTAACTAGCTAGCAGATTTCATGGGCAAATCGATATCTTCTGGCCGAGCGTCGATGAAGGCATAGGCGCTGTCTGGAATTCGAGCTCGGCAGATCTGATAAACTTCCTAAAGTTTGAGAAAGTGGTTTTTCTGGTGGAAGCTTATACCAGTAAGCAATTGTTGGTGGGTTTGCTAGGCAGGAAAAATGCGCGTCCGAACCGGGTTACGAACCCGGGACCTTCCGCTTGCCGGGCGGTTGCTCTGACCAACACTGAGCTATCGGGCCACAAAAGATTCCTGCTTCGCTGGGTGAGGAAAGGGCTCTCTCGGGAGAAAGCTTACACATTTATTGGTTGGAATGACACTTTACACAAAGTATTTTTACAACATATTTTAGTGCCATCAGCCACTTATCTGTCCTCAATATTGTCAGGATGAGAATTAACCCATTCCAATTTAGTTCAGTTCTATTTTTATTTACGTCCAATTGAAATTGAATCGAGTCTATTCCAGGCTATTTCTTACAGCACAAGCGGAGTCAACCATTAATATTATCAATCTCCAGTTAGCGTTTCGAAATCACATCTAATCACATCACTACAAATTGGCCAGCCAACACCAAATACCGCGTACACATCGTCTGGTCCTACCTGTTCTCGTGAGAGCTTGTCCGAGTCGATGGCGTGGTAGGCGTTGGGTCCCAGCCTCTTGCTCCACTGCACGTGGAGGTCCCTGCTGGGCATCACATGTACAAAAGGGCCGAGGTCGCGGATTCCAACGTGCAGCGCTCCGCTATTCGCCGAGAAATCCGGCGAGGCCAGAGCTGCCTGCGCCTTCAGCGACTCCAAAATCTGGAAAATAAATTTAGCAAGTTGACAAAATCCAATGTTACTTGGTTGAAGCAATCATCTTACTATTAAAACATGGGAATCTCTCGGCAAAACCGGCCCACAAAGCGCTTGCTGCAAACCCTGGGTGCAAAGCTGGAAGATAAATTTAACAATTTAGTTATCACCTGAAGCAATACCTGGCAATACTCTTGTATATATGTCTAATTTCGGTTGAAACTAATTGTGCATAGGTGGCAAACAAAGCCCCGTAAATATTACCCAGATGACCGCTTTTTAAAAGTTTTGTGTAGATGGCCGGGATGCTTTACCATCTTCCCTCGCCGCCTAGGCAGCACCGACGATTCTGTTTCCAGCTCAATAATGCTATTTCGGCAATGTTTCCCATATTAGTAATAGCGAGACATTTGGTTGAAGGGTCATCCAGTGGGCAAATTAATGTTGCAAGACGGCCAAACCTGCTTGTCGGCAGCAAACGAACTAGTGCGACGTTCGGGCGTGATGAACCGCAGCCGTCGGAAGTCCGTGGCGTTGGGGTTGAACTGCTGAAGCTCGCGAGGGGACAGCTGCAGCGCCAGCGGCAAGAACTCTGTGAGGTTAGCGCCAGTCAGCGTTTCGGCACCGTAAAGCGCGTGGAACAGCGCCCTGGCCTGCAATCAACGTTCAGAGTCGGAATCGTCGTCGGGAGATTTAGAAGATCGCAAGTCCAGGGGCGAGCGTTTTACCTCGAGCTTGTCGAGTGTCGAATTGATTATCGTCTGCGGTGTCTCGATTTTGTGGTAGAGAAGCTGACTCAGCTCGTTGGCAGTCGCTCCGATCAAGAGAAATTCAAATCTAAAATTCACATGAAAGAAGAAAAAATAATTGTATACAAGTTGTCTTGAAATTTGCACGACAGAATATAGCAGTAACTCTGCTATACATCAACATTCTTTCTATGAGCAAGTTAGGGCAGGCATAATGTGTCTAGGACTACTAGGAACAGAATAATCTAATCAAAAATTTGTGTGCGGTTGAGGAAGTGAACCCCACGATATTGAAACCATATTGGGGTGATGCTCTACTTGGACGGCTTAATGTCTAAAGATTATATTATTTTAATTTAACCATTGAGACTATGTGACTATGTATAAGACTAATAGGACTGATGGGATAGCCGAGCAGGAAAAATGTGCGTCCGAACCGGGATATGAACCTGGGACCTTCCGCTTGCCGGGCGGTTGCTCTGACCACTGAGCTATCCGGCCACACAAGATTCCTGCCTTCGCTGGGTGAGGAAAGGGCTCTCTCGGGAGAGTCAGAGCAACCGCCCGGCAAGCGGAAGGTCCCGGGTTCATATCCCGGTTTGGACGCACATTTTTCCTGCTCAGCTATCCCATCATCAAATGCCTTCTGGTGTGGGCTTCCACCAAAAATCACTGATTTCTCACTAATAGGACTGTGATTGAAAAGATAACTCTGTCTACCTAGCAATGATACGCTGCAATTACACTCCAACAACTAAACAAACCCTAATGACAATGGGTATACGGCGTATTAATGTTTGAATGGAACAAAAATCTTGTGATCACTGTAGATATTAATTAAAAGAATATCAAATTGAAATTGTGTGGCCATGCATGCAATGAGTTTTATAGTTTAGGAATTTCGACTATTTAAGGCCTCACCCCTTGAGGTCGGCTGGCTCCCAAACCGTGTAGGGGCCGTGCACCGCCAAGCGGGCCCAGGCCCGACGTACGACCTTGGGGTTGTCCGCCCAAGAGCGAAGCGTCGCGCGGTGCCACGAGCGCAGGTGGTAGAGGCTGCAACCAAGGCACATTAGCAATCGGGAGTGAAACAGACCAGGAAGAATTCTCTAAATTCATGATAACATGTATATACATGATGATGATACATGATACACATGATTGTGGTGTTTGCATCAGATCGGAAATTGATTGAACCGAGTCGTCAAAGACACAATAAGAAAATTAAAACGAGACTTTTGTGAGACTAAAGAAACCTTGTAGTTCATGTATCGGGCTTTAAAACGCTCCATAAGGGAACGGTCTACTTTTCAAATTCAACCGCATTTGATTTCCAGTTTTCTTCAAAATAAGTCAATATATGGCTTGCATAGAAACAGGGATGCAATATGCGCGACGCTTACAACTTTTCGGCGACCTTGTTCTTCATTGGGAAAATGATTCCGGGCGCGATGTAGGCTGCGAGTGGACTGCCGTTACGTATCGTCTTCTGGAACGTGTTGAACGGCCAGTCTTTGGCGGGGTCCGGCCACCAGAGCGCGAGAACCTTGCCGAACATGATCTGCGTCTCCACTGGCAGTTGAGTGCCAACCAGCTGCAAAAAAACAAGAGTTTTTGGTGATCTGCTGCTCGTTACGTGTGGAGATTTACCGTTCGATCTGGCCCGTGGTTCTAGATTTTTAATAATCTATTACACACACTCCCACAAAGGACTCGTTGTAGGGACTGGAAAGGATGCTGAAAAATAGAGAATTTCTGAATCAAGTCAGTACTAAATGTGATTTGTAAGTTTTTTGGAAAAGTGGTCATCTAATACAATATTACAGAATTGAGTTACATTTTAATATTCAAGCTCGAACCCCAAGACCTACCAAGAGTTTAAACCAAAGTGACCACTTTGAAGTGGTTCAGTTTGGCAAATAACTGAATGAAATTTTGTGAAGCCCAGAAGTCAAGTACAAGGCGAAACACTGCGGAATTACCTCGTCGAAGAATTGCGCGTGTTGGTCAGGGTCCCGCAGCGCCGAAATGATCTTGACGGCCAGCGTCGGATCCTCCCTTCTCCGCTGCATCAGCAACGCCAACCCCCGGCCTGATGCCGCCTCCAAGAAATCCGTCTGTGTGCAGTAAATAGTAACACGCTGCAATATCGGCAGCCCGCAAGACACCTACGTACGTTTGGTTGCGTATGCGACAAGTGTCTAGGGGTCATCGGATGATCGAATGTTGGGACAGTTGGGAGCGGGAAAATGTGTCCGAACAAGAACAAAACTTATTGTCGTTAGATCTTGAACAATTACACGCACTAGCACGAAAATATAACTAAAACGATCAATGATCCAGGGAATGTTATCCATTTGCCAAATGGCGGATTTATTTCGATGGAAAACTATGGATGTATGGACCTCTAAATTTTATTGCGTTTGTTTTTTTTTAGCTTACCGGTATCAGATATATCAGAGCTGGGGGAAGATTGGCTAAATCTTCCGGTGTCAGACCTGTTATATTTCTTGCGCTCAACTGTTCCTTTGCTTTGCTGCTCAAATTGTTGTATATTTCGAGCAGTCTTTCAGGAACGTACGTGTCTGAGGCAAAGGGAAACATCTCAAGATTATTTTAGATAGAGATCTCCAGAATACAAAAAATAAAAGAAAGCGCCATGCTACAAAGCTCGAAAATAACTTGCCAACGAAATCAAAATGCATGATCATTAAAACATTTTTTAGAACAGTTTCTCCATAACTCAAATAATCCCACGTTTGATTTGCGTACATTAGGAACTACCATACCATGCTGCTTGCTGGGGTCAGGAAGCTTAACAAGCCTTCACTAGACAAATGTTTGGCACAAAGTAATTATCATTTCGCTATTTATATGTCATCAACCTTTTAATGGGCAGTTAATTAATCAATGTACTCTCCTGAACGAATTTCTAGTCGACTAAAGTACAACCAGAATTTCTCATGGTGGTTGAGAAGGTAACACTGCGTGACACTGGGGTCTATGTACCTAAGGTATTGCACTCGGTTTCGGCGGATCCCCTCAGTAGACATCGAAATCCAGATATCTGGCTATTATGTCCGTCGACGTTGGCGGCAATAACTGCAAGGAATTATAAAAACTTTGTCTTATATCTTATATCTTTGCCTTACAATAGATATGAATGCACCATCCCAATAGTGAACACATTTCATAATTCATACAATCATTTGTCGTTTTTAGGACCGCCTGGAAGGATTTAGAGTAATAAAAGCTTCGTTATAAATTTGCATGGATAACAATCTCTAAGTTGTGGATGTAGCTGTTCATGTGTATTTACCATCGATCAGTGAAATTGAGAATTATTTTGTGAGAGGACAAATTGTAATGTCTGCCGTTTCACCTTGAAGTGATTTAGAATTTGCTTATAAGGGGTCATTACAACTTAATGTCATGCTTGGATGCGCTGCAAGTTTAAATAGAAACCTAACATAGATCTTATGTCCCAAATATCTAAGGGTATATCGCAATAAACTATGGCGAAGTCTAAAAGGATATATACCTTGTTAGGCGATGCGATGAGCACACACTTGATGCATGCAAAAAATGTCATACATTGTGGCCGAATTTGCATGGTCAATTTTAAATTAACGATCATCCTCATCGAGTGGTGATCTAGATATTCAAATAATCACAAGAATGTGAGAGAATGCAGCTTACCAGACAAAACCAGAGCAGCAAAGGCCATCGTTGACCCCATCCCCAAACGGGAAACGCAACCGAATCTCATGATGTTCACTGCACGAGAATCCTGGGAGGACTGAGACAGACCCATCGTGTAACTTGTGTGGATCAACCTTCCCTTATCTCTTCGTGATCATATGGACGGAATAGTCATAACCGACATCATGAGTCATAGGTTGGTAGGTAGGTAGGATATTTGCACCCGAGAGGTACAATCTGGAGCTAGCTATGAAGGTTCAGTCCTATTAAAAACAATTAAATCTTAAGTATTATAAATGTTCCAGTTATGTAGTTAAATTTTGATCAATTTGGCATTTTTGTGGGCCATAATTCTGATGTTTGTTATTTTATATATATATATATATATTAACGTTTATTACGCGAAGAGTTCTATTTTTTCCTAACTTGAGCGGATAGCAAATATGGCGAAATAAATATGAGTTTTACTGCCTTTTAGGATAACGAAGATAACTATGTCCATTATGTCGCTTGATTAAAGTGAAGCAAAGAAATCGTAACCAACCCAAAAACTAAAATACCATGCGAGGCCCCCCCGAGACCCAGATACGTTAGTGCCAATGGAATTCAAAGGTCGACCCATTAGCCATAAAATATTGTTGTCTTGCTCCTGGGTTCAAACGCAATCCTAGAAATGAGCCAGTTCTTTAGTGAACGTCAATGCGTTTATTTATGTCTTTGTTTTGTTTAAAATGCTAATTTTAGCAAATGATTGGAATTGAAGTATCCTATAGAAGGGAACACGCTTATTTTAATAGGCCAATTTATTAAATATTAATCTACGAGAAGGTCAACAAAATTTCCATAATATTTGTGTAATTTATCATAGTTTAAAAAATTAGGCAAAAATTTGCAGCAATCCTAATTGATCCATGCCCTACAATAAAATCTTTAATGCAATACTACAATCCAGCCAGAGAAAACTAGAGCCCTTTAACGGCCTATAGAGCTCATAACAGCCAGTGAGTTATCTTCTTGTCGACAAGAAGAGATGAGATTAACCAGAGGTTGTTAGCGATCAATGTTGTGTCGCGATACTCGGAATTGTCGTCAGGCCAGCTTCCAGAGGGCATCATCTCAATAGTGGGTCACCCGAGAGCTGGTTTTCTGGGCACGCAGAACCTTCTAACGGGCGCTTTTCCTCAGAAACCTTCGGCGATCGAATCGGGAGCCATTGTTTCTCATCAATCGACATAGTAAATAAAGAGTACTGTAATTGCTAATTAGGTAATCGAGTCTAGTCGACGCGAAGGCCGGGGGCGCTATGGTGGCAAGGCCAGCTATACAGCGTAATACAGCCCCCAGTTCACGGATACCAAACAGTTTATTTGAATTAATTTAGTTAAATTGTCCGATTGTTTAGCGCACGCATGGATTCTTGGATGGCCAATTATTATTGTTATTATAGGTTAGCATCATGACGCTTGCATGCTAATTCGGAAGCATTTCGAAATGCAGCTTTTATGCCCATTTTACACTTGGCCAAATTAGCTAATACGCAATCGAACGCGTGGGGATTGCTAACGAGTAACGGTAAACTTGCCCAGCCAAACGTAAAATAAGATTGTTAACTCTTATTATTATGCTCAGCTCATTTCTCATAATATCTAAAACATCGTGCATCATCTGAATGTAAGTTATCGACAGGAAAGCAAACTGTAGGTCCATGGAGCTGAACCCAACAAAAGTAGTAAGAATTGTTGATTGTACAGTGAGAGTCTACATTCTATGCTTTATATGACAAGTGAAAAAAGGAGTAAACATTGGAACAGCATGGGTTAAATTAGTCCAAGGCAGCGAAACTAAACACACCGAATGAACCATGCCATTAACCATTCCTGAATCATGAGACTTCCTGTGCAACTTTCTGTTCAAACGTTTTTATACCGACATATTATGCGCTTGAGAGTTCAGACGTCAGTTTCATGAAAATGAACGAATATTTTCATTATGTCGTATTTTCCAGCGTGTTTAACGATAATATTAGTTGCGAGATTTACGATGTCACTTCCTTGAACTTTTTCTGAAACTATAATGTTAAGAAAGTTGACGAGGGCAGGTGAACTCGGTGCAGTAGCGTTATTGTTGCACTTGATCAATCATTTCCCAAAGTGGTTCACTCGCATAATTCTCATCTTACGAGGAAGCGTTAGCACTCCATTGTACGACCCACGGTGCGACCGTGTAGCCGGATATGTCGAGCCGTGTTCCTACAACAATGCCACATAACTCTGCATTTCCATTTCAAAATCCACGCAAAAGCACACGCAGAGAACGCACGGGGAGAAAAATACAGTGCGTTTTGCATTCGACTTGTCTACGAAAGACATAAAGACGCTGCTTTCTAAACAAAACTGGAATCATTAGGAAACACTATAGATGGACCTTCGAAAGATTGGAAAGGGACGTTATAAAATGTATCAGTGTACAGTAAAAACGTGTAGGAAATATATTTACATAAGTATTAATTATCCGGTGGTATACATAAAGAAATACCAGCGTTTTTTTTCATTGAAACATGCGAAAGAATTTGTTAGACACAATTGATAAACATAGACGACATTCCATTGTGTGCTTTGGTTTGAAAAGTAAAACGAACCACGAAATGGATTTCCAAGCACTAAACGAGATTACGATTTTGGTCATGCGTGTTGCGGTGTGCCAATTTTCGGCCTGGCTAACCGTGGCGAATGGCGAACGAGCTAAACGATCGAAGAGACTTGAACGCACGTATGAACGGTCTGCACACACTGTGGCAATGTTGCAACGAGTCGAGGCTCTATATTCTAGGACCGTCTGCTCGCTCACACCAACATTTAACATAACGAACTTTGCCATTGGTTGATTTTGTAAATTTACAACATTTCGGTGGATTAATGGACACCATTACACATTATTCAAATCAAATTATAAGCTCCTTGTTAAAAGGCGCTAATTTTGATATTTAAATAGATATTTACAAAAAAATATTTAACACATTATATTATTAGAAGACGGGTGGTGCAAAGCATGTTCTATAAAAACCCATAAACATGAAGTAATACGAACATTATGTGAACTGATAAAAAGAACGGATAGGTAATGCCATTTAATGTCATAAACGACACTGTTTCTTCTGCGCATTCTAGCAACGCATAGTCTTGACTAACAACAGCTGAGAGTTCCTTGACAAGATGAGTGTTTTTTTCCTATTACTAACAGTCTCTGCGGGGATGAGCGCACGTGGTACTGAACTGAGTACTGGGTACAGGTACAGGTACAGGTACTGGTACTGGTACTGGTACTGGTACTGGTACTGGCAGCAAGCAGCTAGTAGAGCGTGTCCGGGTTGGCGGCGCTGATCTCTGTCTTGCGCGTCTCGTCGCTGTGAGGCGTGAGGCTGCTGGCGCCGGACCAGGAGAAGCTGGGAGGACCTCTCTTCGCCCTGTCAGCCAGCGAAGATCCCCTACTCGCCGGACGCACCAGCTGCTTCACACCACGCACCACCTTCTCGTTGCACGTGAATGCCAGGAAGATGAACAGACCCTGCAGCGTGTTCAGCCCGACGAAGATGTACCACAACACCTCGATGTCGAGGAAGCCGGCGATCAGGCCGATGATCCACGTCAACCCCATCACCAGACACAGCCGGATGTAGAGCTTGAAGTCGCGTCGCGTCCGCGAGGTGGTCGGCGAGATGGATCGCGAGAGTGTCGAGTGACGCGTGGTGTAGATCATGTGCGCGGACCACGTGAAAAATATCACGTTGAGCGCCATGATGACGGCGATGGGGCCGACGAAGAACAGCAGCAGGCCCTTCTTGTTGGAGAACCAGCAGGACGGGTTGCCGAAGTCGGGCCGGTAGGGGTTGCCGGTGAACTCGAGCGCGATCGACATGCAGAGGACGATCAACGGGGTGAGCCACGCGAACGCCGAGTACGCGATGAACTTCTTGCGCTGCGAGCCGAGGGAGACGCGTAGCTCGCACGTGGCCAGCTTCAGCGTGCGGAAGATGTCGAACGAGATGGTGAGCATCCAGAAGAAGGACGCGAGGAAGAAGTAGAAGGTGAAGAAGCCGAGGAACTTGCAGGCGGCGTCGTCGATGGGCAGCTGGCCGACCAGGAAGGCGGTGTAGGCGCAGAGCAGGGAGAGACAGAAGCTGGCGAGGTTCTTGCCGGAGAGATTGCGCAGGTCTTTGACGGCGGCGAACGCCACCAGGTGGAGGACGAGGAACGCGATCGACACGCCGAGGCCGACGAACGTCACGTAGCCCATGTACGGGCCGAACTTGTCAACGTACTCGACGCCGAACTCGGCGCAAATCTCCAGCAGGCCGCTGTCGATGATGCGGAACTCGCCCTTCTCGTATTTCTTTTTGTACTTGTCTATGTAGATCGTCTCGTTGTCGTCGAGCAGCGCGTAGTCGTCAGAGTCCAGTATGACCTTGCTGCAAGTGAGGAATAATTTGGAATACCTCGAGGAGTGATTCGTGCCGTTCTCAAGGCTGCCATCGCTACCCTGCAGGTGATAAATCTGGCCCAGCTCGTTGCTGATCTCTTCGTGCAGCTTCAATTCGACGTCTTCCTTCTCCACCTCAGCGCCGAGGCCCTCGTCGGCGTCGAACACGTCGCGGCAGACCTTGAAGAACGGGTCGTAAAGCTCCTTGCCGACGCACGCTCGCTTCTTGCCGACGCCCGACGCCGCGGCGCCGGCGCCGCCTTTGCCGCGGAAGTCGAACAACACGGAGAACGCCGCCGGGCTGAAGTCCTTGTTGAAGATGGAGCGATGCGACGCGGTGCGCGTGCAGCTCAGGTACTGGATGGGCACGTTGTTGCAAAGAGCACAGTGCGGGTTGCGGTACGCGATCGACCCCTGGTAGACGGTCGACGTGTACGCCTCGCACCGGCTGCGGATGTCCACGTTGGTCCAGTTGGTGGCGCACGCCTTGATCACGTCCACCTGGCAGCGACGCACCACGTGCGACACGGTCTCGGGGATCACGGGGTCGATGTGGCACGAGAAGAACGTGTTGTGCCGGTGGTCGTCGACCGACGCCGGCCGCGAGTGGCCGTTCAGGTCGTCGGGGGTGCTCTCTTTGAACTGCGTCGCTGGCTTCACCTCCTTCATCTTGCGCGCGCGGAAGTTGCTGGCGACCAGGTCGCGCTGCGTGCGCCGCAGCCGCATGTCGCGCTGCGTCTCCACGGAGGTCAGGTTCAGGCCCCACGTGTTCATCTTCTGGCTGAAGACGAGCTTTTCGTCGACCACTTCGCGGCTGAGGTTGCCGCTGAGCAGCAGGCTGGGACACTCGAGCCGCGGCGCCCACAGCTCGGCGGTGGCGTCGTCGAAGTCGTCGTGGCAGAGCGCGCAGAACGCGTTGCGGTAGGTGAGCCCCGTCTTGTGGCTGGTGATGGGCAGGTTGGCGACGGGGTCGTCGCGCGGCGACTCGCAGCGGTCACACTCCACCAGACTGACGCTGACGTCGAGCAGCTTGCAGCGGGCGCACACGTCGGCGTCGGTGCGGTCGGAGTCGGTGCGCGCGGGGCCCTCGCAGCGTTCGCGCGCAGCCGTCCCGGCGAACTCGGGCGGGCAGTTGGCCACCATGTAGATGCCGCCGAACTGGCGTAAGTCGACGCACTCGAAGTTGGCGGCGCCGCGACGCTGCTCGAGGCTGGACACGAAGAACGGCGAGTCGACGCAGCAGTCGCCGTAGGTCGCGCACAGCTGGTCGCACAGGCAGTTGCGGTCTCGCCAGTCGAGCGTCATCTCGAGGCGAGACTTGAAGCCGGGGCTCGGGGACTGCGGCTCGTTCTTGCACGTTGACTTGCCATCGCACGTTCTGAAATTGCACCGGGGAAAGATTTAGATCTTTAGATCACTTATCTTGGATTTAGATGAATTCACAGCCAGAGATTTACTGATCACAACACGAAAGCTATACTTTGCTTTTATTTGAATTACTGTAGAAATTTTTAACTGAACTTTCTGTGAGATTAGAACTTACTCGTTAGCACTCTCTAGGTCCCAATGGCTCAGCGCCAAGGAGTCGGCGCTAGGAAGAACGACGAGGAGGCACCACAGACCCAAGAGGCTGAAAACTATCGTCTGCAGTCGCTCCATCTTGACACTAGGAGTTGTCATAGTGTAAGACGTTGAGCATGAGTAGCTGCTTCATCCTCTGGAACAAGAGAAACGATACACATTATAACGCCGAAGTCGCAAAAAAGCGCTGCGCATTGAAATTTGGGTTTAGTTTTGTCTGCAAAAAATTCCATTGTCGTAGAAGACGGGCCCAGGTGGATCGAAGTCCGAGTGTGGATCGATCTCAGACTCGGACACGACTGTTGCAGCTGTCACGTGACGGACTCGGGCAACGACACAGTGGAAGATCGATACGTGCATCTGTTGATCTGTCGACTTGCTCGATCGCTCGATCGGCCGTCGAGAATTAATTTCCTGATCGTGAACTCTTTTTCCGCGAAGTCCCTGCACTCGAGTGAAGGGCCAACATTCCTCCACATGTCCACCGGCCGCCACGCAGTTCTGTTACACTCCACGCAACCACGAGAGAGAGATTCTTCTCAGGACTGAAATGCTGGGAGCCCTACGGCCGCGACCGTGATACTGATCAACATTACGACTTAATTGTATTTTACCATGCTAGGACATTTTATTGATATTTATACCAACAGGGTTAGGCTAGTCACGTATCATGTTACTTTCGTCTACGACTGGAAAAAATTATTTCAGTTAAGAAATATCTCATTGCGTTAAGTAATGGATTGCTTCAAAGGAATCGAAGCGGAGGGTCCAACATGTATTTAATTGTGTCACAGTTAGTTCTTTGAAAAAACCAAACGCGTATGCTCACGATTTCGAGATCATGACATGAAATAACGGGGTGTACTACCTAATTGCACGTACCCCTTAACTCACTGACTCGGAAACAGAAATACAATTAGAAGAAGCCAATTTAATGCTTGCCTCTTTAAACAATTTTATGATAAGTCATTCTTATCTGGACGAAGATTGCCCATTTACACCTTATACCATTTAACTTGCTTTAAAATCTCACTCCATTTCCGCTTACCACAGCACACAATGCGTACACTTACTAAGTGCAGTTGGCAAGTGCACATGGTGCAATTAACTGGAATAATAATGTAAGTATTTAACGTGGTTTGCAATTTGTTTGAACAGAAACAGCATAATAGAAAGTGAATTAAACCTCGACTGAGGTTGTTTCGTCAACGATTCGTCTTCTCAAGAAGGAGTGCTGACAGACATAATATTGCATTCGGCTCCCCATGCGATCTGGTGAAATAACGAATTATTTCGATAAATTAATATAGAATTAAACTCTTTGAAATCAGTCGGACGGCTGAGCTACTAAGATTGATGATGAGCTTGAATGGCATGGATATACGTGCCGGTGTCGCGCTCGAAACGAGTAACTAATAATTTCGCTAGAAATTTATTTCGAGAATCGTTTGCTAATAATAGTACGTGCACCTCACGTGTGTATCAGGCCCATGTCATAAATAAATAAATAAATACTATAGCCCGTGGTGTTACGTCACAAAGGTACCTCCAGTCTCAACCTGTTTGCACGAATTTCTAAAGCCGCATTGTTGAAATCGATGGTCAGCTGTTGTGTGTTGACCAACAAAGAATCGGGAAAGGCATCACGGAATGCTGGCCCGTATCGTATTGGTATGGTATTATTACCGACGATCAAAGTGAAGGTTCATCTCAGAAAATTGCCTCGGTAAATTTATTATCTAATCTCACATGTGTAGAGGAATAGTTTCTCCACACATGCAGGTGAAATAATTGGCTGACATAAGTGGCAGTGTGCGTTGTATTTGATTGTCATCCCAGAGGTGTTGGTTAGAAGTTAACCTGTGATTGGTTACATCCTGCCCATGATTTAGACCATTTCTTAAATCGTTGCAGATAAAATGAGCGTGTTCCTCTTCCTATGTAATTATTTTATTATCACCGAAAATTTTGAATATATACTTCCTTGGCGAAACTGCAAACTTTGGCGTGCGTCAAAAGTGTGGCGTTTATCTGTTTTTTGAAATCAAATTAATTTATAGTTTTTATTTAATATCCAATTATGGTCCTTTCACGATACTGTATTTAACGATATTATATAACAGATGATTAATAAATTGCATAACTATGAGCAAATATACTGATCCTGTTTTAATCCCTCTACTAGCCCAAACGCATTGCGTACTGGCTCCAAAATTCAAGAGCCGTAGAAATAGCGGACGCCTTCCAAATAATCTCGACTCTTTTGCAAGAAATTTTCGAGCATCAACCCTCACAAAATACCACAAGACTCCTTATAGCTAGAGCTAATAACTAAAACAATTAAACGGTAGGCGTGTATTATTATACCTCACTGTTTCAAAGCACAGGCCTATAGTGGTGTGAATGCACATCGAGGTCATATCGCTCCATTATACTTGTGCCCTCCTTTCTTTTTATTACCTGGGCATATCCATCCATATCAAACACCGCGTATATATTCAGTTAATATTGCACCTATGCCCAGCTGTGACCTGCAGATAACCACCTTGCGTGCACCAGCCAGCCTACCGTCACGCCCCCGCACTTTCCGCCGGAAGTAACGCTTACTCCGGATCAGTCTGCTGCTTGCAAGACCGCAGTCTGCAAGACCGCAGGCTGCAAGAGCACAGCGGTGTCCTTGCCGGATGAGCGGACTTGGTACATGCCATGGCAGGCAGGGCCCAGAAGTCGACTGTGTGACAGCGACAAGCGACAAGCGACATGTGACGATTGTTTTCTTTCGACACGAAAGGGCGGCCACCGAGCAAGGTGCTTGGCTGCAGAGGTGAACAGAGTCGACGTCGTCAACCTATTTACATCATTAATCGAGCTGGCTGCTAAGCGGGCGTAGTGATTAGGAGAGAACAATTAGTTTGAGAAGAAGTTTAATTGTATGATGTCTTGTTTATGGCTGGTGTGAGATACCGTGTAGTGCCAGCACGCAACCATGTTGAGGTTGTTATTTTTGTGTCGTGTTTTATACACGGGCTAATATACATGCTTTTCGAGGCATTGTGGGCTAGATTTTGGCACATATCTTTATTGCCAATGCACGCAAGATGTTATGAGGAAAAGTGCAAACCGAATTTGGAATTTTTCGTACTTTCCTTAGGTTGTGTAATTGAAACTTAACAAGAAAAAATCTTGGACAGTTAATTTCTGCTGTCCCTGCACTGTCAACTTGTAAACTTCAAATTCTTAAAACGCCAAACTGGGTCGAACGAATATCTAATTTTAGCATGCCTCATTAGAAATCGGAAAAAGCCACGACCATGGGACAACCTGTCTCCGGGAAGGCAACGGAAAATACCCTGCCTACTCACGAGTTACAATCCACTTGATAAGTTAATCATAGATGTTGGTCCTTTTGATTTTGTAAAGTAGAGAGTGTAGAGTTGTTGGTGACACAGTTATTCTACGTCGCACTTAGAAAACCGGGCACCTCCACCGAACCTGCCACTTGAGTATTCATCACAACAATAGAAGACAGACTTTCATTTTTCCATAACATAATTAGGCACTACACAACATCGTCAAGTGACAACCATTCACATGTCTAAATCAGGGGGACAAACACGATATTAAGTGTACCGTTAACTCGTCTCGAAAAGAAATTAGTTCACGTCGCTGAATTTAAGTGGACCATATTTACGCGATGTGACGAAGACGTCAACGCAAGACGCTCGAGTCCGAACATCGCTATACCTGGGGCGGCCACATTCCTCCACTAAGTCTACGTGAGTCTTCGTCGTCGTCTTTGTCGTCGGCGTCGGCGGCGGCGGCGGCGTCGGCGGCGGCGTCAATTAATTTATTGCACGAGATGGTGTAACAACCAATAATTACGCGTTGTGCGTGCGAATGCGTAGCTACATTCACCGCCAACTCCGCATCATCTCTTACCGTACCTCACAATATGTATGAGTACGTTGGGTGAAAGTGGCAATGTATGTACCATTCATGTTGACTCTAGAAGAAAGTATTCGCTTCATCTCCCTCCAGCATCCTCGCATCCAGCGAACAACGAAAGTTATTAGCAAATGAGAATGGATAATAAAATGACCCGAGATCAAACATAAAATAATTGTTCCAAAGTGTATTTCATTCGTCATTGTGTAATATAAACTAGCTTTTGCGAAACGATAAAATTCTTTGCGTTTTGAAAGCTCCTATACACACCTGTAAAACTGGGACACCATATTCCCATGGCAGGGCTAGATTTCACATTTACTTATCACAGGGGCCCAACTAGCCGAGGAGGTCAAAGGACAGGGCCTTCGAGCATCCCAAAGATTTCGATTGTGTGTGTCTGGTACGTGCGCCGAGCGGGACAGCACGGGGCCCTGTAATTAATTGGTCGGCCACAAAGTAGCGATCGCGGCTGGACCCGCCGCGCCATGGGAACCAGGTTCGCCGCCTGGGAACAGGAAATGCTGCGCGGACAATGGCGCGGTGCACCGGGCGAGTTTCAAGGGAAACGCATGACACTAATTTGTCGAAATTAAGATATTTTTGAGAGTTTTATTCAAATTGTAAACATCCTCTTAACCTATATGTTGAGGGAATTTTGTTTGTCGATCGCATGTCTATAGGTCTAGTTGCGAGCGCAGGCAGACCTTCAGATGCTGATTCTCAGGTACCAACAATGGCCAGCCTCACTATTTGATACTGAGATTGATTAATGCCAACCACGAATTGGCTCATTAAATAATTTGAAAACGTTGAGCGAATGATTGAAAAATTAAGTACCTTTCATCCTCCTTATGACATATGCTGATGTTTAGTAAATACATTTGTCATTATAAATCTTTGCAAATAGTTTTGCATGGCCATAACGGCTATGCAATATGTATGAAGTCATCTCACACCGAGCTGTGTGTTGATTTTCAATCCGATGTCATTGTCAACAAACTTGTTTGATCGTGTATTGGCGATCGTTCAACAAACAAGGCTCGTTGATACTATATGGACACCGCCGAGGTAATCGCCCGTGTTTGTGTTTCCATGACGCACACACCTCGTGAAATCCCCGAGTATTTCACCCTCGCGTGTGATTTCACACATAAACATTCGCGTTGTGCTCGGCACTCGGTGACTAATCGAACAAATGGACCAGAGCACCGAGATCGTATGTAGAACGGAGAGGTTTCAGCGTATGGTGTCAGCCCACGCGAATTCGCAAAACCTGCTCAATTGCTGCGTCCAAGCGTGAATCCTGACGCGGTGTGTACTAATGTATCACCATTCTGTGAAGCCGGCGGATTGCACAAGAACCGATCAACAAATTCTATGGGACACGAGTCAAAATATTACGAACCGAATCGCCGTGAAATTGGAACTGTCACTTTCGTCAGCATTTCCGAGCGACAATCACATTTTGGTGCGCGCGCCTAAGATTTCGCTCGCTGCTTCCTGTCCTTTTTCCCAATCATTGTTTGCCTTACATCACACGACCGAATCACGTTACAAATACTCATTTATAAAAGTCCACTTTTGGGTCCAATTTTTGGGCGTGCTCCTCAGCGGTATGATCTCACACAATCAATTCGTAACGCTTTGAGAAAACGAAATCGTCGAATTACTTCTTCTTTTGCACGAGAGCACGGATTTTTTTGTCATTTTGGAAATTGAATCGTATCAATTCTGACCGTGCTATGCAATTAGACGGATTATTTGGGACAAATAAATTACCTAAACAACAGTGCCATTCGTTATGCTTTTCAAAATTGCGAATCCAATTAGCTTCAAATTGTGACTGGACGCTAACGAATGAGAAAAAACAGCATTCTTGTCGTGACACCGATTGTGTGAGACTCATTTAAATGAGTCAAAAGAATCGGAAAATTCACCGACGCTGCATTTGCAGGAACTGGAATGGGCAACATATATTTTCGAGTAAGTCTAGCCAAGTATTGAATTCTCTTGTGAGTCTACAATACATTGCGTAATGAATGAGATCGGCCCCCGTCTGGCGCTGCGCTGCACGTTTCATGCCCTGATTGATGCGTGCACGTCTGCAAGTCAGCTGGCCTGTCAGTGCCCGCCTGCACTCGACTAAGACAATGCCCTGCGTCCAGCACTCCAGCAGCAGCGCTCGCCGTCATGATTACCGGCCTGGCTTGGCTAATAGGTGTATCTACCTTTTAATTGATACTGAATGAATGCACGCCGCACTCGAGCGATCGGCCATCATACCACGAGACTGTTATGTCGAGCAAGGCGAGTCCGCATTCTGCCAGCGCAAGAACCGAATTGCGAGCGGCAATTAATAAATGAGAGACGTGCGCTCGTTAGAAGCACTGGAAGCGCTTGAAGCTAGCCGCACTGGAGACTTGAATGCGTGGGGCTGGCTTTGGAGTTGATATAGAAAATAAATAAATACATGGGTTTTATCAGCTGTCGTGCGCGTTGCTGCTGCCGCGCATGTTCCGGGGAGATTCACTTCCGTGAGTGTTCGTTCCATTCAACTCTGATCATTTGGCGAACCTTTATTTTATCAATCAGCGCGGATATAATTAAATAAATATGTTTATCTTTCTCAACATTCAATAAACAGTGCAACAGCGTCAGAAGCATCACATATTTCTTATCAGAGAGAAAAGAGAAAAATATCTGTTTACCGGTAAAACCCTGACAAAACACTGGAGCTGCAGTTCATAATATGTCATAGGGCATAGGTTGTGAAAATAAACACATTTATGTGATTCACCAATTAGTATAACTTTGTCACGGTCTTGCCCTTGTGGGAATTGAAACATGAAATACATGAATTTTTCGACAAAATCAACAAAGAAAACTGATTGGGAAAAATCACAGAATTCATAATAAGTTCCCAATGAGGAAACGCATCCACATCAGCCAATAGCAGTAATTACCCAACATGACTTTGAATGTGTTTATCTCAATCGGAGCCCGATGAGAACGAATAAGCAAATATTTGCAAAAATCAATATTCAGTCACGAATCTCGGAAAGATATTGCTGTTCGTATTAAATGCTTGTAATTCTCTCACGATTTGCCTGCGTTTACATTCGATCATACATGATCTAGCAATATTACATGATACAAGCATGGCGATTGTTAAGATTGTCAAACACCTTAATTGCATTACGGTAAACCAGGTCACCAAGTGAAGATTCACACAGATTATTAATATGCAGATGCAATCGCTTCGTCTGTTCGTATATGCCCCCACCTGCACGGCACGTGTGAGTTACTTCATTAAGAGTTTAAGAGGCTAGGAGAGGCAAGAAGGTGGGTAAGTGATAGCCATGGTGGCGTGGTTGGAATTCCAACGTATTGGCGCAAGGTGTCAGTTACACCATCTCTGGGAGTCACAGCCTGATGATTTAGAAGATCCGCGTCTACAAACTGGAGGGCCCCAGGGAAAGAAAGGCCGATACCGCGCCCACTTGTTAGACTCAAACCACTGGTCATTATTTCATAAAGATGATTAATCGAAAGCTTGATTGGCTCTGATAGATTTCTCTGTGAAATGGGAGGAACTGATGTTTTATGGTGGTTTAAAATATAAGGCTAAATCAATACAAGACAGTAAATTCTGATCGAATGCTTACAGAAATTGATTTGCCATATAAGATAAGGCTATTTAGAGTTTATCTGATTACACGTTCGTTCATTTCCTACAAATGTCTAACAATTTTCTTCATTGATTGCGATTTAAAATATTATTGGTTATTATAATTAAGCTTGAAGTTTTACATTCACACGTTTTTTAAATAAGTGATGCATGTCGAAGCTTATACACCCTGAATTAGATTTGAGCTTCTAGTTCTAAATCGTACCAACGCCGAAAAACAGTCGCAGTTATCGAATGAAGCATGCTTTTTTTGTTTTGAGCAACTAATCGTGCGTGTAATTTTTTATGCCAGGTACACCATAATCAGCTTAAGTGTCGATTGGAATCGTTTTGCT
Source organism: Nemurella pictetii (assembly GCA_921293315.2). NCBI lineage: Eukaryota > Metazoa > Arthropoda > Insecta > Plecoptera > Nemouridae > Nemurella > Nemurella pictetii. The sequence goes on along the minus strand of OV121115.1, from coordinate 8,426,543 downwards.
AATTACAAAGATTTCGTTACATCTATCGAACACCAAATCAGCACTAGACCATCATTCATACTTGAAAGAATCGGCTTTCATTCGTTTTAAACACGGCTATGTTTTAGAAAAATCTTTCTGTTTTTCCTAAAAATGTCACACTTAGAGTATGTACCGGTCAACGGTAAAATCAACCCGTTTCTTTTTCGGCACAACTTTCCAACGATCCATTTCCACACTATAATTTTAAACATTATTCTGATTAAAGATTCGTCCCATGCATCAGGCTCCAGATTGCTAATCGAATCGTTGACAAAATTGTCTCATTTGAGTATACTTAAGAAATTACCACTTCCGCTTGATACACAGGTAATTCAAGAAGTCGCCACATAAAATTTGGCCGCCTAACAAGCTATAAGCCACCTTACTTATTAAGAATTAGATTACATTGCAAAAACATGCATGGAAGAGGAATCGAACACCCCAAAAAGTTGTTCTTACCTGAAGCCACGAACGATATCCAATAACTGAACTTTTCCACACAATCACACGACGGAGAAGAAAATACTCCCGACAATCTCTGTTTGCAAAACTGATGACGGATGTAATTACAACTTGTTAATGAGAGAGCAAAGTAGAAAACTTTTCTCGCGAGGCGACTTCTCCGAGGTGTTATCAAGACGAAAGCGTGGTTAAGACTGAAGCGAGCGCGGTAACCGTATAGCTATTAGATGCTCGTAAAATATGAACCGTGACCTGGAAAGAAAGACTTCACGAGCTCGAGTCGTCAGCGACGGCAAACCACAGCCGCGTCTAGTTTGAATCTGATTGGTGGACAGATTCGTGGGTTCGGCCACGTGCGTTTCACATGTGACGTCACCTCGGTCACGTGAGCGCAACTTCACCACCACACCTAACCTCTAAGTGGTTGCATGCCGATTATTGTGGTCTTTAGCTAATTTACCATTAACCATAACTTTGAGAAGTACTTGAGGTAGTCTGAAATGCCTGTGCAGTGTTCCGCAAAATGTGGTAAAAATGCTGTGCTAAAGGTAAGGCGTAATCTAGGTTTGTTCAACAATTGTCATGGAAGGTGTCATCATTAGTGACATCATAATTACCTGTATTACCTTAATTAACACCGTGCCTTATTTTATAGAGGCCGAAGACAGGCACTGCTCTCTGCAAAGATTGCTTCTACTTTGCATTTGAGACAGAAATACACAACACAATTGTCAAGGGCAAACTTTTCAAGAAGGATAGTCTCGTTGCTGTAGCTGCATCGGGCGGTAAAGATTCGACTGTGTTAGCATACGTGCTAAAACTGCTGAACCAGAGATATGGTTATGGACTCCGCTTCGTGTTGCTGTCCATTGATGAAGGCATCACGGGATACCGAGACGACAGTTTAGAGACAGTGAAACAGAATCGAGATGAATATGAAATGCCACTTAAAATACTGTCATATGAAGAGCTGTATGGGTGGACTATGGATGCAATTGTAAAGGCAATAGGAAGGACTAGCAACTGTACATTTTGTGGGGTGTTCAGACGACAGGCGCTAGATCGTGGAGCTCTGATGCTGGGTGTTGATTGTGTCGCTACGGGACACAATGCAGACGATATTGCCGAAACAGTTCTGATGAACGTTATGCGCGGAGACATTGCTCGGCTACAGAGATGCACCTCAATTATCACTGTACGTTCAAGCAGTTATTTTTTTTTACAGATTCCCTTTTACTTCTATCATTTAGGATTTGGATTTTCATTTGCCAGAAATTATATCAATTTCCCACTTAATTCTCTGCAATAAATATTTTCTTAGCCAATGGTATTGACACACTATCTACCCAATTTCATGATGTTTTCACGATTTTGCTTTCAGCACAGCGAGGACGGTGCAATACCCCGATGCAAGCCGCTCAAGTACGCATACGAAAAAGAAATAGTAATGTACGCCTACTTTAAAAGACTGCTCTACTTTTCCACGGAGTGTGTGTTTGCCCCGAACGCTTACCGCGGCCATGCACGTGCGTTCCTCAAGGATCTGGAGAAGATCCGGCCGTCGTGCATCGTCGACATCATCCACTCGGGCGAGAGGATGTCGGTGGGCGAGGACGTCAAGATGCCCGAGCGGGGTAAATGCGCCCGCTGCGGCTTCGTGTCGAGCCAGGAACTTTGCAAGGCTTGCGTTCTCCTCGACGGGCTCAACAGGGGGCTGCCGCGCTTGGGCATCGGCAAGTCTAGTAAAGTCAACAAAATGATGAAGAACAAGCCAAGACCGATCGTGGATTTCTGAAGCGGATTTTGCTGATTGCTATGGACTTAAGAGGATGTGATTAAGGACTTACTGTCTGCCAGTATTGACATTTTCCTTGTTTATATTCACAGTCTCGGTTTAATTTTCTCCCCGATTTTTGGTTGCTTGCTACTACAAAGTACAAACAGAATCTCTGTAAACAATCCCTATACTAATATTATCCCTGTGGTTCGGTGTGTTTTCATCACTTTCAGACATGTCTATGCACGCCTAAAGTTACCATCCGATTCTTATGAAATTTTGGAAACGCACTCGATACACCGTAAATGGGTGCAACGAGGGGGTCTCGCTGCGGTTTGACCAAAATGGGCCCTTTTTTGGGGGGGTTCACCTACCAAATTTGGACTTGGAGGATTGAAAATTTATACCCGTGTAGCAGCGACCATTTTCAATTCAAATTGAAATTTTCAAACCAGCCAGCCCAAAATTGGGCCCTTTTGAGGGGGTCATTTAGCAGAAACAAAAACTTGCGATTACACTTGGCAGTTATTTTCCTAACTTTATGAAATTCTGGAAACGCACTCGATCACACATTATACAACTCACTGTTGAGGTTTCGCTTTGGTCTGGCCAAAATGGGCCCTTTTTTGGGGGGGTTCACCGGTCAAATTTGGACACATAGAATTGAAAATTTGTACCCGTGTAAAAGTGTTCATTTTTAATTCAAACCTATAATTTTACATTCGCCAGCCCAAAATTGGGCCCTTTTTGGGGGGGGAGGGAATCTTTTCACAAAAACAAAAACATGCGACTCTCCTACTTTCTGCAAAAAACACATGGCCCCACCAAGTGCATATAAATCATCGTGGAGAGAGGGGGCTCGCTACAGCCAGCCGCATTTCGGGGAAGTCCCGTGATTGGGCAACTGATCATAAACATCGAGTATAACAATACAGACTATATTGTGATTTTTTTTTTCGTAATGCGTCGGTATCGGGGACAAAGTCGCGAAAGTTCGCGAACAAGCCCTGTGCTATGTATATCTCTGTCAATATGTGCCCTGCCTTCACTTCACAAACAGATTATTATCATTCCTTCCCAAGCCATCTACAAATCAAACTCTGTGTACTAATGACCACGAAACTTTACAAGAATCTGCATTTAGCAGGCAACTCGAGGAACTGAAACTGATCGGATGTCTTAAATACGCACCTATGCGATAAAAAAACACGGTTTTAACTATATCTGATCAGCTTTCTGTAAACATGGGATCTTTTTTAACAAAAAAAATAATTTAGCTAAATTATTTTTTTTTGTATGATTTATCGATGGCGGACGTCTGCGTGTCTGAGTCTTTTCATAAAACCTCCATTAATATTACCTATATTTTTGCAAATTTTAGGTCGGTTAGATGAGGTTTGAATTTTGATGTTAGTTCACCCCCGTAGTCGGATGATACTACGGTGACCAACTATTTTCCTGTCATGATTTCACTCTAATTACGTTCACCCCTCCACATATGTCAGGGGGCGAAGCACCTTGCAGGTGTGTGCGGCCGGAGGCCGCACCGGAGGGAATTGGGGGGCGGAGCCCCCCAAATAACCGACGGGGGGGTTTGGGGGCGAAGCCCCCCACCAAGAAACTTCGGAGGTCCAGGGGGCGGAGCCCCTTGGCGGGGTTGGCGGCCGGAGGCCGCAGGGGCGGAGCCACTAGTACTGTATTTATAATTACTATGTATAATTGTAGGATTCTAAAGCACCATTTAAGTAATTATTTAAGAAATAAATAAAACCTTTGCATAAAAGTGAAAATGGCTTAATTTGCGTGAAAATTCCTCAAATATACATTTATGATACCACCAAATCTAAGAATAGGACACTCCTTTGCCTGCCTCTATCAGTTCTTTTTTGTGCAAGTGACTTAAAATTTCAGATAGTCATGACAATGACATCATAAACCCGGTATGTCCTATACTAACCTTTTGTTAACACAAAAAACTAGTGGATTTTGAGAGAAAATTTAGTTTCTCTCTATTTTCAATTGGTAAAGTTTGGTGGTGCTTTCTCTGTGGCTATGCCAAGTATGCAGCGGCCCTGCTGGAGATATCGGTGCGACAGACAGGACATTGCTTGCTTATACTCTCCGAGCAGTCTTCGCAAAGGCAGAAGTGTCCGCAAGGCAGTACAATAATCTCCCGTGGATTCTCTCGGCAGACGACACAGCACTGAGACTCTGGAAGGTCCACTTCACGGCTTTTCTTCCTCCGCTCCTTCCGGCTTTCCTCGAGTTTACGCTTCAACTCTATCTTTTTCATCTCCTCTTGATACCTCTTCCACCAGTTCCAAGCTATCAAACACGCGAGGAAGACTCCTATTCCTCCTGTGATTATCGTTAAGCTCCTGGAACAGAGGTGCCGGGTCAGAATTAAGCCTGCTAGGTCATTTAGCAAAAATTCTTTGATAGCTGCCTGCCTGCTTGCTGCATTGTTGTGTAATAAGTAAAAATAAAATAGATAAATGGATTTAGGTAAAATTATTGCTTAGGATAGAATTATTTTTTGCAAAAAATGGGTTTCCCAATATTGGAAAAGAAGGGGGTCTCTCTTAACATTTTTTCATTAAAATTTACACTACAAAAATGAATTGTTCATGCAATTATTTCTTAGTAGACAAATACAAACCTGTACAATCTCCGATCATCGTCTATTTTTCTGATCAAAGAGTTAATTGGCATTGATGTCAAATAATACGGTGTGCCGTCGCTTGGGGGCTGCATGCTAAACACTTTTCCGTCGTAAGTCACCTCCCCGATTGCAGTGACCAATGCTCCTTCTCTCAACATCTCCTACAAACATACATATAGTTAACATATTCAACATATTCATTATTTAAGGTAACAAATGGATCATAAAAAATATATGTTCTGTACAAAATAGGTTTACTAACTATTTTTAGCAGATTTTTACCTCTGTGGACTGAAGCCCATGCTGCCTCACTCCTGAGACAAAGCCCCACAAGTGCTCAGTGAAACTCTGCGTGCTTGGCTCAAATCTATCGGCTAATGTTTCTAGATCAAGCACGTCCACGGCGAGTGCGTCTAGAAACTCGAAAGTTGTCTTCTCCGTTACGACTCCAAAGGGTACTGCATTGTAGACTTCTTGAACAGTCTGCTCTCGATTTACCCTTGGTAGATGAAGAGACTGATTACTTTCATTTTCTTAACTATCATTAGTAGTCGTAACTATTCAATCTCAGCAATTTGACAAGTAACAATATGAAATAATTTCTTCTCACCAAAACCCCGCTGATCCTCTTGCAACTACATGCTGTTTGATGCTTAATTTTTGAATTACACCTGTAATATTTGGTGCATTTAAGCTATATATAGGTAAACCCAGTGCTTTTATTGTTCCCCGGATGGCACAGTAGGGAATAATTTGGTCGGCGCGAAGTATATCCTCGACGTGACTATCAAACACAGGTGCGTTCTAGAGGAGAAGAGAAAACATGAGATATTAAACTGTGCACGTTCTAAATATTGCAGCCATACGCACATAATTAACGCGGATTAGTGTTATTTTGTTACAAATTCGAATTTACCAATATGGATACTTAGGTTAAGTTTGGACAAGTGTTAATGCAACAATTAAATTACCTTTATGGCATCTATAGCTCCTTTTCTTCTCAAATATAGGTTGTAGCATACCCCAAAGACAAGTGCGTCTATACCAAAAACTAGAGCGTCAGCTAAATATTCCATTATTTAATAAATTTTGACTTTGTGGCCGAAATCTTCAATTTTCCTCAACGGTGACAAGCGGACAGTAACGACCGAAATTTTAAAATCCCGCTGATCAAGCCTGCTGGCCACGGCGCCTGCGCGAGAAAAGAAGGGGCGGTCCTCAGCAAAATCCTAGGTGCCTGTCACGATTGGTCACGATGGTCACTTGTCACTGTCAAACAGTAAACACATGTACTACGAGCTATAACAACACTAGTCATTTTCGGTGTTAATTTGCTTTACTATGGATGAACCACCAGTTGTACAAAAACAGGATGACTCTAAAAAAACTGTTCACATCTATGCACTGATACGAGTGAGTATTTTTATTTAATAATAATTCTGATATTATTGGGCGCATTCACCTAATTGGTTTAGTGGGCCTACATTTTGAGTGTCTGCAAAATTGCCTTGTGAATCATCACATTAAGCCAAGGCCATGCTTTCTCAATCAGCCTTAGTACTCATTTGGGGGAACTGATAGCTTCCAACAAAACATTTTCTTTGTATCGGCTATCAGTACGCTGATTAACCTTTTGGCCCTTTCAGAATTCGGACATGAATGATGAAATGAAACAAGAATCTATGGAACTCTGCGTTACTGCTTGCGAAAAACATGCGCAAAACAACGAGGTAACTATTTTTACTTTTTGAATAAGAGTATGTCATCACTTGCAGCTAGCTGATTTTCAGTGAAGGGGTAAAAAAATATATATATTTTGGGGATCAGTTATAAATCAGCAAATTATATAATTTGTGTAAACAAAAATCCGGGAATTACTTTCGGCAAAGAAAAAAACGTTTCATAAAAACAAAGAAGCTAAAAACTAAAATTTTCTGTATTTATTGAAGGAAAAATGAATTTTGTAACTAATTCCACCTGGTTTTAGATGGCTGCCCGAATGATCAAAGAAAGTATGGATAAGAAGTTTGGCCCTGCTTGGCATGCAGTGGTGGGGGAAGGATATGGATTCGAGATCACATATGAATGTAAAAATTTGCTCTACATGTTTTTTGGTGGAAATGTTGCTGTTTGTTTGTGGAAATGTTCCTAGAAGATCTTGCTGATAAGCAAAACAGTTTTATTTTATCAATGACTCGGCAGCTTAATTGTGGCTTCAGCAATGTAACCAATCAAAGAAAGATTGGTCTACCTCAATCTACCAGTATTATCAACACCAAATGTAGTATTAGTGCATTATCAGTATTTTTTAGCCATTTTATATTGTGCTCTATTTTATAAATTGCAAGTTTTATATGTGTAGCTAAGAATTTATATAGTTTATATATTGCATTTATTGTATTTTGTAATTCAAATTAAATTTTAGTTACCAAAAGATATTCAATCTAATACCTATTATGCAGTATTGTGAGATTCCTATACTAATATTTAGGCACTTTTCTTTAATGCTTTTGTAATATTTTTGTACTGATCAATGGAAAAAATAACATGCTATAAATAACTTGTGCGTTTATCAAGATATCATTTATTCAACGGAGATGCATTTCCTACAATTCCAAAATAAATATCCAAAATGTCCAGTCTCTCACTTTAGGAACTACTGATCATTTATATTTGCAAGTAATTTTCTTAATAATTGGCAAGTGCAAATTGTAGGTAGGCCTGTTGTTGCATATTGCTAATGCTTTCACTGTGCGTTTGAATGATGCGTTTGTTACACTACATGTGTCAGATGGCAGTAGGTACTACTAATTAAAATGAATAAAGGCACAATGTTTCAAGTTGCTCTCTAGTGCTGTTCCACTATCACAGAGCAGGGACTAGGTATTAAATGCTTCTCAATCAAAAATCTTGTATTTATGAACGTAACATAGTGAACCCCAACATCTAATACCTGCTAGAACAAAATATAATAATTATAAAATAATGGAATTGTTAGCTGTGGAGGAAAATGTACGTATTAGTACCCGGGTTTGTGAAATGAAGACACTGTGCAACTACCTAGACTCCAATTAATTGGTAGTCTCTTCGCTGGAGGGGCAATCCCAGCGGAGATGGACCTCCGGTGTGAAGTTGACGATTCGAACGTGCACGGCCTGACTCTTCTCGAACTTGGGCGGGATCGGGCAAAGGCGGAACTCCACCTCATCTCCTGGCTGCGGCACATATTCGCCCTCGATGCTGATGATAACAAAGGTCAGTAGGAAAATAAAATAAATGTTAAGACATTTTTTACATCTGGGAAAGGGTAACTAGCAACAGCCCTTTAAATTTTAACATGTCCACTATGGCTTCACACATAACACAACCACATTTCATCATTGAATTTGGCATATTGTGTGTCTGGACAGTAAAGAATCTATTGCATCTATGGGGAAGAATACCAACATACTGCACTCCAATATTAAAATATGATCTTGATCAAAACCAAAAGAACTTACTCAGAGATGTGGACGAAAATCTCACTGCCCCCTTCACGGACAATAAAACCATGCCCCTTATTGCGGCAGAACGTCTTAACTTTCCCGTGCTCCTGTGGGTTAGCCAGGGCTCGCTCAGATCTGCAGGAAAGGCACGGATGAGATGAAAGCTAGAAAATCTGAATTGCTGCTCTTTATGTTAAAGCACTTACGTTGACTGAGTACGCGTTCGCCTTGTGATAATTGGACTTGGCAGTTGCAGTCGCGGGCTACCGGGGCACACAGGCGAGTCCGGTGATAGAAGTGCACTGTTGTTGACAGCAATTCGAAGAGGGTCCGTCATCTTTGTGCTTGGGTGATAGATGTGCGCTAAAGCAATTGAAATAGCAATGCATTAGTAGTAATCCAGGGTAAATAACGCCGGCAGGCATGGCACCCTCCTATTTGCGAAATAACTAATTATCTACAAGATATTAAATTAGAGCCGGAACAAAAACTAAGCAGATCGCTGATTGATGACGCAATCTAACTATAACTAGCTAGTATGGGTAATATTGTCGCAGTAAAATAGTACATTTAGAGTAAATTGCACATTGTCCCCACCTTTCAAGGAAATGAAGTAAAGTAGAGTGCATCAGCACTCTGCAGCTGCTCTAGTGCGTCAAGGACAGTTCTGCCAACATTTCTTCTTTTTCAACATACCAACACGCCAACGTACGTATCTCCAGTACCAACATATTCTGTAAAGCACTGTAAAGTAAAGGCATTGGTAAAGGTATCAGGTCAGCTGTCAGAAATTCGGTGCTTTGTTTGTCTGCATTGCTACTGCTTTGTTTGCTACCGTGAAAGGTCACGAGATTTTTAGTAGAGGACTGTTTGTTTCATACTACTAATCTAATTCTACTGAAGAAAATTTATTTAAATTTTGTGAGTGGTTTTTAATTAGCATACGAAAATGCTAATCCTTCATTAATCGTTAAGAAATCTGATCTGATTCAACAAGCGAAATCAACACTGGAAAATTGTCGGGAAAACCATTGAAACCCGTTGTGCTAATATGAGGAAAAGAAATGTGTCTCAATTACTGGATTGATCGGCCATTCGCTCATAACAATTTAAGAGACACTGGCATGAAGTTCATCCTGAAAACTAGCACTTGCAGCACAGTCTAAAGGCCCATTTACAACTAACTTTTCCGTTAACTTTTAACGTTAACTTAAACTTACGCCACCGAATGATTCACATCTGCAAATTGAACAACCACCCCTAAGAATGTCTTCCGAATCAGGATCGTCTTGTATACCAAAAAATCTAGTTCTCCATGTGATCGATGCGTCGTTTCTCGTCGCTATCCTTGTCGTTCAAGGAAGTATTCTGAACTATTACATAATATCTCGGTTTTCGCACTCAGTGAATCCTTATTTCTGGTTCATTGCTGATTTCTCGTGTCTCTTTGTTTTTGCTGGAGCCCTCACTATTTCCTATCAATTCTTAAACAAAGACCCAGAGGAACAATCTGCTGCAAGAAGAACTCGTCTTAACCCAGTCTTTGGAGCATTGCCCCTCAGCTACTTGTCATGGCTTTTATACAGCGGAATATTGCTTGGCAAGATCGTGATGATCTTCAAATCGGACATTCCAGATAATCTGAGCCCAGACAAGCTTCTAGGAACACAATTCCTTCAAGGAACGATTGCCGTCTCAGGACTCGTATTCCTTCTCCTAGCTGAAGGGCATGACGGATCAAAACGGAACTCTCCACGACATCTCTATGTAACATCCGTCTGTGCCAAGACTGGTATCGAACTTTTGGACGTGGTAACCTTCTTATCCCTGCTATTGGTCAACGAGACTCGAATGACACTTACTTTTGGCTTGGAGAACACAATCCTGGTGTTGGTATGCATCGATTTGTTGCTCCCGGGTCTGGCACTCTACAAACTGTCCCTGCTCGACGTGGCACAAGAACGACTCCTTCTTCCGACCGTGGTGCTCTACAACTTTCTCCATCTTCTATTGATCGATCTCCCCTTTCTGGGTGTGAGAGTTTATCTGTGGATCTATTACGGAAACAGTGCATCAATCTTCGTCATGAAGAACATCTTCCGAATAGTGAGCACGCTACGCGGCATGTATCCCGATCTTTCCGAGCTTGCACGCAATTGTCGGGCAAATCGGAACAAGGCAATCATGGCCAACGGGCTTCCAGGAAGCGGTGATGATACCATGGCACTGCAGCCGATTATTCGGAAAGTAGATGGAGAAGAACAAAGAGTGTAAGATATTGATAATAGGAAGCGAAATATCAATTCCAAAATTTGTATCCGCACCGGAATTCGAATCTGGGCCTTTGCCTGTCCGGCGCACTGCACCTATCCATTATGCTCTAAGGACAACTAACTGTGTAATTGATATCTAGTTTATTTGAGTTTTTGGGCTCCATTAGTCTAAGATAGTCAAAGACTTTAGTCTAAGATATTGACTAAATTGTTTATAGGCACAGATCCCAGGGACACCCATGACACATTAAAAACCTTTAAAATGTATTTTGCTAGTAGTCATAATTTATTAACTGCTGATTAATTGTAATTTACATCTAACTATCACATCTATCTATCTCTGTGCAAGATGACAAGGGTCTCTCAGATGCTGTTGTAATTCTAGGCTAGAATGTAAAATTTAAACTAGAAGATATAACTTCTAGTTATAATTTATAACTAGTAATAACTTAGTGGCATTTGGTGCTCTCTGATGTGATCAAGTTAATGCTCTCTATCAACATGTTAATAGGTGCATTAGAAACCCATTTGTTTATGTACGCTCAGTTTTTAATAATTGCGCCGCTTCTATTTGGCCAACGGTATATTATTGAACCGCACTTTTTCTCACTGTACCATCGACTGTACCTAGCTTTGTACATTTAAATTTACAAGAAATAGTTTTTATCCCCTAGCTAATAGCTAAATATATATTTTTTACTTCTTATTGGAGGTTTAAATTTACAATATTAGTTTTACACAGTTTTGTTCACTTTTAGTTGTATACTTGTGCTCAGATATTATCAATATAATTAAAATGATAATTATAGTAGTAGACACACTACACAAATCCCAATAATAATTGTTATGTTGCTAACATATCAAAAGAATTTTTAGTTTGGTTCAAGTCATTCATTATTATTTATTTATTTTATTTTTAGACACATAGTGCTTTGAGGGATACATGCATTTAACAACTAATTTACCACTTTGCAGAAAAGTGACTTGGTTGAGTCATTATTGTAGGGATGCCCAGCCATATCAGAAAAATGGGTCTAACATTGTTAATGTAATATTTTGGGAATTTCATTTTTAAATAGACACTTTTGAATCTAGTTCATCTAGTTTGTACTTTGATTGAAGGTTTTTGGTACTAATTTAAAATGTTCTTGTCAGTCCTTTTAGCATTTGCCTGCTTATGGCTTTACAATAGCTTTACTAATAGTAATTTGTCTTCCTAGGAAATGTAATAAACAATTAAGACTTATCAAGCCATTTTAGGTAATCAGCAAGGAAAAAGTTAAATCATAATATATGACTGCACAAGATTGTAATTTCGGCACTTTTACATGAACAGCTCCAGATTCCTATGCATAAGGCATGTAGAAGGCCATAGAATAAAGCTTGGTATTACTCTGTCCAAAATTTATAATTGAAATTGAATTTTCCAAATATTATGGTTTAATATCTTCATGATGGAAGCAGTATTTGTAGGTTGCTTGTAAGCTTGGCGCTCATTAAGAAAATATGTTTGGTGGTGTCTTTACTTTTTAGTGTTTATATTTAATCATAATAGGGAAAAAATCTCACTTTACAAAATTTTGCAAAAGAAATTATTGAATAAATTGGCAAAAAGCAAGAAATTATTAATAATGTGCTGTGAATGCTGTGGCTTGAGAGTGATATTGAAGAAATAATAAATTGTAATTTGTGATAACAAATAAAGAAAAACTCTCCATTTTTGGACACAAATCCTGTATAAAGTTTTCAAAATGACTTCATCCTTATTAATAATTAAGACTCCTTCCCTGGAAAACCTACCATGAGAATGCATATCACATTACGATCCTTTGAATGAAGATGCAATTATTTGGTAAGGACAAATAAATTAACACTTTAAAAGTAATATTTTCAGAGATAGTAATTTGGTTTCAGATGTAATTGGTGAAACCAGTAAAACCAAACACTATTTGCTGTATTGCAACCAACATTGCATGAGGCTTGCAATCATCAACTGGAGTGCTCAGCTTCCCCTGAATCCCGGAGACGGTGGCGGGACGTGCCTGGAAGCAGCTGCCAACGCCAGCGCTGCACTTAACCTAGGGCCCGAATAACTTTCCGAGTCGACGAACGACATGTTTGTAAAGTGTCTTGTGTTCGGCACTGCCAACGAATTAGCTCGAGTAGATTTCGCACTCAACTGGCTGGGGTATGCAATCTCTTTGTGATTCACAATATCCAAACCTTTAATCTCATCTTCCAGACTGACTCGCAAAATCCCAAAGTATTTCAAAGCCGCAAACATGACGAAGCACCAGCCGGCAGACCATGCAAATATACTCAACATTCCCACAAACCTATAGAGTGTCAAATTGACAGATTCCGGCGAGAGATTTGTCAAAATGAGACCGTCGTTTGCAAAGATACAGGCGCTGAACATTCCCGAAAAGCCGCCACCAAAGTGTATTGGGAACGAGTCGAGAGGGTCGTCGATCTCGAACTTCAACATGAATTCCTGGAGCCCACAGTAAAAGAACCCGGCGATGACTCCTGTCACAAAGCCCGACCAAAGTTGCATCTGGTTCGCCCCGATACATATTGCCACCTGAAACACAAGTTACACTTAGAAAAATAAACCAAACTAAAAATCTATTTGCATTGACAGTAGATATTTATCATTGGAAACAAAATATCCAACCAATCACAAACCAAAAATTCAAATTATACCTTAAATTTTCCCATTTGTTAAAATCAAGAATACTCAAATATGAATTTCAATTGGAGGGCAATAGCAATATACCCTGGCAAGGTGATTATCAAGGTTCGATTCCCCGGCTGGACACACATTTCTGATTGGAAAGTTAATTTCTAATAAGAAATACACACGAATGCATGGCGACCGTGTACCTCTACCCCCGTGTTGGTTCACTCACCATTCCCGCGATAGAACCATTGACGGTTCTGGTGAAGCTCCACACCTTGTCGCCAGTCAGCTTGCAGATGATGAGCGTTGTGAGGCAGGAGCCTGTGCCGGACATCACGGTGGTGCTGACGGCGGCGGCGATCCTGAGGCCGTCGCCGGGATGGCTCACCGACAGCTGCGACCCACCGTTGAAGCCGAGGAAACCCACGAAGAGGAGAATCAGCCCCAGCCCGCTCAGCTGCAACATCATCGATAATTGGTTGCTTGGAATGAGAATGCAAGAACTAACAAGCTCGAGCTTTGCTCAACCTTGGTGCCCATAGGGCACGGGCATATGCGCATAGCGCAGACCTATGCACATAGCGCAAACCTATGCGCATAGCGCAGACCTATGCGCATAGCGCAGACCTATGCACATAGCGCAAACCTATGCACATAGCGCAAACCTATGCGCATAGCGCAGACCTATGCACATAGCGCAAACCTATGCGCATAGCGCAGACCTATGCGCATAGCGCAGACCTATGCGCATAGCGCAGACCTACGCGCATAGCGCAGACCTACGCGCATAGCGCAGACCTACGCGCATAGCGCAGATATATGCGCATAGCGCAAATCAAGGTCCGACAGGCCGATAGTCGGCCCTGGTTGCCCTAATGTTGTAAAATCTCGTCAAGGGAGAGATTTATAATTGGCTGTGCCAGTTATTAAAGCAAAGCTCGATTAATAGGTACCTAATTACTAGGTACCTACAATCTTGTGAATCATCTGTCATTCATTCCGGTTTTTCACATTGAATATTTATTTCAGTCCACAATAACTCTCTAATATATACTCAAGGAAGCCATGCATAGGCCTGCCGGAAAATATTCCCTAAAGGGAATAGTAGTAGTACCTCCTACTTGATATTGGGTCAGAAAAAAACAATCGGTTAGTTGTCAATCGACATCATATTTTCGATAAATTATGCCTTCTTCTACGTAATATTTCAACTCGAATGGTTTCATAGGAGGATCAAACTATTTTATTTAGCAATAATAAGGTATGGATTCTATTTTAGAACCGAAAGTTGAGCAGAGTTTCCAGGTAAGAAAGTGCAATCTTGACAGAATGCCAAGAAATCACCTTGCCAAAGTCGACATTTTTAAACGCAATTTAATTTCAGGCAAAAGACACTTACATACTCATCCACATTAGCAATACCGGAACTTTGGCAGTCGTTTCGATTTTTTGAGCAAAAACCGGGGCTGAAATACTCAAGATTATGGTAATATTAAGCGTTTAAAAGCCGTAACTAAGGACTTAATGCTCAAAACTCACCGACCAATCACGTCAGGTTCCAACGCACTAACAATGAAACTGCTTGGCAACCGCGGAAGCAATTTTATAAGCGTATCTCCCCAATGTAAAACATGGTTAAAACCATTTTTTCCACGTGGAGCTTCGCTAAAAACACTTATTTAGAAATACCGCCTCCTCGAGATCATCGTTGATAATCGTCAAGTTTGAGAGTTTCTGTTCTAAGGTTTTCCCAATTGGAAAATTGGATCAAGGGAAAGTCCAAATTCAAAATTGGCTTTGGCTAAAGAGTTTATTGCTTTCGTGGATTTTTCACTCACCACATTAGCTGCTGGACCCAAACAAAACACAATGGACCACCAAACTCTCTCCTACTAACCGGCGTGGAGTGTCCGGGAATCTCCTTGCGCTTGAAACGGTTGTGCCTGGGTCCCAGCATGAGCGCGCCGACGAGCGAGCATGTGCCGCCCACGAAGTGCACCACGATGCCGCCGGCAAAGTCGGTGAACCCCCGCGTGAAGAGCCACCCTTCAGGCGCCCAAGCCCAGTGCGAGACGATCGGGTAGACAAAACCTTCAAGAACAAGACACAACTTCATGTTAAATCGACTCAAAATCAGACACCATCATTGGTCTACATTCAAATGTTGGGTTCTGGTCGTAAATTGTTGCATTGCTAAAGCCGGAAATGGTCCAGGGTCAGTTTTACCGTTTTTTCATATCAAATTTGAATAAGGTTGTTTTAGGAGTCATTTCCCAACTAGAAGTTGGCAAAGTTGGTTAAGCCGGGCAATAGAAATAGTTCTCAAATCAATGCTATTTACTCAAAATCTTCTGTCTGAAATTTTGCACCGAGTTTCCCCACGATTTTCGTCACAACTTGAGGCTCACCTGAGGTGAAGGAGCTGTAGATGACGTAAGCCTTGAACGTGCACCTCTCGGCCATCGCGCCTGACATGATGGTCGACGCCGTCGCTGCGAACACGTACTGGAAGAACCAGAATGCCAATTGGTTGTTCGGCAAGTCGTAGCCGGCCCAGTAAGTGAGCCCGATGAACGGGTGGCCGCTACCGAACGCTAGAGGGTAGCCGATCAGCCAGTAGGCTATGCCGCTGATGACTGGAACACAGGCGGACGTCTCATCGTAGTTTTAGATACGTTTCGGTTTTTGCGAAAACTCTTATAATCGTGTTTTGGATTACGCTCATATTTACATATTATATATTTACGATTGCCCACCCACAACGCGATTATATTGCGTGTACGCATAGCCTAGAGGCTTACTTGATCAATTTGTTCAGCAATAATTTATCAGTTTTCTTGATGACATTTTTTTTCCAGGAAATATCATGTTGTAGTTGTCTTGAAATAATTTGAATATTTTAAAAAGTAAAAATCTACGTTAACATTTTGAAATTTTGAAATAATTTCACGACGACTACATCATGATATTTCCAGGTAAAAAATGTCATCAAGAAAACTGCTAAATTATTGCTGAACAAATTGATCAAGTAAGCCTCTAGGCTATGCGTATATGCAAAATAATCGCGTTGAGGGCGAGCGTAAATATTACGCTCGTCCACAACACAATTATATGAGTATTCGCATAGCCTAAGTAAGGCTGGTTCACAATCAACTTAGCAATAGACATAACTTAAAATAAGCAGTAACTTAAAAGTTTGACATATGGATCTCCATTAGACTG
This sequence comes from Nemurella pictetii, assembly GCA_921293315.2. NCBI lineage: Eukaryota > Metazoa > Arthropoda > Insecta > Plecoptera > Nemouridae > Nemurella > Nemurella pictetii. The sequence continues at coordinate 8,409,958 of OV121115.1, read as the reverse complement.
TCTACAACAAACATAAGGACTTAACTTAGTCATGACTTAAAGTTAATGTTTGACCATGTCAAACTTTTAAGTTACTGCTAATTTTAAGTTATGTATGTCTATTGCTAAGTTGATTGTGAACCAGCCTTTACATAAGAATTACTCAACCGATTTGCTTACAAAACGTGGCAGATCTAAGTTCAGAGAAAACGAAGGTCCATATAAATTTTTATCAAAATCCGTTTTGGCGTTTGGTCTGTAGAGCGCGAACAAACTAAATATTATCTAAATAGGGATATATAGTTACTAAAGATTATGTAAAGCTGACTCACAAAAGTCGAGGATACTTTTCATCATGATGTTAGTGGTGTTTTTGGCTCTGGTCGCCCCAGCTTCCAAGCAAGCAAAGCCTGCCTGCATAACTGAAAAAAAATATGTGTGAAACCAATGAAATACTTAAAAATTCTCATGAAACAAGAAATAAAGTTTAAAATAACTATATAAAATCTATATTAAAATCGGAAATTAACATTAGATTGAACGTAACATCAGACCAACACAATTTTAGAATAGATATTTCGTTTCTAATAACAAATATTTACCATGCATACAACGAGTATTTGCTTTTAGGTGCGAATCAACACTTGGTCTGATGCAAAAATCTTAATATTAACGTTTTTGCTGACGTTAAACGTTTATAAAAGTTTAATATCTAAAGTGGCATCAAGTACTTTAAGATCAGGACAACTTACGGCAGACAAGAATCCCCATGTTGACAATGTAGACGCCGTTCAGGTTGTCCATCAGCTCGACCAGTCGCTCCTCGGCAGTCATATTTTGCGCCATGATGGCGTCCAGGAAGGTACGAGCAGGAAATGCGCGTCGACTCGTCGGAACCAACCTCCTTATATCCACTTCCTTGCTGCCGTCACCAAGTCACCAGCCGACCTCCCGGGAAATATAGACTTCCCCTCTGCTGCTTGATGACATTGAATCAATATCAAGATAACCAAATTGTCAAAACGGAAAACACTAGCCATTTGTGACAACAGTAGACATTATCTACGAGTGAAGCCAATAAAATCAAATATATAATTGTTAGGACGATAAGGATTTACCTAATCTAGCTTAAGCTGGTAGCTCGTGCCGAGTTGGCTCGTGTTTACAAATGATAACTAATATGGACAGAAATACATGTATCCTTGCTTATGTATCTTCTAGTTAAAACAAGTATCCACAACGCACTTCCGAATACTTTTTTGACCAATTTTGTATCTGGCATTTTGATCTACGACCGTAGCGTACGTCAATGTCTAGACAATATCTCTACGCATGAAGTTCAACGTGTGTAGATCACAACGACCATCAGCCCACAGTTTTTTCATCGTCCAGTCTATAGGGTAATTTCTGTCTTCTCTTTGCTTGTCTCGCGAGTCAGAGTGGTCTACATCTCAGTCTTCGTATCTCATCCTTATTTGGTCTTTTATTACTCCTCCCTTTTGCACATTATCCATGCGATTGGATTTTCTCAAGCCAGGTTAAATTATGATAGCGATGATGCCTCAAAGAGCCAGCAATCTTTTCCAGTGGAAACCGATGGTTGCTTCATTTGGACCTTGTCGAAATCGAAGAGGACGAATTTTAAAAAATGCCAGAAATGCCGGAATGTAAATTCTGGTTTTTGGTTTGCAAAATCTCAGCAAATTAGACACTTTCAGGGCATCTCCGAAATCTCCAAACTAAAATCTGTAACTTGTATGCGATAAAATATATTTGTGCGTGTTAATTCATTTCTAATAATCATATTTTGTTTCATATCTCATAGACCCTGAACACGCACTTTTGATCCTCGGAGTAGTACTGTGTATACAGCAAAAATAGGAAGAAATTCACATTCTTTGAAAATAGGATAGTTTGCAGATTTTTCTAAATATATTTCACGACCTTCAGACAAAACTACTTAATATAATTTGACGAAAATCGAGAGCTATAAGTTATAAGTTCGATAAGTTATGCAATCTTGTGTTTTTTATGTCTTTTTCTTTGTCAGTCTTTTTTTCAAATTGCATTGCCCGTGCTATTTTTAGCGTTGTATAGGTTGGGGAGAGAAAAAGTGGTATAAATCAGGGACTGAAACCGAAACCGAAACCGAAACCGAAAACCGGTAAAAACCGCTATTTTTCGAAAACCGAAACCGAAACCGAAATCAAAACCGTTATTTGAAAAAGAACAAAACCAAGAACAAACCGTTATTTCAATATCGGTTTTTTTCGGTTTTTTTCGGTATTTTTCGGTTTTTTCGTGCTAATTCATGCTGCTGAAAATTGTACTTTCTTATTTGCTTTTTCAAGCAAAAAATAATTTTTGGGGAGAAAATCACGCGTTGTCGAAATATATCAATCTAGTGCTACGTGTAGCTTTAACAAGCATCCGACTTGTAAAACCTAAAGTTTATATTTTATGAGCATATCTGCTCTTCCAGCAAAAGTTGACATGTCATAAGCTTCAGCTCATTTTGTCTCGGCCAAACATCTTAGCCATAATCTACATTGAATTACTAATAAACATTCCAATACTGTAGATGCAGCTACTTGCTATCAGCACATATTCTTCTACTTTTGGGATAGGATTTCAATTAGTCTATGGCCCAGTGGTCAAATATCGCAAGTTGCTCGATAGGCATGATTACAACATGCCACCTATTTAGATAGGTGCATATGAAGGTCCTGAACACTAAAAGTTTTGGTGCCAGCCTCGCACCCCTGGCAGGGGGTGGGGGTGCAGAGGTTTAGTAGAATAATTCCTGCCGGGTGCGTTTCAAAGATAGAAAACTGAAACTTTCTTAATAGACTAAAAAAAATGTGTTCTTGCTAAATAAATTTTTTTGTTTGCCATTTTGGGCCCCCGTCTTGCCCAAAAAAATTATTGAAAAATATATTTACACTTTACAAGAAATTTTTCGTCTATAAAATTGTCGATTTATTTTTTCTATTGATGCATCAATCTGTTGTGAACAAGTTTTTAATTTAAAGTGTAAGCGCAAGTATTTTAGTTTGTCTGTGGGGGCCGTTTTTGTGTCGCGCCGTGCGGCGGGATAGGCGATTTAGCATGGGATCGCACTCGACGCTTGATCGGTCCGAGCAAGGTCAAGCCGAAAACCACACATTTTGACCTTTCGGATCGATTTGAAGTGCTTTTAAGGCCTCTAAGAAGGTTTTGACTAGCCGTGCGTCCTAGCCCAGAGTGCATTCTTTATTTTAGCGTTTGTTTCACATCTTTATCATAATTTACCTGGCCAACAGCGTGGTTGCAAGTTGTGATTGTGACGTAAAAAGGCGATGTTTTGTACGCTGACACGCGCGTTGCCGGCAGAGGGAGGTTGGGGGGACCCGCTATGATGAATGATGATAAAGATGATAATAAATGAGAAAAATAAATAGATGAGAAAATAAAGTGCGCGAGTATTTTGTTTGGGTTCTTTTGTCATGATATCCTAAATTTATCAAGCTAATTTCAAATAAAATTTATCCAGAAAGGTCACATAGGCCAAACAAATCACAGACATGAGTGGGAAAGTCCGTTATCACCCGCACGTTTGTTTTTCTTTCAAAAACCGATATTAACCGGTTTTAACCGATTTTAACCGGTTTTGAAACCGTTATTTTTTCGAAAGAACGAAACCAAAACCAAAACCGGAAAAGCAAAATTTCAAGAACAAAAACCAAAAACCAAACCGAAATTCGAAACGGTTTCAGTCCCTGGTATAAATAGAATAGCGATACACGAAAAAATTACCCATATGTCAACTTGAGGTGAGGAGTGTAAAGCTGCCTCTACAAATCCTATCCTATCAATACTATACTTAAGATTTCTTATCAGCTCGTGCAGTTGTGAAATATTTAATAGGATAATTAAAATTTAAAATATCTTGTACACGTTTAGTTAGAAGGTTTCTGATATTTTATTTAGCAGAATGAATTTACTAGTATCAATTCATTCATAGCCATGTTCTCGTGAATCGCAAAACACTGGGAGTACCTACGAATTGGTTCTAAGACCACGGTGGTAGTACTATGCTGATGTTTTGGGAGATCGCTGCCACCAGAGGCAAGAGCCTCGAATATTAAGGATGAAGGAGAACGGTAACTATAGGAGAGCGGTTTCGGGGCGAGAGGATCGTCGGGGGTAGCCGATATAAAGTAAGAAAGTAATGAGGTATATTAGAAAAGTATAAAGATTTATTTAACGGATTATTAAGTACAACTTACAAGAGAGAAGGTGGGAACCAATGTATCCCGGGGAACCAATGTATCCCGTGAGAGTTGGGAACCAATGTATCCCTTCAATAAAATATTCACAGAAAGAAGTTTATCTGAGAATAGGTTAGAGAGCTCTGATTTAACATTGCAAAGGCGCCTCTATTTATATGAATTTTAGTCTAACCTACTGCATGTTAAAGTATAATGTGGTGGGGGTGAAGGCTAGTGGTGGGGATGACGACAACCAGATGTGAGGGTTGTGACATCTGACAAATGAGGGTGGCTTTTGCCCTAATGTGAAACAAACATGATACTGGTGTGAAGAAAGATGCAAAGAAAGAGGGACGCTTTGAGGAAGCTTCATTATAGTACCTTTACCAAGCGACAATTATGATTCATTTTCTGCGAACGTACTATATATTCATGAAAAACCCGTAGATATGACAGTTTTCTCAAATATAAATTTAAGAACCCGTAAAAATCCAATAAGGTAAATCTTAAAATTACATGCACAGGGAAAAATGGTCAAATGAAATCGTAATTATCATATAGCAACCATTGGAAATTTGTAAAATTGCACAATATGTAATGCATTTCACTGATATTATAGTTTGAAATCAGTATTATTATCGTCATTGATACAATCGATATTTTTCAAACGTATCACTCATAGTAAGTTCATCATTGGCTAAATAATCTGGCTAATAACTTACCTAAAGCTTACTTAAACCCTTTTTGGATGTTCATGTTTTGAGAAAACAGAATCACACCAACACTATAGCCACCGGAATAAATTATTTCTCATAAAAAAAATCATTTTTGCATTTTTGCTCAATGTGAGATATTTTAGACAAAATAATATATAAATTATTGTGTAATCAAATATATTATAATTTTTTGCCGTTCTATGTGCTTCAAGAGAATATTTTCCTTATATTGTGTACTTTAGTTTTAGTAGATATTTTATTAACATTAAGAATAAATGCACAATTTTGTATGATTTCCAAACCATAATAACACAACATCAAGTAATAAATATGACTATTATATATTAAACCTACAAACTACATGAATAACAGCAGCAGTGAACATGATAATGTAAATCTATACGTAATGAGATGTACCTGGATGACTTTCTTGTTAAAATAGCACTAAGCCATCTTGCTGAGAACCCTGTAAAATAGTTACAAACAACATATTATCTTTGGACTGTGCAGATGTTTCTGTGCAGAGGTTGCAGTGCCGGTGCTCGAGGATTTTTGATTTGGTGCTTTAGGGTTTCTCTCTGCTTCGGTACGCACTCTGAAACTGGAAATATTTGGCGTTATTCTGTCCTTACCACTCCACGTCCATGCATATTCTTTATTAAACCAAATAAAAAACAACCAATTCGTCATCTATCAAAAAGAAAACACCTGAGAAAACACATTCATACAGCCATTCCTGATATTCTTATCTTTGGTTAGCGCTGCCAACCGCTCTAAAACTACGCGTAGTAATTTGCAACAACAGTTTCATACCCGGTGTCCTGGGAAGCCTTCTGTGTCCACGAACGCCATATTGTTAAACTGCTGCACGCCCGCCACATGCAAATTCGCGTGGCTCACTGTCTTGGACATCATGTCCACCGGGTACGCCGGCTCCTTGTGCATCGTCAGATCAAGTCCCAGGATCTCCTCCTCGACACTAACTCTCAAAATACCGACAACTTTCAAGCCGATGAACACGATCGTCGCACAACCCCCCGCCCACGCAATGATCGCCAACGCGCCGACAAATCGGTAGAGCGTCGTGTTCACCGACTGCGGCGACAGGTTCGTCAGGATGAGTCCTCGATTGTCGAAGATTGAGGCGCCGAAGAGGCCCCAGAAGCCGCCGCCGCAGTGCACGGCGACGGCCTCGAGCGGGTCGTCGATCTTCGCTTTGACGACCAGCCACTGCAGCACCATGTAGGAGATGCCGGCAAACAGGCCGGTGACGAAAGCCGACCACAGCTGCATTTGGTTGCAGCCGGCGCAGATGCTCACCTGCAGCGACAGAAATCCAGGGGTGGCGTTATGTGGAAACTTCAGACGTGGGAACGAGATGACTCAGCATCGACCGTGTACTCAGGATCGACAAATTGTGGGTGTAAAAATGGTTTGATCACGTTTCACGGTTGTGCTCCGATGAGAAGGCATGGTAGTCCGTGATCTGCCGAAACGTCGAGCGACTAGGTCCTTTTTAGGACCACCAAACGATTCATGTCAGAGCCAACCGTAAAAAAACATCTCCTATATACTACATCTATCCACGGCTCTGGAAATCACCATCGGAACATATTGTGGATTGATTTACTTTCTTTTAGGATAGTAAATACTTCATATAAATGGTTTTTGTATAAATTTAAACAAATTATTTTTGGCTAAAGAAAATTTGTCTCTTTCATGTGTCAGGAGTTTATAATTGAAAATTTATATCCCTGTCTTTAGAAGAGGATATTCTCATTAAAAAACCATTTAGTTAATTTAAATTATGTTAATTGTTTTCATCTTGAGCCCATTCCGTTTCCCCTGGGTTCAGTTCTTCTTCCTATCTTATCGATGTTAGATGCTGCCCCAAGCGAACGCACTATCAATGCTGACCGAGCGCGAACGCACTAACGAGACTGTCGCATCGAGGCTGTCTTACCATTCCTGCCAGCGAGCCGTTGATCGTCATCGAGAAGCTCCAGACGCGGTCGCCGGTGAACTTGCGAACGAGCAGAACGATCAAGCTGCCGCCAGTGCCGCCCATGATGGTGCTGGAAGCCGCCGCCGCGAAGTTCACGTTGTCGCCTGGATTGGTCACCGTCCCCTGCGAGCCGCTGTTGAACGAGATGAAGCCCACGATCAGCAGCATCGCTCCAAGGCCGACCAGCTGAAAAACGAACGTGGTGGTGACGACATGCCCTTTCGAGGCCGGGCTTCTGGATACTTTACGAAGGTGAAATTTTAGGGATAATAGGGCATTTTTCGGCTGTCTTCAGCTGTCAAAAGTTTTCTGCCAACTGTGAACATTTCAGTCCTCACAAGATTGTATTGGAATTGGTGGGAATGGGAAATAGGATATGACCCCAATTGAAAATGGCATTAAAATAGTTGGGGAGATTACATTACTATTATTCTATAATATTTCAGAGTAGCTTTAATTTTTTGCCAAATTTAGCGTATACCATCCGTGTAACATCCGTCTATCATCCAGGAAAGGTGGAGGATAGTGTCAGAATCTTCGAAGGGATGTACTTTTCTTAACGGAAATATCAAATTGTACATCATTTTATGATATCTTAAATATTCCATCCAGTACCTCTCCATGGTGTAGTATTTATTGCTTATCTTCAAAAACATCAAATTGGTCAAACAGTCTCGCACGAACAGAATCCACGAGATCTCGCAAGCAACGCAATGCTAAAGGGTTCGTGAAGAAATCAGATGAGTGTCTATTCCTACAGGATATACTTGGTACATGGTACATGATATCGTGTACTTTGTGCAGGTACTGGGTACCGGCTCCTGGGTAGCTTACGGGCGTGGAGTGTCCGGGCATTTGGCCGTCAGGGAAGCGCTTGTGGCGGGGTCCGAGGACGACGGCCCCGACGAGCGCGCACGTGCCGCCGAGGAGGTGAACGACGCCGCTGCCAGCGAAGTCGACGTAGCCCCGAGACGCCAGCCAGCCGTTCGGCGTCCATGCCCAGTGCGTCACGATCGGGTAGATGAAGCCTGCACGTGGGTCAACGCATTTCAACGCATGTCAACGCATGTCAACGCATGATACCACAGTATAGAGTAAGCTGAAATCTTCTCAAAACACTCATTTCACGATACTATCGACATCGCAGAAGGTTTGACTGTTGAAATATGACAAAAGGTTACAAAACCTTCACACATCATTTTTCTGAGGTCTTATTGACATGGAGGGAAAATACAGAACCTGGAGAATCTCCAGTTAAGAGAAGAACTAGTAGCTAGATATATATTATTATACAGTGTCCCATCGCACCAAACATTTTCTTGTAGCACAGTTAGATTTAGATAATGCTTCTGAGACCCCAGACTAGGTCACAGCAGTGGCGGCTCGTGCTAAAGGGCACAAGGGCACGTGCCCTATGTAGAAAGCTAATGGTAGAAGGGAGAAAAGGGAATATCTGAATCTATATCTATTTATTTTTTGGTAAATTCTAAATAATATGCCAGCTTGTAAGATAAGAACCCCTTAAAAACGCGCTGCCACGCGATACGGTGCCAACGGTGCCAACGGCAACGGCAAAGAAAACGGCGCGACAGGGAAAACGGCGCTCTCGCCACCGTTGCTTCGCTGCGAGATCTGGGTTACACCCATGGTATACTATACTTATACCATGGGTTACACCGAGCAGTGTGCCCGGCGTAGCGTCATCATAGTGACGTCACAAGACTGTATCCCGCGCGACAAGCCGCATCGGCACGGCCCGGCTCGCTGCTGTGAGGGCACCAAGGCCATGCGCCCCGCGTATTCATTGCACTCATTTGGCTTGCTGTTACGCGCACACAGCAGGTGGTGGGAAGAAGCGGACACAGGACACTGACTGACTGATGCACTGCATGTAAGGGCAACTCCTGAAGGCTTATTCAGCGCGTTCTTTTCTCAAGATAGCAAAGATAAACAGATCGAGAAGATTTTCCATCTAAAATATTGTAGAAGGAGCACAAAGCACTAGAATTATGTGATCATTTTAACGACTAAGAACATGTGATACCGTGTGATACCGTGATACCAGTACGTTCGTTTTTATCTAGATAAAAATCTGTGCCCCACCACCCCTAACAACCACGAGCCGCCACTGGGTCACAGAGTGCGAGAACAAAATGTAGTGTCGAACTAAGATAATCACTAGACTCCGATGGAACACTTTAAAATACTGAAAAATGTAAAAACTAAAATGAAAGACCGTAAGGCGTGTTGCAGAAATGAATGATAACGCGTATTTGATTGTCGTGAAGATGATGATTTTGTTAATGATAATGATGGGGGTAAGGATGACGTGTTTGACCGTTACTGACCGGTAATGATCGCGCTGTACACGACGTACGCCTTGAAGGCGCACCTCTCGGCGACCGCGCCCGACACGATAGTGGCGGCCGTCGCAGCGAACGTGAACTGGAAGAACCAGAAGGCCAGTCGGGACTGGGGCAGCAAGTGGCCCGCCCAATGGGTGTACCCGACGAAGTCGTTGCCTTCGCCATACGCGAGGGCGAAGCCGAACAGCCAGTAGAACAGGCCGCAGATGACTGGAAGCGATTAGATGGAAGAACGTTAGTATTTAGCCCTGTCGGGTCCTGCAGGTAGAATTGGGTTACAAGAAAAAAATGGGTGGTGTAAAGGTTTTGAGTTTTCCCTTTTTCCTTGCCACAACCATGAGGCATATTCTTTATGAATGTTCTAAGAACATTTTTGTTTGGTTTTGACAACTAATCTTGCATCAATTCAAATAAAAAAATTCAATCTATTTTAATGCTGTTTGTCGTCTTTCATCTAATGCCTATAAACTTTCTATTCAATACTACTTACCATGTCTAACATAGTTTTTGAGAACATATTATATGCTTAGGTATGATAAAACTTTGAAGAGTAATGAACACAAATCCTGTTTATACTGATTAGTAACTAATTACTTTCATCGATGTAGAAAAAGTGATTAGGTACTTGAATGGGACTATCATGAACAGAACGTTCCAACTTGTACAAAATGCGCCATTTATATGAAATTACAGTTGTATGATTATGGTGGCAACAATGGATATAATACTTATTCACGGTCGCATAATTGCTCCAAATTAAAAAGCGGAAACTCAATTTTCTGGCATTAAACAATCTTGTGGTTATTCTTTACCATCATCATTAGTAATTACCGTGAAAAACAAAAATGTCAATAGCATCATGTGACCCAATTAGACTCAACATGTGGAAATACGTGAATGATTCATTTTTAGCAAATTTCCTATGACTGCAGTATTGGTTGTAACCACTTACAGACATCCATGAGGTTTTTTAGGACGATGTTGGTGACGTTTTTGGCTCTCGTCGCTCCCGCTTCCAAGCAGGCAAAGCCGCTCTGCATGACTGAAAATAAAGAAAATTTGTAAGGAACGAATAAAATTACCACAAAGGGAGAGACAGTAACTCGTCATGCCTCGTTGTACCATTTTTCTTCGACAATGAGATGAAAGATAACTAACAAAAACATTTGAATTTATCTGCATTCGATTGGACAATAAACTAAACTACCACTTGAACTAGAAGTTGAAAAATTGTAAAACGGGCCCTAAGTATAATTTTGAATGACATAATTCAGGAAATCATGCTCCATCAGACAACACAGCCAAGGCTTTGGCTCATGCATCTGATAATTTGTATACATTTCAGAAATGTCTACAATTCTACCAAAAAGATTTAAAATCCTATCCTAAAAAATAAATAAAACTTACGACAGATGATGATTCCATTGCTGACAAGGAAGAAGTCGTCCAAGTTGGCTCTGAGTGCCAGCAAGTAAACGGCTCCAGGGTCTTCGACGGGGACGTCGGTGGTGTTGCCGGAGGAGGACATGTCGGACTGGCTGGGATGTCGACAGTGAAATGCGAATATTTTCCGTGATGGCGTGCCATTAACTTGCAGCGGGGTGACCCGTCGTCGTCATCGTCATCCTCCTACCGCCTCCGCCGCTGCCGTATCTGTGTCCTCGGGGCGTTTGGCTGGCCTATAACTCAGTCTTCCAGTCCGCTAACACGCCAAGCAGACTCTTGACACCGGGCTAATTGCATTCACCTGAGACATTTGGGCGCTTCTTACCTCCCACCACCTGCTAGACCCAGAAACGCGACAATGACATTGAGCTGGTCAATTAATATCCAAAATAGTAAGATATATTGGAGCATAGTCATTGCTGTCAAAATGTTATCCCTCTGGTAATATAATTCGTCTTCTTAATTCTTTCTTAGAGATAGTGTTGTCAGTTTTGTTTACTGATAACGAATAAAGGCATAAGTTCAAAATCAAGGCTGACATAACTTATAGGGCTTGTGGCATCTCATTGAGGAAATTCAACGCTATGCAGAATTTACCTTGGTAAATAGGTTCTCGGTGTTATCTTCACTAAAGAATAGGAGTAAAATATCACTCGCGAGCTTCGTGTTCTTTTAATATGTATTGAGACCTATAAATAAAATTATCGACAAATGTGTATCATCAATGCCCTTCGCTAGCCGCGAATTGATTTATGGCTGGTCAAGCGAATTTACAACGTGCGATATAGCAAGTTGCTATAAACACCTAGCGAGTTGCTTTTGCGAAGTACAGGTGAGTCGACGAATCGACAATTGCCGATGTTACCAAAGCATCCGCTTACACGTACAGGTCACACACAGCAAAGCAATCCGTCGCTAATCACTGTCATTACAGAAATGGCATGGCTGATTCGGTTTGTTCTCAGAATTCAAGTCCGCACGCATGGCGCGACATGGTAAAAAGTATATCGTTCGTTTTTCTGCATCAACCACGAGATCATGCGAGATCTCAAACTTATGTCATTAGCAATTTTTTTTGTTTGTTTTCCTCAGGAGTATCAAATGGAGCACGATGTTTTTCATCGTGATGGCTAGAGGATAGCATCGAAGATCACCGAATTACATCTATAAGGTTAAATACTGCATTAACTTAATTACTGAAAGCTTGGAATGAGATAAGCCATGATACACCATGCTTGCAAATTACAAACAGAGCAATGACCAGTAAATGTAAACTGATTCACGTAAGCGAGTCACAAATGAAACAGTCCAGTGATGCTTAGACCTTCTAAAAAAAACATGCTTCGAATCCGTTCTGTACATTAGTAGAAATCTAATTAAACTTTTTTACGTTTGCAAAATTCGTATATATTTGACCTATTCAAGCTTCCAAGAGGTATGATAACAACACAGTAAAATAGCTAATGAGAAACGACAGCAGCTACCGGCTTCACATTGATCCTCGTCTTCCTGCACCGTCCCGCCCGATCTTTGGAGTATCCTGGACGACATCGCACCCTCGACCGGATCCTCTTGGTGGGATCGTACTTGTTGTTCATGCGCTTGGTCGTCGCCTCCTCGGTGGTCGTCGTCGCCACTGGAGTGCTTGTTTCTGCATCCGTTATTGACTCCGTGGTGGTAATCGAGTCCAGGGAGTTGATCTCTTCAACATCAACGGCTGGATCGACTTCGTTGATGGAAATTGAGCCATTCGAAACTGTTGTCAATGAATTGTTTAAGGGTGACATGGTCGATGCGTCATCTGTTGCATTGTTTTCCGATGTGTTCTTCGTGGGATCCGTTGTGAGTGAGCCTAGAGTTGATGATATTGCCGACGGTTTGAAACTCGACGCTGTTGTCAGAGAATCGTTCTCTACATTTTCCGAGACCGAGGAAATGCTTACTAGTGACGATTTCGTTGTGGATTTAGTAGGCGTCGGTTTCGTTGTCGACGTCGTTGTCGACTTTGCAGTAGTCGATTTGGTGTGATACTCCATCGGGTCAACTGGATCTTCATAATCGTAGTTTCCTTCATCGTAATCCTGTGAACCATTGAGCAATGTCAGGTGACAGCCTCGTACCGATTTACTAGTTCCTGTTTCGAATATCAATATCAATGTGCACTGATGCCGATCTAATTGCGAAAACTATTCAAACCATTGACTTCCCTATTATATAAGTTGCAATTAAACGCATAGGTTATTTGTGGTGTTGTCTCTGATTTTGACAGAGTCACCCTTGAAGTGATTGAATGCCAGCGATTGAATAATACCAAGTGGGATGCTTGACCTCTACACATTAGATGCTTATCTTGGGGTAAATTTTTTAATCATCATACAAGTAACTGAAATTTTATTTTCTCTCGGTAAAATACTGCTGTCCTCGCTGTGTTTATTTGGTATGGAGACGATTGTCCAAGTGCATTAGACTGCATCTGCGAGAGAGCAGTGCACCTTGCCATCCAATTGTTGCATTGAAAAAGTCATTTTTACAACTTTGCGACCAGAACTTCATGGCTGTGTCAAATCTCTAAGGTCGCAATTTCACAACAGTTCGTGCATTGCAATATTTCTTGTCGACAGGGTCAACGCCAACTGATCGCCATTATTGTCGACGCCAAACGACTTCTAAGATACTGTCCTGTATAACAGCACTACATATACATGCATGCGAAATTGCCCTTCCAGGGTCAAAGAGAAATTATAACAAATGTTTTCCCATAAGAATTAAGATTGCTACCCAAATTTTTATCGTCTCTAGAATGAAGTTTTGAATGTTTTCTGTTGTATGTTGTCTGCCACCATTCTCTTATAATATTGGATTCCCCGATTAAAATCCTATCTATGCTCCGCGGAAACAGTGAGTTTTGGCGCCATCGCATCAGGCTGCCTGTCATTATCGCGGCGTTAAATCTAACTGTGTCTGTGAGATAACGGAAGTGCTCACCCCCTCGCCCTCGCTGTCGGGCATGGCAACGGCTACGATCTTCAGCTCCTTCAGCTGGATGCGTACGTTGTACTGTCCGGTCTGTCGCTGGTCGAAATGGTCGGGCGCTGCCAGCACCGCCGAAACGAACGCCGTTGCGAGCGCGAGGCAGAATACAGTCGAGTCCGGCACTCCCATCACGACTTGGTGCAACAACGGTAATATCGCGAGGAGGAAAAAAACACACACAAAAGGTTTTATATGCTACAGCGATTTGGATTTATTTTGTCTAAGAAGATTGATGAGTCTTAAAGTACACGGATTAGCAGGCCAAATTCATCCGCCTCCAGTCATTGACATTGGGTTTGAAATCACTTTAGGCAGGCTTTCAGGGATTGTAGTCACAGTCTTTGTAAATATTAAATGATTCGTATCCATTGAATTGCACCACGTATACCATGCGAATATTGGGAATTGTCCATAATGTTGGATACTCCAATGACTGCATGCTATCGCCCAGCAAACAACGTTATTATTGATGCATCGGCGTCGGCGTCGGCGTCTACATCGGCAAACTCTGTTTAACGCAAAGATAATGCTTGGCAGAACAATTGATTTCCAACTTGTTTCCTCGCTATACTACATTAGCGATAACAAGTAATTTTTGCTTTGGCTAAAGCACCATATCCAATCCATACCCTAGGTATTATGCACTGTTTTTTGCTCTATTCAAAAATCACGTTGTGCTATATATCTACATACATAACTTCGCCAAGAAAACTGGTGACTGACCTCAGAATCGATTCGAATCATTGGGTGACAAGACAGCATCTATTCAGCGAGTCTGATTAAAGCAGTCGCGTAGGAAGTTGCAGACGAAGACACTAGGTATGTGCAAGTGCAACGCAATCCCTGGTAACTGGCTACATGTTATAATACGCAATGGCAAGGACAGGTAGCTACTTACTTGGCAAGTCCACGTGTGCTGTCCAGGCTGCAGTCCGCTCGACGCTCGCTCTCGGCCGTGCAATGCGGCGCGATTACCTGCAGATCGCAAGCAGCCACTAGGATGTGGTCCATCCTCGTGAGACCGGGCGGGACCGCCGCCAGTCGCCAGTCGTTGGTCGCCAGTCTGCGCTAGGGTCATTGTCTCCCGTGCACCCGCAAGATCCATCCCGATTGGTGCCCCGCGGTCATCGACACCCACTGCGCCTGCCCCAGGGCCCTACAGCTATCGTGTCAACCCCCCCCCCCGCGCTTGGGTGTCACCGAAACACTAACCATTCGGCTAAGTGATACGATGTGACTTCAACCCCTACGACCTCATCGCTGCAGAATAAGCCTTCGGAAGGGGGTAATTGCTACTTAGAAATGAGAAATACGGGTCTTGGACGGCATTCAATCAAGTACACGAACACCAAAATGCACAGTTATATTTTTGTTGTGAAAACTAACACCTTAAATTAACAGGTACCATGCATAACGAATATATTCAGTGTTTTGCCAGGTTGTTCATGTTGGCTAATTAGGTAATTGTCCAAGTTTTTATCTGATAAATGTACCGGTAATTATGACAGAATTGAAGACGGGTTATCCGTCTGTTAAGTAGTCCTCTAGGAAAATAATGACTGGATTCGAGGATCACGGATCCATCTGTTGACACAGCGCTAGCAATCATCAACTGAACTGGAAAGAATTCAGATTCAGGAAGGGCAAGACCGGTGGTCGAACCCGCGTCCTTCAAAGTCTCAATGCACGTACTCGGGCGAATTGAAATTTGTCTGAGGCTTTTCGGCTGCATTAAGCAATCGTGATCTTCAAGATTGATTGCATCAGTCGCGGGAGGCAGCAAGCAAGCAAGGTTGGTGGACCGATGAGCGCAGATTGAAAGAAGAATGCACAATGTTATGGTGTTAAGATTAGGGCAAGCCGGCGCAGCTAAATCTATTCAATTACATTCAATTACCTACACCTGGTATCAGGAAGGTGGGAACCAAGACATCGGTTTCAACAATCGCTGGGTACAACGAACTATACAACTAAGTAGACAGCTGACATTATTTACTACTTGCATTTACATGTCGTTACAAAAGTTTTTTTGTCTATAAGCTACAATTAATTTACCTTCGAGAAATAAACAGTCGGTTGTTTTAAATTCACTGGTAAGTTATGCATACATTCTTATTATTACTAATTACTGAAATAATTGTTGTCTATATTGTTTGATTCATTATGGCCATCCCACTTCCTAAAAATATGAATATCCGACAAAAATAAGCTCCACATCAAATAAATAAAATTACTAAAGTAACTAGGTACGCGTTGACAGATAATATGTATTAAAGAGCACCAATCAACTCGCATCGTCGGTTGCCGTTCTGGTGGCGATCTGGCGACGTGGGGAGGCTGCTACACTTGCAGTCTACTCGTCTGCAGGGGAGAGACCGGCGCTGAGCGCCGACACGAGCGTGACCTGCTGACCCCCAGCCAGAGGATGTGCCTCGCTTCTGGGAAAAACAGCCATCGCCGCCACCGTTTTAATGTCTTTCACGACACTGTTTTAATTGATGTCTGTTGTCTTTGTTTTTGGAGATACCGTGATGGGCAGATCGTGGGAGAGAGCGCGGGCAAAGTGTGAGGCAACACGGTATAACGGAATTAAAGTGGTATAGTGGTAGCAGTGGTAGTATATATCTAAAAATGGTTTACAGGAAATACCTGCTATGGTGCCTGACATAAATTCATGGCACCCAAGGACCGAAGTTTGCAGAGCGAATGAGATATTTCAAGGAAAATTAATAGCATAACTTGCATTGAAATCTCCATGTATGTACTGTCTAACCAGTCGAAAAAGAAAGAAACAAGCCATAAAACATCCATTCTTCCTTTGTGTGGGTGTGTATATAATGTGCAATTTACCTCCTCTTCGTTTTTATCGTCGAGCAGTTCCCCTCATCGTCTCGCACCTGATCTGGCGAACAGATCTCAATTCCCGACGCAATCAGCGCCAAGATCCTTTCCCTCTCTCTGACAGCCGCCTCCTCGGTAGATTCTGTAACTTCCTGCTCGCTAGGAGGCTCCTTCTTCATGATCGTGAGGGTGGCCGAAATGCTTTTAGCTCTCTTGATGTGCTCTAACGTGATGTCGTGGGCAGGGGTGTCCTCGATCTTCTCGCCGGGTGGTTTGACGACAGAAATCTCGGTTTTGGCGTTGTCTGTCGGACTCTGATCGACCTTGTCCTCCAGTGGGCTGTTCTTGTTCTTAGCAAGAGCAGAAGGGAAGACGAAGTCTATAACTGGTGTTTCCTCGAAGACGAAAATGTCTCTGACCAATTTTTCCGCTAAGGGCGAACCTTTAACTTCTGTTTTTTTTAATGTGTCAGATGCATTTGGCTTTTTCTTAGCCATTTCAACAGGTGGGAAGACAAAGTCTATCACGGGTATTTCCTCGTTGACGAAATCGTTGGCAAATCTCTCGGCAAGAGATGAACCTTTAGCATCCGATTTTTTTAACGTGTCTAATGTAATAGAGTGTTCTTGGCTGTTCTTGTTCTTAACAATCTCAACAGAAGCAACTGGGAAGACGAAGTCTATCACTGGTGCTTCCTCGTTGACGAAACTGTCCTTGACAAATCTGTCCGCTAAAGACGAATCTTTGACGCCCGTTTTTTTAACTGTGGCCAACTCGGCAATCTCTCCGGTCGGAACAAAAATCTCTTTCACGACATCTGATTTCTTCTCTGCCTCTGCACTGACAGCAAGTGTTTCAGCAGGACCATGCTGCGCCTTAGCAAGCACTACCGAGGGCGACAAAGCCACCAAGACATCCGAAGAGATATCTTGGACCACAGGACGCAACTTCGACAACGAAGACGGCGACTTCAGTCCAGCACTTTTCACTTCAGGATCGATCGGTTCTCGAAACGCAATCGCCGGCGATAAAACATTGCCTCGAAGGTCACCATCACGCCAAACCTTTTCCTCCGGCGCGTAATAGTTGTTCGACGCCGTTCTCCTATAGAAACCGAACGGATCGACGGCGAGAGGGGCGACGTCAGGCATCGGGATGAGCAGGAGGATGTAGTGTCCGATATGCACCCGCGCGTTGTTCTCCCCCTCCTGGCGTTGGTCGTAGCGCGACGCTGGCGCGGGGGCGGCGGTCGTCCAGGGAGTCGACGCTAGGACGAGGATGGTCAGGGCCAACGCTGTGGCGCTGGACGGCGACATGGCGGCGACAACGCACTGGACAACGCGCTGAGGACGTTGCTGCACTGGTAGCCTCCAGAGGTGGACTGCTTGTGACATGCATAGCCAACTGGCCAGCGCTAAGCAAGGCTGCAACCATAGCAACATTCGAGTAGTTTTCAGCCCCCTAGGGCACTCGATCTCACCTGGCAAGGTCGTCGGGCAAAAAATCGACTCACGTTTTTGCTTTTTTATGAACTTTGGTCAATGTTTATTACAATGTGGTTTAATCGTGTTGGTACGCGTTTTGCGTCAGCAGCGTTTGATTAATGAAAGCAATAAATTGCTATAGTAAAATTGCTTGAAACAGGAAAGGGATTGAGTTAGAAATGATGTCGTTGTGGTAAAAGCACTCAACTCTTGCGGCTAAATTAATTCCTATCTGATACAAGTTATTCCAGACCATAATTTAATAGTTGGTACATCTAAATATAAGCAAAAACAAACTTAATTATGAAAAGAAATAATAAAAAAACGAATGGCAGTGTGAAAAACTATACGAGTCCAAGTGGAATTAGCATTACTCTGACCTTTCACTTAGTGCATGCTACGTAAATAAAATGATCAGAACGAGCATACTTTTCGGAATTAATTGCGTTCTTT
This sequence comes from Nemurella pictetii, assembly GCA_921293315.2. Classification (NCBI taxonomy): domain Eukaryota; kingdom Metazoa; phylum Arthropoda; class Insecta; order Plecoptera; family Nemouridae; genus Nemurella; species Nemurella pictetii. The sequence goes on along the minus strand of OV121115.1, from coordinate 8,391,385 downwards.
TTTGGTCAGCAAGTTTTCTTTTGAGGACACCACAGCAGCCGGTGGTGTCATGACAAGATTGACAAGATGGTTATAATATAATGTGACAATTCTCATCAACCCAATTCTCATCATCCTGAGGGACCAATAGAGAGACGAAAATTCGTCTAAAATCGCGGTACAACTTGTAAATGAGTAGATTGGATAGCGAACATAATCGGAAAAGGAAAAAAAATAGTTAAAAGCGTGGGTCAGAATGACGCATTTATTTTTCACATACTATGCCAAGTTATGCTCATTAATTATTTAACAGTGGCATTAACTGTCGCATAAAATAGCACAGCAACTTCTACTTAGATCATTTTGTGAATCTTTTTAATTTACCATCTTGAATCAAGTGTTTATACTATCTCTCCTTGCTGCATACAAATATTAGAACAAGTTCCACTTGTAACTGCATAATAACAGATCCAATATTGTACTGGCTAATGCTCACCCTCATACATGAGAATTTAAAAAAATGCAAATGGGCATTCAGCAAACTCCTGGTAATTTTCACCAACTTCAAAACTTCTCTCAAGTTCTGTCCTTTACTTGAAATCTACACATGAGATAAGAAATTCAAATTCACTGCCATCACTCAGTGGTGCGACAGTTATCTAAACAACACACTTGATTTTGGTCATGACCTTCGGCTTGCAAATTTAAAAAAATAGTGCCATTCCGTGACATGCTAACACAGTATTTTTCATTTGACTCCCATGTTCTTCGTAAATCCCAAAAGAGGCGCGAGAAAAGCACCCAGTCCAAGTCTTGGTCTAAGACAAAGAAAAACACAAATTATAGAAAATACAGAACAAGAGCCCTTTAAAACTAATACACATGCTGCTGAAAATGAGACATTTTTATTTCATACCTGTTCTTCCTTTTCCCATCATGAGCTATCTTCACATTTTCTAAATTCGCCCCTTCTTCCATTTCGCTGGGAAAACTACTGCTTTCACCCAAGTCGCCTTTTTCAGTCGTAGTCGCTGGCTTTTCTGCAGCCTGCACAACTTGCTGCAGCATCGCAAGATCCGTCGGGGCATTGTCCAACATCGCCAACAATGTCTGCATTGGAATCGGCGAATGCATGATCACGATATTATCAATTTCAATTTGAAGATTGTTCGTTCCATTTTGACGTTGGTCGTAAGTATTTTCATCTTCTGTGGTAGGCGCTAAAATAGTTCGTTGAACAAGAAACACCAGCAGTATGACCGAGGCTTGGAAAAGAGACATGCTTTGCCTTCGGTGGAAACTTGGATACTACTCTCAAAACATGAGATCCCAATCCAGCTGAGTGTGTGAACGCTGATGGTCAATGACCTTTCTGGTACTGCCAGAACTTGTTTCATTGGCTTCCTGTAACAGAGACCACTGCACTGACCTGGGTCAACTTGCTACAAATTAATGTACCTTTCCTTCCACCATTGTCCATTGGTCTTCCACTAGCTATCAAATAATTTGCATGCTACTAAAGGTAAAATGGAGGTGGCATACAGGTCGATGATCGGAGCTTGAAAGTTCGATGAAATTTCACTTACAATTTCACTTATTATTTTTCAAGTTTCAAGGCTAGATAAAAGAACCCGTGTGAATTCTAATGAAAAAATACTCTGGCATGAAAAACAGATTAAATCAATTCAAAGGCAACAGCAGGAAATCTTTGTGTAGAAATATGATCAAAGAGGGGATCAAGCATCTGTTCTATTCATGGATATTGGATTTTCCTTGGAATTTTTGATTAACATCTGTAAAACAATTTTAGTTTTTCAATTTTATTTCCCATCAATTCGAACATTGGGTCCGAGGCTTCCCAAGACATGCATGACGTGCAGTTTTAGTCATCTTTCTTTCCATGAAGACATATTGTGAAGAACGTCAAAATAAATGTAACATTAATAAAGTCTATTCTTTTTAGCCCACATTCAATTGCATTGAAGTGAATTTCCAAGCATGTCCTTGTCAATCAATCAGTTTGGGACTGAAAACTTTCTTTGCCTTACCAACAGAAGAACCTTATCTGTAGCTGTATTGCTACAAAGTTAGTTGGCTAATAAATAACATATTCTTATATTTTTTTAGTTAGGAAATAATAATCACAAAATCCCAAGAACAGGTATGTCTGAAGAAACAGAAAAGCACGTTAAGCCAAATTATAGTGGAAATCGTCATAATTAATAATCAAACAAATTAAATATGAATTTACTTCCAAAAAACCAGCAACACTTGCAAAGAAACTATGATTTTTTTTTTCATCGAACTTGGTCAACTTGTAGGCCCCAAGAAATAATATTAGGTTTAATCTTATCGTTCTATTATGTTTCGTCCAGCCGTTCAAAATTAAATAGAGAACCAAATTATAAAACAATAAATGTGATTTAAATTTTCAGATTAACAAAACTATTTACCAGTACATGCCATGCTTGTTGTGAAAAGAAGAGTCTTCTTGTTTTTCTTCTTTTTCTTTTGCTTTCCAGAAACTGCCTCGCTACCAGCTGAAATCAAATAAACAGCCATGAAAAGAATTCAGCAATTCCAATATTAAACACTGATATCAATATTCTACTGAGTACATCATACAGAACTTGTGTTCAACCACTTGCAACGCATCCACAAATGCACAAACAACCAACAGGGCCAGGGACAGAATTTGCAAACGCACGTTCGTCACAAATCCGGGTCAAGTGCTTGCTAATCACTCACAAAGCGCCTAAAATGCGTGCCAAGCAGCAGCTACCACCCACCTTGTGCCTCCGCCTTCTCCAGGGCCATTGCGATCGCGTTGCTGAAGCTCTGGCTGAAAGAGGGTGCGGGAACGTAGCCCTCGGGGTCTGGCTCGCTGTCCGACGCCACGCGCTGTCTGCCGCCGCCGCCGCCGCCACTCATCGCTGGCCACGCCTGCCCGCTCTTTGTCGGGGCAGCGCCCGGCTTGCCTTTTCCCTCGCGCAGCATCTGAAGATAGAGTTGACATTGTAATCAGTTCACCATTGATGTGTCGATCATTTACTGTCTTGCTCACTGCATTGACAAGTGATTGGCTTGGCACCATGATTAAAAGGCCACGTGGAAAGTAACAGAACTGGGAATGAAATATCAAGAACTCTGTGATGGTTCATCTATCCAACAGTTGGAATTTTAAAAAAAAACCTTATCCTTGGACATTATCATGTATAAATTGTCCAACTGATTTGAATTTGTAAATAAGCATCTGCATACCCATTAGTTTTATAATTTAAGGCAACTTCCAAGCACAAGTGGTATGGCTTTACAGCCATCATATTTAATAGAAGTAATAGTAACAAGAAAAAAAATAATGAATGCAAAACATTGTGGCCTGGATGTGAACAAGTAAGGCGTACTGACCCGTGCAAAAGAGAACCCGGCTGGAGCGTCGTGCTGCTGGTCGTGCTGCTGGTCGTGCTGTTCGTGCTGCTGAAGGTCATGTCGCGGTTCGCTGGTGTCGTTCCGCGGATCGCCGATGTCGAGCGCGGCCACGGCGGCAGCGAGCGGCGACGCGGGTTCGCGCGGACTGCTGGCCACGCTGGACAACGCCGGGGACGCCGAACGCGGGCTCACGCTGCAAGGGAACGCACCGCCATTAGCGCCACACGCAGCGACAGCCGCCGTTCACGCATGTGTTGCATGAGCGAGAAAGGTGCCTTCGAAGTCATTCGTCCATGTACAACATCTCCAAGCAAAAAGCGACAAATGCTTAGGCTGAAACGGTTTATTTTCCTGCCGTAACTTCCTTGTACCTAACTTAAAATAATGACTAATAAGTTTTTCCAGCCAATTCTAATCAAGTTAGTTTCTCACATTATATTTATTTATATCTTGCATTGTTGTTGCAGTGCCAAAAACCCGATTCCTTGGTTTTCCAACAATGATCAGTCATCTCATAGCAGATTGCGTAAGATTGATGTTTCAGGATTTTCCTCCTTGAATAAGTACTTTAGAGGTAAGCTTACTTCCTCCTGAGTTTCTCCAGCCACAAGAATTCAATTAATACCTTCCATAAATAGGGCCTTTTAAATCAATTGGATTTTTAATGCTTGACATAGTGCCAAATGCAGGAGAACTTGGTTTCCCAATGATGATGAGTCCCAACAAGTTATGAAAGATTGATGTTTCATCATTTTCCTTGTTCAATTATAGAAGCTTAACTAGATAGATTGCAACATGCCAAAATGATTATCTAACATCACTCACAATCTTCTTGACAGTATCTTATTCAGACCAAGGAATTGCCATGGCGATGGTTGCAGTTGGAAGCAGTAGTTACAGAGTTGTTTGCAGGAAGTTCAGAAATATTCAAGTAGGCAGAATGTAATATCGGCCCTTAATTGTTTATACTATCAATTCATTCGGCAACCAACAGTTCAACAATAGTAGTGTTGGCTCACTACTTGGCTATCCTCAATGGAAGTATTTTGATTTCCAATCAATCAACAATGCTTGACTTTCAACACACTTTTATTTTCACAAGGCTCACAGCCACCATTACACTCCACCATCAACCTCCTTCTCCTGCCTCACTCAAAATCCACCACCCTCTACCACCGTCTCTTATCCACTGCCATTCTCCGCTACCTCCGCTCTCCTTCCTTACATCTGCTCGGTGAGCGCTAGCGGCCACATCTGCCATACTAGTGCTTCCTGGCGCGCTTTTACAAGAAATTTAAAGTAAGAAACCAACAGTAGCATCAGTGCCCGAGGGCAACTCCAGCTGTGCTTCGACCCTTGCAGGCGATCCAGACGAAGCATACCTTGAAGCCGTGGCGTCGGCACCCCACTGCGGGAAGTGCCGTGTCGACTGGATGTGAACGCGCGCCGTCGGATGCCGGCCCATCTTGCGGTCCTCCTCCGCCGAGATCTGCTTCTCGCGGCGGCGCTCCTGCTTGGCCCGGCTGGCGCGACAACGACGCCGCACCTCCAGTTGCTCTGCGCAAACAAACCCCGCCCGCAGGTTACCGCCTGCAGCCTCCACCGCTTTTTTCACCGAATGCTTTGGCTGATATTTATTAGTGGAAACTAAAAATAGATATCTACCGTACATGCAACAAATATTTGCAGTTTGGTTAGAGCCTGCACTGGTTTGGCCATTGTTTGGAATGTTGGATAAGCCAAATCTCGTTAAATTACCGAAGTAAATGAATGTTGCGCTGGGTCAGAGGTTGCCCATTCCCGTCAAAATCGACTTCCAGGTTAAAGTTGTGATACAGCTTCACTCATATCGCAACTCAACTTCTAGACGGCACGTATTGGTTGAGGAATCTTGCTGTTTGGGCCAAGCTTTTGTGCTGTTAGATATGAGTAGGGCAAGCCTGACACCTGGTTTTCCCTAAAAAACTTAATAGTCAAAAATAAAAATGGTCCAATTTATTTTAAGTAGCACATTTGAAAATGCCAACACAAAAGATTCACGATTTCGACGTTTCCCCCGAGGCCTGAAGTATTCCCAGCAGCAAGCTGGCTGGCATTTTAGTCTGTCGCGTTAACTAATAACGCGACTTCCTTTAGTTGAAACACATATATTCATCAAAGATATACAATAGTAGAGAAGCTCTATTATGGAAATGTAGAGAATGTAACTGTGGGGGATCATTTCCCTACAAATTGACCCTGCCTGAGAGTGAACCCTGGAGGCGGTGGGAACAGAGGAACAAAGGATTATTCGGCTTGCAACTTTCTTAAAGAAAGCATCTCAGTTTTCTCATCGATATGAACTTGTGATATTTTGTAAATAAAGTGTATTCTATTCGTGTGTTTCAATTATCAAACCAACACACTCGCACAGTGGTGACCCCGAACGAAGAATTTCGTCAAAATAATGTCTAATCCGACATCATCAGCGTCAACAGCAACATCAGCATCGGCAAACGAAGCAGTGGATCGTGTGAGTTTGCGGGTTCCGCCCTTTTGGCAAGATGACCCGATACTCTGGTTTGCCCAGATCGAGAGTCAGTTCACACTATCTGGCATCACCCGTGACGATTCCAAATTCCATACTGTGGCCAGCGCACTTGAACATCCAATTGCAAAACTAGTACGGGATATTATCATTGATCCCCCTATCGTCAACAAATACAAGAGCTTGAAAGAAGCGTTAATTGAACGACTATCACCGTCCCCGCAATCTCGTCTGAAGCGCCTCATACAACTTGAAGAAATTGGTGATCGAACTCCGTCACAGTTCTTACGACATCTCCGCGAGTTGGGAGGAACAGCAGTTACTGATGAGCTTCTCAAAACATTGTGGATAAGTCGCCTGCCTTCTCGTATGCAGGACATTCTAGTCGTGTCGAGCAGCCAGGAATTAACAGTTTTGGCAGCGAACGCTGACCGCATCGCCGAAAACATATCGGCCCAGCCCCAACTGTCACGGGTGGACCCCTCATCAACATACGACATACCGACACAGCTCGACGCTTTGTCTCGTCAACTCGCAACCTTATCATCGGGATCATCGCGTCCACGTTTCACGGGGAGCCGCCAGCGATCCCCGGATCGCAACAGCAGTGACGATGAGCTGTGCTGGTATCATCGCAAGTTCGGTAAGCATGCCAAGCGGTGCAAACAACCATGTAACTTCCGAGCGGAAAACTGCTCGGGCAGAATGTAGCAGCGGCCAACTTCTGCCCATCAACTCGCCGCCTGTATGTCACGGACAGAGCCACCCGACTACAGTTCTTAGTAGACACTGGGTCAGATCTCTGCGTGTTTCCTCGGACAAAGCTAGGCCTACCTCGGAAGAAAACATCGTATGAACTCTTCGCGGCCAACGGCACAGTAATCGCCACGTACGGCACGATCAAAATTACATTAGATTTTGGCTTACGTAGGGCATTTGAATGGCAATTCGTCGTCGCCGATGTTTCGCAGCCGATCATCGGTGTCGATTTTCTTTCATTTTACAATCTTGTGGTCGATATCCGTCTAAAACGTCTGAACGACGGTGTGACATCACTCACAGTCCCCGGTAGGACATCTGCTGGGGAACCACAGCATATAAAGGCTGTTTTCGGTGGATCATCGTATCATTCACTCTTGGCCGAGTTCCCCGACATCACTCGTCCCGCCGGAACTCCTCGGGGAGTGAAGCATAATACGGCTCATCATATCCACACCACGCCTGGTCAGCCTACGTCGTGCAAACCGCGACGCCTGGCTCCAGACCGCCTGCGAATCGCCAAACGGGAATTCGACGCGATGCTACAGTCGGGAATCGCTCGACGCTCATCTAGCAGCTGGTCCGCCGCCCTGCATTTGGTCCCGAAAAAGGAAGACCAATGGAGGCCATGCGGTGATTATCGGGCCCTCAACAATCGCACAATCCCCGACCGATACCCGGTACCACATATTCAGGATTTTGCGCAAGCGCTGGCTCACAAGACCGTGTTTTCAACTATCGATCTTGTTCGGGCCTACAACCAGATCCCTGTTGCTCCTGAGGATATACCGAAGACTGCTATCACGACGCCCTTCGGACTTTTTGAGTTCCCATTTATGAGTTTTGGCTTAAGGAACGCTGCCCAGACGTTCCAACGCTTTATGGATGAGGTACTGCGCGGTCTTGATTTTTGTTATGCCTACATTGATGACATCCTCGTCGCATCAGCCGATCAAGCAACACATGAAGAACACCTTCGGCGTCTTTTCACACGACTTTCTGAATACGGCGTTTTGGTGAACTCGGCGAAGTGTGTTTTTGGCGCAACAGAAGTAACTTTTCTCGGTTACACCGTCAACGCTTCTGGAACACGACCACTCAAAGAGAAAGTGGATGCAATAATTTCATTCACGAAACCGGGAAATATCAAACAACTCCGCCAGTTCCTCGGGATGCTAAATTTTTATCGGCGTTTTTTATCTTCGGCAGCTAAGCTGCAAGCACCTCTTAACGACCTTCTTGCGGGCTCTGATAGCTCTGCGAAAACGCCGATCACATGGACTCCACACTTGGAAGCTGCATTCGAAGCATGCAAGAGTGGTCTTGCCCATGCCACGCTCCTGGCCCATCCAGATATCAACGCCGAGCTTGCAATTGTAGCGGACGCTTCCGACACCAGCATCGGCGCTGCCCTTCAACAGCGAACTAGTTCCGGATGGCAACCACTTGCGTTCTTTTCACGCAAGCTACATGCTGCGCAAAGGAACTACGGAGCGTATGATCGTGAGTTACTCGCCGTGTACGAGGCAATACGTTTTTTCCGACACATGGTGGAAGCGCGAACCTTCACCGTTTATACCGACCACAAACCACTGACGTTCGCGTTCCACCAGCGACCGGAGAAATGTTCCCCGCGTCAGTTCCGTCACCTAGACTTCATAGGTCAGTTCACGACGGACATTCGACACATTCCAGGCAAGGAAAACGTTGTCGCCGACGCCTTCTCGAGAGTTGAAACAGTCGCTGCCCCCGTCAGCTACTCAGAAATTGCAGAAGCACAACTGAATGATAATGAACTCCAGGATAATCTGCACTCCAGCACGTCCCTGCAGATGCGTAGCCGACGGCTGGAGGACAGCGGTCTCACCCTCCACTTCGACACGTCGCAAGCGCGACAACGGCCATTCGTACCGGAGGCGCTCCGCCGGAGAGTTTTCGACAGCCTCCACAGCCTGTCTCATCCTGGGATCCGGGCAACTAACAAGCTCATCAAGCAACGTTATGTTTGGCCGTCCATGAATAAGGACTGCAGAGCATGGGCTAAAGCATGCATCACGTGTCAGCGTTCGAAAGTGACGCGCCACGTTAAAGCGCCGATCCGACATTTCACTGCGCCCGACAACCGATTCGAACACATCCACATCGACCTGGTCGGACCAATGCCAATTTCGAATGGTTTCCGCTATTTGCTTACTTGTGTTGATCGGTTCACACGGTGGCCAGAGGCAATTCCGATACCTGACATCACCGCGGACACAGTAGCAGCAGCCTTGGTATCTGGATGGATAGCCCGATTCGGCACGCCTCTCAGGATTACCACTGATCAAGGACGTCAGTTCGAGTCTAGTCTCTTCCGGTCTCTCAGTCGTGTGTCAGGCACGACCCACCTCCGGACAACGGCCCATCACCCCCAAGCCAATGGCATGGTGGAGCGTTTACACCGACAGCTCAAGGCAGCCATTAAGTGTCATGGGGACGACAGATGGACAGACATGCTTCCTTGGGTTATGCTCGGTATTCGCTCAGCCTGGAAGGAAGATTTGAAAGCCACTCCAGCAGAATTCGTGTATGGCACGACACTTCGTCTTCCTGGTGAATATCTTGCGCCTCCATCCGGAACACCCGAGTCAACATCGGCTTATGTCGACAAACTAAGACAGCATTTTGGCAAACTGCGTCCAGTACAACCATCGCATCATGGTCAGCATGCAGTATTTCTGTTCAAAGATCTCGCGACATGTTCGCACGTATTTGTGCGCCATGACGCGGTTTGCGCCCCGCTGCAATCACCATACGACGGCCCGTTTGAAATCATTGATCGTAATGATAAATGTGTCACTATCATGCGCAACGGTCAGCGGGTGGTCGTATCCATCGACCGGCTAAAGCCAGCCTACATTCTTCCGGAAGGGCATACAACGACTACGCCTCCAGTGATCACTACCCGCTCCGGTCGACGAGTTCATTTCCCGGCTCACCTCGCGACCGTATCGTGTTCCACGATTCCATCGGGACACTGGGGAGGGGGTCCTGTGGGGGATCATTTCCCTACAAATTGACCCTGCCTGAGAGTGAACCCTGGAGGCGGTGGGAACAGAGGAACAAAGGATTATTCGGCTTGCAACTTTCTTAAAGAAAGCATCTCAGTTTTCTCATCGATATGAACTTGTGATATTTTGTAAATAAAGTGTATTCTATTCGTGTGTTTCAATTATCAAACCAACACACTCGCACATAACGATTTTCAAAAACACGTCTTGTCAAAATCTTCGTTTAAAGTATAAAATCCTAACACAAAATTGCACACAACAATCGGGACTTTTCACTTGGATGTTTGTTGCCCTTGGTAGCTTCCCGGGGAAGTGACTTCCCGTAGGTTGTTTAATGACGCACTGTTTTGACAACTGGCCCTTTGGCACTGGTCTAATGGCATTGGTGAATGAAATCGTGATGATAAGGGTGATGATGAACCTAACCTAGCCTTGAAGGGAGGAGGGGAAACCCGGTGCCGGCAAGTAGCCTACTCCTGTCAAAAAGCACCAAGGGGACCACCGGCTTTATGTCCCTTCTGAAGGAGGGTATAACTCGATCAACAGGATTCCACCACTAATCCGTGCTGTCAAGAGGTTGATAAGCAAGGCAAGTGAAGTTGTCGTACCAACTTCAAACCCTCCAACCTCTCTACCGAACAGAAAAAATCGGTTATTCACAAGCACCATCATGGCGTACCTTGGAAGTGGTGCAGAATGTGCGGCTGCATGAGCGGCGGACGCAGCTCGATCTCGGCCACCTCGAACGGACAGGCGACGGAGAGGTGCTGCAGATAGCGCAGCCGGCGGCGCAGCTCGGCGCTCATCGAGCCCGCCTCCTTCTCGAGCACGCGGCCCCGGATTTCGGGCGGGCACTGCGCCAGCGCGCCGTACTGCATCTCCAGCATGCGCACGTTCACCGCGTGCAAGTACACGTGTTGCCCGTCGCTGGCTGCACGCAAACAACGCGCGCACGGTCAAGCTCAGGGCGGAAAATTTCGCCGGTGGAATTTCGACTCCTCTGCCATGTATCTCAATGACAGGCCATTTTTGAACTAAAATAAGCTAAACAAGCCAACTTAATAATGTGGTATGATAGTTGATGAGGGTAACGAGCGTAGCGAGTGAAGCGAAATCTTCAATTTCACTTTACTGCTAAAAAAATCCGGAATGTTTTTTTTGTTTTTTTTGTTTGTTTGTTTGTTTGTTTGTTTTTTTTTGTGTTTGTTCGCACGATTCCGGCCAAACGCCAGAACGGATTTTGATGAAAATTTATATGGACCTTCGTTTTCTCTGAACTTAGATCTGCCACGTTTTTGAAGCAATTCGGACGAGTAAATTTTATGTTATTAAGTTTTTAAAAAAAAATTCAGTTTTTCCAAAACACGTTTTCCACTCTAGAGGCCAAGGATCTCCATATAATTTGACGAAACTTTCCAGATATGTTGGCCCCCACGATGTAATGTTTGTGCACAAATTTAATTGTTGTATGTTTAGCGCTTTTCTTCGAAATGGCGCTTTTATGACGCTTTTTTAGTGATTTTGCAGTTTTTTCAACTAAATCACCTTTACCTTCAACCGATTTTGACAAAATTCACTACGTGCATTAAGAATCGTAAAAAAAAGATACGGTGTTAATTTCAAGCAAATCAATTGAGTAGTTTTTCTTTAAATCGATTTTTAAGTTTTTAAATTCAAAGTCATTGAGAAAGCTGCTAAATTAACGCCGAACATTTTAAATTGATCATAAAAGCCTCTAGGCTATGCGCACACGTAATAAAATCGCGTTGTGGGTGAACGTAAGTATTACGCTCATCCACAACACGATTATATGAGTGTTCGCATAGCCTAATTATGTAGAACAATAATAAAACCAAATTATCTTACTAACCTACCTACCTATGCTTAAGAATAGAGGAAACTCCCGACAAAATCAGGCGATAAAGTAAGTTCGTTTATGTGTCAACTGCCAGTGGACACTTGAGATTATGCATTAGCAGACAAAGCCCCTTCAATGTGACATAAGATAACCTGGTATGTAACATTGTAATAAGTTGATACGGCTGTGGTGCTTTAATATCATGCCAAGCCACCTAGGAGGCACTGATGATTCCGTCACCAGCTGAGCAATACCATTTGGCCAGAGTTTACTATAATCTACAGCCTAGTAAAGTATTTCATCAAACAATCCATGTAAAAATAAATAGTCTACTCTCAGTCAGGATTAGAAAGGACCCTGACTTGGCTTGTATCATCGATGTGTGGCCTACCTTGATAGAAGTAGAATATCTTCTGCGGTGCCGCTTGCGGATGATGTATCTCGAGGTCCTCGGCAGCAAAGGCAGTCGAACCCGCGTCCGAACTGCTGACGCTGACGTAGCGATCTCGCTTCTCTCCGCTTTCTCTCAACTCCTCTATCTCCCCGGGAAGCGATAGCGGTGCCTCCTCCATCGTCTCGCACTCCGCACTCGCCTCACATTCATTGTGGTCCTCCGAGCCCACCACACATTCCAGAGCCTGCAAGTGAATGCATTCGGACACTCGGATAAATTTCAATGGAAATAGGTTTGCATCGTTCAAGGACCCATCTTTTAAAATATGTTTCACAATTGCTCAGAAACAAAAAATATATTAAAATAACTAGATTCATTCAATTCTGGTGGCCATGACATATCAAATTTAAAAAAATATACATACATAGAAGACGCATACATCCTCGTTGAAGCTAGCACAAGTGAGTTGATACTTGATACAGAATTAAAACTAACTTAATTGATCGAAAGTAGAGACGCAAACAGCCAATCAAAAAGTGTCCTACAGATAGATAACAATTTATAAGCATTGGTGTTTCAGCTCAGTCTAGCGATGGATCCAGCCGAACCCAGTGGCAAAGTCATCTCGGACGAACAGAGCCCACCGTTTGGACCGCCAGCCAACATGAAAGGCCGGTTTCAGAACCCCTACGCTAATCATCATAGCTTTGCCTGCACATAGTTAACTTGATGTTAACTCACATAAAACAATCTATCTACTACCATTGTTATTGTACCTAATCTAATATGAAGTCTAGGGTGAGAGCATAATGATATTGGTATGTAATTTAATTGCAAAATTGCATATTATTACACTGACATTGGCAACATAAAATTTAAATTACAGAATCTCTACTGTCTAATGTTTTACTGCTCTCTACTGTCAGTCTGCAATTTTAGGAGATATTCTCCATTTTAAAGCAGGCACTATACAGATACATAATGGATTATAATAACTAAACTTATTACAGGCAGATCAAGAAGCATCATACGGATAACGAGTGCCGAGCTTCGGTGTTCTAGCTCAGTCTAGCGATGGATCCAGCCGAACCCAGTGGCAAAGTCATCTCGGACAAACAGAGCCCACCGTTTCGACCGCCAGCCAACATGAATGGCCGGTTTCAGAACCCCTACGCTAATCATCATAGCTTAGGTGATTTCTTAAAAATTAAATTATAGTTCAAAATTCAATGCTTCTTGCCTTCTAATGTAACCTTCGAAGGATAAAGCTATGTTACTCTACTCGGTAGTGTAATGCACAGCAAAACGCCGATCCTGTTATCCCGACACGATGCCATCAACCTTTGCACCCACCTGGCTGTCGATCTCGGCTGCCACGATGCTTTCCATCTCGCGCGGCGCGTGCGTAAGCGTAAGCGTGTTGAGCCGCTCGGCCAGCAGCTGCAGCGCCTGCTCGGTGAAGCACAGCTCCGGGCATCCTTGCTCCTCGCGCAGCTGATTCTCCAGCTGTGCTCGCTCAGCGGTCAGGAGGCCTGCCACCTGCACATGCCAAATAACATCCAGGGTTACCACACAGCTGGCACGGCACGGCACGGCAGGGCAGCCCAATGCTGTACAGCTTTTCAGAAATAAATCTAATTTGTGTTTTCAACTGACCAATGAGCCAAAAGGTCACAAAGCACATTTTTTTGTTTTTACTGTCAAAGTCGGGGAAATAAGTTAAAAAAATTGATAACTCAATCAGCACCCTGCATCTGCAAGTCTCTTGTGTGGTGCAAGTTAAATTTTGAACAGACAGAAATAATATTATCTATTGACTCAATTTCTCACTACTATCTCCAACTCCAAGTATTAAAAAATCAGATTCATTCATGTATGTTTTGAGCAAATAACTGTACTAGGCACACAACTAATAAATAACATAGACATAACATAAATAAACAACATACTAAGTAAGCAATTGTATTTTCTACGCGAGTTGTGGAACGGGCAGATTGTCGGAATGAATTGTAATTGCAGGAGAGGCGCTCATACCTCAGCAGGTGTGGCGAGCAACAGTTTTGAGTAGATGGTGTCGACTGCGGTCTCGGACACCGAGAGGATGCGGCCCGCGGTGTGGCCTTCTGCCTGGCCGACCGGCGTGGCCACCAGAGAGTCTCGCGGACGGCACATGAGCAGCATCGTCACCTCCTCGCCCACCGACACCGGCCGGTGCTGAGCCGCCACCACGCTACGACCGCGCACAAACAATCCCGGTGAGTGCGCGGACAATACAGCCTTTTCTTTTCGGAAAAATTATGATCGGGTAGATTTCGATTTGATATTGAACCAATGAGGTTAAGAAACTATGACCCAAAAGGTTTTATTTTTGCTTGACAGGAATAAATAAGCACATGTTCATATTTTAAGCTTTTACAAACACTGGCAGAATTTACAACAGGAATGCACCAAATTCACTGACCATTCATTAAGCCTCTTGAATTAGAACTGTCGAGTACATATTACTGAACAAAATGAAATAAATAATTTTTCCCATCCCTCCGATCCCACATATCTGGCCAAGTCGTGAACCTGTAAAACTACATTTCAAAAGAGTTACCAACCTTTTTAAGGCATTCTTGTGGACAGCCTCGTAGCAAATGGGACAGCTACGCCAGGTCTTATCGGAGAGCGCCAAGTAGTGGAGGATGCACGGCCAGCAGAATACGTGCCCGCATCGAGTCATCTTCCCAGCGACTGGCGGGCAAAGGCAGATGGGGCACGACAGTGTTTCATCGCTCTGCACTCGCTGAAAATCAAGCTGACATCAGTAACGAGCAAGCTTCCTTGCACAATCTAATATGCATTTATGCAGTTTATTTTGTCATTTCATTTTGTATCATGACAGAGCCTGTAAGCAACCATGTTTAAGTCAGTTTATGGCTGCACTTATTCAAAAGACAATTCTATGTTTTCTTACAATTTGTTCCACGAGGTCCCATTCAACCAATGTATCCGGGCTGGAAAGATTTGCCGAATAATCACCGCTGGCCTTGACAACAAACTGACAGCTGAAAAGAAAATAGATTGTCAGTTGTCGATTATTAATTAATATGTACTAACTACTACATCATCAACCTTATATAATTTACAAGAGGGTTGATTTTCAGCTGTTTTTGTACCTATCCGGGTTTCTGGGGTTGTCTTCCATTAATCTTTTATAGAAACGGTGAAAAATGGACGAAAATTGTCGGGGTTTTTTTCAAAACCTTGGTAATTCTCTTCCCAACAACAATTTAGTTTTTGAGCAAGATCTGTGACCTTTTTCTAATTTAATTTTGAAGAAATCTAATTTCGTCTAGGCTGAAAAAAAAACAAATGCAACCGACGGCCGGCCAAAATGCATCCACTATAAAAATGGAAATTATCACTTTGGCACTGGAATATTCAACAAGTACACAGTAGTTTACAATTTCATGCAATAAAGACACATTGCATCACTAAAACTCTTGCCACGCACGCGCATTTTGCCCTATGGGCATATTGTTTGCCCTATGGGCATATTGATGTTGTTTTGCATGTTTGTATAACCCTATGGGCATATTTTTGCCTTATTGGCATAGGGTTTTGCCCTATGGGCATATTTACATATAATTTTGCCAGCATTTTGCCCTTTGGGCATATCATTTTGCCTTATGGGCATAGGGTTTTGCCTTATTGGCATAGGGTTTTGCCCTATGGGCATATCGCTTTGCCTTATGGGCATATCACTTTGCCTTATGGGCATATCGCTTTGCCTTATGGGCATATCGCTTTGCCTTATGGGCATATTGCTTTGCCTTATGGGCATATCATTTTGCCTTATGGGCATATCGCTTTGCCTTATGGGCATATCACTTTGCCTTATGGGCATATCGCTTTGCCTTATGGGCATATCGCTTTGCCTTATGGGCATATTGCTTTGCCTTATGGGCATATCACTTTGCCTTATGGGCATATCACTTTGCCTTATGGGCATATCGCTTTGCATTATGGGCATATCATTTTGCCTTATGGGCATATCGCTTTGCCTTATGGGCATATCGCTTTGCCTTATGGGCATATCACTTTGCCTTATGGGCATATCATTTTGCCTTATGGGCATATCGCTTTGCCTTATGGGCATATCGCTTTGCCTTATGGGCATATCACTTTGCCTTATGGGCATATCACTTTGCCTTATGGGCATATCGCTTTGCCTTATGGGCATATTGCTTTGCCTTATGGGCATATTGCTTTGCCTTATGGGCATATCACTTTGCCTTATGGGCATATCACTTTGCCTTATGGGCATATCGCTTTGCCTTATGGGCATATTGCTTTGCCTTATGGGCATATCGCTTTGCCTTATGGGCATATCACTTTGCCTTATGGGCATATCGCTTTGCCTTATTGGCATATTGCTTTGCCTTATGGGCATATGACTATAACAATTATGCTACATTTTGCCCTTTGGGCATATTGTTTTGCCTTATGGGCATATTGCTTTGCCTTATGGGCATATCACTTTGCCTTATGGGCATATCACTTTGCCTTATGGGCATATTGCTTTGCCTTATGGGCATATGACCATAACAATTATGCTACATTTTGCCCTATGGGCATATTGTTTTGCCTTATGGGCATATTACTTTGCCTTATGGGCATATCGCTTTGCCTTATTGGCATATTGCTTTGCCTTATGGGCATATGACTATAACAATTATGCTACATTTTGCCCTTTGGGCATATTGTTTTGCCTTATGGGCATATTACTTTGCCTTATGGGCATATTGCTTTGCCTTATGGGCATATCACTTTGCCTTATGGGCATATCACTTTGCCTTATGGGCATATTGCTTTGCCTTATGGGCATATCACTTTGCCTTATGGGCATATCACTTTGCCTTATGGGCATATCGCTTTGCCTTATGGGCATATCGCTTTGCCTTATGGGCATAGCGCTTTGCATTATGGGCATATCATTTTGCCTTATGGGCATATCGCTTTGCCTTATGGGCATATTGCTTTGCCTTATGGGCATATCGCTTTGCCTTATGGGCATATTGCTTTGCCTTATGGGCATATCACTTTGCCTTATGGGCATATTGCTTTGCCTTATGGGCATATCACTTTGTCCTTTGGGCCTATGACCATAAAATTCTTGCTGCATTTTGCCCTATGGGTATATCGCTTTGCTCTATGATTATAATATATGGCTATAATATTGTTGCTGCTTTTTGCTATGTATATAGTTATATTTATATATTTATACATCATTTTGCCCATTGACGATAGTATTTTGTATTTTGGACATTGTGTTTTGCGTTTTTGGTCATTTCTCTGTGGGAAGTTTTTTCCTGGGGTGTTGCCAAGGACAACAAGTGTCTAAGTCATCGGAGAGGGAATTTATTGTGTCGTAATTTTTTGGTTTTGATTGATTCTTCAGCGAGAGACGATTTTGCTAATCTACGTGTTTTTTTAATTATTTCATCAGTCTCATTTAAAATTACCGTACCGTATTTAGGTTTTTTAATTCCAATTCCAATGTAAATAAATGTGTTCAACCTAAGTGAAGTTGTGTTTAATCGTCGACGCTTCAAAATCAAAAAACTCGGCTCATTTTGCCTGATTGACACCCCATGGGCCAATGTTTTTCATGATGACCATTTTTTTCGTCCGCTTCTATGGAAAATATTATTAACTTTTACTTTGACCATGTCGTATTGTTTATTAAGAGATGTATTAGTTAATTTCTCAATTTTCATCAAAGTTTTATGATTATATATATTTTTTTTTAATCCGTGACGACGGATTGCTTTGAGCATTGATTTGTACTATTGATACGTTGAGCAATTTCATATTCATTTTTGATGTAATTGATTACGCAGTAACGATGAAGACATTTTGCATTTTTTTTTCTTAATAAATCACGAACAATTACTTAATTGGTTCAACATTGTTTTCGCGGTCGAAATTTATCTTTTAATTTAACAGCTGTTTCGCCGCCATTACTTCATGTTGCCTAAGCCAATCCCGCTGTTGTTGCGTTGTTCGGTTCACCTTCTCCCCTCTTCTTTCACGCGACGCCGCGTCAGTAGTTGGAGCTTTACTATCGGATACAGTCGTGAGCCCTTTTACCGCCATTTTGTTGAGTATACAGTGTTTTATTGAATAAGTGTTTCTTCGGTGTGCTGTGCTGTGCTGTGTCTGGCTGAAATTGAATATTCTTTGATATCATTTCATTAGTGGTGTGGCGGAAAGTGTTGCTAAGTTCAGTCCGAGGTTGCTTAGCCAACAACTTCGAATTATCTGAACGGCCTACCTCGCTAGCAAAGACAAGACGCCATCACGGTGAGTTTACTTCTGTTTCTTAGTAAATGCCACCCGCATACTGTTAGATTTTCATCAGATTATAATGACTTTAAGATTTATTTTGGTTCATGCAATTCTTAAATAATTTCCGTGGACAAACCGCTGTCTCACATTTTCGGAATAGGCTAAAATAGAAGATCAACGTGTATCAGTGGCGAGGTGATTTCATATCTGCTTGCGAGGCAGTGAAATATCTGTGATCCGTAGGGACAGAGCCTTTTTTGACGGAACAACATTCAGTTCCTCTCACGCTCATTTCTTACTTATAGAAGTTGTTTCATGGAATTGCTTGGTAGCACATTGGTTTAATTTATGTAAATCAATATTGCAGCCATTTTTAATAATTGAGATGAGATTTAGCGCATAGCTGTAACTAGCGATAATAATGCAGTCGCAAACGATAATTTCGATGTCGTGTTTCATTTTCAATTTGATGGTCTCGGCTGATTGTTGTCGTATGTGGTGAAATGTTTTTCTCAAGATGCAAGGTTAATTTCAGCTAGCAATTCATTCAGTTTTATGTGATTGTTGAAATGTCAAAACCATTCCATATTGGCATGAATGTTGAAAGCATGCAACAATCGCTTATGACGTCACAATGGCCCTTCTAACCCGTCCCAATGTCGCAAGGCTGCTGCCAGCCAGACATTTGCCCGTTCTTGCCGCGATCGGTGGTGTTAAGGATGGGAAAATCCGGCAAACCACTCATTCTATTGTTGTGACTGTGAGTCATGATGAACCTCAATTATGGTTTCTAACAATTGAAGTGAAATATTATTACCAAGACATATTTTGAGAATATCTTGACTGTTTTTCTTACAAACACGAACAGATTTTAAGGCCCGATTTTACAATTTTGCCAACTCCAGGTTAAAGTGGGAGTTAAGTTATTTGTTATGGCAACGGCCAATGGGATGCAGTGGAATTCATTTGTTTCTAGGAGTTAGATGCTTAACCCAGAGTTGACAAAAGTTGTAAAACCGGCCCTAAGAAAAACAGTCAACTGTACAAAATAAACTTTAATAGAACTTGATTTTAACGTTTAAGTTCCCAAAAATACTTAACTGGTATGAATGAATTTTCGTAGGTAATATGAAACGCGTCAAGTAATATTTATCCTAAACATGGGACGCGTTCCCGGTAACGCGTTCTTTCCGTTACTTCCTACCCAGCACGGAATAGAATCACTTTAAAACTGACTGTTGCTTTCAAGTGACACCTCGCCACTGATTCACCTATAATATTATGTTATACCACAAAGATAATTTGCATGTACAGTGTCAGGTATGTGTCATGTGATCAGCGAATATTGCTTTACAAAAAGCTCGGATATTTCTTCTTATGTCAGCTACGAATTTACCTTAATAAATTTTCGATACCTCCTTCATCTTAGGCAATAACCGTGTTTGTATCAGGGTGAAAAGTAGGAACGCTACGGTCTATCAGTTAACTGTTGTGATGTGTTCCGAACATATCCTGAAAAATGCAGATATCTACATTCTTTCGTAATATAATCAGATAGATTTCGAATAATTAAAAAAATTTAAAATCAACCTACACACAATACGAATACCTTGCAGGTTTGATGCCACCTAAAGGTTAAGGATGGCCTTGACAATGTGGTGCTTTCAACATTTTACTTTAGTTGCAAATCGACATATTTTTGAGTCCTTTTTCGTAAAATTTTCTTATTAATTTAATATAATAATTTATATTTTATTATTTTATTATTATCACAAAAGAAAGTAAAAGACGTAACCACATAGTGCCAGAGGCACGGGTCTCCGCTGCTAGCTAAAGTAAAATGTTGAAAGCACTACATTGTCTAGGCCATCCTTAACCTTTAGGTGGCATTTCAATATTTTTATCCATGGTTTTTGGTTCCATTGGTTATTTACAACCTTTTTCTTGGATATCCGAGTTTTTTTAACAGCTTTATTTGATACATGTTGGATTCAAAGTTCTCTTTTGCAATAAGGAAACGTTAACAAGTGGTCTTATATATATTTTTTTAATTATATCAGTTTAGTGACATGCCCCTATTCTTTAAACGCAATGTAAAAGTAAGCCTAAAACGGGACAATTTAAGACAACACAAGAATTTCAGATATATTTAGCAAATCTTCAATGATGTTAAAAGTTAAAAAGTTAAAAAAGTTTTAATCCAATTTAATTACCCGATTAACATAATACTTTCGAATAAAAATGTTAATAAGTTTCTTAAGTTTTAATGTCGAATATATTTTATAAGTTCCTTCCTCAATATCTTCTTATATTAAAATAGACCAGAACATTGAATCCATGATCACGTGGCATCACTAACCGACAGGAATTTAAAAAAAAAATTTACTTATAAATAAAACTCTCACAGATGCCGCCGAAGAAGCGACCCCGGCACGCCATCTGCAAAGGCGGAAAGGCTAAGAGTTCGAAGGCTACTTCGAAAGACTTGCCGAGGGGGAAGGCTGGTCCCCCTCAGATGGGTGATGAACAGGTGGTAGCTGTTGCTGACGGCAATACAACAGGAGAGGTTGTAGTTGTTGATGGAACCCTAAACGTTAAGGCACAGGTTGTACCTGTTGCCGATGATACTGTACAGGGTGACGCACAGGTGGTAGCTGTTGCGTGCGTATCTCTAGGGGTTGATGCGCAGGTGGTAGCTGTGGCAGATACCGCTCCGGAAAGTGTATTTCTAACAACACAAACACTGCCGGAGCAGAGAGATGAGGAGCCGAGCTGCAGCAAGGCAGTCGGGCTGAGGAAGGGGAACGACCATGGCGGTCGACGTGTTACGCGTAGCGCAACACTTGCTGCGCGAAAGCGCGTGCAAAGGGAGCAGGAAACCGACACTGAGCGCAGTGCTCGGCTTGCTCAGGTGGCTCATTACAAACGCCAGCGCAGACTGACCGAGACAAGCGATCGGCGTCTCGGTCGGTTAGCGCAGAGGGCTGATGTTGAGCGCAGTCGCTGGGAGGACGCTGAGGAGGAGCACCGACTCGAGCGTCTTGCCCAGATAACTGAACGTACACGCCGGAGCAGACTGACCGAGACGAGCGATCAGCGTCTCGGTCGGTTAGCTGAGAAGGCGGAGTCTGATCGCCGCCGCTGGGTGGAAGGTGAAGACGAGCAGAGACTCGAGCGTCTGTCGCACATGTCAGACGTTGAAAGGAAAAAGAGGCAGGACGAGACTGCAGCTCAGCGCGATAAGCGTACAGCGGACTTGCGTGAGCGAGTTCGGCTGCAACGCCAGGCCGAGGCAAAGGAACGGCTCGAGGCAGCCGAAACGGACGCGTCTCAGCGCGCCGACGAGGCTGGTCTCGAGTTAAGTCAACGAGTCGTAACACCAACTCTTGATGATGACCCGATGCCTCCCGATCTTGCGCCTGTGAATCTGGTGCGCTCACACCTTGGTGCCGCGAGGCAGGACGTCGAAGATGTTCCGCAGCATTGCTGTGGTAGTCTAGACCAGGTGTGCAGTGTATGCAGGGCCAAACACTTCAAGGGGGAAAGGCCTTCGGACAAAAAGTTCAAGACCTGCTGTCACAAGGGAAATGTGGTGCTCGAACCGCTTTTTCCGTACCCGGATATCATGCAAAGACTGCTGACGGGCGACCATATTCACTCGAAAAACTTCAGAGAGTATATCCGGTCTTACAACAGTTCTCTCTCCTTTGCATCAGTCGGCGCTAAGACAGAAATGCCTAAAGGCCGCGGCACCTATTGCTTCCGTGTGCATGGAAACATCCAGCACCGAGTGAGTAATATGGGACCAGGAGTGCAGAGGCCACAGTATTCTCACCTGTATTTCCTCGATGCTGAACAAGCAAACAGACATCGTTTGGATAGGCGAGAGAATGTTCACCTGTTGGCTAATCTGTTGTACGACCTGGACGAACTTATCCGCCATGTAAACCCTTTCGCTCTTGGGCTCAAGACGCTAGGTCAGGTTGAGGCGGAAGAGCGAGTCCGGGCCGAGGCTGAGGGTCGTCCCGAGGTCCGCGCAGAGTTGCGTTTTGTCGATGACAGACGGCGCACTTATGAAAATCCGACGGCAAATGAAGTGGCCGTCGTCTATCAGAGTGTAGACGGCGGAATGCCCCCCCTTGGCCGCGATGTTCGCATTCACACGCACGACGGATATTTGGAGCAACTGTCAGTCCTGTCTCCTAATAACGACCCAATGAGTTACGTGATTCTGTTCCCGCGCGGCGAGCCCGGCTGGCACAGGGACATGCCCCATTCCCGCCAGTCGGCCCACAGCAGGATCACTCTGATGGAGTTCTATGGCTACAGGCTCCACGAGAGATCGGGCTGGTTCAACCCGATACTGCACGCTGGGAAACTGACGCAGCAGTTTATCGTTGATGCTTACATCAAGGTCGAAGGCAATCGTCTTGAGTTCATCATAAGGAACCAGAGCACGCTGCGCGTGGAGCAGTACCGTGGCCTCATGGATCACCTGGACCACCGCGCAGAGCAGATGGGCTTCAGTGTTGGCAAGATGATCATTCTGCCGGCCACCTTCTTGGGAAGCCCACGCTTTATGAAGCAGCTCTATCAGGACGCGATGGCTATCGTCACTAGATACGGGAAACCTGATCTTTTGTTGACTGTCACCTGCAACCCGAAGTGGCCTGAAATCCAGGAAAACCTCGAAACCTATGAAAAAGCGCCAGACCGACCGGATCTAACTGCTCGGGTGTTCAAGCTGAAGCTGAAAGAGCTAATGCTGGACATAACCAAGAAGCACGTGCTAGGTGTGCCGGTGGCACACTTTCACGTGGTGGAGTTCCAGAAGAGGGGACTACCACACGCTCACATCCTGATCATTCTCCGTGACGAGGATAAAATTCGAACGCCGGAGCAGATTGATGATCTCATCTGCGCCGAGCTGCCGGACCCGGTGACAGAGCCTAGACTTCACTCGATTATCGTGTCGTCAATGGTACACGGCCCGTGCGGCGCACGCAAGCCGCACTCTGTGTGCATGGAGGACGGCCAGTGTAAAAAGAAATACCCGAAGTTGTTCACTGCGGAGACCACTGTTAGCGAAGGGGGCTACACGGTCTACCGGCGAAGGGACAACGGGCGGCAAGTAACCGTGTCAGGGAAAGTTGTTGTGGATAATCGTGACATAGTCCCGTACAACAAGTACCTCAGTCTCAAGTACAACTGCCACTTAAACCTGGAGCACTGCGGGTCGGCGAAGTCCGTAAAGTACCTTTGCAAGTACGTTTACAAGGGACACGACTGTGCGAGAGTGCAGCTGCGTGTGTCTGAGCCTGCTCAAGGCGGCCATGACCAGCAGCCAGTTGCCGAGGGACGACCACGTGAGTTGTTGTGGGACGAGGTTCTGAACTACATCGAAACTCGATACGTGAGCCCTCAGGAAGCCGTGTGGCGCATTTTCGGATACGATATGCATGACAAGTCTCATCATATAATTCGACTGGCAATACACCTTGAGGCTGAGCACATGGTGACCTTCCGACCCGGAGAGGAGGAAGCCGCTGCAGAACGAGGCAGTCGATCACTGACCACTCTCACGGCATGGTTCCTCCTCAACCAGACCAACCCGGAGGCACAGCAGTATCTGTACGTAGAGGTTCCCTACCACTACGTCTTCTCACGCGCTGATGGCATCAGCGTGTGGAAACCGCGCAAGCGCGGGGCGAGCGGCATAATAAGCCGAATGTACTCCGTGTCTCCGCGGCAGGTCGAGAGGTATTACCTGCGCCTGTTACTCCTGCACGTAACCGGGGCAACCAGTTACGAGGACGTAAGGACCCACAAGGGCGTTGTATACGGCACATTCAAGGAGGCAGCAGGAGCGCGAAACCTTCTCATGGATGACAATGAGTGGGTTCGTTGTCTAGAGGAGGCAGTAACGATCCAGATGCCGCGCCAACTCCGCGAGTTGTTCGCTGTGATATGCGTGTTCTGTCAGCCGGCGAGTCCGCTGTTGTTGTGGAACAAGTTCAAGGCCGACTTCTGCGAAGATTTCGCCCGAGACAATGACTCGGTTGAGGCCGAACAGATGGCGCTGAATGCAATCCAGTCCGTTCTAGCTCTGCATCGGATGACGAACGCAGAACTCGGCTTGCCAGTTCCACGCGTTGCGGTCATAGTTCCTGTCGATGAGCAATTTGACATGGCCGTGGAGAGCCTCGAAGCAGAGACCAACGTGGCCATGCTCAACGCGAGACAGAGTGCAGCGTTCGATGAGGTGATGATGGCAATTAACAACCCGGATGCCGACCAAAGGTGTTATTTCTTAGATGGTCCGGGTGGCAGTGGTAAAACCTTCCTCTATAACACAATCATTAGCACGCTGCGTGCCCGGGGTGAACGTGCAGTGGCAGTTGCCTGGACGGGCATCGCGGCAACGCTCTTGAAAGGGGGAAGGACCTGCCACTCAAAATTCCGATTGCCAGTTCCCATAGTTGAGAACAGTACATCCGGTGTGAAACCGAACTCAGCCGAGGGCGCTGCACTGAGAGCTGCCAAAGCCATAATCTTGGATGAGGGGCCGATGGCACCCGTGCTGGCTTTGAACGCGATAGAGCGCATGTTGCGTGACGTGTCCAATGATGACCGGCCGTTTGGCGGAAAAGTCGTGATAATCGGCGGCGACTTCCGTCAGTGTTTGCCGGTCGTCAGGAATGGAAATCGTACGACTATTGTCGAGCAATGCATAAAGCGCAGTACGCTGTGGCCTTTGTTCCGCACGCTCGAGTTGCGGGCAAACATGAGAGCCAACGAGGGCGAGGATCAGTTTGTTGAGTGGCTGCTACGCGTTGGCAACGGCGAGCTGCTCAATGATCACAACCTGCCCGATGACACAATCGCTCTGCCAGACCAGTGCGTTGTGTCTTGCGTTGTTGACGCTGTCTTCGGAAAGAGCATCAGTGCTGCCGAGATGGCCGAGATGCTTGACCACGCAATTCTGTGTCCGAAAAACACCGAGTCATTAAGCTTAAATGAAACAGTTCTGGATTTACTCGAAGGTGACGTTACGGAGTACTGCAGCGCAGACTCAATCGAGGCTGGAGAGGGTGAGGACGGAGACGCCCTGGCAGCGGACTACTCGGTCGAGTACCTCAACTCACTGACACCGTCCGGCATGCCCCCGCATAAGCTGCGCCTCAAAGTTCACGCAATAGTGATGCTCATGCGGAACGTAAACGTTCGCGCCGGTCTGTGCAACGGCACAAGACTTAGCGTGGTAGCGCTATACGAGCACGTGATCGATTGTCGTATTATCGGAGGGCGCTGTGCGGGAGAGAGGGCGTTTCTGTCGAGGGCAAATCTCACGCCCTCGGATATTGGAATGCCATTTACCATGGCAAGGCGCCAATTCCCTGTCCGTTTAGCCTTTGCGATGACAATCAACAAGGCACAAGGACAGTCCTTACGTCGAGTCGGAATTCACCTAGAGAAGCCAGTCTTCGGACATGGGCAGCTCTACGTGGCGTTGTCACGAGCTCGCTCGCTTGACTCGGTGTTCCTCGCGGTGGCTGGAAACGAGGCGCAGGGGAAGTTGATTGCCTCGTGCAACACAACATTCACGAAAAACATCGTGTTTAAAGAGGTGCTAGAGCACCGCGACCCTCGCCAAGTGGAAACGCCACGTCGCAAGACTTCACAGACTGAACGTCACCCTATGGAGGAGGCCGTGGAGCATTCGCTGAGCCAACTGACCGTCTCCGACATAGATCAAGTTGGGGAGCAGTGTCTGATGGAAGTCAGCGATTGCGATGACAATGAGTGCCCTAAGATTGTTCGTGCTACGTTCAACCAGGGTGACGGACGATATGTGAACGCGGGGATGCAGTGTACTGCAATGGCTGCTTGCGCGATTGCCATGGCACACAGTCGGTGCCCTTCCACCTGGGAGCCAGACACGCTGGACCGGATTTTAGATGCCGGCGATACGCTATACATGATCAGTAAGCGTAATCTACCCAGCGGTGTGCAGTATCTTTCGGTCTCGGAACTGCACAATGAGTTCACAGTCGATGGCTTAAAAACGTGGATATCGATCGATTCCACCGCCGAAGCTGTTGTTCACGGCGTGCTCCGACCGTTAGACGGACCCGATTCAGTCGACAAGTCTTGGCCCAGCCTCCAAACAGGTGTAACCACGTTCCTTGAGAACGCATCCTGTGGCATATTAACATCGGCTTCCGTTTCGGTTGCCATGGGCAAGACTGATGATGGGCAGTACTGGCTATTCGATTCTCATTCAAGGAATGAGCAAGGTTTTGCAATTCCTACCGGAACAGCATGCCTTGCGATAAGCCAGCATTTGCACATCATCTGTGACATGTTCCGCCAAAACGTGTTGTCAAGACACGATGCCGGCGTTGAACAGTTCACAATTGAACAAGTAGCCATTATCGAGCAGATATGGTGAAAGTGACTGACCCGGCGACTAAAGGTCACAGGTCGTCGCGGTCACAATGTATATATTTGTACAGCAATATCTCAGCCCAACTGCAGTTGGCTGGGAAGAATCTCAGTGTGAGTTCTTGACATTGGGATGCAACGGCTGGGCCGGAAGTGCCTTTGCTGTACAATCCCAGGTTGAGTTCTTGGTCGAGCCGGTTCAGTGAATGATCCGTGTTAGATCAACCCGGCGCCTTAAGGTCCTGAGGATCAAGGTCGTCGCGGTCACAATGTATATATTTGTACAGCAATATCTCAGCCCAACTGCAGTTGGCTGGGAAGACTCTCAGTGTGAGTTCTTGACATTGGGATGCAACGGCTGGGCCGGAAGTGCCTTTGCTGTACAATCCCAGGTTGAGTTCTTGGTCGAGCCGGTTCAGTGAATGATCCGTGTTAGATCAACCCGGCGCCTTAGTGTCCTGAGGATCAAGGTCGTCGCGGTCACAATGTATATATTTGTACAGCAATATCTCAGCCCAACTGCAGTTGGCTGGGAAGACTCTCAGTGTGAGTTCTTGACATTGGGATGCAACGGCTGGGCCGGAAGTGCCTTTGCTGTACAATCCCAGGTTGAGTTCTTGGTCGAGCCGGTTCAGTGAATGATCCGTGTTAGATCAACCCGGCGCCTTAGTGTCCTGAGGATCAAGGTCGTCGCGGTCACAATGTAAATATTTGTACAGCAATATCTCAGCCCAACTGCAGTTGGCTGGGAAGACTCTCAGTGTGAGTTCTTGACATTGGGATGCAACGGCTGGGCCGGAAGTGCCTTTGCTGTACAATCCCAGGTTGAGTTCTTGGTCGAGCTGGTTCAGTGAATGATCCGTGTTAGATCAACCCGGCGCCTTAAGGTCCTGAGGATCAAGGTCGTCGCGGTCACAATGTATATATTTGTACAGCAATATCTCAGCCCAACTGCAGTTGGCTGGGAAGACTCTCAGTGTGAGTTCTTAGCATTGGGATGCAACGGCTGGGCCGGAAGTGCCTTTGCTGTACAATCTCAGGTTGTGTTCTTGGTCGAGCCGGTTCAGTGAATGATCCGTGTTAGATCAACCCGGCGCCTTAAGGTCCTGAGGATCAAGGTCGTCGCGGTCACAATGTATATATTTGTACAGCAATATCTCAGCCCAACTGCAGTTGGCTGGGAAGACTCTCAGTGTGAGTTCTTGACATTGGGATGCAACGGCTGGGCCGGAAGTGCCTTTGCTGTACAATCCCAGGTTGAGTTCTTGGTCGAGCCGGTTCAGTGATGGTCCGTGTTAGATCAACCCGGCGCCTTAAGGTCCTGAGGATCAAGGTCGTCGCGGTCACAATGTATATATTTGTACAGCAATATCTCAGCCCAACTGCAGTTGGCTGGGAAGACTCTCAGTGTGAGTTCTTGACATTGGGATGCAACGGCTGGGCCGGAAGTGCCTTTGCTGTACAATCCCAGGTTGAGTTCTTGGTCGAGCCGGTTCAGTGATGGTCCGTGTTAGATCAACCCGGCGCCTTAAGGTCCTGAGGATCAAGGTCGTCGCGGTCACAATGTATATATTTGTACAGCAATATCTCAGCCCAACTGCAGTTGGCTGGGAAGACTCTCAGTGTGAGTTCTTGACATTGGGATGCAACGGCTGGGCCGGAAGTGCCTTTGCTGTACAATCCCAGGTTGAGTTCTTGGTCGAGCCGGTTCAGTGAATGATCCGTGTTAGATCAACCCGGCGCCTTAGTGTCCTGAGGATCAAGGTCGTCGCGGTCACAATGTATATATTTGTACAGCAATATCTCAGCCCAACTGCAGTTGGCTGGGAAGACTCTCAGTG
The DNA here is from genome assembly GCA_921293315.2 of Nemurella pictetii. Taxonomy (NCBI): domain Eukaryota; kingdom Metazoa; phylum Arthropoda; class Insecta; order Plecoptera; family Nemouridae; genus Nemurella; species Nemurella pictetii. The sequence continues at coordinate 8,362,767 of OV121115.1, read as the reverse complement.
TGAGTTCTTGGCATTGGGATGCAACGGCTGGGCCGGAAGTGCCTTTGCTGTACAATCCCAGGTTGAGTTCTTGGTCGAGCCGGTTCAGTTAATGATCCGTGTTAGATCAACCCCGCGCCTGAAGGTCACAGGTTGCCGTGGTCACTTAAAAAACTCAGCGCAAGTGACGTTGGCTGAAATTAACTTTCAGGCTGGGTAACGGCAGTTACTTTTCATGTTTGTTAAAACGCTTAGAGCTTTGGGTTGCTTCTAGCTAAAGTCGCAGTTGTTCATAAGAGGTTTGACAAAACTATTTTGTTCAGCTCAGCGACAGTGTGTGTTTCGATGCGAGGCCACACGATTTGTCGGTAGGGGTAACATGCCAATTCCTACCGACAACTTTTTCCTCATCGTGGTTATGAGTTTGCCGCACTGATGAGGCTTTTCACTAACATAACCGGCATGGAAAATGGACAGATATTGGCAGTCGGACTTGGTTACGACAGTTACCATAACAACGCAATATTAGCCTTATGGCTTTGTTCACCCCTTAAATTTGGACTCGAAGGATTGAAAATTGAATTGACAAAACCATAGTTGTTCTTGAGCGAGTTCTGTGCCCTTTTTCTAATTTAATTTTGAAATCACGTTTGGTGGCATAGGGTTTTGCCCTATGGGCATATTGACTTAAAATTTTCTAGCATTATGCCCTATGGGCATGTCATTTTGCCTTATGGGCATATGTTTTTGCCCTATGGGCATATTGACATATTTATTTGGCAGCATTTGAATAAAATAGTTGAATAAAACTACTTTTGTCAAGGCTGAAAATAGGGTATGAAAAAGGTAAACAACTCTTCACAGGTACAGTCTGTCCAATAATTTTATGCCACAAAGTCACTTTTCGTCACTAAAAATTTTGACGCGCACGCGCATTATGCCCTATGGGCATATTATTTGCCCTATGGGCATAGGGTTATGCCTTAAGGGCATATTTATGCCTTATGGGCATAGGGTTATGCCTTATGGGCATAGGTAGGGTTATGTCTTATAGGCATAGGTTTTTGCCCTAATAAAGTAAAAGGCGTAACCACATAGTGCCGGAGGCACGGGTCTCCGACCTATCCGGGTATCTGGGGATGTCTTCCATTAATCTTTTATAGAAACGGTGAAAAAAGGACGAAAATGGTCGGGTTTTTTTTCAAAACCTTCATAATTCCCTTCCCGACAGTTTTTTCGTTTTTGAGGGAGATCTGAGACTTTTTACTATTTTAAAATTGAATAAAACTACTTTTGTCAAGGCTGAAAATAGGGTATGAAAAAGGTAAACAACTCTTCACAGGTACAGTCTGTCCAACAATTTCATGCAATAAATTAACTTTTTGTCACTAAAATTTTTGGTGCGCACGCGCATTATGCCCTATGGGCATATTGATGTTGTTTTGAATGTTCTTATATGCCCTGTTGGCATATTTATGCCTTATTGGCATAGGGTTTTGCCCTATGGGCATATTGACATGAAATTTTTTGCCCTAGGGGCATAGTTATGCCTTATGAGCATAGTTATGCCTTATGGGCATAGGATTTTCCTGAAGGGGAAACAGGTCACCACCTGAACTTAAATTTAAATTTAAAAATTTAATAAAAAAGTAAAAGGCGTAACCACATAGTGCCGGAGGCACGGGTCTCCGCTGCTAGTACCTACCTAATTTGTGAGTAAAATAAACTTGCTTTGGTGTGTTAACAGCTAGACTGCCTTAAACCAATCATTTCAAGTTTTGAGGACTTACTTGGCTTGCAGGAAATGTTCCTTGTTGTACTTGTGTTTATGTGTACTTGGCAGCCAGCGTTGAGACCTTCCCCATTCGGACACAGGCGTATGACTTGCCGAGGCTGTCCGAGGGGCGTAATGAAAGTTGAGCAGATGGTTTAAGTTCTGCTTCTTACTTCCAGGCACAAACACAGAGCCGTATTCGGCCGCATCTTCCGACCCTACCTGAAAGGAAATTGGTTTTTAATAATTTGATCAAACTAGGTACATTGGTTAAGTTGGAACGTCAGTGTCTATAAGTTGTACTAGGTAGCTACATAGTATACCTGGGGGTCCTCCTTTCCAATGCCATTATACTGTCCCCTGGGTCGAGGTCTTTTGTCGAAAGATTTGCTCTTTTGAGGGACCGGTTTACGGCCCAGCTCATATTTACTGGTCGAACTGTTTGGTGTTTCCCGTCGGCGAGAACGGGAAATCGGTTTGCTTCCAACAACATCTAGGAATTGGAAGACGAATTATGAACATGTCATTACAAATCCATTTGTTTATCTCAAGTATGCTAAGTATGGCTACTACAGTAACAAGTATGTACAGGTGATTACTGATTCTTAAAGATAACAAATACAATTAAAAACAGGAAAACAATGATAAAACCATTATAAAACTAATTAATGATAAGACTCGACAGAAAGAAAAATATCATCCTAAAAGTGGCCCCTAGTCTCACCTTGAGTCTTCTTCGATTCACACCCCTGGGCTTGACCCGAACGAGTCAATGGTTTCTTTTCCATTACAATCGCACAATCTTCTAACATTAACGTTAAACCTACTGGAGAAATCTCCTCCACATGGGGATATAACGATCAAAATATTCAGGCCCGACATTTTTAGCAAGCCATGATTACACTTTAACGGAGGAAAAACTATCAATCAAAAATTGATACCTGATATGAATTTAAAGCAGCTGAAAATTTTAAACCAACGAAAGGAATATCTTTCGGGAGTAAGGGACTCCCTTTCACCGAATCACTACTTTTCGCAATCTCGTCCGAAAAACAACCGTCGCCTTGTAATGGACGACAACCACATAATAGATTGACCTTGAGAGAGCTTAGCTCAGCCTTCTAGTTTTATTTGAGCAAGTCGAATGTCGAATATAAGGCGGTGGATTTGGAAACCCGCCAGAATATAAATACCCAAAACTAGAAACCGTCGTTCTTGTGGTACAGAATTTCTTTGCATACTTTTCTGAATTATTTATTCATGCAACCGCTTAGAGGATATGAGGATTTTTTTTTCATGCTTACGTCAAAAAAAAATTTTCAAAAAAACAACTCAAACCTACTAATAAATTATTGTCGGTATTATTAACAACGGCATATTTTTGCCAATTACGAATAGGTCTGGTTGAGGTGTGGCAGGTAGTCATCCTTCTATATAGATAGTTCATAAATATTTGTTGCTTAAAAAATTTTTAATCAGTTTGGCCAGTAAGGAGCAAAAAAATAAATTTGAACTACCCTTAAATTTTCATATCAGCAATTCCCAAAAATTGCCAACAATTTTTTACTGAATAAAGAAAGTTACCATAAATTGAAACCAAAATTCGATTTAGGAGTGTGGCCAAAGTATGATCAAACCAAACAATTGGGGGATTCTGGGGGATTCTGGGGGATTCTGACTACAATCCGACTACAAAGTCATAATTAGATAAGTTCAGAGCAATAAGTGTGACCCCATTAAAAACAGTAACACCTCAGATATTCTTTTACATTCTCATGACAAAATACAAGGAAATACGAAAAAAATGAAGCATGTGATAGATGATGAACCTTAGGTACTTACCTACAAAAGAGACACAGATAATTTTTTTTTCCAAAACTGGATTATTCACATTTTATTGAAACCATGATATTGAATGTTAACACATATTGCAAGAAATGGCAGGCTGTTCAATCATTTGAAGTACAGTCAAATCAAACACAAGTCAAGACTGTTCAAAATGTAACACCTTAAGTACAGTTCTGGTAGGTAATTAATATGATTAATAATAAGATAAGAAATACTGTGGTATTATTGCAAGACATGTCAGCACAGGATAGGTAATAAACTAAACCATTTGCAGATGGCCTGTAATTTTCTTACATATAAGAGTTGCTGTGCTATAATTTTGTAAATACTGTTTTTGTTGTGCCTGATAATGAGTCGATCTCATCTGTTCCAACTTTCTCACAAACCCACAAAGTAACGGTAAAAATTAAAACATGCGTTTCAAATTACAAGTACTTGCATAAATTACTTTCAATGGTTTGGAAGTACAAGCATGTGCCAATATGTTGTTAAAAATATAGAAGGCATGATTGACGCTGCCACAATTTGCTCTAAAAGTCAATGTATTGTGCTTCTCTTGGCTGTATGGGAATTCCATGTGGATGCTAGAATTTGCAAATAAAATATGCATTACCAAATTACACAATAAATAACAAAATAGATAAACATGTAAGATGCAATTTGTTGCTTGGCATAGCAAATTGGTTTAAAAAACAAGGCGGATGGTAAAAAGTACTTTGTAAATCACATAACAGCTCACACCTGTCGATTGAAAACTGAACTTTCATTATTTTTAAGTACTACTCGACTACTTTTCGGTTTTGTCATTAAGTTGATGAATTACAATTTGTGTATGGAGCTCTCCGTGACCTCTGCATTAGGTTGGACAAGCAAAGATAACAGCAATGAAATAGGATGGCATCAGCAAAAGCTTTCACATTTGCTGTTAAAATACGAATTTAAAGACGAGGACAATCAACATAGACCGAACAAAGTCTTGGTGATTAAATTTAACACACACTTTTATGGGCTCTGAAATGCCAAAGAAGTTTCCTTATTTTTTAGAATGAGTAGGTATATAATACCTGGAAGAACTTTGAAAACTTTCTTGGTGAAAAAGTTCCCATAAATGTGTAGTTCTAGAAGGTTAAATTAATTACAAATAATCTCTGCTGAAGTTGCCCCATCAAAAAACCGATATAAACAAAACAATACCCTATTACATTCACTTCAAAAATTTGGATTTAAAATATTCGCTTTCTACGCTTGTGCCGTTTCAAAAGTCATACTTGTGCACTTATGTGACCAGAGGTTTATGAAACTTGGGGTAACAAAAAACAACACATTTTCATAAGAACTAAAGGTGTCATCACAACTATTTTAGAGGGCCTGCAAGGCATAGTACCTACTTATCATTAAAAAGCATCAAAAAGTTACAAATTTTGACAGCACATATTTTAAAAATTTTATTCCTAGTTTTAAATTTTGTTCTGTCCACAGTCGGCATAACTTGCCAAGCCTTATGACAAAAACAAATTTGTTGTACCTCTAACCGATTGCTGATAAAATGCTACGCAACGATTCACATGTAAACTTGACATTTTTTCCAATCGTTGTTTAAGTTAATTTCCCAATTAATTTATTTGCTTATATACCTACTCACACTATCGCAGGTACGTAAACATCTGTGCATGTCAAGCGCAAGACAAACAATCCAAAGAATTTCAAAAGCGCCCAATATTTCTGCCCACAAAGCGTCGATTTGCTCAGTTGAAATCGAGCCAATCACAACTTGCACAGGCAGAAAAGAAGAGGAATGAATGCGCCGATAGCAACAAACACGGGCAGCATGATGGAGGTATCGTCGATGGAATACGGATCAGGGGTGCGTGGTCCACTGGGTCTGCGGTTGAGTGCGTCGGCAGAGCGCTTGTCTTCCGCCTCGTCCCGGTACTCTTCCGGATCCGGCTCGCTCGGCATCGGAGCCAGTTTGGGTGTGTCTGCAAGAAACACTCGTCAAAATTAGCATTTATTCCTATTGCTATTCAGCTATTGTACCTGGCTAATAACCAGATCATCATTAATCAGAACTCCAAAGCTAAATAAAGCATACTGAAATTGAACCCTGGCTAGCAAAATATTTTGGCCTACCTTCCAAGTTTCCTTTGATCACACAAATTGCATTGATTTTCGGATTGTCTCGGTATCCTTTGATGAATTCGACACGGATTTTTCCTCCTCTGATGTCGGATTCTTCTTCGTTGTAGAGGAGACGTCCTTTGTGTACGCTGAATGATACGTACTCGTCGTGAGCAATCCCTCGCCCCACCCGGTCAAAGATATCCAAGTCCGGAACAATTGTGTGGTCCCCATTCAATACGATATCAAACACCTACGAAAAACATTTATAAATATTAGACCAATAAGTACTAACCAGTTTTCGTCTTCAGCATTGTTTCATGAATTAAGCATTTTAAAAGAACACGTACCTTCATATTGGGAGCATTGAAATACACCTCGCAGAATTTCAAAATCATAACATAGTCTCCATCCTCGCTAATAGGAATGTCATATCCAAATGTGCTATGATGATATCGTTCCGTCTGGTAGAGGAGCTGGTCGAGAGGCTGTACCCGGCCGATGATCAATTGCTTCCCGTAATCGGACGGAGTACCCACTTTCCCCTGAAGAGGATCTCTTTCATACCGCACACCAAAACTGTCGACATGGGTATCGCCACCAGCATTCACTGCATATATTACGTCGCCTATTCCCATCACATCACCAAAAACACCGATTAAACCGAAAATAAGCCAATACACCGGTATTGGAAGGCAGAACATGTTATTTCTAAGGATCATGACCCCCACTTAGGCGAAATGACTCTAAGGTTAACCCCCAAAAGTTGAGGTTTCGGTGTTATGTGGAAAACAAAACCTCGTTTAAGGACTATAAAAGTTATCTACTGCTAATGGGTATGTTGATTTTATTGATAGTCATTATCAAAATAACACGAATGCCACGCACGTCATTCTAGATCGCTTGCTAGCTAGCCGGTCGGCAGTCGACACCTAAACCTTGGCGATTTTGCGGGGGGTTCGGGTTCGGACCTCGACGATTAGCGACGCCCACTTCTGACATGTGTTTTGAAAGCTACTGACGCTGACATTTCATTTCTTTTAAATGTGCCACGATTTTTATTGAGTGCCAAGTAATGTGCATATTTAATAATTTACTTAGGGAGTGCTGCGCTAGACCGTGCCAAAATATTAATTTTTAATTCCTTATAACATAGCAAATCCTAAATACGTCCAGTAATAGACCACATTCTTTTATTCTAAAGATAAACTTACACTTCCAGATTGAATGAGGTAGACAGAGCGCCGAAAATCTCCCCATTGTTACTATAAATCCCATGTCATTCAAGCTTTAATTTTTACAACAATGGCATTGACAGGGAATAATATCATATTTCGTGAACGATATGGATCTAAAGGAAATTTTAATTCATATGTTGCTGAAAACACCAAACTATTGCAACTACATTCCTTGACAGAAGAGGAAGTTCCAAAGTACAAATATTATTGCGAGAAATTCTTTCGGCAAGTTTTCTTGCCGCATGGCTATCCAGAGAGTGTCAGTAAAGATTATTTACATTACCAAGCATGGGATACCATACAGGTAAGATAATCACACCGGTCAAATATGTACTCAACCATCAAAGTTTGTAAGAAAAATAAACCCATGGAATGTGCGGTGTATTTGGCACATTACAAAGTTTTCTGTAAAATAGTAACTAGGAGCATATTGCAGGGTTAAAAAACGCAAAACAGTTTGTGATTTTCTATAACACTTTACCAAAGAAGGGGTTCTATGTTTGTTTCCCCATTTCTTTACATTTTTCCCACCCGTTTTATTCTATTGTAAATGAAGCTTGCCAATTTCAGCTTTTGTGCCATCCCTGATTAACTCAGACATAATTAAAGGCAGTACCCAATGATTATGATTTTGAGTGCACTTTTTTTTTTCAAAAATAGCAGATGCTATGGGTGCACCGAGCACTACACCATGCTCCTTAGCACTCATATAATTAATGTTGACTTCCCTCCCCCATGACTCACAAATTACAAAAATTCATTGATGAAATAGTCATAGTAAATGAAATGAAATCCGGGCTTGGGGTTTGGCATGTAATAATGGAGGTCCCACCATGGAGGTAATGGTCCCACTATGTTCACCATCATTGGATCCTATCAGTCCATGATTGGATCAACATAAACCTTGATTTGCATCAATTTTTAGGCTTTTTTCAGCACCATCACTGGCACTTTGACTACTCAATCTATCATGATTGGGGTTGGTGTAGGAAACACAGCTGCAACTGCATTTGGTGCTTCTGTGACTTGGATTCTTAAAGATGGCACAGGAATGGTGGGACGAATTGTTTTCGCCTGGTGGAAAGGGTAACGTAATTCATATCTTATAGCTATACTGTATTTGATTGATTTACCTTATTATTGATTAAGTTTTTTGATTGGATTGAACATTAAAATTTTATGTATTTTAATTAAATGGAATCCAATTTATGGAACTTAATATAATTAAGATGGAATGTTTAGTTGAAATCCTAAAAATTAAGCAATGCAATTTTGATGCAGTCTAAATGACTACGTAGTGTAAAACAATTTTTGAATTTTATAATAATTTTTTGACTCTAAATTCTCAAATGATTCATACAAATGATGCTGACACACAATGCAATTAAAATGAGTGTTTGCCACTGAGCATAAATCAACTCTGACTTTAGCACTGTGCCTGCAAACAAGTTGTAAAATCGACACTCAGCAGCCCAATTCACACTCCACAGTTCGCAGTTTGATTCCAACTGCAAAAAATGGCGGTTATTTGCCGACCTGCTGAACGACACGGCTATGTGCATCGAGCTGATGCTGCCGTACTTTTTGCCGTATGCGACGCACATCCTTTGCGTTAGCACGGCAATGAAGTCCCTAGTCGGGGTAGCAGGGGGTGCCACCAGGGCTGCACTCACGCAACACCAAGTATGTACTCATTAGTTCCCTCGCAGTTAGTTTGCTCGATCTTGCTCCAAACGACTCAGAAACTAATGCAACAAAAAAAGAATCGGAAGAAGTTCAATTCCAGTTCAGTAGTATAAAACCAAATCCATTTTTTGTCCAATTAGACTGAAATTAAACCAAAATTGAGCCAAGACATTGTTGTTTCTAGCAGTTATAAATTTTAGCGGTACCTTAAAAGTACGGATACCCACCACAAATTTATTACGTTTTATTTATACCTGAGACATTGTCAGGCAAACTGGTGATCAAAAGTGGATGTTGATAAATTGATAATTTCTCAGGCAATTCGTGATAACATGGCAGATGTATCAGCAAAGGATGGAAGTCAAGAAACATGCGTTAATCTACTGGCATCTCTGTTTGGCATTTTAATCATTTCTACATTTGACGAAGGGGAGTAAGTAACATACGTTATTTATTACACCGCAATAGTATTTAACACTTTACCGAAAAAATTAACAAAATTATGTGTGAACGTGACTCTCTTGCAGGTTTGTTTGGCCACTATTCATCTTCTTTGCATCTTGCCACCTATTCGCCAACTACCGCGCAGTACGCGCTCTGAGAATGGTGACATTGAACGAGGCTCGCTATACAATCCTGCTGCAGTCGTATCTCGTCTCTGATTCTGTTGGTTCCACCGAACACATTAACCTTCACGAAGCTGTCTTTCTGGGCACAGGACGCTCTGGTGAGAATTTGCCTCGAAAAGACTTGGAGAATTGTCAAGAACTTAGTTCTGCTAACAACACACAAAAGGCACCAAATATTAAATACCTAGTCATTAAATTTGATTTGAACCAAACTGCACCTATTAATGGCATAGACTGTAGATATTTATTGCTGGTAACGAAATATACTTAGATCTTTCCCCTTGCCAGGGCCATGAATTAACCAGTCTGTATCCGTGAATTTTTCCAGTGAAAAGCATGTGCGGGTTCGACATCGTTCTTGGGGCATCGTTGCAAGCAGAGGAGGGCAACCGAGAGGTGCCGGTCGACGAGATGTTGCTGCTGAGCCGTTTCTATCGGCACAGGGACTACCTGCTCTGCATCCACATCGAAGAGCGTCGGATCGCCGTACTGCTCACCCCCGACGCGTCCGCCACCGACGTCTTGCAAGCGTTCTACCACGCGTCTCTACTGGGCATTGCGCTCAGCATGATCACCGAGATACAGCTGGTGAGTTGTGACGGTAGTAGATACTCGATTCGGTACCTATTCGCCCATGGGAAACAAGGTTTTTTTACCTCTACTAGGGGCTGGAATTGTTAAGTGGGGTTTATTTATATTACCGTGACGAGTAAAATGCCCTGCCGAGAGATTTTCACTTGCTGTATATCGTATACATATCAAATTTTATCCAGTAGCATTTTTATAACTCCACTTTGTGAATCAGGGAAATCATGCTGCAATACAGCATGGAGAACAGCAGCAAATTAAATGTTGAAGAAATATAAATTAAAGGCAAATTATCTAGGCTATAATATGGTTCCATTAAATATTGTTTGATTTTTTTGTGAGTTATTATCTCATTCTCAATTTTGCTACATGTCGCTTAATATGTAACAATGTAATTTATTACATAAATTGTCCAAGAAATCAGTCATAAGCAAAATTCTTGAGCTTGCCATCACTTAACAAATAGAGACAGCAGGTCGGTATCCCATGAATAATCTAATAATAAGTGTACCTATGTGAAATCAGTATGGCGACTGCAGAAACGACGTGCTTTTTGCAGTCACTCTTTTATAAGAGGCGGCAAACGGTGGCATCGTACCCCCTCAAGCGGCTTCATAACGCTCTCATCAAGTACTGTTCGCGCAAGGCAGCTCACAGGCAAAGCGTTGCCTTCGAGGCGATGCTTGCCGCCGACGAAATTATCACACGCGAGTTCCCCGAGTTTCTTGCCGGCCTCGCTTCAAAAGGTAAGTCTCTTCTGCATCAAAATTACTCCAATCAAAGCCAAGGATTAGTTATTGTATTGACATAATTATGTTGAGGAAGTATCACAATTTTTGATGCACAAGATATCTTAAGTGAAATTCTTGCCAGGAATGAGAACGTTGAAACGTTGTAGACGCGTTTGGGCGCGATTCAGATTTGGCTGCCGAAGAATGGCTGTCATGTTATTGCTTAAGAACAGGCGTTATTTGAAGGCACCATTTAAAATTACGAAATATTAGTCGACATCCAATTGCATTGCTTTACCTAGAAGATGTAGATTATACACTGTACCTTCTATTGAGGTTTTAGTTTAATAAACGAGTAGTTTTTGTTAAGTCATTGAAGATTGTGAACTTAACAATAACAAACACATATCTCCCCCTATTGCAAGCCGCTATCGGAATCCTAGGGGTTTATTGGCTAGCCTGGCTGTTGCCTGGAAGATGTATAATTACACGCAGTGTTTGTCCTGTGCAGGCTGGAGCACGATGAGCCACCAACTGCCGGTGAACGAGTGGAGAGGAGACTGGTCGCGCGACCAGCCAGCGAGGTCAAGGTCGGGATCCAGCAGCAGCTTCATGCGTGCCTTTGAACAAAGCAGCCACAGGTCTTTGCGATCTTTGCGACACGAACACAACTCATGAACAAGCCCTCAACATCACCCTCCGCCAGTCCAGGGCCCCTCTGGCTAGAAATTGCATTTATATTTTGTTTATTTTCTAACATTTGGTAGAGTTTTGATAAGCGCTTGTATTTTCGTAGATGGCTTAATTGAATTTTAATATTTTGTAAATAAATGGTACATTGATTAAGTGACTGTTTATTTGACATATTTTTCAGAGTTGCAAACATAGATAGAGATAACTCGACAGATCAGGCTAGCTATTCGATGGGCCGGGAGTTCACATACTAAAATACTTAATGGACATTGCTTAGATGTGCTGATTGTCCTTAAGAATCTTATAGCATTTACAATCCTGCAGAAAAAGTGTGGTCATTTCATACTGATGTTGAATAGTGATGTGTGATATATATTTTTAATATATGTTATAGCCGTCGAAGCTCTGTACCATTATGTATTTGAGAGAATTAATATGTGTTTTATGTAACCGATGCTATTCTGATAACTACAAATACCTTTGACTAATACCACCACGTGTATGTAGACAGAATTTTCCCCGAAAACTAATGTCAACCAACGCTGTGTGTGGAGCTCGATTCACTTTCTTGCGTAGTACGCGCTGAGGTTGTAGATGTCGAACAGCGGATGGCGGCGCGCTACGAACCTCCAGTGCAGCACTTCGGCGATGAGCACTACCGACCCGAGCAGGTGACCGGCGGACAGAGCCACGACTGCGCCGTAGAGCTTGCGCAAGTCCATCAGCGCCTGTTGGGAGCAATACGTCTCTGATCAATGACCTCGGTTACGGGATCGATGGCGCTCTTGCAAATCTTGACAAATTCTAGTCCAAGGCAAGTTCCAAAGTGGCTGGCAATTTAGTGAAAAACTTATTATGGTTCTTACTCCTTGCTATTGCATATTAGTCAATTTTGGTTAGTGATAACTGATAATCATATAAAAAGCAACTGAATGGTTAATATCGCATACAAAATACCATGGTACGCAACCAAAAACCATTATTTTAAAAAAGAGTAATGAATGACTTATAAATCTAATGAGGGTCTAGCATTCTAAGGTCCTGTCCAAGAGTCTCCAAGTACAATGATTCCTGAATTGTGTAGTAGAGAACCTTAAACTTAAAAATAGACCTATTTTATGAGATTAACTTAGTTATATAATGCACACGGCGCTAACAAAACTACGATTATCTAAATCTGATTTTGCGGTTGTCCCTCATAATGTTTCTGGCCATAACATGTGCAACAATACAGATTACTTTCGACCATTAAAGTTAAGAAATCGCTCCCTTGGTGAAGCATAAACAAACTCGATATTGGGGTACCTAGTGGAAGAATGGGAAATGTTGAAGAAGGAAATTTGGTGGGAAGATGCAGAGAGATAGAATGAGTTGGTGAATAAAGAAGGAGAAGTGGTGAGTCTCCTCAGATTAATTAGATTCCTTAATTAGATTTCAAACACTTTTACCCGCGACTTTTCCCATGAGACAAATTTCTCGGGACTTAGCCGAATTTTTCATCATTCCCCAAAATGGAAAAAGGAAAAAAAAATGATTATAAAAAAAAAGTAGACAAGCTAGTGCTCACCTTGTCTGGTTCGGGCTTGGCGGCTTGGCGAGCGGCGCTGTCCGCCCGGGTGACGTCGGCGAGCCACTTGGCGACGAGGCCGGATTCGACGGCGCGGCGCACCAAGCGGTCCACACGCGGCCGGAGCGGTGAGTTGCGGTGGAGCCCGACGCTGATCGGCATGCTGACCGCGCACTCGCGCATCACATGCAGTGGCCAGCTCACTGGAAGCACGCCGTCGGCACCGGATGTTTACACTGACGGTTTTTTCGGCGTCGAATAATTTCCACAGAACGGTGGTCTCTGCAGTTAGCGGGTGTTGTTGTTGAGTGCTGAACAAAGAGGACTTAATTTTTCTTGGGATAGCTTTGTAGTTTTTATTTTTGAAAAGTCATTGTTGTGCTGGTTTACAGAAGAGCCTTTAAATAATGGGGCTAACTGGCACCAGATATTACCTGGTTAAAAGCATAGGGTTTGACACTAGCACCGCTGTAATAGCTGCCAGTTGGCAGCATAGGTAAGGTCCCTAGGTGTTGCTGACAAAAAGATAACTTAAAGTCATTTTGTACATAAACTATGTCCCTTATCTGTAAAATCTCTACAACGTTGGTGCAACGTTTGCTTTTCATAAAAATGTATGAAACTATACACCCAATTTTGACACAGAATTGGGTTTCACTTTAAGTTGAGTTTGAGGTGATTTATTCCCTTATTCTTATCTCTTATTCAAAGTTATTCAACCAAGTATGAAACCCTTGCCCTTAGCGGCTCTCTGACCTGCCGCACTTTCTTCCGAGGTGTGATTGCTTGACTTGAGCTCCAGATCGACGATGGCATGCCGAAGGAAGTGAATGTTCTCGTAGTACGTGTACTTTCCCTTCTGTACGCGGCGGAGCGCTGCATCCACGTTGTATGTTACTTCCATCTTGTCGCCAATCGCTTGGCTTGCCGAGTCCAGTGACGTCAAGAAAAACTCCTTGATCTGGTCACCCCAGCATCCGCAGCCCATGCTCTTGTCGTTGGCCAGCTGCTCCAGTGTGTCGATGGTCACCCTAAAATTTAAACCCGGTTGCGTTAAAAGTTACCATTGGTGTTTGACAGTATCATTACAAAATAATATTTTTATCTCATTATAATATGCTGCTGAAACTCAGTAATTTTTTTTTCCACTGTCCATTCCGATACAAAATTATAATGTTGACAAAATTACAGATTCTGTAAAAGTGCTCATCCACAGAAATTTGTTAGATTGCTCTCTCCTTTATGTATTTTTCAAAAAAATTTGAACAGATGAGTCTTTTTTATAGACAAGTACCTACTACATGTTTTGATTAAGGCACCCAAATTTGAAGGCTTGAAAATTTCTGTACACTAGCTATAATGAGATATAATGTATATTAATAATTCTGAAAGATGTTTTTGCAGTATACCTGGGAACTGGGTTGGCCAATACTGCAGTCATGCTTGCCCTGTATGCTACGACCACCAATAGGCAGTATAGCCACCACCAGCCTGAGAGCATGCGGAGAGACCAACCTGCAAATAGGAAACCCTGATAATGTAGCTCCCATTAATATTTCCTTGGATTCAAGTTAAGCTAAGCAAATTCATATTATGTTGAAGCATAAGGAAACCATAATTATTCAAAAAAATATATCCATTGAAAAAAAGGCTTCTACTCCTCATAAATCATCTAAAACTAAAAACATGTCACACGCCAATCTGGTGCTTTCTGACATTAGTTTCTTTTACTGTCTAGTGTAAATCTTGACAGTTCAAACAAGTGGGAAAAGATTAAAAGACGTTGAAATGACTCCTTTAAGTTGAAGCCAACAGTTCTAAGGCAGTTCAAAACGGACCTGTTGGTAGTTTGGGTAGCGAGACAAGAAGAAGCATTGCCAATGTGTAGAGGATGCTGTTTTCGAGTTCACCGAACAGATAAAGTCCTTCCGATTTCGCTTCTCGGCGCGGTTCAAAGTGCAGGTGGAAGCGAGCTAGCGCGTAGAAGATGAAACCGCCAAGAAAGAGTGTGACTAGAATAGCAGCCCACATTGCTGGCCTGGAAAGAAATAATACAATTGGAAGGTAACCAGTATTAAATAGATGTGTCCGTTAAGTATCGAGGTCAGAATAAAATTACTGAAGTAGATTACTGAATGTAGATTTGTTCCCTGCTCACTTGAACGGCAGGATGAGAGTCTTCCAGGAGACGTCTCTGAGCGACTCCGGGGTGAGAAACGTGAGACACTGAGTGTCGTACGGCACGCTGAGGTCCATCAGGTGAAGATGTAACGGCGTGTGATAAAGATTGCCGAGACCCATGTCGGCTTCACCGTCAGCCACCTCTCCGATCAGCCCGCTGTACAACCCATTGAACTGTTTCCGGCCCCATTGCTCTTCGGCCGCATTTTTGGTCTCGTAGATTTGCGGAACAAAGTTCATCATCTTTGATATTGTTCGTAATATCTAGACGCAAGAAATAAGTCTTGTTATGTCTTGTCTATTTAGTATCTTGTTATGGAAGTATATCTTTGTAAAAATTTTGTAGTATTTCTGAAAAATCAGAATGCAGCTAGTAAAACTGAGACTTTATGTAGTATAGCAGTATTTACAAATTATTAATTTCACAGTGCATTTCCCTTAAAATTATTGGTCTGTTGAAAGTTGAAACAAAGAAAATTTATAATTGTCATTTTCTAGAAACTCTGTTGGTACTAAAAATAATGGTACAGGGACTAAATTTACTTTCAAGCTCCAGGTCTTAACTGAGTGATCATACTTCAATCTCAACCCCTCCATATAAGGTCTCCCCATCCGCTGATGTGTTTCTCAACGTCGCCGGAAAGTGAGAGAAAGTGACGACTTTCAGCCTCTGGCCCCGTAAGTCATCAGTCTTCTTCGCAAAGAGGTCGACCCCGGTGAAGGGCGTTCCACGTCTCCACACTTCGAGACGCCGGGGAATGAGAACGCTCCTGATGGGCGTCGGGAACGGCACCGTGCTCAGCTCGAACCAAGGCGAACGCTGGCTGCTGGCCGCGTGCTGCCTGATAAACAGGACGTTCACGATCTTCTTCCAGATGAAGTGCAGCTCGGAACGGAACAGGAAGAAGTCGTGGAGAAGAATGAAGAGCGCCCGCGTGTTGATTTCTCGGTACCGATCGCCGAAACGTAGCAGTCTAGACACTTGGACTGGATTTGAAAGGATCACGAAACCCTGGCAATCATCTCGTTTGATTTGTTGTAAGACTTTCAGTGTGTGGTAGTTTGGACTGATGAGGTCTTCAGTGTCTTCCACTAATATCTGTTAATTGTTATAATTTTTGGTTACAAAATAATTTAGTGGATTGGTTAGTTCACAGATAAAATTAGAATTACATGATGAAAATTGATCAAATTAAAATTGGGTACCTTATAAAGCGGCACGTCCCTCAGTTCTTCAAAAAAATAATTGTTGAACTGATCTTGGTATGATGAATTACTTATAATTGCCAGGCAATTGAAATGCATTGCTCGTTTTGTTATCACTTCAATCAGAATTTGATTTAGTTCTGAATTTTCAGAATCTGAAAATGTTTTTGCCTGGATGCCTTGGAGAGTCGCTATTTTAGCCTCTTTGGAATTCGGTTGTGAATTAATTACTTCTTTGAAAATCAAAATAAATATACAAGAGACACAGCGCATTTATAAGAGTTAATATATTATGCGTAATGTCAAGAGGATACTGATTTGCTTTTGCAGCTGCTATCAACTGAACGTGTGCATATTTAAATTAATAAGTAAGTAATGCGTCCACTGCTAGAAACGGGCAAGTCTGTCACGCGTCCTAAATCACATAAATATTTAAAATGTAATCAATTGAACGTTGCATCGTTGCATTTTGCATGTAGTAATTCCCAAGCGCCACTTTTCAAATTATGCCCGACACACCGAAATTTGAGAAATTTAAAAATGGCGAGTTGACAAAACAGATTTTGGCTTCCACACGATCATATTTAGATTTAAGTAACCTAGACTGTACTCTTGTTTATCAAATGGTAATCACTTCATGTTTATTACTATTCCCCAATTTATAACGACAGCTTTTATTATGAATTTAAAAAGGCAGCTAGCATAGTGATGAGAAAATTGTTTAAGTGAGGTTAGGAAATCTGATTTTCGGCTCACTCCAGCATTGAGATACAGCATGAAATGATTTCCTCAAAAAATATGATTGCAATACATTTCTAACATCATTTTCTAGCGTACATAAAGCGACAAGCAATCTTTCGGTTACTATGTCAGACTTGGAACAACAAGAAGAGGAGCGCGAAGTCTTGCAGTCTATTTATGATGGCGATGCAGCATTCAAGCAAATTTCGCCTACTGCCTTCCAGTACAAGGTAGGTATATTTGATGCATCCAACACAGCATGAGATTAATGCCAGTGATCACACAAGATGTGTGCGGTAATCACACTTCAACACAGACATAACGTAATGATAAATAACAGAAAATGTTAACCTAAAGATTTTATTTTGCTCTCGTTATCGCATCAAAGCATGTACCTAGTAAAATCTTAAACTGGTTGGAAATACAATTGCTTAAAGCAATTATGAATGAAACGCTATTACTCAGAATCTCAGAAACCGGGCTCAGATCCTATCTAGTGGTAAATGATCAAGCGGAGATAATCAATGAAGTACCTACCCCAATTACCTGTAGCTTATTATTTTCACTCACACCACACATATTGATTATACTTTTATGTTCGTGTATTTTAGTATGGAGAAGACAATGACTCAAAATCTTTTCTGCTTGAAATCTCATGGGGCACATCATACCCTACCGAGAAACCCGGCATTAGCATGGACGCATTTTACAACAAACACGTGTAAGCAAAAAGAAATAAGCTTCTTCAGGTTATTGGTCGAGTTCCAATGCAACAGCTTGCAATCTCTATTTTACTGTTTGTGACAACTAAATTTAACATCCATCTTATCCCCAGCTCTAGCGAAGTCAAAGATCAGATTATTACTGCCGTGAACAATGAAGCAGAGCAGTATTTAACAATGGGAATGACATATTCTCTATTCGAGTTTGTTAAAGAGAAATTAGAAGAATTTTTAATAGCTCATACGCTTTCACTGGATGCGGTGCCACAAATAGAAAAACTAGCAATTTCAGAAACACAGGTATGTGACCTCAATATGTAGCAATGATATTTACAGCTTTAAAAAACAAATTGTTAAAATGAATTTCCACCGTTAAGGATGATTTGCAGCCATCTAAGAAAGTAGAGAAGAAGGAACAGCTGAGCAAGTCACAGAAGCGAAAACAATGGGATCGTGTGGATTCCAAAGGCGACAAGCCACGAGGATATGACTGGGTTGATATTGTCAAGCACTTGTCTCAAACCGGCTTCAAGCCTGGAGACGATGAATGACAGCGGTGAAATCCACATGCCAACTAAATACCCTGGGAAACAATATTATATAAGACAGTTATTTTTGTGATATCTCTATAATATTGATAATTTCTTATTTGGATGCGTTATACTCATGTGCCTATATTGAGTGTAATTTGAATTAAAAGCAATTACTGAAACTTACTTATGAAAATAAAATATGAATGCAATACAAGACTGTTTATTAACATTGATCAGAAACATCCTCCCAAAAGCACATATATTATTGTGGCAGAATTTAGTCAAGAGATTGACCACCTACGGTGGTAGTCACTTAATTATCTTGTGAACAGAATCAAAACTTAACAATTTTTGTCTTGGGCGCAATCGGAACTGGTTTATTGTCATCAATATGCATGTCTTCGTCAAGCAGCTCAATTCTGTCCGTTTGTACAGTGCTAAGTGTTATACTTGACTCCACTTTCTTGTTCAGCAGATCAGGACAATTCTTTTTGAGATGGGTAACATCACCACAAACTTTGCACCCTCCTCCCTTAGGGTAGAGGCCCCGAGGGTTGTCTGGGCACTGGTTCGAGATGTGCCCCTGCTCGTTGCAGATGAAGCACTTGGCGAAACGGAACTCGTGGCCACGGGTCACGCGGCACTCGAAGTGCGTGTGTTCCGTCGAGCCGCACTTGTAGCAAATGCCACTAGCAGGCGCTTCGTGATGTGCAGTTTCACCGAGTTCTGGACATTCCGACAAAATATGCCCAGACTTACGGCAGTGAAAGCAGACTTTCTTCCGCTCGCGTGCTAGGGCCTTTTCCGCCTTGCGGCGTTCCATCTTCATGGTGTGATCGATTTCATTTTGTGGAATCAAGTTGGCTATCATTTGATTTCGCAGTTCTGTTAAGTGGTCAGCATCTTGTTTTCGGATAGGGAAGCCATCGAATTGGACAACTTCAACATCCTTGCCGTTGAATTGCATCACGGTAATGGCTTGTTCAGGCTTTCGTCGCTTATGTTTCTTAGTTTTTACTGAATCCGTGCTGCGATGATCTTTCTTGCATTTTGATGCCTTTGTTTCAACATTTACGGCAGAACCATTTTCTTCCTTGTTGACGGTTTCTACCGATGCGTTATTCTTTAGTTGATTTTTCATATTTCTTTTTTGTCGTTTTGACATAACACATTCCAGTTTGATAGGTTTAGTAGGTTTGCTAACATCAGAGGTTGAATCGGTATTAGTAGAACTTTTCTTTTTGTCGGGCAAGGTTTTTTTCTGTAGTTGCAATTTTCTTTTCAATGATTTCTTGGAGATAGTACTACTTTCAGTTCCCTCTTGCACATTTTTGGCCAAGTCTACTTTTATAAGTTTCATTTTCTCAGCTTTCCTCTGTTTCTTTAACAACTTGGATTTTTCTTTTTTTGTAACTTCCGAGACAAGGGTTGGGTCAATTGCACACTTCTTCATTACATTTTTACACAACCTATCAATTGCACTTGGCTTCTCTTTTTTAATTTTGAGACTTTTTGATGATATTTTGAGTGAAGAGTCTTTCTCCAGATGCTCTTTACATTTCTTAGATTTTTTCTTCTTCCGAACACTCTCCACAAGAACTATTGCTGCCTCGTCATTCTTAATGTTGGTCTTCTCTTCTGGGGTTGTATGGTTTGGTTCAAATTCAGCCCACTTTATTGGAGCATTGTCAGTAGTCTTTTTAAACACAAATGCCTTCATCTCAGCAGACTGACTGGTGCCCTGATCATCTGTGGCTGAACTCACAGCATGAAGTTGTTGCTTCATTTCAAGCCATGACGTTGCTTCTTCGGGAACCCTCTCGTTGGATCCTTTAGAACCGTGTGCTCGAGCGAATCGTACCATTGTCAAAACTGGGAGTCGGATCAACCTACAACTGAACCAAATTGAATCAGATGAAACCAATAGGACAGTTCAAAGGATAAGACTGGTTTGTAAAATATTGATAAAAATAAGCCTGAAATGAGTTTGAAATGTTTTTCATTTATAAGAATTGATTTAGAATTTGGAGGTAACTGTAGACAAGGCACCATATGCATTCCAATAGAATTTAATTTGGTAGTCACAGCGAGCATGTTGGGGCATAACCTAGAAATGCTTGTAGTAAAAATCGACCGGTTTTTTAATTGTAATTTACCTTTAATTGCCTTATACGATTTGACACTTAAATTACCTCCTGTATGGAAGTATTCTGTAAATAAAAGCAACAACCACGCCTTTATCTGTGTAACGACCATTCACGAATCCAACAAAACGATCAGCAACGTGCAAGCAGTCAGAACCAGAAAGAAGTGAACAACCGGCAACGGGTCCATTCCATGGCGACCTTGGATATTCAATCACGTGCTCGCTGTGCAAGGTGGTGCACCGCGAAATTATTTTGAATTTATTTAGTTTTCAAATTAATAATACTAAATTTACAGTTCACATGGAGTAGTATTAAACAATTATTTTCTAAATGTACTACCAAAGCATTCATAGCTACATAGCTTTCTAGTTTACTAATAAACTTTCTTAAATATTTCTTATTTCTCTATAAAAAATACTTTTTTTGCTTTGCCCTTGTTTTCCAATCTACTGTGCCGTACTGTATGCTTGTGTTTTTATTTCTTTAGCAACACCAACATGCCTTGCAAAACGCGACAATTCACAATTGTTCGGTCACTATGACAAGGGATGCAATCTTTTCGATTAACTGATTGGTTTTTACCGTTCCACCATGGACTTGGATATATACATATATACTTGGTATATACAAGTCCATGGTTTCACAATGGTCAATGCCAGCGTCTCGAATGATTGGTCAATAATTGTGTCGTTTAACGGCGGGTTAGTGTCTTGGTTCTCAATGAATGCCCCTAGAAGACCTCAGCTATTAAATGATTTCGCACATTATAAAAGCAGTTTTTTTAAGTGAGATGGGAATAGGTGATAGAATTTTTTAAAAATACCTATCACCAATGTAGGTAATATAAAAACATAACACAATCAGATCACTGTCTTTTTTAGTGCCCAACTGTTCCTAACAACTATCACCAACCCGCAACAGCGTCTCGCACAACACCGCTAGCTACAGCTCGAAACTGCATTTGCTTGAGAACAGCATTTACACGTCAAGTCTTGCGCTGTGCTCTCTTCACAACCTTTGGGTTATTGTGCATATACACCGCACAGTTTCACAGCACTATCTTTGTTTTTTTTGAGGGCATAGAATACAGAAGAGGATTTATCTGGTATGGGTTTTAAAAGAACAAAATTAGCTTCTTCACAACAAATCCCAATTGAATCTATTTAATACATTGGATTGATCCGACTTTTATTTTAAATAATGCTTTTCAGTATGTGTTGGTCTGCCTTTTCTTCAACTACTTACAAATAATTCTTCCTTCTATATAATGGTTCCAAACAGAAAGTCCCAATTGATTACGAGCCATCTAACCAGAGCTCTCGGAATGTCGGAGTACTACACAGTTACTTGTAGCTAAAAGGCTCTAACTTGCGACTACTTTATAAACCTTAGAGATTAGTTGCAAAATTTGCACAAGTGTTATGAAAAGAAGTGGATGAGACTAATAATTTTTAAGATTAAATTCACATAGTGTGCATACTTGCTTCAAACCCCAGCACTACCAGCCTTTGTAAAAACACACAGTGCAATTGATAGTCTCCATAAAAATATTTTTTAGATACATAGGTAAATATTAAAGAACCATATCTCAATCTAGCCAGCCGATGAGATCAGAGGCATTCAGGTTTGCATAGGAATGTATCTAAAATATATCTTGTATTTCGTACTAGAATACTAGTGCTAAAACTAGCTAGAACTAGACAAATTCAGATATATTATGTAGAGTGTAGACCCTACAGCTTACAAGACATTGGCCAGCAGAGGAAAATGAGGTACATTGACACTTAAGATATTAAGAAGAAATAGTTGGATTGCATTACATACTTAAATAAAAAAAATGTTAAAAATAAAAAAGTGAACTCGATGACCTAGTACGAAAATAATACCAGTAAAATCCGACATCTTTGGCTCAATTTTACATAAAACAGCATAAAAACAATCCAAATTAAAGTGAACGCCAGTTCATAGGATACAATTACAAACATTAATAAGATTCTTAAAAATAAAAACAGGATTAAAGTTAAACACCATCGCGCTCAACACCGCGAAACCGAACGCAAACAGGACCTTGCATTCCACGTGCGCCTACTGCCCGTCGCCGTTGACGAGCCCGTTTGCGTGGCCGTTGGCGTGGCCGTTGAGCTTTGCGCGAGCCGCCGACTTGAGCGGCAGCACGGCGCACTGCAGCTTGTGCTCGAGCAGCATGTTGTTGTCTGGCGGCAGGCCCAGGCACGCGCGCAGCACGTTCTCGACACACGCCCGCTGCTTCGACAGCGCGTTGATCACCGGCGTGCCCGACGGCACCAGCGGCGCCTGACGATCGAAAGAATTCCGACTTAGGAACATGGGAGACCGAGATTTTAATTTCTTTCGGGGCTTGGCCCAAAAATTTTGCCCAACAGGGAAGTTTTGGTTCTTTGTTAGTAACAGCAGATATTTCTTAGTTTACAACTGTTTTTGGGCCAGTTTTACCATTTTATTAACTCTGGCATGAATACACCTATTCCAATCAATTAAAATTCTATCAAAATGACGTCACGATACCCACTCGCTAAAGTCAGGTAGAGCAATTTGGGTTGTGATTTCCCCATCTTCTTTTGTTATTAGAAGAGCTAATTAATTTTTTTTTCTTAACTGGTAGTAACGTGGTTATCTGACGTCATTTTTCTCTGAGTGGAATAGGTGGTCTATTGAGAGTTGAGTTAGATTCAATGGCAATGGCCAATAATGTGCAGTGAAATTAAATTTTGTCTGCAAGAATTAGCTGGACTGAAAAAAATTGGTATAACTGTCCCTTAAGATTTCAAAATTATAGCATACCTATACTTCATTAATGGATTAATGTACTTGTTTCAGGATAAAAATACTGAAATTAGCCATATCGTTTGACTCTTTTAATTTGTTTAGAAATCCCTACTTCACATTGGTGGTGAGATGAGGAGATTGGGGGTGATAGTAATTGAAAGTACTGCCCCTCCCCACCCCACAGTGCATGTCTAAAGGGGGTACATGCCACCTCCGGCCCAGATCCGGCGCCACTGGCCGTTATCGGCGACGTAGGCCCCACCTTGCACAGGTAGCTGAGTATGGAGAGCACCGGGCGGAAGCTGGCGTAGGGTTCGCTGCGGGCCGACCGGAACTGGATGCGGGTGCACAGCTCGGCGAGCAGCGCCAGGTCGAGGATGATCGGGCTGGCCAGCAGGGAGTCCTCGCACGTGTTGTGCACGACGATCGTGTTGCGGCCGCCCAGCATCAGCTCCGACGTGTACTCGTCCATGGCGCGCTTGCTGTCGCCTAGCCCCAGCAGAATTCACGCGAGATTAGTCGAGGAAGTGAGAGGCATGCGCGTGCATGTGTTTTCCAGTTGTAAGCTTGTTAAATGTCTCGTGCTTGCTATTGACTTGTCACGTCTATTAGTGAAAGTTGTTTTGTTCATGTAAATTAACATAAGCATTTCTTTAGTATCACTGAAGATCAGCAACTGATTACTGATGATCAAAATGACACTGTCTGTGGATAAACAGTTCCTGATCAAGAATCAAATATTGAAAACAATTCAAGATTGAAAAAAAATTGTCTATGTTACAAGTTACAACTGCTAAGTGTAATGTTTAAAATAGTCAGAATCAGATAACAAAGTGCACCTATTTTTAGATACCTATTCCTAATCATAATATTTTTAAAGCAATAACCCTGATTAAGAGACACTTTCTGATGTGTTTCAGTTGATTGATTGCTTAACACTTTTACTAGAGCATTAGGCACCTGTTTATCTAACATTATTCTAAATCAATCATTAGACCATGCATGTGTGAGAATAACTAACATGGTTAACATGATTTTACATTGTACCTTTGTTATTTGTTATAAGTGCCAATAATCAATCAAATTTAACACTACTCATTTTTTTTTTTGACAAAATAGGGCAAACAAAACTAGGTAATCTATTTGCTAAATCATGTATTTAAATTTTGAATCATAGTAAAATTATTATATAATTATATAATTATATAATAAACTGATCTTATCTTTTGAAGGCTAAAGTACTAAATTGTTATTTATATGCCTCTATTAGATGTGTCTGGCTATATAGTCTACCAAATGATTCACACTTATCTTTCTATCTGAATCATACCATATTATATCATGCCATATTTCAAAGTCTAACTCAACCAACATCTGGCCAAAATGTAGCAACCACCAGCTAATAATTAAGAAAAATAGAAGAAAGAATTTATATGGCACTCACCAACATAAGGAACATATTTTATGACAACACAGTGGTCTGGCTTCTCATTTTTCTTGTAAAGAATTTGGTTGGACTCAACCATGTCATCAACAACATTACTTTTAGAGATCTGATGGGATAAAAATTCAAGAATTAGTAGTGTAGGTACCTACTAGTTTCATATTCAAGATGTTTCCATTTCAGCAAAATTATAGGTACCAGTCACCTGGTTAGCTCACCTCTTTGGAATGGAACTGTTCTGCGGCAGAGAGATTCTTCCCATCGTTGTTCCCGAGATGGTTGTAGCTGACAATTGAGACTGGCTTAATGCCGGCATTGACAAGGAAGTCGACCAGTACAGACTTGAGCTTGGTTTGGCCAGACTTGAAATCATCGCCAGCAATAAACACGGCGTGCTTCTCTGCCAAATCAATGCAGCCAGGGACAAACGTGTTTTGAGGGGCCCCATTGATGTATGTACACTGCAAAAGATGGTGTCTTATAAGGGCAAATGAATAGTGAGAATTAATAATAATAATTTTCTGACTGGTTGATGGCCAAACACCTTTTCAACTAGGTTCAATGATCCAAGTGAAAATCAGGAACAACTTCATAACAGCCTAAAATAATGTTTTTTACAACTTGAAATAAAATTAACATGAATATGGATGCCCATATTATTTTATCTACACATCTTTTTGATGAGCGTAACGAGCATAGCGAGCGAAGCAAAATCTTCAATTTCACTTTACTGCTAAAAAAATCCGGAATGTTAATTTTTTTAATTTTTTGCGTGTTTTGTTCGCGCTCGACAGGCCAAACGCCAGAACGGATTTTGATGAAAATTTATGTGGACCTTCGTTTTCTCTGAACTTAGACCTGCCACGTTTTTGAAGCGATTCGGACGAGTAAATTTGATGTTATTAAGTTTTTACGAAATTTTTCAGTTTTTTCAAAACACGGTTTGCACCCTGGAGGCCTAGAATCGAAATATAATTTAACGAAACTTTCCAGATATGTTGATCCTCACGATTTAATGTTTGAGTACAAATTTCATTGCTGTATGTTTAGCGCTTTTCTGGAAAATGGCACTTTTATGATGCTTTTTTAGCGATTTTGCAGTTTTTTGCAGTGAAATCAACTTTATCTTCAACCGATTTTAACAAAATTTAGTGTGTGCATTATAAATCGTAAAAAGAAGATAGTGTGTTAGTTTCAAGCAAATCAATTGAATAGTTTTTCTTTGAATCAATTTTTACCTTTTGAAATATTCAAATAATTTCACGGCTACTTCATCATGAGATTTCCAGGTAACGAATGTCATTGAAAAATGCTGCTTAATTACAGCTGAACATTTTAAATTGATCATAAAAGCCTCTAGGCTATGCGAACACGAAATATAATTGCGTTGTGGGTGAGCGTAAATCTTCCGCTCATCCACAACACGGTGAGTGTTTGCATAGCCTAGTAAATAATTAAAAATGCCTATATTTATAGCCGTATAATGAAGTGAACAGTAAAAAATTGTATTTGAAAATGGTAAATATCTTGAATGAAAATTGAAACTAAGAACAAAAGACCTTAATATCCACAGGATCTATTTACAGAGATCTATGTACAACATTTGAATAAATTTAGTATTGGGTAGTGTCTAATATTTAAGAAATTAGATTTCACATAAAAGTGTGTCGAACATACCCCCTCGAGAATGGATGCCACAGCAAACAAAGTCGACGGTGAAACTTCACAGTGGTTTGCTTTTATGGCGGAAAGTAGATTTTCAGCTGTATCGTGGATTCCTGTGGTCACGTTGGAAAATCGTTCCGTGTTTGCCGTCCAGAGCACAATGACCTTGTCCAGTTTCTTGGTAGCTTTGAAGTCCTGGATGTCCCGTCGCACTTGTTCGACCTGCTGCCCCTTGCTGCCGGGGATTGTGTTATCAACTCTGTCAGCCTACGGGTTACCATCAACATAAATTAAAGCACCTCTCAAAACCAGCAATGCACCCATTGTATAGGATTAGCTAATTCAATAATAGAATTTGAGCAACATGAAAATAATCAGTTACCTGATTAGCAGCAATGAAATCTGGACAGTAGATAGAGGGTCTTGGCTTCATTGACGACATTTGGTCTTTTAGTTGGCTCTGAATACTCCAGTCAATGACTTTAGCTCGTTCCATAGCCTGACCAAGATCTGCTGAAGAAATATCCCAACCATCCAATACGAGGTCATCTGGCGAAACCATCGGTAACATCTGGGACATTGGGACATAAACGTCTTCGCCCCTAGACCCAGTTCCAAGCCGTACCGTGGAGCTTTGTGTCAACGAGCCATACCTTCACGCATTGAGAAAATTGGTTGATTATGGGCTTGTCGTATACAAACTTTCAAAGAGATCAAGATTAAGGAACAAGAATAAGGAAAGTTCTTATTACCAATTGGCTTTATGTTTACCCTCCTTCGTCATCCAAGTCAGCTTCTGCTTGTTGGCAAGGATTGCAGCTGTGACTGTAGATCCGTTGTTACCTCCCCATCCAACGAGCATCAATCCCACCCTTGGCACTTGCAGTTCGGTTCGGATCTGAATCTGTGTAGTCACAGGTGTCACCTGGAAAATAGATTCAAGGGTAATTATGTCTCAAGGTGCCGCACTGTCAGTTTTGATCTGAGGAGACTTTTAATATAGTCGAGAAATGGCCATGGCTACTGAGTTATGTAACAGTCAACATTGACATAACTGCAATACAATAACCACATGTCAATGGCTGGTAAAGTTTGGAAATCTCACCGATATCTGGTCACCAATTGTCTCCACCTTGGTAAGTTGATAGTCATAATTTGTCTCAATATATTTGTTGGTGTATGTCACATTTGGGCTGTTTACAATAATTTTCTTTGAAGCCATGGTTGCAAGTGAGGCTAGTCTGAAAAGAGTGGTCAATAGTGTTATTTGAAGTTTGAAGTAGGTTTAGGAAATCACCAAAAAATTACATAACAATGAAAGAGTAGAAGTACCAGTAGAAGATGGGAATCACTAGTATATACTGACTGAGGTTGAAGCAGTACTGAGACCGAAGTTGGGCAAACCGGTAACCTAATTCGCTAAAGAACTGTCAGTTTTCAACAGGGAGAGATTGCTAGGTCAGGGGCAGGGGGGGGTAAGCAGTCACTCGTAAAGCTTCGGCGATACTCGTTTCAACTCGCTCTTTTGCGAATAAGTTATGGGCTTTTCAAAATGTGTTAATTCAAGAATTTCAACTGTTAATTTGAAATGAAATTATTTAATTTAAATCCATCATAAAAATGTTTCTATAATATTTCTGGTTTGAAAATGTGGGCAGAACAAAGAACTCGTAGTGTGGGTGCGCTTGCGCAAGTTCTGTTAAAATTCAAATAGTTTGTTTCATCTCGTGGGCGCTAGAGGCGTGCGAGTTCCGCTACGCGCTTGAAATTTTCATCGGCGGCTTCCAACGGTCTTTCTTTCGCTGGCTGACAGTCTTACAGAGAAGAAGGTCTCTCTCGGATTTAATACAATGGAACCGAAATCGGTCAAATTGAAGGACAAAAGCAACGAAAATATACAAGTTTTCGTGCGTGTTCGGTAAGTTAATAACATTTTATTTTTATGTTAACGAGAGTAAAGTGTGGTGCAGCTCGAAATGTGCATGCTTCAAATTGTCGAGATGTCTGCATCAGCTCATCCATAGTTTGACTATTGAATTGTTCAATGGTTTGATCATCTTACAATCTTTCTCTC
The DNA here is from genome assembly GCA_921293315.2 of Nemurella pictetii. Taxonomy (NCBI): domain Eukaryota; kingdom Metazoa; phylum Arthropoda; class Insecta; order Plecoptera; family Nemouridae; genus Nemurella; species Nemurella pictetii. The sequence continues at coordinate 8,334,398 of OV121115.1, read as the reverse complement.
CAATTTCATTCCTACCTATTTTTCTTGTGTGATCCATCTGTAATTTTTTCTTGGCATTTTATTTTTTTCCTGCAATTCATAATTAATCAGAATAATAATTGGTTGTAAAGATGGTGGTTTTGCTCTGATGGGTTTGCTCTGTTTTGGTCTTAAAAAGGACCAAAAGTTCAGGGACAAAACGTCGACCGAGGTCCTATTCAGGACCAAAAGTTTATCCCAACAGAGCAAAACCGCCATCTTTCCGTGGCTCTGAACCACTCAGCCAAACCAGAATATTAATTGTTTGCTTGCTTACCACCAATCTGTGTTACTATTTCTAATATTGTAATTGTAATTTATTTCATCTTCTGACAATTGTACAGGTCAGTACCGTGGTAAGGTGTTGCTAATAATGTAATATCATAATAGTAATAACATGTAACATTCCAAGATAATTCATGGTAAAAGGGTGAACTTCGGAACTAAGGGGTCCAACGATACTAATTACTAAATAGTGTCATGATGCGAGCATCATGCTCACGGACTCATTTACGCACAGCCCCCAGGCACACGTGCCGCGGGCAGGAAGCATTAGCCTCGCTCGGGTGCACATCCGGCACACTCGAGGCAGAGTCATCATAACAATCCTCCCACTACGACACCTCTCCATAGGTGACGCGACGCTGGATCACACGCATAAATTAGTAGCCCAATCGTATATAAAGAGCGCTAATTTTCACTTAAATACACATTCTATTCAATTCACTCATTCTAGTCATTAGTCTTGTTGGAGCCAGATTAGGCATCGGTGATCGTCGGAAGGGACTCGGTATTGTCATCAAACTCGGTATTATCTTAAATTCACCACTAACCATAATTAGCATTATAGGAACCTATAGTTACTCTTGCCGAGGACTATAGAGCTAAAGTAAGCCGCTGACTACTCTTACCAAGGATTGGCTGGTCTGACTTTAGAGCTCTATTTATAATTAGCATTATAGGAACCTATAGTTACTCTTGCCGAGGACTATAGAGCTAAAGTAAGCCGCTGACTACTCTTACCAAGGATTGGCTGGTCTGACTTTAGAGCTCTATTTATAATTAGCATTATAGGAACCTATAGTTACTCTTGCCGAGGACTATAGAGCTAAAGTAAGCCGCTGACTACTCTTACCAAGGATTGGCTGGTCTGACTTTAGAGCTCTATTTATAATTAGCATTATAGGAAACTATAGTTACTCTTGCCGAGGACTATAGAGCTAAAGTAAGCCGCTGACTACTCTTACCAAGGATTGGCTGGTCTGACTTTAGAGCTCTATTTATAATTAGCATTATAGGAACCTATAGTTACTCTTGCCGAGGACTATAGAGCTAAAGTAAGCCGCTGACTACTCTTACCAAGGATTGGCTGGTCTGACTTTAGAGCTCTATTTATAATTAACATTATAGGAACCTATAGTACCTCCTGCCAAGGTGCTATAGAGCTAAAGTAAGTCGCCGACTTTCTCATGAAAGATTAGCTTGACTAAAACTTTAGAGTTACCTAATTCTAATCTCACCTATTATTAAGAATTAACACCATACTAGTAGTCCGTAGTTTAATGCTACGAAGGTTATCCGACCAGTAAATCCGAAGTACAATACCGAAGTCCCTTAGTTAGTTTATTTAAACGTGGTTCCCTTTTTACTCTTTACCATCCTAAATCTTAAACAAGTCGTTATCCATCGTCCGAGTCACCTTTGGTAAGTGAACACGATATTAAATCTATTATTCTCTCCTCCCCTAAGAATTCATGTATTTCATCTGTATCATTTGTTCTCACTCTCAATAAACACAGTCGTATTCCCATTATCTAGATATATTTACTCGGGTTACTCCCCGACGGACCCTAATCCCTAGATCCTCTGAAGTCAGAGAACACTTCACGACAACTGGTAGCAGCGGTGGGATTAGTACATATATCTTCTAGATAAAAATTTTTTTTTTACTCCCCAATTTCATCTCATAAATTTTTTTTTTTTGTTTTTTGTTTTGTTGTAATTTTTGTTCTCCCAAAGTTTTACCATGACGGACAACGACCCCAACCACGAACTCCAGAACCCTAACGTTGATGGAAACCTATTGGCTCAATATAACTTAGGTGGTTTCATAGCCATGGTTCGCTATTTTTCCGGCGACCCGGCCACCACCACAATCAAGGAATTTCTCAGTTCCATTCGCACCGCCAGTGCGTTAGGCTCCTGGTCACCTGAACAACAGCTTGCAGTATTTAGAGCCCGCCTAGTAGGTCCCGCTCTCCAGTATCTCCGAGCTTGCGATTTTCCAGAAGATGTCACTTGGGACACAGTCCGCCACCGTTTTAACACCTGGTACCGTGATACTCCCCCTCTCTTAGATCCCATACATTCATTTTATCAAAGCAGCCAACGCACTTCAGAAACAGCCAAAGGTTTTGTTACTCGACTTAAAATCGCCGGTATCATGGCAGTCAATCACGGTATCGACGCGGCTGATAAAGCAGCTCGCCAAACCCTCATCGACTCCGGCATACTGTCCGTTTTTATCAATGGTCTCCGCGATGATTCGGGTAGCACTTTCCTCCTCATGAATTCCCCCGACGATCTCGATGCCGCCGTAATCTCCGCAACACGCTACGAGGCCAAAATCAGACCTCGCAAGCATGCCTGTCCCGTCACAAGCAACGTTTCCTTTTCACCTTCCCCGTCGCCACAACACGCGCCGCGCAATTCTCGCCCTCCTCAGGACGCACCCTTACCGTCGCCTCCTCCACAACAGCGCCCGCCGCGTGCTCAACGACCAGCCCCTCCTGAGTCAGTACCTAGCCCCGTCGTGGACCCACGACTCGGTACTCTCATCCAAACTCTCGACAATCTCATCAAAACCATCGCTACCAGCTATCTCACTCCTCCGTCCCCTCGACCGCTCGTCCAACGTACTCCCGGCCCTCGTATTCCGGCCCAACGTACAGCGTCCGATTCAGATCTCGCACCCGTATTATGTTATCGGTGTGGACAACTCGGCCATTACGCGCCTCATTGCAGAGCGCCCACCGATCTCGCTCGCCAAAGTCTCCGTTGCGATCACTGTCGTACCAACGGCCACTCCAGTGAGGAATGCCGTCGGGGCCCTACGCCCAATTCCCAAGGCCCCACGTTCCGTCCCAGGCCTCAATCATCCTCCCCTCATAACGAAAGGCGTCCAAATTTCGGCCGTCGCTAGTCCCGACACCCTCACCGGACAGCGCCTTCGCACAGAGGGTTTATTCTAACATCACTCCCTATTCCCGCATGCTCGGCTTGCATAAGCCAGCTATCGAAGTTTTTCTCACTCATCCTGAGCGACCAAACCTGCGTTACTCTTTTCCATGTCTCTTGGACACGGGTTCGGACGTCTCATTGCTCCCTGCGTCGGCCCTCCAAGCCTGTCGGATTCCCTACTCAGTTAACTCGACACCCCAGGTTTTTGGAGTCACCGGGACTCCGTTGCCAATTATTGGTTCCACTCCCATCACAATTATAATCGGTACTAAATCCTACACGTACCCATTTCTTATTACCTCCGATGAACTTGCTATAGGACACGGTGGTCTTATTGGTTTCGACATGTTCGACTTTTTCTCCTTTAGCATTGATGGTGTCACATTGGAACTCGTTGATGGCCCGAATCGCGTCCCTTATGGTCTCAAGCGCGCTGGTATTGATACCCCGGCTACACCACTAACGGACCCCCCTCGCGCCCTATCACGTTCCCCTATTCCTGGGCACGACACCGTCTGTCAACTGGGTCACACAGTTTTGTCCTCCCGGCCACGGCCCATCGATATCCAGCCAGTCGCACCACTGCCAGTGCCCTGTGCCTCTCCAATTCCATCTGCCTTGTTGATCCCACAACAAGCTCAGATACTACCGCCGTCATCTCGGCCGTTTTTTCCGGCTCCGGACGTTTTCTCGTCCCCACTCACTAATGCCTGCACTCCAGCCATTAGCGTTCCGCATTCCCTGCCGAACAACGAGTGCTCCTTGAGCCCGCCATTCTCTTGTCCTCCGGATATCGTTGTCCCACAATTGCCTGTCGTTGTCCCCCAGTTGCCTGTCGTTGTCCCCCAGGTCGTGATTTCACCACCGCCGTCAATTCCCCTTAGCGACAGCCCTCTGCCGGGCTCCTTCCCAGTCCAGACTGCGAGTTCTCCTGAGCAGCCACTGCCCAGCAGCTCCATCCAGGCAGCAGCCACGACGCGTGCAGTAACATTTTTATCCCCGGTCCGGCTCCTGAATGCCGTTACTATTCCCAGACGTAGTGAATTTCTTTGTGCTGGTATTCACAAAGCACTTCGTTTCCCAGTGGACGCTAAAACCTCGCCAGTTTCTCCGGGGTTAGACACGTCTTGTCTGAGAGCGGTCCAATTTGAGCCCGCCACCATCATTAAGCACGGCGTCTCCGCGGCTCGATCTATAGCGTATATCCGTCCCGACCGCGTCATCCAAATGTCGTTACTCAATGTTACCAATGAGGACATCACACTTTCCGCTCGCATTATCCTCGGGCATATTCAGCCTTTCACGGAGCCCCAGGATGTTCCTCCTCCAGTGTCCCTCGACGCCTCTCATCCCCTGGTCGCTTCCGTCACGGCTACTCCTCCTACGCTCCCACGGGCGGACCGTCTACAATTCTTGCGCGAACGCATTATTACAGATCATCTCCCCCCTGACGACCAGGACAAGCTTTGGGCCCTCCTCAATGAATTTTCCGATCTCTTTTTCTGTGAAGGCGATTTTCTTACGCGGCACCCTACGGTGACCCACAGGATTGATACAGGAGACGCTAAGCCTATCCGTCAATCTGCTTACCGGATTCCGCATACCCTCCGGCCGGTTCTGGATGCCCAGATAACGGACCTGCTTCAGAAAAAAGTCATCCGTCCCTCCTATAGTCCCTGGTCCGCGCCATTATTACTGGTAGAAAAGAAATCCCAGTCAGGCGCTAAGGAATACCGTATGGTAATCGATTACCGTAAGCTCAACAGTGTAACGCGCAAAGACTCGTATCCACTACCGTCCATTAACGAGACGCTCGACTTACTTGGGAATTCGATATACTTTTCCACTATGGACCTTTACAATGCTTATTTTCACATTCCCATTGACGAACGCGATATCGAAAAAACTGCTTTCGTTTCGCCACGAGGGTTATTCGAATACCTCCAATTACCGTTCGGACTCACAAACGGGCCAAGTAGTTTCCAACGAACCATGAACGCGGCTCTCCAAGGCCTAATCGGAGAGAAAGTGCTCGTTTACCTCGATGACCTCGTTCTCTGGTCTGCCACAGTCGACGCTCACCTCGATAACCTCCGCGCAGTCTTCCTCCGATTGCGGTCAAATAACTTCAAACTTAAACCCAGCAAATGCTATTTTTTACGTTCAGAGTGCGAGTATCTTGGGCATATTATTTCTCGCGACGGTATCAAGACCACTCCTCGCCTCGTCGAGGCCATCCACAACTTTCCTCAACCAAGGACAGTCAAACAGGTCCGCCAATTTCTAGGTTTATCGGGTTATTTCTCTCGCTTTATTCAGTCCTATGCCCACGTTTCCAAGGTCCTCTCCGATCTCACAAGGAAAAACGTGCCCTTTTTGTGGACCCCCAAGCACACGGAAGCTTTTGACTTCCTTCGAAACGCTCTGTGCACGGATCCCGTTCTCAAATATCCACGTTTCGATCTTCCCTTTATCCTGACGACCGATTGCAGTAACACGGCTGCAGGGGCAGTCCTGTCCCAAATCCAGGAGAATAACGAACACGCAATCGCTTATGCCTCCAGGGTATTGAAAGCTAGTGAGCTCAACTATCACGCCACTGAGCGCGAACTCACAGCGGTCCTCTTTGGCATAAAAACGTTTAACTGCTACCTTTACGGTCGTCGTTTTACGTTAATTACTGACCATTCGGCTCTTAAATTCCTCATCTCCGATGTCAACCCGACATCCAAACATACACGTATGAATTTGACTCTTCAAAATTACGATTTTGACATCGTTCATCGTCCGGGCCGTACTATACCTCATGCTGATGCACTTTCCAGGGTGGTCCTTACCAAACCCGCCACCCCCGATCTTCACACAGCACCAGATTTTACTATTTACGCCACCAACCGCCCGGAACCCTCCCCGACGGATATTGAAACTCCCATCCCCTACGAACCTTTCTGGGACCGCCACTATATCTACACCCAACAACGCGCTGATCTCACCTTGCGTCCCATTATTGAGAACCTCACCCGACTTCCCGACTCGGTACCCAAGTTCGCCTTAGACGGCGATCGTTTGCTTTACCGACTTCGCAAAACACCAGATAAAACTGACCGACTGGTCGTTCCATCATCCATGCGCCACCAAATCATGGAGAGTTTTCATAAAGCTCCATACGCGGGACATCCAGGACACCAACGTACAGTGTCTTTAATCTATCCCCGTTTCTACTGGAAGGGTCTTTTCGCGGACGTAAAGGAATATTGCACTAATTGCATGTCCTGTCAACAACGTCAGTCGCCCCCCACCACTGCCCGTGCGCCTCTCCAACGTTTCCAAGAGGTCCTAAGGCCATTTCAGAGGGTATCTTTAGATATCCTGGGTCCATTCCGGACAACGCCTTCCCTCAACCGTTATCTCCTCACGGTGGTCTGCCACTTCAGCAAATTTATCACCATTATACCCTTACCCAACCAGACTGCCGTCACTGTAGCTCGAGCCTTCTTTAAAGAAGTCATCAGCAAACATGGCATCATGGAACAACTGCTCTCCGACCGTGGTACGAATTTTACATCTAAACTCTTCACCGAACTTTGTTCCTTACTCAAAGTCCGACGCCTTTTCACTACTAGCTATCATCCAGCGTGTAATGCGGCTATAGAACGGGCACACAAGGTCGTGGCGACCGTCATGTCACATTATGTAACAGACACCCAAGCCTGGGATACGTTCGCACCTTTTGTGTCACTGTCCATGAATGCGTGCGTCTCTACCACAACAGGGTATTCCCCCTTCTACCTCCTTTACGGCAGGGATATAGATCTCCCATTCGAAACGATCATCCGCCCAGCGCCAACTACCCATGATCCCCAAAATCACTATCCCACGGAAGTTAGTAACAAATTGACAGAGGCGTTTGCCCGCGTCCGCGAAAATATTCGCCGTTCAGCCGAACGCAACGAAAAGAATTACAACAAGAAAACTACTCCCGTCTCACTCCAAATTGGCGATTTAGTGCTATTATATACTCCAGTCATCCAACCTCACGTCACAAAGAAACTGGCAAAGCTCTGGCAAGGCCCTTACCGCATTATGGCACAACATAGCCCGGTCAACTTTGATATACAACACGTGTATACCAAAAACACTCAGAGGGTCCACGCGAATCGCCTCAAAGCTTTCCACACGTTCGACCCCACGATCTTTGAGGACGACCTCACAATCAAACAAGACGCCATCGACCAAGATTCCACCATGACGGACCCAACATCTGGAGACTCAACCAGTATGATCAATAACCCCCCGTCTACGTGTCCCGAGTCTCTTCCTAACAGTGAGATTGTGGATGATCCCCTTCCCAATATGGATCCTGATACACTCTACCGACACCAGGTACAGCCACCTATAATTTTTCCAAACGCTGTGACCCCACTACCAATCCCTCCCCCCTTACAACCCCCAGCGCAGGTTGTGCCACAGCACGTGCCGCCAGCCCCTTTGGAAGTCACGCCGCCGGCCGTCATACCGCCCCTCGAGCAGCCTGCTGCCACACCACAACGGGCCACTCTTCAGCGACTCCCGACCCACCAACCCCTGTTTCGTGACGTTCTAAGCGCGCCTCGAACTCGTCCGCGTGCCCCGACACTTCGCGACTTATGGTCCCGAACCCGAATACCACGACCTAACCCACACCCTCGTTCGGCACCACAACACACCGCCGCAGGACCATCGCGCCCACCACGGCCTACCAGCACCCCAGGCACTACGCCTGTAGCTCGACACAGGCCCAGCCAACCACCCGGAGCGACCCCTCCAACTCATGGTTATAATTTACGGCAAGATCCACCCCCACGTTCTCGTTTGCCTGACATTTTCCACAGACGCCGAAATCTCCATTAAGGCGAAACGTTTGTTTTTTTTGCAACCTGTTCCAGACAACACCGGTGATCTACTCGCAATTATGATGAGTGTCCTACTGGTCCTCCTTTTTCTCCTCCATATATTTCTAGCTACCACAGTCCAAATCCTCCCCCATCTCGCATCACTCGACAAAGGCATTGTTTTTCTCCCTCAACCCCCAATGCTTACGCGAGACTCTCACTGGACTATTGCTATCGATTTTTCACTCACGGCTTACCGTACCCGTGTTGTAACGATTCACGATCTCCTAAGCCGCACCACAGCGCTAAACTTTACGGAAATTTCCAAAGACACTACACTCCTATCCGCTCGTGAAATTAATCAAGTCCTCCTTCACCAGAATAATTTTTTGTTCGAGAAATGTACGGACATTTTATCGACCATCGACGACTATATCTTAACGTTAACACCTTCGTCGGCCTCCGATTTCAACCACACCACAAACGAAGAGTTTCCCGTGCTGTTTGCACCTCCCACGTCTCCCGATGTTGCCAACATAAACTCATTACTTACCTCCCCACACTATCGCAACACGCCGCACTCATTTTTATTAAATAACCAGATTTCCCATCTTAATTCCAGCACGCATGCATATGCTCGCTACGGTCGCACAATTTCGTACCTAACACATACAGCGCTCACCCTTAATTCTCACATTACCAGACTCAGCGAATTTCTTACTGCCGCGAAAGCTCCAGCCCATCGCCTCGTCGGTCTTTTATCATCAACACAATCTCTTTTTCGTGACTTTGAGATATTGTTAAATTCCCTGTCGACCGACTTACATCGTTTTGGCTCGGCACTTACTCGCCTAGCATCTCATCTACTTCCGCCGTTTTTACTTTCCCCGGAACACCTCCTCGTCACCCTTCAATATGCGCAACCATTTCTTCCAGCTACGCATACCTTTTTGACCGACCTTACCTTGCCAAGCATGTATTTTTACTATTCTATCGCCACCGTAGATTCCACATATTTCAATAACAAACTTCGTATTTTTGTCTCGATTCCCTTGCGTACTACAACCAACTATTTTCAACTCTATCACGTACGTTCACTCCCCACGTATGTCCCTGACAAGGACATGGCCATTACTGTTCACCCACCATTTGAATATTTTGCCCTCACCCCGGATCGTCTGCTGTATATGCAGTTTAACCACGACGACCTACAACAATGCGCGCTTAATCTCATATATACCTGCCCCTCTCTGGGACCAGTACACACATTCTCCACAGGCCCCTGCCTACCCGCGCTATTTTCTGGCTACTCATCTCCTAGTGCTCGCTGCGCTACATCTCTCTCCCCGGGGTTTCAGCCACAGATTTTCCTGACACCTTTTACCCACCTCTGGATTTACTCCGTCATCCAGGAGTCTCTGACTCTGAATTGCATCGCCAACGCCTCCAATCAGACTGTATCAGAAACATACCTTACCCTAACAGGCACGGGTACGTTCCGCATTCCCCCTAGATGTCAAGCAACATCGAAGAATTTTTTATTGACCCTCCCAGCTACCGCGAGTTTTTACTCCCCTGTTACTCGCGTACGTTTACAACAACCACCCATCGATATCGCCTCGACCAACTCAAGTTCTGCGACAAATCAGCATACTATTTTTCCTTCCACAACTCCATCCCCCAAGACACCATATTCCCGTTTGGCAGATATATATTTCCCACAGACATTTTTGACCAAACATGCGTGGATCTTTGCAATAATCTATCCCCCCGCGCTGCTCTTCCTTGTCGGTTTTTTATACTGGGCTGCTAAAACTTGGGCCCGACCACGTCCCCTTCCTGCCCCCCCATCAATGCTCGAACTTCCCCTCCTGGAGTGCCCGCCTTCCACTATTCATACGGGAGTTTAAAACACACCACTTCCGTGTCCGATCCTAGTTTATTTATCCGCATTTTACTGGGCCACTCTCCCTATTTTTGGATCTCGTTCTTATGTTTCCAGATCGGAAGCTGGCAACCTGACCTCCCCGGACGTCTGTTCCAACATTATGGATCTCCTATCGTCATTCCTCCTGGTCCTTTTTCTGTCCGCCCCCCTAACTACCGCCTTAGTCGGCTATGACTGTGTCGGCCGCCGAGCTAACATCACAGCTATCTCTCTCTCCCGGGTCACGGACTGTGTCCAAACCCCCCCCATTGACAGTCAAGAGCGCATTAATATTCAACTACTTCAACGCAAGATGTTTGGCACTATCCACGTCATCGCTTGTCTTCTTGAGGTATCCACACTAATTACCCATTGTGGCATGCACTCACACAGCTCACTCGCGCTTGACGGCTTCACGGTTGGCGAGTTATGGAAAGTTACCTATGAAACATGTCAAAACCTCCATACCACCGGTGAATACACCTCCAATTCAGGTCGTGTCATGGCGGGTTTTAAAGTTAACGCCACACTCCGTCACTCCGTGGTCGACATTGGTATGATCTCTACCGACAATGGTCAATGCCAGGGTGGTTTCTATTCCTATAACAACCGGAACTATGACAATGTCTTAGTCACCCGTTCTTATGCTATCACGCTCCGCGAGGAATATGCGACAATGGATATTGATTCCGCCGCTATTAAAATGTCTTCCGGATACAGCTATGCTCTGGCTACCGATAACGGTTTTGATTCCGAATATGGAAATCTGTTTTGGAATTCCCGTCAATTAGATCTCGCCTGCTCGCCCACATCGCATGTAGTCCTGTACCAAGGTCCTGCTACTATTTACAAAACAGTGGCCGGTGGTAAGACCCTCATGATAAATACGTCTACTCATGCCATGGCCATTGGGATCCGCGGCGACACTCTTATCTGTCAACAGCATGGCTACGATACAGATCATCCCAAACTCAGCGTCGCAGTTAGTCAATCAAACACTTTCTATTTCCGTCCCGCCCAAATACTGGCCTTTAACATCGATATGTTTCTATATACAAATAGTAAATTCGTTTATCTCGAACGCCACTTTGCGGGTCAACTGGATTCACTTTACAAACATTTCTACCTGCAAATGTGTAAACTAAAACATCAGTCCCTTTTACAACTCATATCTTTGGCATATATATCCCCAGATGAATTCGCATGGGCCTATACCCAAAGACCAGGCGTTACCTCCCTCTTGCGTGGCGAAATAATCTACCTAATACAGTGCATCCCTATTCTTCTAGAGTTTCGTAACACTCCTGATTGCTATCAAGAAATACCAGTCACGTATAATAATCAATCCTTTTTCCTCAAACCCCGCACGCGCATTATCGCCAAGCACGGCACACAAGTGGATTGCAACCCCCTTGCCCCTGCTCTGTTTCAAATCAACCATGCTTGGATCCAATTATCCCCAAACCCTATCGAAGTCAAGGCACCTATTTCCCTCGATCCCGAATTACCAGAAAAATGGGCGTATACACAACCAACTAACTTAATGACCGCCGGTCTATACTCCCCGGAGGACCTCGAAAACTACCAACGTAAACTAATGTTTTCTTCTGAAAAGGCCGCCATTACCAATATCCTCATTTCCAAGGCCGGTGGAGCTAACATTCATTCTCAAAATGTCGACATTGGCAGTCTCCTATCTCAGTTTACACTGAATAATATTCACAATACCCTCTTTCAACGACTATATGGTGGATTTTGGCAGTTCTCTGTTTATGTAGCTGGTTTCTCCGGCATCATTTTTATTGTTTTACTCGTGAAAAGTCTCTTTAATATGCTTATCAATGGCACACTGCTCTATAAAACGTTCGGCTGGTCCATGACCTTATTTTCAGCCATATGGGGAACCCTGGCTAAACATTTCCTGTATTTCCAGCTGATAGAGAGAGCAGTACCTAAATCTGACCCCCCCTCGTCCGCGGTAAAAGAAACGACCATACTAATCGACGACCCCCAACCTCAAGCACCACTTCCGGAGCGCACTTATCACCCCATTTATCCCATGGTATCGTAACAGCACTTTTCTTCTCCTTCATAAGTATGCCTTTACGCATACGATGGTGTAAACACCTGGTGGCAGAACTACGTTACCCTCTGCAGACCGCCCTCAACGGTTAACACTGCAGTGACTCCCATCCCCCAACCCCTCTTCTCAAATATTTTCTTTTTGCGTTACGATACTGCCTTTTAATTTCCCGCCAGCATAGTGACAATGCCGGCATACCCACTGAAGTTCAACTCAGCCTATTTTCCCACACGTCGCCCTTGTCATCAGACATCGCCTCGTCACCTGTGCCCATCCACGCAGTTGTTCCACGAACAGCTGGGTCGGCGATCACGGTTCAGCTCATCGCATTCGGATATCTCACGTACCAAGGGTGTCCATCACCTTGGTGTCACCAATCATGCATCGCCAGCACATGCCGGAAAGCGACGCACTACATTCTCCAGCGAGATCTTACAGCAGTCTCCCGGATCCTAGCGTGGTGTTCCAACATCACCGCGAGCCGAACAGGCGCTCCCAACCCTTTTCCTTGCAACGATTTGCGAACACCCTCGAGTCATCCACGAATGACCACACATCTCACGGTGGTTTTTCTTTACCACACTCAACCTCGGCGCCCTTAAACGCTATGGCAGGCCCTGCCGCGTCTCCCCGACCTCTATCATATGCCTCGATCGTCCCCACACTCCCACCATTACCATCCGAGACGATTCCTGCGGGTTCTCGTTCCCCGATTCCGCGCTCCAGGTCTCCAACGACACTTTCCCAATATTTTGGTACGCATACATATAACCCGCGTCGCCCCCGTCCACTTCGACGATCGAGTCAGACCGCTACAACGGGTGAGTCTACGGGACTCGACCTCCTGCCTCCGTCCTCGTTTTCACCACCGATGTCTACCGCCTCCTCTCCGCCCATTGCAGTCGTTCTACCCTCGACGCCAGCATCACAACAACAAGCCACGCAAACTCGTTGGACCACTAATCCCATTTACCAATCACCTACCCCATCACCCTCTGCCTTGATAACCGATGCCCGTATTCCGTCTCGGGACACAACATCGCCTACCGCGCTACCTCATCCTTTGCCGACTCAGCCATTTGCGTTCCCTCTTGTGTCCCCATATCCGAGAATCAAAGTGGACACATTTTGGGCTGTGACACAGGCATTTCCGCATCTGGACCCTTATGGCTCCGAAATTGATACACTTTGCCGCTATTATTCCCGGCTGCCTCCCTTGGTCGTTCCCTTTCCCGGCTATGGACCTCATTTTCCTCGCTAGCCTCACATCCTCGTCACAGAGCCCAAGTACGTTTAAGTCACTCCGGTGATGTTTTCATCTCTTTTTCCTTGGTTTGCGAACACCTGTGATTTGCATTTACACATAAGGTGTTGGTTTATTTATTACTTGGTGTCAGATTTAATTTTTTTTTGCTAAATCCCATATAATTTTTTTGTTTTGTGTGTCACACGAAATTTTATTTTTGCATCCAACATTAATTTAGAGCATTACCACATGCTGTGTTGGTTACTTATTGGTGATGGATAATTTTAGGCCATTCGCATTTTTGACGATAAGCCGCCCACCTGTGTGTGTATCCCACACTATATAGTGCATTTACATATACGGTGTTGGTTTATTTTTTTTTGGTGTCAGCTAGTTATGTTAGTGATAATCACATTCCTCGTTCATGTACAACGACAATTTTTTTTTTCCCCACATTAATTTAGTACATTTACATTTAAGGTGTTGGTTCATTCTACTTTTAAGACAAGTATTCATTTATTGTTTTTAATGCACTCTCTCACTGTGTGATGTTAGTTTCCCGTCAAATTTTTGTCGTTGTTTACCAGAGTCCTCAATTTTATTCTCCCCCACACAAATAAATTCATGCATGGTGTGAAATTGTTTTCGAAACCAGCACTGGTCTCGCCCGTGCTCGACCCGGCACCCGGTTCCTTATTTAACCACTAGGGACCACCACTGGGATCGTCACGCGGCCACCCTTACCGACCAGACGGAGGAAGTCTTTTCGACCACCCCTAGGTGGCGTGTCTAATCATTTTTTTTTTCCTCAACAACCAGCCAGCGCCACCACCGCGACCGGTTTGCCCCTTGCCACTCTTGACGGCATTATAAAATCTCCTTTATTACTTATTACTTTTAACTCCATATCCCTAATTGGCCGTGCTACTGTGCAACTGCCACTTAATGGCCCCACACTCCTGTAAGTAATGGATCCGGCCAGTTTTCATTGCCTGTCTCATCGTTCTGTTTCGATTACCTGGGCTACCGCATTTTAGTACCTGCCCAAAAATTTTATGAAACATAGACCGACAATGTCACAAATTTTAGTCACATTCTGTGTGTTAACTATAAAACGTAACGTTTTCCCCGCTCGGTTACTGTCATGTACAGCATCCAGCTATATATTCTTTTTTTTCTCTTCCCCGAATGTGGATGTTTTTTTAAGGTTTTTCGTTTTTTTTTTATGTTTCATGTTTGATCATGTTGTTTTTCATGTGGATATGTTTTTGTTTTTCCCTCCGGAGCGGCCGGGATGTCAAGTCTATTCCCGCCAGGCCATTTCGGCAATCTAAGTTATCCCTCGGTTTGCCACAGGCTACCGAGATATGGTTCCCAGCAAGCCGCTCTGTTCAATTTCTATCGGCTTATCTACAAAAAGTACGAGTGTCACAGTGCCCAATAACAATTGTCATAATCGCATGTAGGAGCCGTGCCTAGCATGTGTTTTACACATACGCCGGCTGCCCAACTACTGAAAACAAATATGAGTCTACCTAAGATGACCCACGGCATAAATACGATTCTTATATTACATGTGTGTGGGCGACCATTTTCCTTCGTACACAGTTTCCTTGCCACGAAAAATTATTTTCCCACGTGTACCAATTCCGTGCCCGCGTCCACCGATGTTTTGTACCTCATATTCTCATTGTGATCGTTTTAATGCATAAGCGTTCTATTTTTCAGGATAGCATAACGTTGAGCCTCTCATGTCGCACGGCTCGGGAACCCTCATGATCATGTCATCATCATTCGTCAGCCACGGGGCTATCATTTGAGCTAATATTCCTTCCCCCAAACAAATTTTTTTTTTCTCCAATATACACGTGCAAACGGCCTCTGCACCAAGAGAAAACCACGGTCTATTTCTCGGTCACAGACTGTCGCGGCCGCACGCTCCTCTAGCACAAACTCCCGACGATAAACTCACGCATTATTGCCCAAACGGGAGCGGTTTCAAACCATTCACACGAGAAAGGTGCTCATTCTGCCCATCCTATGACGGTCCAAAGTTATACCACCATCGGTGATCATCCGTTTGGTTGTCAACGTTGTCCCTTTATCTCGTCAGAAAGCGATTAGTTTCTTAATCGTTCATTTTGCCGCATGTTGCCGGATATCGTAAAAAGGTGTGTTTATAATTATATCCCAATGCACACCGCGTGATCTTGAACACCATCCTCCTCACGTGTTGGATTTTCATTGTTGGATTTATTGTTTGCACTCCGGTATACCAATGACCAAAGCAGCATTGTTGCGATCATACATCTTCATTTGCACGGCTGAAATCGGTCAGAGTAAAATATTCATTGAATCCCCTGACCCGCAGTCTACTCAACCATTGCGCTTGGACCAACTTACATGTGACATCAATATTACACGCATGGTGGCCCTCAAATCGACGTTATCATTGGTTAACCACCGTTCGCCCGTCACGGTTCTGCGTACCAGTAAACATGCACGACGTCCATTTTCCTCCTCTGCGACACGCATGATGCCGACTTGGGCCGGCCCCCTAATAGCAGACACCTGACTAGTTTATGGCGGCCATTGCTCATCTACCTCGACCGCCTACGCGGCGTTACAATTTCCGGATTGACTAATGCTAAACACATACAGTTAGCACCTTGTGATCGCGAGAATCTATCCCAACATTTCTCTGTTCATTACCACACGCCTATCTAAACGTCACGATTTTAGTTTTCATAAATACATGCGACATTTTTTTTCACGTGTTTCCAGCTTCCGCGCATTGCTCTCGACTTGGGAACCGCATTTTCCCTGTACCCCTGGGAAGCTAAATAAACTGCATCCACCTATAAGTCTAGGTTGTTTCACACATTCCCAAATCGGCAACGTTTTTCGGTGTGTTCACGAGGTTGATACTTGTTCACCTGTCCCCTGCGGATCGGCTCGGTCGCTAATTTTCCATTTGTATACTTGCCTTTCATATTTCGTGACAACAGGCCTTTCTTACGTTTATTTTTTTTTCGGGCGTGTGGTTTTGTAATGTGTGTCCTCCAAGTCAACTGGGGTTGGTTTTCGCTACTCTCCGTAAATATTCGGAAACATTGGCTCCCTTCTCTCGCCCACGATCGCATTATATCTAGTCCGGCACTCATTATATTTCCAAAGGGCTGCCTACTTTTTAAACGAAATTACCAATGGACGAGTTTCTTCTACTAACTTACCAATGGCCATCGCAAGTACCACAGACACACTATTTCATTTCCGGTGTTACTACCCCGTCACAGTTATACTCTGATCACACCGCATCCCCATACCAAAGCTCACGAAATCCATCAGTTCCAAATTAACCCTTGATTCATCAAGATGCCTCGAAAAAAATACGCCCTGCGCCGACTTGTTCGAAAAATCATTAGAGAAAACGGTCCGTTTCGTGTCCTGGACCTCCCGGACGTCACGTCGGGCCCAACACCGACGCCTCGGCTCACTCCATGTGACGCCCGTGAAATCACGAACAACCGCGAAGACTCTCCACGCACTGTACCTGGGACACCACCACTCGCCCGGCTGACAGTGCCACTGATTAACTTCAATACCACCTCTGGAACCGGTAACGTTATCACAGACGTCAACAACACCGAGTGCGAAACACAGCCATCAACATCGCATCCAGGTTGGCCCGCGGGATACCACCATCCATTCCCGGTGCCCCTCGAAGCAGTGTTCCGGGCGGAACGGCATTTTTTGGACGACGCTGCCGCCCTTTTTGAAACCAAGCCCGAGTAAACATCCACATCGACGACGCGACGCCCGATTCCCGAAGCCAACCACCCGATTCACCGACGTCCGCCAGGCACCCGACGGCTGGGGGTTGGGCCATTGCCTTAAACACGATTCGCTCGCTGCACGCCTCAGCCGACCAGCCCCCACTTCCCACCCTTCGTGCCTACCGGACACTTCCTCGAACAACTTCCAACCGCACTCGTCTTGAAAACCCTCAGTCTTCACGACAACCTCAAACATGTCTCAAGTCTTCGGAGAATCACTAGTAAATTTCTTGAACCGCCGGGGCGAACATTTGTTTTTCATTGTCCCGCCGGGCACGGACGAAGAACAAACGATGTGGATACGAGATTATATGATTCAATTCCGGGCTGAAGAGGAGCGTCAGCAAGCGGCGGAACAAGCAGCCGAGGAAGTACGTCGCCGCGCTGCTGCCTAAATATATTGTGAAGGTTTTTGCGAAACAACATTTTACTGCCGCCAAATTATCTTACATGTTGTAGACGGACGACTACGCGGCGCACAACCCGAGGGATGACCACGTACACCAGTCTTCCGACACACTCACATGCACTTCCAACGATGACGTCTGCTGCTGCATCCATCTGCCTGGCGACGACGGCGCCCTAATTCGGCCGTCAGGGAATTCACGACGCATCGACGAACACGTACCAAACAACTCAACATCACTACGGAACGGTATCGTTACACCAACGTGCGTCGTTGAACTCATAAATTCCTTCGCTATAAACTTTGGCAAACAGCAGCCGAGTCAGACCGTTTAACGTGTTGCACATTCAAACATGCAACATCCAACAAGTGCAGTGTCAAAGGCATTCAAAAGTGTCGTGTGACTCATTACCCCAACCTCGAGGTTAGTGTTCGCACATTGTCGGTCTTTTCCAAATTCAAACTTGACGACCAAGTAATTCCATTTTCGTAAATTCATTCTCCAGTAAAATAAATTTTCCAAAACCCTTCACGATATTATGTGTAACATCCACGGGCAAACCGATCATCTAGCGTCACATTTATATATATTTTTTTTGTTGTTCAACGTACTCTTGTTTTAAGTTATTCAAATGTTCAAAAACGTACAAACAAATAATTTCTTAAGAGAAATTGTTTTTCAATGAACATATAATTTATATGAACGGAAATTTCAATGTGGAATTTTTGTATTATTAATAATCAATAACCACGATAGTTCAATTCATTCACGTTAAACATGATATATTGTATTTTTTTTTCTCTCCAATTACCTTTATCAAATTGAACTTTGATACTAATTGTCATTTGATTCGAAAGTTAGTTTTATGACCAGTTATAGTCATGAAATTTTTAATTTGGGAATTATTATTTTTTTTTTCTTTTTTTTGCTTTGCTTTATTCACACTCCCCAAATTCATGTATAAGCCATTTTTTTTTTGTCGCTTGCTGGCCCTTTTCGTTCACATGGGCAGCAAGCTATCGTGTTGGTGGGGGTGTTGTCATGATGCGAGCATCATGCTCACGGACTCATTTACGCACAGCCCCCAGGCACACGTGCCGCGGGCAGGAAGCATTAGCCTCGCTCGGGTGCACATCCGGCACACTCGAGGCAGAGTCATCATAACAATCCTCCCACTACGACACCTCTCCATAGGTGACGCGACGCTGGATCACACGCATAAATTAGTAGCCCAATCGTATATAAAGAGCGCTAATTTTCACTTAAATACACATTCTATTCAATTCACTCATTCTAGTCATTAGTCTTGTTGGAGCCAGATTAGGCATCGGTGATCGTCGGAAGGGACTCGGTATTGTCATCAAACTCGGTATTATCTTAAATTCACCACTAACCATAATTAGCATTATAGGAACCTATAGTTACTCTTGCCGAGGACTATAGAGCTAAAGTAAGCCGCTGACTACTCTTACCAAGGATTGGCTGGTCTGACTTTAGAGCTCTATTTATAATTAGCATTATAGGAACCTATAGTTACTCTTGCCGAGGACTATAGAGCTAAAGTAAGCCGCTGACTACTCTTACCAAGGATTGGCTGGTCTGACTTTAGAGCTCTATTTATAATTAGCATTATAGGAACCTATAGTTACTCTTGCCGAGGACTATAGAGCTAAAGTAAGCCGCTGACTACTCTTACCAAGGATTGGCTGGTCTGACTTTAGAGCTCTATTTATAATTAGCATTATAGGAAACTATAGTTACTCTTGCCGAGGACTATAGAGCTAAAGTAAGCCGCTGACTACTCTTACCAAGGATTGGCTGGTCTGACTTTAGAGCTCTATTTATAATTAGCATTATAGGAACCTATAGTTACTCTTGCCGAGGACTATAGAGCTAAAGTAAGCCGCTGACTACTCTTACCAAGGATTGGCTGGTCTGACTTTAGAGCTCTATTTATAATTAACATTATAGGAACCTATAGTACCTCCTGCCAAGGTGCTATAGAGCTAAAGTAAGTCGCCGACTTTCTCATGAAAGATTAGCTTGACTAAAACTTTAGAGTTACCTAATTCTAATCTCACCTATTATTAAGAATTAACACCATACTAGTAGTCCGTAGTTTAATGCTACGAAGGTTATCCGACCAGTAAATCCGAAGTACAATACCGAAGTCCCTTAGTTAGTTTATTTAAACGTGGTTCCCTTTTTACTCTTTACCATCCTAAATCTTAAACAAGTCGTTATCCATCGTCCGAGTCACCTTTGGTAAGTGAACACGATATTAAATCTATTATTCTCTCCTCCCCTAAGAATTCATGTATTTCATCTGTATCATTTGTTCTCACTCTCAATAAACACAGTCGTATTCCCATTATCTAGATATATTTACTCGGGTTACTCCCCGACGGACCCTAATCCCTAGATCCTCTGAAGTCAGAGAACACTTCACGACAATAGGAACAGTTATTTTGATAGTTAAAGGTATATTGTTTTAGGAACTTTTATTGCCAAAGCCTATGGTATAGATAGTAATAAGATATATGTATATGAATATTATAAATATTCCAACATTCCAACATCCATCATTCCAAGATTCCAACATCTAAGATTCCATCAAAAGTCTTTGATAGATCAGGTGCCTTTGTTCTTGTCGACTCTTCCAGGGAGTTCCAGTCTCTGATAGCCCTATTATTGAGTTGGTGAATTTCCAAATTTTGCCCCCTGGAGCCCCTTTCTGTCAGTTTCACCCTGTGTCCTGTTGGGATCAGCCTATCTTCCCATTCCTTCCAACCGTCATAACCCTCTAGCGCCCTTTTCAGATTGCATAGTCGAGACACTCTCCTTCTTTCCTGAAGGGATTTCCACCCTAGTTTTGCAATCATTTCAGTAGGGCTTTCTCCGACTCGGACTGGGTCGGTGCCCCCCTCATGCCCGATGCACCATTTCCCGTTAAGTCCCATTACCCTTGTGAAAACTAACCAGATTTGTATCATTTTCTTAGGCCGCTAAATACAAATGAGGTTGCCCACAAATCGCAAGTTGTTGTCGACGCAACATCAAGTAAAGAGATTGTGGTGAATGAAAGACCTGCTGACAGAATAACAAAGAAATTCTCATATGATAGAGTCTTTGATCGAGATTCTAAACAGGTGGGTTCCTACTAGATTATTATGCATGTTATCTGCTGTGTTGTGGTCTTTGAAGGCCCACTCAGTGGATTCTGGATCTTATTTACATCAAGTTTTAGTATCAATAGTGACAGGTACTTTATTTAAGGTTTTTCTGCTGAGGTTTAAAAATTTCCCTTTTGTGATGTTTAGTTGTGGTTTCAAATCCAATTTTATTAACAATTTGATAATAACGGCTGCATTTTGCCCTCTGACAGTTATTTCTCCTGTTTCTTGCTACAGATTGAGGTCTACCGGGCAGTAGTGGCTCCACTAATCGAGGAAGTGCTCTCTGGGTACAACTGCACTGTGTTTGCATATGGCCAGACAGGCACAGGAAAAACTTACACAATGGAGGGGGATAGGTCTGACAACCCCAATGTTTCTTGGGACAATGTAAGTATTTCAACCCCAAATGCCGCCAGAGCTCCTGCCTAGGAGGCATTTAAAGAATATACTTACACTCAGTTCGGTACCAAAAAGTTTTTTTTTATTTCCTAGAGGTGGCGTTGTTTTCCACACGGAAAAATTGTCGCTTAACTTGAGTAGCAATCCGAACTGTGTGAGAAAAGAATATAAAGGCCTGAGCCAGATGGGTCTAAAGTAAACAAAACGCGGTTTTATGGCCGCACCATAACGAATGGGTTCAAATGTGTCAAAAGCATTTTCCATTTCCAACAATGGTTGTCTTCTAGATTTTGTTGAGAATATGTGCCTTGTTTGCAAAGTTTCACATCTTTCAATGTGGACTTGATTCCAAATTATTTTAATGGAAGTTTTGTTTTCATAAAAAATTTGAATTATTTTTCCAAATTACATTGTATGAACATCATGAACATAAAAAATAATGTTTATTAGCCAACACAAATTTCTTACAATATAAAATGTGGAACAAATGCGAAAGCCTTTGATTGTGAATCGGCTTCAACTCTCCTTGTTGTGCAGGATCCATCCTCGGGCATAATTCCGCGCACTCTAAGCCACCTGTTTGACGAGCTGCGCATCCTCCAAGCCGAGTACACCGTCCGCGTCTCGTTTCTCGAGCTCTACAACGAGGAGCTTTTTGACCTGCTCTCGGCCACGGACGACACCTCTAAGCTCAAGCTCTATGAAGATGTCAATAAGAAGGGATCTGTCATCGTGCACGGGCTGGAAGAGGTGCCGGTGCACAACAAAAACGAGGTTTACAAAATCATGGAGAAGGGCTCGTTGAAGCGACAGACGGCTGTAACTCTGATGAATGCCAAGTCTAGGTGAGTTTTGGTAGATGGATGATCGCTCTGTATTAAGTAGCTTTTATAAACAGCGAGTAGTCTCGGTTTTGAATTAACTTGACATGCTAATGACTTGTGCAGTCACATTTCTGTTAAAAAAATGCATAAAAATGCAAAATGAAGCTCAACACACAAATTATTACCTATGTTATTTTTAAACTTATTGATGAATTGAAGACTGATAGATGAATGATATTACAAAACATTGCTTAACAATCAAAACAACAAATTCAACAACTTACATGACCTAACCATGACCTTTAAACTGCATAATGCCAACAACTGTGGCAAGAATGCCCAAAAGTGTGTAAGCTTTTTATGGCCTGGCGGCAAATAGCCCGAGAACTGCCGACTCACATAATTCTCTTTCCAGCCGGTCCCACACGATATTCTCGATAACGGTTCACATCAAGGAGAACAGCCTGGAAGGAGAGGAGCTGCTGAAGACGGGCAAACTGAACCTGGTGGATTTGGCCGGGAGCGAGAATGTGGGGCGGTCTGGTGCAATCGACAAACGAGCCCGGGAGGCGGGAAACATCAATCAGTCGCTGCTGACGCTCGGCAGGGTCATCATGTCGCTGGTCGAGCACACCCCACACGTGCCCTACAGGTGAGAAGTTTTTTCCATTTGATCTCGAATGAAATTTGAATATAAAAAATATGGATAACGAGAGGATTCCAGAAAGAGAGTCTAAAGCCACAGTAAATAGGAAAAGGGGAGTGGGAAAGGTGGAGTGGTGTGATTAAAGAAGACTGGGAGGTAAGGAAGATGAGTTGGGAATAGTTTGACCAAGGAAAATTGTGGGAGACATAAAAGGATGGAATGCGCTGGTAGAAAAGGACGAAGAGTTTGATGATCTGGAAGGAAGAGAATTAAGTTTTAGTTAAGAAGATGCCAGGCTTGGCAAGCCAGATAAAAATAAACCCAAAATACTCTAGATGAAGATGAAAACTTGACCCTGTATTTCAGGAAACAAGATATAAAGATAATATATATATAATATATTGATTGATGTCAATGTTACTTGTACTTGCATTTTATGATTACACCCGAAAACACTGGTTAATATCCATAGATTAATACAGTTACAAGATCTTTGGTCTGCCAATATTTTATCATCAAATTATATGTGCATGGCTGGATTCTATTTCATCATGTTCATATCGAGGTTTTTGTTCCAGGGAATCTAAACTTACCCGTCTACTACAAGACTCTCTTGGTGGCAAGACAAAGACCTCCATCATAGCAACCATTTCGCCTGCAGGGTGCAGCTTGGAAGAAACACTGAGCACACTAGATTACGCACACCGTGCGAAAAACATAACCAACCGACCGGAAATAAATCAGAAACTGACCAAGAAGTTTTTGCTCAAGGTAAGCTAAAATGCTGATAAAGTCATGATAGTAGGAACAAATTGATTTAATGTGATAGAGGTTGTGAAATAGAATTTGACATAAATTGTTAATTTAATACAGATTGTCATTTGTCATTTGATAAAGATGGTCATGAAGCTGACATGATCTGTCATGAAATGCCGTTGGCACCACAATCACAAAGAGCCTATTTTATGCAGTGCTTATGATATTGATTGATATTTATTTTTTCTGCTTTAGGAATACACGGAGGAGATAGACCGGCTTCGGCGCGATTTGATGGCCACACGGGAAGGGAACGGAGTGTGTATTGCCAAGGAAAACTACCAACAAATGATAGACGAGCTCGAAGGCCTGCAGATAGAGATGGGAGAAAAAATCGGCAACATTCGCGCGCTAACCGACGAAGTCGCCAAGAAGGAGGTCAGTGGCACGAATCACACACAACTTCCTATCTCTTTAAGTGGATTTTTTTTTAAATAGTGAAAAGATGAAAGGTTCACTTAAGTGTCTGAAAGATTTTTTTGCAGCACTGTTAATTTGGTTCCGCAAGAAGTTTCTTGATTTCCTTGTATTTGTGTACTGATTTAAAGGTCATGTATCTATATATTTTATTTAATGTTTGGTTAATAATGGATTTAAATTATGATCGTTTATGACTTGCAATACAAGGATTGAGTTAGTGCTCATTGTATCAATTTTGGTCGGTCATTGCTTCAAACATTGGTTGTAGATAAGTAGTGTCTGAATGAAAGCAGAGGAGCAAGCTTTACCGACTTAGTAAAAAATGGTATTCGAGATTAACTAAGTGGCTTAAACATTACGACAAAAACCTTATTCATCCCACCATCCCATCCCACCATATTGTCTGCCTATTTTTCCTCCGGAATACGACCCGACTTATGACTTCCATCTTCCCCTACTTGGATCAACCGGACATCGATCCAGACGTTGATTGCGCGCTTGTTGACGGTATCAGGCGCTGCTCGAAGAGCTGGGAATGAACCTGGAGCAGAGCAACAAGGAGCTGAAGCTGACGAGCAAGCTCCTGGACAAATCCCGGCAGCGATTGCACACGACGAGGGTGCAGCTGCGCGAGACAACCCAGGAGCGCGACGAACGCGCTCACCTCGTCGACAAACACGTCGAGACGGAAGCGACGCTCGGCGGGCAGGTCCACGAGCTGCTGGCCGTCACAGAAGAAAGCGTTTCCGACACCTTCATGTAAGCCCTAGTTGTTTGTCAGCGTGTGCGCTCTTGTTTGCTGTGGCCGGAGAAAAAACTTTGTCGCTGTATTTGATAGGCAACGGAGTGAAACCAGCTCATATAAAAGATTTTTATTTTCTGAAATCATCTTCAAACGGGTTATCTTTTCAAAAAGATATTTAAAGAGTGATATCAAATATTAAACTCTCCGCAACACTTTCCTGAAACTTTGCAAATCAAAGCTGCCTGGTTTCTCGGCCGTCTAAGAGCTAGTCAGACTAAAGCAACTATAACTGTACAAAGTACATAACTTCATAAGTTACAAAGCTATCAACAATACCAGTTTTATTAATTAATATTACTTATCCCGGCTTAAGATATTTCTTTGTTAAATCATTGTGGAAATAATAACCAATTTTCTTGGTTTAGGCTTCATGACAAGCTCCTCCGCAAGCTGACAGTCGAAGACAACAATTGTCGTGTTTCGAATGCCTTTCTTCACGATTTCAACGAGAAGATCGAGAAATTGGTTGATGATGTCGAAGCATTAACTCAGATGCAGCTTGAAGGCTATAAGAATCTACAGGCTGCTATTGGCAAGTTATCTTATTTTTATGGGATTTTTCATGGGATTTAATTTTTTCTATGTACTGTATATACAGGGCCTAGTTTAAATATTTTAAATAAATAACTACTGTTAAAAACCATAATAATTTAAAAATTTATGGAATTCAATGTATTACTATTTACCATTTCTTTTTCAGATAATCATCTTAAATCCGATCTTGAAACTATTGCTGAGGAGGAAAATATAGCCTCCCAGTTACAAAACTCTGTTAGCCATTATGAACGAGACCTTTTAATGCAAAATAGGGAGCAAGAGAAGAGTATTAATGACTGGCAAGACACATTCCTGACAGAAAGAAGGTCCTACGCTGCTTCAACCTGCAAGACTGCTGACAAAAATCTGGACAAGCTGAAAATGCAACTGCATTCTACAGATAATGATAATAATGTCATGCAAGCAATCATTCGTGAAGAGAAACTCTCTCTACCTTTAAAGCTTGCAAACCACCAGGAAGCAGTTAAGAAGCATTTTGCATTGCTGTTAGAAGGTTTTGCTGCATTGAAAAATACAGCTGTGCAAATGGTTAAAAATCAAACACAAGCCATTGAATCGGCAAAAAGTGAATCTAGCCAGCTCGAAAAGTCTCATGAAAAGTTATTGAGCAGTGTCCAAAGCTGGTTTAATGAGACTCGTCAACGACACAGTGTTATCAATTCTGATCTGGCCGTTGCCGAGAGCGGTGGCAAGGAAATGGTCGCAGCTCTTTCCGAAAGAATCGGCCAAATGGGAGAAAGTACCAAGACCTTCGACTCCCAAAACGATAAAAGCTCAAACAAAGTTAATAAAGATTTTGAAGCGTTTACTACCAAGACCTCTGTCTATCTGATAGAATCTCAGAAGAAAAACGAGGCTTTGAGGCTGGATCTTGAGGATGTACATCGTGCATGTAGAGAAGATGCCGATGCTGAGTTAAAGAGAGTCGAGGGTTTGGTGCAAAATCGAACGGATGAAATAGCTGGAAAAATTCAGAAACAAAAGCACACAATTGAAGAATCATTCCAGACCGTGCAAACTTCCTCCGATACCCACAAGAAGATTCTGGTGGCCCAGAGATGTAAACTTCTAAACTTCGATACGGAGCATCGAAATGCAACTGGTTGCCAAGCGGATACCCTATCAGAGTGGAGCAAGTGCACACTGGATGACCTGCAGGCTCGTGAATTGGATGTCGCCAAGTATGTTACCAAGGATTTGGCGAAAGACGTTCCAACCGGCTCTACTCCAGTGCGAAAGGAATTCCAGTATTCGAAAGAGTTTGCGGTCACTTCACCGCATCAGAGGATCTTGGAACGCTTCCGAGCTACGAGACCCAGCAATCTTCATAATACATTCTTGGGAAGCAAGACCTTTGATAGCTCTTCTGATTGTGATCAAACAATGTCCATCGAGCAGGAGCTTGAAAATCTGACGCGGGCAACGAATTCTGGACTTCGTCGATCGGTTTCTACGAGCGATATCCATTCTTTGGCTGCTGAGAGTGTACTGAACGTTTCGACCATCAGCGAGGGAGAATGCCAGGTACTTCAGAACTTTTGTTTCGACTTTTAATTCTTGAAATAATTTTCAAACGGAATCATTCCGTATAGCACCCCCTAGTGCTGCAAATTTCAGACTGATTTTGTGTGGATAAGTAATAACATTGCAGGATTGAAGAATGATAATTGAGAGCATTTTTTGTTTTTCAGCAAGAGAATAAGGAGAACTCTGATCTCAATCTACGTGTGCCGTTAACTAACAAAGTGCCGAATGGAAAGTTAGGTTCCCTCAATAATGTTTCAATATCGAGGGTGGACTCTGGTCTGAAAAAGCCATTGACGGCCCAAAATAGATCGAAGGCGAAAAAGTGATCAAAAATTGAGTAACGAGTGGATGAGAGTGATTTCAATGTTTTTATTTGTTAAAACTAGTTGGATTTTTTTTTGTTGCTTCCTTTACTTTCTTGTGAGTTTTAATTTGTCGAAACTTAATGTCTATGAGTTTTATTAGTTGATAATGTAAAGTGTTTTAAATATTCTTGCTCCTTAAATGGCACTCTTTCCATATTTTTAATGTTTTATGATCTTTACTCTTGATGTGATGTCAAGTATATTTTAATATTACAGTTTTATCTAGCTCATCCTTCTACAAATGTACAATATCATACAAATTTAATATATTTTTTTATAAAATTTAGGAATTTTAGGAATTTTGAAGGAATTAAATAAATGATTTAAAAAAAAGCAATTTTAGTAACAAGAAATGTGGCACCAAAGAGTAAGAAATTAGCAGAATTGCAATACATTATAGTGCAATTCTGTCAATATTTTAATGCATGATGAGATGAGAACTGCTGTCCAATGTTAAATAAACAGAATTGCACTGCAGAATGCTTGCATGCTTCAATAATATTATGTTCCACTTGTTGCAATGCAAACCATACTGTTAATGTGAAATGGGAATTGATATTTTTTGAATTAATTGAATTATCTTGAAGGCTTTGAAATATATACATTGGATAACAAGAAAGCCTTTTTCATACATCTTATGTTGTTTTTCCAAAAGACTTCCCCATTCATATAGATCTTCTGTGCACTGTAAGAGACATTGATACATTCTACTATGGCCGATGAACCCCAGAAAAAAGGTTGTGGGCCGTGTCTTCACGGGACGGGGGTACTGTTGAGGAAAAATGTTATTGGTTTGTCTATGATCTTTGGTGTTCTATGCGGTGTAGCACTTGGGTTTGTCTTACGTGCTCTAAAGGATACGGCATACACCTCTCGAGAAGCAATGTATGTTGGATTTATAGGCGAAATATTCATGCACATGTTGAAGTGTGTGGCACAGCCACTAATGGTGGTATGTTTGATATCTGCCATTGGCTCTCTCGACATAAAACTGTCCGGCAAGCTTGGAGTCCAGTTTGTCATTTGGATGCTGGTAACAAAAGTGCTTTCTATCACCTATGGGATAGTTGTTACGTTGCTAGTCCAACCTGGAAAAGCTGGAGACAATGGACCTGGCAATTCTATGCAACAAATAGCAAAAAAGGTCACAGTGGCTGATGAATTATTTGACCTGCTTCGAAATTTAATTCCAGAAAATCTGGTGACAATGAACTTTGAAACATACGAAACTCTTTTGGTTGAACCGGAAAATGCGTCAGAAGCCCAATTGATTAACTATGAAAGCTGGGACTTGGTTGAAGGCGGTCACAGATACCATGCAATAAATATAATGGGACTGATCAGCGGTTCCGTGACCATCGGAATAGCCATTGGTTTGTTGAGCGCTCGGGGAAAGGATATGAGAGCTCTTCTTGCTGTAAATGCAGGAGCTGTGAAATGCCTCATGTACATCACGTTTTGGATAATTTACATAGCGCCTTTCATGGTATCTTGGCTTGTGGCCGAACAAGTTGTAAGGATGAGTTCCATACAAGTGCTTCTCTCTAGAATTGGCTTGTATTTATTAACCATTTTGGGATTGTATGTGAGCATGGTATTTGTAATATATCCCACAATCTATTTTGTGGCCTTGAGAAGAAATCCATACAAACTTCTTGCACAATATGCTGATGCGATGCTGGTAGCTTGGGGAACGGGATCGAGCTTGGCTACGTTACCCACTTCAATTCGATGTTTGGAACAAAATGCTGGAATGGATTCGCGACTCGTTAGGTTTCTAATACCGATTGCACATAATCTCAACAAAGATGGAGAAGCGATATTTCAAGGGGTTGCTCCAGTACTGATTGCGCAAATGAACGGCCTGACATTGACAACGGGTAACTACATGATTATTTTGCTGTTGGGAGTTTGCGCCTCTATGGCTTCGGCCGCCATTCCAAGCAGTGCAATCGTGGTTGTTGTCATGGTACTTGATGGGATTGGATTTCCAAAACACGACTTGGGACTGCTTTTCGCAGTCGATTGGATCGTCGATCGTACGTCGACAGTAACTAACTGTGTAGGGGACATTATTATTGCAGCAGTGTTAGGACACTATAATAGAGAATTTCTGAAAACAACTGCCTTGACAGCAGAAGAAGCAAGAACGATCTAGTCTACATCAACAAGTCAACAATAGTGAGCTAACTATTTCACTTGTCTCCATATTTTTTGTTGAAATAATAAATTTCACAATTCCCTAGAAAGAAATGTTTTCAATATTTTATTTATTTTAAAGTTTGAATGGAGATTGAACCTTTTTATAAACGTAGACCGTTAGACTGTGCTTAGACAATTTCATCCCCAGTCCCAGTCTCCACTACGTTTTGGCTCTATCTATCCTAAATAAAAAGATCTTATGACTTTTGATCAGCTAAAATGCTCGCCTTCAATAAACCGCCAAATAATCTAATGGCGCGGCCCATGCGCAGTGGAAAGTGGTGTGGTAGCTACTGCGCAGGCTGTAGTTCGACATTCTCCGGTCCACATGGTGTGAATTGTGCAGCAAATTTATTTTTGAAAATTTCGTCGTTATGTCGTTCTTTATAAGAAAAAAAGGCAAGAATGTCAATGATCTAAATGCCAACAAGCGAAAGAGGAAGGTATGGTGTTTTAAGAATCATTTGAAATCAGCATTAGTCGTTTGTCTAAAGATTTGAGGTTATGGCCTGCTTCTTTCTGATGAAGCTCTTATGAGTCTTTTATTGTAATGTTGATTTATTTGTTTGTAAATGAAACAATCTGCAAATTCCCACTTGTTGCAAAATGCTTGTCATGTAGAGGTTACATTTATCACAGGTAAATCACATTGCCAAATGTGAAGCTGTTCTACCATTGAATTCAACTTAAAATTCTACTATGACAAATAGCAAAATATGCTAAATAAAGATTTTTACTACTACTACTACTACTACTACTACTACTACTACTACTACTACTACTACTACTACTCAAGTCGTTGTAGTTTATTTATTTGAATGATGTAATGCGTCTGCAAGGGTCAAAGCAATTTTTTTTTTTTTTCTAAGGGAAAATACTACAAAAATTCCAAGAAAAATGGAAATAATGATGAAGATTTAGATAGTGACTTTGAAGACGATTGCGATTTGGATGGAGTGCCCGATATCGAATCGGACGAAGAAGCCTATGAAACAGCGCAAGAAAAACGCTTGCGCTTAGCTAAAGTGTATTTAGGGGAAATTGAACAGCAAGGTAAACATCTAAGCCCAACATAAATGTTACAGTCTGTAATTGTAATGTGAATCTTACTCTCTAACACAAGGAGACAAGTTATCTGTGTTAAGTGTTTTTTGTACTGAAATTTATACCTGTTTTATAGAAAAGGAGCGTGCTGAATCAGATGTAATTGATAGAGATGTAATAGCAAACCGCCTCAAGGAAGAATTTCTGGAATCGACTGGGAAGTTGAAAAAGAGAGTTGCAGATAATTACATTGGTTACGAGACAAGAAATGTTGGATTTTTAAAATGTAAAGAACAGAAAAAATCCATAACCTGTATTGTGATATCAGCAGACAATTTACACATTTATTCTGGTTCAAAAGACAGCACCATTGTTAAATGTAAGTAGATTTTAACTTCTTCGGGTACAACCAATTAACTTTTTACATCAAGTTGGGATACATACATGCATGCATCCATTCATTTAACTGCAGTTTTTAGTTTGGAGGATGGAGGAAGTCCTCTTATTTTCCAATTAATATCTTTTATTAGTGGCCATGCAATGCCAATTACTGAAATTCAATTACTTACGTCATATTAGATATTGACTGCAATTCTAACTTACCAGCTGAAAGTCTTTGTTTACATTTATTATTTAATATTTCCTTTCATGCATGTTGCCTCAACTAATTATATTCAAATTTTAGGGTCACTTTCTGAAAGGAGGAAAATAAAGTCAATTCCTCGGTGCAAAAAAGATTCAAATGATCCTAATTCAGGACACTCATCAACAGTGCAGTGCCTGGCAATCTCTTCGGATAACAATTTTCTTGTAAGTAGTCATTAACTAGGCTAGTTATGACATGAAGCAGAACCTACAATGCAAAAATACAATAAATTACATTCAAAAAGTCTGGGGGTCACATTCCCAAACATTTTTTTTCTAAAATTTGAGAGAAAATTTTGGTTGACATTTAATCTAACTACGGCTTCGCGAACGCTCAATCTAATCGCGTTGTAGATGAGCATACTTCTTTAGGGCTTGAGGATAGGGTTGCCATACGTCCCGCCCACGGCGGGACAGTCCCGCTTTCCACCCGAAAATCCCGCGTCCCGCGAAGCGGGACGGATGTCCCGCTTGAACAAAATTTGCAGTGAATTGCTCTTCGATCGTTTCAATTATTATGCACCACCCAATAATAGCGCTAGTGTCTGCGCGTTCGGCTGGCGAGTGGCGACGGTGGCTGATCTGCGGATCACGTAGATTGCGGTGACGTAGATTTCTTCAATTAATAGTCCATTATTTGAATAACCTACAGATATTGCATGTTTATACATTTGTTACTATTTTCTTAGAGTTTTGGATTCGGAAAACCGATTTATGTGATTCCATGTCAGCATTGATTTAAAATTGTTCCTTTAAAATTCAACTATAAGTTTTAATGTATACCAAATATATATTTGAAAGGTTTTAAGCCTGTGGCATGATTCAGATATGTTACACCTACAAATGCCCTTAATTTGAATAGTAAATATCATTGATATTGAAAAATAATTAATTTTTCCTGACTTGAAAGTTAACGCATAAAATATGACTAAAAATTTCAATATCTAATGGAAGATATTATTTATTGAACTCGCAGATATGCGTCGAAAAGACCCGGACCCCCGTTTTGCTGGGGGGCACCGCCCCCCAGACCCCACCTATGTATACGATTTTTTTTTTCTTTGTGTTTTTGTCCCGCCGTACATTTTTATAAATATGGCAACCCTACTTGAGGATAAGGTTTAAGACGTACAAGGATATGAAGGTAATCGCACCTAGTAAGCCTTCTGCTTGAATCTAGAGGGATAAATAGTTAAGAATCATAAGAAATTGTCAGAACAATGCAAATAAAACATTAACAAGATAAGATATAGATCCAAAAACTTCAGCACAGCTGCATATTAATTTGCTTAATATGTTTTTTAAGTTTGGTGTGGTTATATAAATAAATTTTGGCTGTAAAAAATAAGGAAAGTTTTGAAAATTCTGAAATATTTTGTAAATTTTGAATAGTTAAGAAACTGTTACCCAGACTTTGCTGAAAAAAGCAGGGGGTCTAGGTTTAAATACGGTTTCCTGAAATTCTTATCAATATCGGAGCAGCAGTTTGGCCAGTAGAGCGCGAACAAACACACATACACACACAAAAAAAACAAAAAACAAACAAACAAAAACACATAGGTACCTAAGTGTTTTTTTTCTCCACTAAGTGAAATTGAAGATTTTGCTTCGCTCATCAAAAATTTGTACGTTCTTCAATTCAACTAACCTATTATTGTTTATGGTTTTGAAAATAGGTGTCTGGTAGCAATGAAAAAGAGATATTTGTGTGGAATCCTGCCACAATGGAGAAGGTACACATGCTAAAGGGCCACCGTGGAGGAATCACAGGCCTAGCTTTTCGACGCAACACACACCAGCTGTTTAGTGCAAGTCAGGACAGATCTGTCAAGGTGAGAACTGAAAAAAACTAACTATAATAATTTTTTGAGGTGAGGAAAGATGAAACATTAGAAATGGATGTGAAATAACTAATAAGTGATATTCGACACCAATAATAATGCTGCACGAGGATCTTGTACCGATCCCTTGTGAAAAGTTATATTTTATCTGATGACATTTTTCTACTGCCATTTGTTGTAATGGACCGAGAAAAGATATCCTCAATTGTATGGATGAGATCAAGTAACTTCAGCAACCAGGTTTATTTTCCTTGTATTTATAACTAGACACTAGCTGTGGAGTAGAGCGTGATGTCAATTTGAAATACCGAGGTGTCACTAGGTACATTATTAGGTTTGTAGCTTCTAATCGTTGTATGTTATTTTTCCCAGTTGTGTGAAAATTGTTAAAAAAACAAACCTAATGGAAATGTCTCGAGTCAGGACAAGATGGCACAGGCGGTTACGCGTAGCAATCAGTTATCGAAGTACAGCCTCGTGTTTATTTGAAACAAAATATCAATTCCAAAATTTACATCCGTACCGAGATTCGAATCCGGGTCTTTGCCTATCCGCGGCACTGTACTAACCATTGTGCTATACGGACAATCATAATCATCATCTCATAATAATCATATGCATAACCATTGTCTACCGTACACGCAACGAGTATTTGCATCATGTCATCGCTACGCTTCGATATCTCGGTTGTCTCTCTTACGCGGAGGCTCTCCGATTGTCGGCCAGGTTTGGAGCCTGGACGAGATGGCGTACGTGGAGACTCTGTTCGGACACCAGAACGGGGTGACGGCCATCGACGCGCTCACCAGGGAGCGCGCCATCACGGCGGGCGGCACGGACAATTCGGTGCGCATCTGGAAGGTGGTGGAGGAGTCGCAGCTGGTCTTCAACGGGCACAAGGGCAGCATCGAGGGCGTCAAGCTCATCAGCGAGGAGCACTTTCTCACGTGCGGCGACGACGGGTGAGATATTCCGACGGTGCTGGGCTGCGTGACGCTCGTTTGTGATGTGGCGTTGCGGCTCTTGTGTTATCGCATTGACATTGTTTATGAGAGTGGTTTTTTTTTTTGGAAAAAAATTAAGTAAATAGATTAAGATAGCATCTTCTAAGTAACATTTCTTGGTCGTTTTGTCGAATGATACTAGGTAGGTTTGTATGTGGTTGGCTTGTCAAGAGCTAAAAAAAAAAAAGAGGAAGATCCCAGGTTCGCATGGATGTTTGGTTGCCTATTTTTTCTGCTTTGCTAACCCAGCGTCAATAATGCTAACTGATGTAGAAAGCTACCACCAGAAAACTAACAGTAGGTATCTGACAAAAAAAATGTAAAATCAGCCATTAGACATATCCCCATATTTAAGTGACATTTTACTTCGGTGCTCCATTCACTCCCCTCGAGCTCATGGATAATGACTTTATTCCGACTTTCCGCTCGGTTTGACTAACTTTTGTTCGGGTGCCGCAGGGACCTGTGCGTGTGGGGCACGGCGAAGAAGCGCCCGCTGAGCGTGCTGAAACACGCGCACGGGATGCAGCCGGGCAACCAGCTGCCGAACTGGATCACCAGCATCGCCACATTCCTCAACACCGATTTGATCGCTTCGGGTAAATACAGTCACTCATTTTGGCGTAGCTTGCTAGTGATGTAAGACTTATCGCAGGAATAGCGTTTCGGGACTATTCTGAAACCTTACAATGTGGGTAGCTGCGCTATATGAAGCCCTTGTTTCTATTTTTAGTCATCATAACTCATTAGCTACCAACCTTGTAAGAAACTACTGCTACTTGCATTTTGTTGGCCAATGACAACAACACACCACTTGAGGTATCAGTGTTGTTTTCTTTCTTTGTTTTTGACTTAATCCCAGTCTGCCGTTTCTATTTGTGAGAGTTCTTAGGATATCCATTAAACCTGCTTCAACCGAGAATCGCGACGTTTCGCAACCTATAACAATTCGTAACAATCGCTACCAGAGCGAAGGGAAAACGTCGGCTTTAGCGATCTGACGCGGCGCGACTTTTTGCGCAGGCTCCAGCGACGGGCAGGTGCGTCTGTGGAAGTGCACGGTGGGCTTCAAGTCCCTGGAGCCGCTGCTGACGGTGCCGGTGGCGGGCTTCGTCAACTCGCTGGCGTTCACTTCGGACGGCAAGCACCTCGTGGCCGCCGTCGGGCAGGAGCACCGGCTGGGTCGGTGGTGGACGGACCGTGGCGCCCGCAACGCCGTCTGCGTCATACCGCTGGTCATGCGGAGCGGGGAGGACGCTTGAGCCAGTCGCCGTGCGGGAGTAACGGCGCCGTGCCGTTTGTTTCAGATTTTTTTTCTACTGGTTTTATCGGGATGTGTTGACTGTTGGCGCACGAGTTTGCAGTGGAGACACGTGGAGGATGTGCATGGTCATACACGCCGATTTAAGAAGATTATATAATTGAGCTGAAATACAGTCTGGCTATTGATTAAAACCCGTGTCTTTTCCTAATCTTAGCACGTTAGTTTTCAGAAAAACAATTTAACCGGGTGAGGAATGCTAACCGAATAGACACTTGATAAAGCAGGCAGCATAGCTTTGCAAAATGGCGGGAAAAGTTTGAGTTTTGGGACTAAGCATTCATTACCCATTTCAATATTTTTTTCTGAAATCAGTGTGGCTATGATTTCTGATTCCGTTTACTGGTACTTCCTGAAATCTCCTCGATCCAGTTGGTGAGTGTTGCTGTTCATGTGTAATTGGGTTATAGAAGCTGGGTTATTTACAAAAACAAATAAGTTTTCCTTCTTGCATGAAGCAAGAAGGCAGAGAGGAATCACAAATTTTACCTAGTGAAAATGGAAGTTGGACTGTTTCCAGTCATTAAAAACAAGAATCCCTTGTTTTTTGACAAATTTCTCCGTTCAACTCCAGCTTTGCAGGAGTCGAACACATCGTTTACTCTCCGACCAAGGCCAGCCTTGTTCACTAGAGAAGTGGGTTGACTTGCAAGTGTATATGTAGTACTTCTGTCCCTGAAAGGTTTATAGAAGTCGACTTTTCCGCTGAAAGTTTGTGCCATCAAGCGCTGGATAGATGGGAAACGAAGCCAAAAATTAAACGAA
This sequence comes from Nemurella pictetii, assembly GCA_921293315.2. Taxonomy (NCBI): domain Eukaryota; kingdom Metazoa; phylum Arthropoda; class Insecta; order Plecoptera; family Nemouridae; genus Nemurella; species Nemurella pictetii. The sequence goes on along the minus strand of OV121115.1, from coordinate 8,298,412 downwards.
AACAAACAAGTTGTATGCAACTACGGTTAATGACAATCGATATCGGGCGTTGGGTATGCAACCGACGCTGCAGCCAGGCACAGATCAGCAGTCTACTTTGCAGGGATCCGTTGTTTTGGACCCGCCGCCGTGGCCCTAGAAGGCGGCGAACGCATCCAGGGGGCTGTCTGGGGGGGCGGGCACGGCTGCCATGAGACACCGACGACGCCCGCCGAACTAATTATAGCCTCCCGGATTCTCGTCTCTACTCCTAACTAATTACTCGGCAGCCGTCAAATTGGCCTCATTCTAAACTCGAAAGAATGCGCTAGTTGGCAAGAGCAGAGTTGAAGACAGGAGTCGAAATACTCGAGCGAGATGACTGATTGGATATGCAATAATATGATGTTTATTCAAGAGGTTGCATAATAAATACAATTTTTAACATAAATATTTCGACGACTGCTCGATTTGGTGGTTTTAATGTCTTTACAGCAGTGTCATTTCTGATGACAATGATGATGGAATTGATGATGATGAATGATGAGAGTTTCATAAGTATTAATAATAATTATAATCCAATACATTAATGCGAATTAATATAAAAGTAATTATTATTAAACATGAAGGCACATTTGGCAAAATGGCTAGCAGGTTTGCATTACTTGTGTATTCTTTCAATAGAAAGCGTAGCAAATAAAGATGAGAGTTGTTATCCTGCTGAGGTGGTGTTGGCGACGGCGTCGGCGGCGTCGAGCGCTTAGAAGCACTTGCGGTGGACGATTCCAGGGCCGGACTCGTCGTACTCCTGCTTGGAGATCCACATCTGCTGGAAGGTGGACAGGGAGGCGAGGATGGAGCCACCGATCCATACGGAGTACTTTCGCTCTGGGGGAGCAATGATCTTGATCTTGATCGTGGACGGAGCGAGGGCAGTGATTTCCTTCTGCATCCTGTCGGCGATACCGGGGTACATGGTGGTACCTCCGGAGAGGACGGTGTTGGCGTACAGGTCCTTACGGATGTCCACGTCGCACTTCATGATCGAGCTGTAGACGGTCTCGTGGATTCCGCAAGACTCCATTCCCAAGAACGACGGCTGGAACAGCGCCTCCGGGCAACGGAAACGCTCGTTGCCGATGGTGATGACCTGTCCGTCGGGAAGCTCGTACGACTTCTCCAGCGAGGTGGAGGCGGCGGCGGTGGCCATCTCCTGCTCGAAGTCCAGGGCGACGTAGCACAGCTTCTCCTTGATGTCTCGCACGATTTCGCGCTCGGCGGTCGTGGTGAAAGAGTAGCCGCGCTCGGTGAGGATCTTCATCAGGTAGTCGGTCAAGTCTCGGCCAGCCAAGTCCAGACGGAGGATGGCGTGGGGAAGAGCGTAACCTTCATAGATGGGCACGGTGTGGGAGACACCATCTCCAGAGTCCAGCACGATACCGGTGGTACGACCGGACGCGTACAGGGAGAGCACGGCCTGGATGGCAACGTACATGGCCGGGCAGTTGAAGGTCTCAAACATGATCTGGGTCATCTTCTCCCTGTTGGCTTTGGGGTTGAGGGGAGCCTCGGTCAAGAGGATGGGGTGCTCCTCGGGGGCGACTCGCAGCTCGTTGTAGAAGGTGTGATGCCAGATCTTCTCCATGTCGTCCCAGTTGGTGATGATTCCGTGCTCGATCGGGTATTTCAGGGTGAGGATACCTCGCTTGGACTGGGCCTCGTCACCGACATAGCTGTCCTTCTGTCCCATGCCCACCATGACTCCCTGATGACGGGGACGTCCGACGATGGACGGGAAGACGGCGCGCGGCGCGTCGTCTCCGGCGAAGCCGGCCTTGCACATGCCGGACCCGTTGTCCACGACAAGAGCTGCTACATCGTCGTCACACATTGTTGAGCTGGGAGGTTGTCAACACAAACTGCTGGAACAGAGTAAATGTACGGCGTCAGTGTCGACATCACGGGAGAGCGATCGCTGGGCTGTCGGGGGAGCGGCCCGACGGATGTTGCCTCCAGCTGTGTTCTCGGCTGAACTTGGTAAAAATAGCGTCGGGAATATCTTACAGCCAGCTGCTAACATAACGCACGGTAAAAAAAATGCTCGCCGAATGCAAGATGCTTGTTTATTTTTTGTATGCGCTGATCTTTGACTTTTCGTTTATTCGTTTTGATGGATAGACTCATTTCCACTTATCTAAGTGTTTTTTAACGAAAAATTACGATTTTTTAACAAAATATCTTTGATTTAGTTTGTAATTTAAAAAAAAACTTAAAATGCACCGATACTAATAATACCTCTTATCGTTGAAGATGTTACCGAGTTTCCCTAGAGTGCCTATTTCCAGTGATAGCTAGGGAGTTCGAGTTCGCCTTGTAAGTCGCGCTTGCCTTCACGTTATTTTTATCTTCGCGTCCTTCCCCGGCGTAGGGTTCCCATCCCACGACCCACGGTCCCCCAACTCAACGCAACCCGAATACCGCCTTGCATGACTCGTTGTTTCCCGGACTCGCTACTCGCTACTTGCAGCCTGCAACTTGCAACTTTCAATCTTCCCGGTGGTCTCAGCTGCCGCTTAACTGGCGTTGCTGCAATCCGCTATGTGGCACATTGGCACAAGTTTGACTGATCGAAACTTCGGAAGATGAAACGTTAACATTTTTGCCACTTAGCACCGACTCAAACCGAAAACGTCGGGAATCTAAACTCAAATCCAATCGAGACACAAAATTTCAAAAAATTTCATCGCTTCGCATGACCCAGATCCATTTTCTCATCGCGCCACGAGTTGAAAAACTAAATCACCGCGAAATATCGAAAGAAGAAACTCAAATTAAAATTATTAACCACCAAACTTTCGTTCAACCGATAAAAACCAGAGAAAACTCTCACTTAACCGCAATATTCACAAAACTTTTCCGAAAACTTGTAACAAAAAAAAAACTCTCTGATAATCACTGATGTAGGTACCCGTCGACGAGACTCACCGTTGAAACAAGCTAGTGTCGCTGCTCGAGTTTGGACCACGAGTGTGAGATTTAAAGCTCTCCCGACTCGCTATATCCCCTCGGCGTCGACGCTTGGGTCGTCCCGAAATAGCGCCCTGCCAAACATGGGTATCCCTCCCTCCTTGGTCGCCCGCGCGCCCGCGCCCGCCAGGCCCTCTGCCTTGACTTATAAGGTTATTCCTAGGGGGGCCCACCGACCACAACAACCGTTCGCCCTACCTCCCCAAATGTAGGCCGACGACGCCGCCGCCATCGTCGTCGGTGGCGTCGGCGTCGGCGTCGGCGTCGGAGTCGGCGTCGTGACTTACCTCCACGTCGTCAAGAATTGCTGGCTTATTCGATGTGCTTCGCGTATAGCCACGGGCCTTCCTGTGCAGCCTTTGTTTACGTACAGTGCTGTTAAAAGCGATTAACTTGAGCCGCAAGAGCAAAGTTCGAATGGTCGGCGTGGACATTTGCACTCATAACTTTGTTGATGACAGTTTCATTAATAGACGAAAATGTGTCTGTTTTTGGTGGGGGCGTGGTGCTTCCTTGATATAATTCCTTGTTTAGGATGGGCGTGTGCGAGGCTGCAATTTTTATGGGGACTTCTTATTTTCGTCCTCATTGGCAACCTCTGAAGGGCACGAATAGTTTTGATGGTTGCTCCAAAATTGATATACGTATAGTTTGCTCGAAATGACGCGTACTGCAGATGTACTATGGTTAGGAAAAAATCTAATATAAAAGTACTGGGACAGAGATATCGTTTTCATTGGAACTGTTCGTTCGAAGAAGACACATGAAATTGTAAAAAACATTTTACAATCTCTATTATCCAAGTCGAGATTCTAAAATCAATTAAAAATCCTTCACAGTCTATCAGATGAGGCTTATAGTTATCTTCATCCTGTTCAGATTCATTTTCGGTAGCTTTTCCTAAACTCTTTCAATGCCCATGGGGTGGTTAAAAATGCGTAAACATTCAGGCATTAAATTGAAGAAATACAAACTTAGCGTTTCAATGTGTGTTCAGATAGGCAATGAACATGGATAGGAGTATTTAGTTGTGTTTTGTGTTTTCGTTGTTGTATTTTGTTGTGTTTACCCTTTTAAAAGCAGGCAGCTTATAGCAGCGCGAACATCCGGGATATTTCTTTTTTGTTTGTGAATAGCACTCTGAAAAATACATAAAGATATTTCTCAGCCATATTTCACACCCATACACCAACATAACATATCCTAATGCCCTGTTAACTTCTTAACGGTCCGTTACTATGTCATTACCATGGTTACTGCCAATGAAATGCGTTAGATACTGTGCTAACAGACCGTTTAATAACATTAGGTTCAGTTTTTCAGTGATCCGACAAGAAATTAACGATCCGTTACACCTTGCAGCAACCAATCGGAGGCCATAACAGGCCGCTAACGGACCGTTAATATCTTAACAGACCAATGCAAAACCTTAATTAAATTACTAGCGACACCCCAAACCCTAAACCCGTCTATCGCGTCTAGCCATCAGCACCCGCAGCCCCAATGCATCCCCGAGACCGACGCCGCCAGCACCCGAGGGTAGCGGCAAGCGTCGCGACGCCTCCACTACCCCTCTCCTTGTAAGGCATGCCCGTCCGCTCCGCACTCTGGCTCTGCTATAGCTGGCCCGGCACCACGCGTTATTTCTGTACAGCATTTCGCCGCCGGTGTGGCACTTAGTACTAGCAGCAAGGTTGGGAGTGTGATTAGGACCCACCTCCCACCCAAACGTGCGCCCAGGTGCCGCCAATTCCGTTTTGAAAACGTGCTCCATTCATTTGCGAAGCGTCGCATCCCCTTAGATCACTATAATTGCATGTGCGAAACGCTGCGTTCAGCTTTCTGTGTTCTCAAGCGTTGCGTGACAATTACTCTGTCGGTCGTGGAAACTTAGCGGGATTCCTTCTTGTCGACGAACGAAACAAAAATAACTATTTGTGAAAATTATTTGATTGTCAAAATTAGAGTCTGAAACCAGAATTTGTTTAGTTCTGCTATGCCGTGACGTAGTGGCTATAGGTTGTAGGAGGATGAATCAGAGAATAACTCTCAGACATGATAAAACCTTTACGCGCGCATATACTTTTTTCATAGGCCATAAGCCGCAGCGAGAGCGTCTTCGGTATAGTAGCGTGGTTATGCTCCTGTCTTAGCAAGCAGCAAGCCAGCTAATAATAATCGCACTGCGTACTGCCTTTTAAGGCGCTGTCTAGGGGGTAGGCAGACGCCTGCCTGCCAGCCTCCGAACCACTCGACTATTTTCAGTGTGTGCTGCTAGAAGCGCTTTCGGGGGGAGCGTTGTGTTGTCAGATGCACGCACTAAACGAAACAGCGATGCGCCCACCTCTAGTACCTACCTTGCGTGTACACGCATTCGATTGGCAGTGATTGATTTGCCAACCAATCGACCGAAGATGGCCTACATTCCGCATTCAAATTTCACATTTGCTTATTGAGTAATGAGATTGTAAAATGGACGGGTCTCGCTTATGGGATGTTATGGTCGGGTTCAGTCACCATGTAAGTGTTTACTGCCAAGAAATCGGTGCATAATAGTCAATCAACCACTGGGAATTATTTGTTAAATTACAACACGAATGACGTTTCAGCTTTAAAGTGCGTGCCAGAGATTTAATCGTATAACTCTGCAAGTACTGTTGAACTTGAGAGCTGAGAGTGTATACCTACTAGAGATCTTATAGGTGCATTTAAGCTAATTCTATTTTAGCGATCATGAACTTGAAAATGTATTTTGGAAGCTTTAGGCTTAATTACCTATACACTGTACACATTTAGCGAGCTGGCAAGTAGAACGCGTAGATTTTGCAGTGTGTTAAAGTGGATCTGCGTTTATGGTCATTATCTACGAGTCATTGAACTATCTGTCAATGTATTGGTCGATTTGGTCCAAAAACTAAAGTATCAGAGGATCGACGCTATACGTAAAAAATGAATACCTACCTCTCCAATCGAATTGGTAACCGAGGCCTACATTAAGAAATTAATTAAACAAATTTATTTGTATTAACTCTTTCTCTTTACCATGCAATTGATCGTAATAAGTATTTTGTGGGCTATGAAGACGAATAAGCTGATGAGGATCGATGATTTAAATCGCGATTGCTTTTTCTCTCGCAAAATTGTGGAACCTAAGTCTGGCTAATTTCTATCTTTGATTTTATACGTTTTTAAAATATCGAATTAGGCGACGAATGCTTTGACCGTCACGAAAAGAACTCTAGAAACACATTGATATTTGTTCGGCTGTCATATTCATTCAACTGTCATGTTGTTTTGCGATAAGGCAGCACCAATTTCGGCAAACTTCTTCTGTCGTCGCCCTCGAGTAATGTGCAGATCGACCCACCAATGCAATTGTTAAGCGAAGTGTTTTCACTTGCTCTGCTGGCATTATTCCCGTCGACGATGTTAAAAATCCTAAAAATTCGGCCAGGAAACCGGCGCAACGTTGGGGTGCGTCCAGACGGGATCTGCCTTCCCATCATGGCCATCAAAGCATCTCGGAGCTATTTCATAATTATTTGCCAACTAATGCTAGGTGCACATTACTTGGAGAGCCTTTTTATAGATAAGGTGATTCAATTCTTTCCAATTAGCCACAACACTTAGATGTACAGCCATATTTTGATCGTTCATTTCGTCCCATTTGCTTATTATCATTTAATGTATTTCCACAAATTTGTGCACATTGCAAAAAAGTTACCTAAAGAGGTTTCTAAGTGCTTACAAACACCATAAAAATAACCTCGTATTTTGTGGTTCCTAATGAAGAGTCATCATGTAGCTCCTAAATTGCTAGTTAGGATGCTTCTCAATTATTCTCTACACCACATTTTAAGTTGGTTATTTTTAATGGTCTATCAATGATTTTTTTTATAATCAGTAGGAATCATCTACAGACTCTAATGGCCCGAATCAATAGTACAATCGACATTTCACAGCGTGCCGTGGTATCATAATCTAAAATAGTTAATAAGTTACGTATTAATTTTCAATGTGATATGCCACCACAAATGTGACAATTCATAAGACGAAACACGCCTACGGTGACAGGAACGTGTGTCTTAAAATACAGGATTTTAGAAACCCAAAAATTGTTCATGGCTTTGATTTGAAACAAAAATAAATTTGTTGAGTCCATATTTTTCCCGCTTCGGGACGCTCGTGCTCGACCTCTGTTTTCTCGGTGCTCGCAAAGTGGCGGCATCATGCGGAATGCGGACAAAGCTGAACGCCTGCGAAACGTGCGATCCCAACTCGAACGCTCGAACTTTCGATTTGAATTTCACCAGTTCCCAGCAACCAAATTTCAGTTAAAGCGAATCGTGTGAAATCTAGCTAAGAAAAAATCTTTAGAAAACTCTCCGTTTCTGTAATTTGTGAAAAATAGATACGTTCTATCACTCTGTTCTTAATCCTTTGTTTACGTAGCTTGAAGGTGCCACTGAAAACATAAGATTTTAATATTAACGGTTCCAAAGTATATTGTTGGTTATATTTTTAAAAAAACACATATTTTAGTAAAACAAGTTTATTCAGGCCCTTGCAAATGGGTCATGCGACATAATTAAAACTCATTGCTGGATGGGTGGACATTTTTGGCGACAGTCTGCCGTCTCCCCGTACGCTGCGATTGGATATCTGAGAAAACGTTACAAGAATTGTCAATCACACATTGTGTGTGGTGTGTGCGTGCGTAATGCGTCTATCTTCAAAGTGCGTATAGTGTTGGGGAAACATTCTTGTGTGTGGCCTCGCCGTGCCAATGAATTACAATGAAAGCAGCCTCCGCTTCGCTGGCACAGAAGCACTATACTTGGCCAGTCTTCCTGGGAAATTCGAGCTCTGTAAGTCTGTATAATGACCGATTTGTATTTTGTATGCCCACTGTGGGCGACGAATGCCATTTCAATAAACTCTGCACATCACCCAAGACAGATGCATCAAGCATAAATTTTAACTCAAACTTGTAAGGTAGAGGAATTGATATGCACTTTTGCAGTTGTGAAATCGTTATATAAATATGTGTGTTAAATATAAAGAACCGCGATGAAAATTTCTGGGAACCTACGATACATCTGCAGTAAGATCATCGACATTTTTGTAGGATATTGATCGAAAATTTATTGTAATTTTTTTTACGAAAATTTTCAGTTTTCAACTCTTTCAAACTACTTGATGTGTAATTTTATCATCTTTCTAAAACCAAACTGTTATGAATCATGATTACTTTCACAAGATTAGTGTCTTTTTCTAATCTTAGCAAGTATACTTTTTTCTGAAAACACTTTCAATTAATTCCTCGTGCCTTATAGAAACACTAAAACTAAGATATTGTGTGAATTAGAAGCATTCGACGAATATTTTTTCTAAAATTAATTTTTCCGTTATGCTAAATTTTCTTTCGACTCTGAATCGGATTTTTCAATCAGTATCAGTGAAATAAGCCTCTCGGGGCAGCCTTACGCAGGGTATTTTCCTTTCGGAGCCTCTGCGATGAGGATGAAGCAAGACGACGTAGCTACGTACAAATCCAGGACAAACTGCAACACAGAGAAATCAACCGCAATCTGCAACCGAGATCAGAGGACAAGGTGTGCACAGCCCTTCCCAACTTTTACTCTCGAAACTTCCCTCATCTCCCGTTCCATTTGCATTTTTGTGAGCCGATCTACAATTTCACACTTTGGCAAATGCGATATTGCCACGAAGATTGATTCACCTCCAACCCCTACCTGCTTTCTCTATGCCCTACCCCCTTCACCACCAACCTTTCTATCAATTAGTAGCCCTAATGTATACATTAGCTTTTCGATCTGCTAAAGTTGGCAGCCAAGTATTATCTAGCAAGTCAGCAGGTAATCGCATCGCCACCTCAGTGGAATCGCGACGGGCAAGACGAGCAACAAAAACACCCGGATGGGAACGGGGAGAGTTCGGGCGACGCCGAGTTGTTCCTATACTAAGTATTGCCTAGATTGGGCATTTTTTTGCACCTTGCATTCACAACCTGCAGTAGACAACCTCAACCTTTAAATGAATCTTTAAGATGAACTAGGACTAGCCTACGTCTTGTCAACTAACATCCCGGTGTCCGAGTCCCTCTAACTGCCAGTCCCCTCGGTCCAAATGGGGTTGACCTTTAGACTAGTGACGATATCATCAGACAAAAAAATTTCAGAGTGATTTACCTTAATTAATGCGACGATCCACATGTTCAAATTCTGCGTATGTATTTGATCTCTCATGATACGGACGCATCCGTAGCATGGTGGGCCAATTTCTTCTACCAGGAGATACACTGTGACGTTTGCCATTGGAGACTCGGTGGAATTAGTAGACTCGGTAGACTCAGAAGAATCGGTAGACTCAGGAGTAGGATCAGCAGGATCAGATTCATCAGGTTGACGCATGTAACGGCTGCAATTTGCCGACCTGGCGTTGTCATCCACCGGATCGGTCGTCCCGCAACAGGATTCTGGCAGCGACATGTTCTTTAAGTAGTAGTCGTATTTACCTTCCACCCCGCAGCAATGGTACTGTAACATGTAAGTCATGTCACATTCGTGTCGCGATCATCCGAGCACGTCCGAGTAAATCCTGACACATCCGAGCAGGTTTCAATGTCATATCGCCGGGTGAAATAACACATTGTTTTTACTAGGGCGTCGCGAACGCTCAATCTAAACGCGTTGTAGATGAGCGTACATCTTAAGGGCTTGAGGGAAAGATCCTCAAGATCTACAAGAATATGAAGGTAATCGCACCTAAGCCTTCTGCTTGAATCTCGAGGGATAAATAGTTAAGAATCAAAAGAAATTGTCGGAAAAATGCGAATAAAAAATGAACCAGATAAGATATAGATCCAAAAACTTCAGCACAGCTGCATATTAATTTGCTTAATATTTTTCTTAAGTTTGGTGTGATTATATAAATAACTTTTGGCTGTATAAAAAAAAATAAAAGTTTTGAAAATTCTGAAATATTTTGTAAATTTTGAATAGTTAAGAAACTATTACCCCGACTTTGCTGAAAAAGCAGGGGGTCTAAATTGAAAACAAAATACGGTTTTCTGAAATTTTCATCAAAATCGGAGCAGCCGTTTGGCCTGTAGAGCGCGAACAAACACAAATGCACACACAAAAAATTGAAGATTTCGCATCGCTCGCTTCGCTCGCTACGCTCATCAACAAACTGCTGAGTTAGTAGAGTCCTTTGGTGTCGCACTCCGAAATTTTGACCAAAACCAGACAATATTATTGTGTAAGATCAATATTATTTTTTATAAAAGAAGGACACCTTTAGAACTAAAGGTGGTGGAATGGGGGTTACAAAATTGGCGCCTTACAATTATTTTCTCTGAATAAAACTCGATATTGGCGCCTTGGTGGGCGATTCTTTGGTCCCAGAGGCCGACAAAAAAAACCTACAAATTTACCAGTAAACAAAGCATGATTTTCTTTTCGAAATCAGAGAGGCGATGGATCTATTTCCCCCAAAAAATGAGTCGATCTGACGTGGAATCGTCGGCAGAAGAGCAGCATTATAGTCTGATCGTGCCACGGAGCAAGTTCGTCGTATACGCGTTTGACATGAAGATGACGACTTAATACGCTTCATTCACTTCGAACTCTATAAAATCGTCTACACTATGTTTGAAATTGTACTTTGTTGCTGCAGTGCAGCGAACAACTAGCTGGGTTTTCTGAAATCTTCCTCAACTTCCGATACGATCAGAATGAAACGATGTTACCAAATGTTTATATCTTCTGCCTTCTGAAACTGTAAGTGACTTTCTTTAAAATGTAATTTAAATTTCAAGCAAGCGATTTACCGTAGATTGAATGTAGTTGAATAATTTCGTTTCATGTGAAATGCTTAATCCAGGTGGAAGATTGGAGAAAATGCAGGGATTCTTGACGGTCATTTCTTCTGGCCTGTAATATTTAGGGTCCACTTCATACCTGCCGTAGTTCTTAAATTTTTTTCGGAAAAAATCTATCGACCCTTTCTCTGATTTGACGCAGAGCGGGGTCCAGATGATGAACACTAGGTCAAAGATCATCGCGGTAATCGCCACCAGCGCCACCTGAAAACATAGAGGTCTCGTCGATTTGGAAATAAGGCTCAGATTAGTCAGAAAACACAATCCAAGACATCCCAAGAGTTTCAGAATCTGAGTTTGAGAGTATCGCTTAAAATTATAAAAACGTACTAACGAGAAAACCCAACTCAGTAATACTTGTTGATTCGAACCAAGCACAAACTAATCGAGCATGTATAGTAGATAGCTAACCACAAAAAAAAACTTAAAAAAAAAAAAACGATCTGAGGTCTATCATATGCCCCACCCCCTTCAAAAAAATTATGTAAGAAATGACTGCTTTCAAAATTTGTGAAATCAGTTGGTAGCTGAGGTCTTCTCGGGACATGCGAAGTCAAGTAATCGGAAGGGTTGCATCCCTTGTAATCATGACCGAACAATCGTAAATTGTGGTGTTTTGCGATGCATATTTGCATGTTCTGCATATTCTACGTCCCTCATCGACTTCCTTTAGAGGGAATGCAATTTTTCAGATGACAGAAGACAATTTTACCTATTGGTTCGCACCTTTGTATTAGAAAGGAAAGAATTAAAACGCTTCCCTGGTGTTGGGCGTCAGAGTTATTAAGTGACATCAAAGTCCAAAACAGGTAATTAATCTTATCTTGATAAGATATTGATGGTAAATTGTTTCTGCACCCCCACCCCGGGATCTTTGATAGGTTATGTGTAAGAGGGTCTGACCAGTCGGTACAGCGCTCTGAATTCCTTGAACTTCCATGTGTAGAAAGAGGATACAGCGCTGATGATGAAGAGGAGCAGATTGAACACGCCCACGAGGAGGAAGATTATTAGGTTGTCGTAGCAGGACAGCGTACGGTAGATGAGTGATTCGTATTCGTCATCAATGATTTTGGAGCACACCACGATGATTGTGATACTGACCGCCTGTAAAATTACAAGCCTTGAGATACAGACAAAGTGTTGGGTTATTTTTCCATGTGATATTCTGTGGATATGATTACAGATGTCGATCTTGTACCGTCGATCTTGTCGAAAAGGCTTTGTTCACTTAATTGTACGAGCATTGTAATGCATTTTAACTGGAAAGATATTTAATTAATCAAAGAGTCGTAATTGTTGTGGCTTACCAAAAGAACGAGGTGGAGAAATCCTATACATATCAGATAGCACACGATGGGAAACATTTCTACGGTAATTTTTGGTTTTTAAGGTGCAAGAAGTTCATGTCGGTGAATTATAAATAACGAAATATGTTTACAAATAGCACGAAGCTGAGAAAGATATTTTTTGAAAATTGATTAAGTTGTTTCCATAGCAAAATTACTTTGCAAGCTATCCAAACAACGTTTCTTGTTGTTTGAATGCATTGATTTCTGCCTTTGTTTGTTTGCGGATTGAGAATTATATACTGTACCCCCTAGGCTATGCGAACACTCATATAATCGCGTTGTGGGTGAGCGTAAATAATACGCTCATCCACAACACGATTATGCGCATAGCCTAGAGGCGCGTATGACAAATTTTAAATATTCTGCGATAATTAAGCAGCTTTATCGATGACAATCGAAATTTAGTTGTTATGAAATTACTCGAAAATTTTAAAATGTAAAAATTTATCTAAGGAAAAACTATTCAACTGATTTTCTTATAAATTAAACAGTAACTTCGTTTTAAGATTTTTAACTCACACAGTAAAATTAGTAAATTTCAGTTGAAAATAAAGTTGATTTAGTTGCATAAAACTGCAAAAACGCTAAAAAAGGGCAAAAAACGTCATAAAAGCGCCATTTTCAAGAAAAGGGCTTAACATACAACAATGAAATTTTTACACAAACATTAAATCGTGAGGGTCAACATATCCTGAAAGTTTTTTCAAATAATATTAAGATTCTTGGCCTCCAGAGTGCAAAACGTGTTTTGGAAAAACTGAAAAATTTCGTAAAAACTTGATAACATAAAATTTACTCGTCCGCATTGCTTCAAAAACGAGGCAGATCTACGTTCAAAGAAAACAAAGGTTCACAGAAATTTTCATCAAAATCGGTTTTGGCGTTTGGCCTGGAGAGCCCGAACACACACACAAAAACAAACACAAAAAAAAACATTGGAGACTTTTTTTTTGCAGTAAAGTGTTTGTATTGAATAATTTCAGTTAGTTTCGAATCAGCTGTAAAAATTACACTCATTTTTCCATGGACAGAAAGTATGTTTTCACGATGACAATTTAGCAATTGGATTCAATCGTGATTTCCATAATTTTAGCTTCAAACTCTTGTAAGAAAATTAAACCCGCGTCTCTTGAATATTTGTGAGACTCATGTCCATCGTGAAACACACATGCACAATTCGCTCGTGATCTTTAGAATCTCAACATTAAGAAATTTATCTGTTGGGCTTGAGAGCAATGCTCACATAAAACTAACATTAAAATTTAAAAAGTTTTCGGCGACGGCAAAGTTATCTCATGCCATGACCCGAAGGGTACGGGGTCAACTCTCGCCCATCACAATTAGGTTCTCCATGCCATTTCATCCGAGACAGTCTGCGAAGTAAAATGATTCATGCAATATTTCAGCTGAATCAAGTAACAAGTATAACAGTTACTTATCACCCTTCAATATTCCATGCGTTGATTATAAATTATAATATCATAATAAAAAATGTTAAAAGTTAAAACTAATACCCATATTCCACCCGTACAAAGCGTCCCATTGTCCCATGCACAACAGCAACACTGATTGGGCACTCCCCGAAAGAAATATGTTTGATTTACAAATGCACACTTAGCATATTATGCAAATGGATTAGGTGCGCTTGTTTGCGTTCGTTTTTGTTGGACTAGCTCCCTGTGGCATTAGCGACGGTGAGGTGTTAATGCTTCGATAAGTGAAGGTGGGCGTTGATGGTCTAATCATGGAGATTGGAGACCGCCGCTCGGGCCGCAGGATTTTACACAGTGTTATTATTTTACCACGTCGGCCCCATCCATCTGCTAATTCCTCGTTGGAAAATTCGTGCTCTTTCAATCATTCAACTGGATCTTGATGTCTGCATGATGTCTTGGTGTAAAACAGAAGGAATATTCTGAAACAAACAGATATTACAGATATATTACAGATATATATTACAGATATATAACAAACAGATAAACAGATATTCTGAATTGTAGGAATCGTATGAAATGGATTGCTGATAGCGCCTTTGGTAGAGGCGTTTTTAGGAAGTGGTGACTCGCTCAGCGATATGATGTCAGCATCCTCTTCTTTCGGTGATAATACAGGATCCCGGTCTGGATAAGCCATGCTAAGGGCTGGTCACAACAGCATCAATAAAACTATGCACAAACAAAAATTTAATACCTCCTTTGTGTATGCCTCAACTTTAAATTTAAAACATTATTCTAACATTCCTGCACATGCCCTAATGACTAAAACCATTTCTGGCTCATCGACAAATCAAATCTCCAAATCTCCAATCCTCGAGCCAATAAGTTGTAATTTGAAACGTTCAAGCTGCCCACACGAATACATACATCGCTGGAATTTAATTAATTATTCTTGCTCGTCCCCCGTCGCCCGTTCCACCCACTCCTGCCTGTGCGCTATTAGTATGTACATGCATTGTATGGGTGCATGCACCTTCATGCTCCACGATGAGCTAGGGCTAATGCTATCGGAGATGACATCTGTAGCCGCCTACTTTATAGACATAACATTGAAAATCGAGAACCGGTTGTGCGTTGCCTGCATTGTGTGTTATTGAATGATTAGCCACCCAATGCATATTATCCGTCGTGCTGCGTGAAACCAATAATAATCTCGAACTCTATACAGGTATTTATTTATAGAGGATATCATATCGGAAGACTTCACAGTGTAATAGACAAAATTGTATTTGATGGGACAGTGTAAAGATAGAAGGTCGATTTGGACTAAGGTCTTGACGCCATGGGCGTTTATATGGTAGGCGTAGAGACTTGTGTTTTTGTGCCTACTTTGCCTAGATGCACTCTGCAGTCCGTGTCATTTAAAAATAACAGTCGAAATCCGAATGTCCTGGTCCATCGCCGAGCTCATCTCCAATCGGTAAATGCGTGCCTCATTATAAGTGTCATAAAAACAAGCATCAAGCAGACTAGATTTGATGACACTGACCACTGCACCAGCTTGCTTGTTACGCCTTCCCACTCCCGGCAAGCAGCGCAAACAGAGCCACTTCACCACTTGTTGTGGGTGGTCTTTAATTGGCTGATAATAATTAAGACGGTCGAGCCAGTGTGGCTACTGACCTTCGGACCCTCGTATAGTGGCCACCCGCTCGAACCGGTCCATTGGCTCATCGATTTCTGCGCCGACTGTACTGGACACCTATCGTGATCTTATGGTATCCCATGTCTTGTGTCACGCTGCGCAAGGGGGTGTGGGGGGTGGGGGATGCCGGGTGATTTATTGTCGTCGTATTTACATTGTCCAGGACACAGCGTGCCTGCCGGTCCCCACCTCCTAGCGAGCAGTAGCGCTAGCCTCGGCGCACTCGGCACTCTTCTTGGCTAAGACGTTAGGTTAGGTTTAGTTTAGTCGGCTTCGGGATCGGTTTGGCTAGTGCTAGTCTTGCTCGAGTCGTCGACGCGAGAGGTCGATGGAGTGGCGCACGTGTCGTTGATGGGATGACTACCATGTCGGAAACCACCACGCTGGGTGGTGCGAGATGCAACAAGTTGTTGTCTGTGCGTCTGATTGTTTTGGGGGTCGTCTGCTTGGTTGGTTTATCGTCTCAGCAGGGTGAGTTTTTTTGGGATTATTTTTATTGCTTTTTTTAAATAAAATATTTGACTATGGTCTTTGGGGGGATGGTTGGGTAAATGAGGATTATGAGTCAGTTGATGGACTCTATAAACTTTTTGTTTGTCAACAAGTGTGTCCTCTTTGTTGCCATCGTCATGGCCACGCTGACATAAGAAGGCGGAATTGGCAATTGCTTTTTAAGTCATGCTAATTGAAGCTGCTTGACGGCTAATGGGATCAAATGGCGCTCCGCGCTCATCTCCTAAAACTTCAAGACCAAGAAAATTATTTTAATTTTTCTACTTATAGTAATACATATGGAAATGGACAATTGTGATGCATTCTGTTTTTCTATCAATATTTGAATTCCGTTAGTACGTTCATTATTTACATAAATATACGTAGTACTTACACTTTTTTAGAGAATTGAGTGTCTTAGACTCACATAGCAAATACTGTTCAAAGAGAATTGTGGAATGCTGTTCACATAATATGCATTTTCATACAGCTTGCACACACGTTCAGACAGAATTCAAACTCACCACGCGAGACGCAGTAAAATCACACATATAAATTCATACATGCATCTTCAACTTGGCATCCTAACGCATCATATTAAGTTATTGACACATAGGCTGCAGGGAACAAATTCAAATGAGTAATGACTGAAGTAAATCATTTTACTGTGGGTTTTCTGCTATCTCCAATCTTTGCATAACAAGTTCCACGACATCTGATTCAATTGTCATTTTGTCATGTTACACGTGACAAATGGTTTGTTCACCTCTATTTGCCAAGCAATGGCAAAGCTTGATTAGTATACTCTACTCTGTACCTCATGTCGCAGAGGTTTTGTTTCGCACTCTTCACGGACGAGGAACGTTCTTTATTTAGTGCTACTCAGTTTAATGACAACGGAAACAACAATACACTCTATAAGTATTAGAAACCAGGATGAATATAATATAATATCATGTCTTCAAGTCCCAATCGGCCTGCAAGCTAAAAAGATCAGATGGATATTGGAACTTCCGCGTGACATAAACAATTTTTGGCATTTACGCAATTACTGCTTGTGGTTTTGAGAGTCATGAAGTCCCCATACCCATCCATTAAAAATTCATAAATCAAAATTCAGTGTACTATAAAGTGGGATCTTCGACAAACCTTCATCAATACATGGAAACACATTTAATTTCTTTAAAAAAAAACGTATCCAATTTAAAAAAATTGGCGCCCAAAGTCATATTAAATTTTTTATAGTAGTTCAAACCGTTTCCTAACGCACATAATCTAGCGCACAAGAGATTGTATAATACAGAAAAATCGGTTGTATGCAGTATTTTATCTCATGCATAGTGCATTGACATTGACCCATCTATAATTGGGCATAATTACACTATAAAAACAATTTCCTAATTTCTGCTAATCTCTATCGGTTTCCATACATGAATACAGCCTTGCGTAGTGCGTACGGGCATACGGGTAGGCGTTGGATTGGCGATTGGCGAGTCGACCCCAAAGTCTCATATCGTAGAAAGGGTCAAGCTTCGTAAGACCAGAACAGGAGTGACTGGCCTAATGTTTGATAAGAAGCAAGACAAGACAAGCCGAACAAGGGCTTATGGCAGGTCGAACACCATTCCAGGAAACACTTGTTGACCCGTCGGCCAGTGTTACTGATAACGACCAGCGTCGAACCGTCGAACCGTCGGACCGTCGGGCAAACGTGCTGTTTTTGCTCTCGCCACCACCGGATAATGGAACGCATTCATTATCCGCGGCACTTCACTCGTGTTTTCCGTCTATCAGCCTCGATGTACATGGACACAGCTGAAGAAAGACCTCTCGATTTATAGAGTTGTGGCGATTTCAAATTATTACACGGGTTCTGGTGTTCGTCATACTTTCATACAACTAACATTTCATGTTAAAAATTTAGTCAACTATTCCTTCTATTAGTTAAACTGTTACAAAACATAACAAAATGGCCAGAAGAATATTTCTCAATGAGGCATGTTGTCTTATAAGATAAGAAAATAACAAATCAAGTAATTGATTTCTTCTACCTTTAGATTTTTTATAGTCTTCTGTTCTTATATCAGGAACAGAACTGTATAAATTATACGAGCGCGTTCGCACTAAAATCAGGAGTGCACATGTGTACGTGTACACCGCTCATAGCTTCTCGTCCAACGAGGTCCAACACGTTCCCAGCATCCCTGCTGCACCAGCAGCAGCAGCGGCGGCAGCAGCAGCAGCAACCAACCATGTGTCCTGCACTCCGAGCACGTTTAGCTAGAGATGTCAACCAGTCGCGTTGTCAAGTACTCGATCGTGATCGTGATCGTGGTCCATCCATCACGCGTGCTCGGCAAAGCTGCTCCACAATCACTCACACTCACACCCTCGACCTGCCAGCTGACCGACAACCTGTCCCAGTCAATCGCATCTAATGGAATCATCTCTATCTCCATAAGTCAAGCCCACGCCGTTGACAATCACAAGTTTTTACTTCTCTATAAGAGACAATTGGACTGATTGCTTTGCTGGTGGCATTGCATGCTCTTGTCAGTTGAGGTATATAAATAAGACTGGGGAACTAATGGACTGATACACCATGATTGCAGTACCCCTAAGTGTTTTAGAATATACTAGTTGTTTATTGTTTCTTGCGGCTGGAATGGCATGCTTTGACACACAACAGATAACTGCAGGGCGATGAAAATTGTTACAAACTCTAATTGCTTTGAGTAAAGTCTTAGCGCGTTATTCTCGAGTCTTTTCTCTTTACTACCTCCGATAAAGATAATAAAGTGGAGAAGCGTTAATTGTCGTTATACTTGCGCAGTACACAGCGCAGTGAACTTTAAAAATACATTTGTATGAAAATGGCTGAAGTTCAGTATCTTCGCAGGAAAACAATGCATGTTATTCTCGAGTATTATTAAACATAGAGCTAAGTTCATCGTGAGTTAATAGTGGGCACGTGTTCGTGTCAAATGTCAAGAGCTATTCTATGTTGTCATGTTGAATGAATTGAACTAGCGATTTTAATTTTAAAAAGGATGTAAAGTAGTGAACCCCATTCCAGTTTAAATTGTATGCCAATTTACTATTGTTACCAACAAATTGATCCACTTCCACTTATTTGTCCATCAATTCAAATCAATTAACGAAGTCAGTGAAGTGCGTGTCAGAGACTGGAATCTGTTTGCGGTTCTGCCTGCCTCCATTCTCCAGCATAATTTTATCTGCAGACAATTATTAGCAGCGTGATATTATTATTAACACATGGTGCCGGTTTCTCAGAAAGTTTCGGCGGTTTTCAAAGGAGCCTTGCGCTGTGTGATTTGTCATTTGCATCCATAAGCTACAAACAACAAGTCGTGGACCTCATGCCGACTTATTCTATGTCATGTTGACTTTTGACGTCAATGTTTATCACTTCTAGTTCCATGTTATGTTAGTGACTGTGATTTCAAACGAGTACCCGTCCCACCTATAACAATAAAGAAACGATGTAAAATTATTAACGGTCATACAAACTCGAATAAATCAATCTTCGCGAAAGAATGAGACAAGGAAAACAGATTTTCGGCGAATCAGTCACGATGTGCGAATAAAACAGATTGAACGAAGAAAATATCATGTATTAACGTTCGTTTCTTTCCAGATCCACCGTGCTGTTCGCTATCCACCGGGTCATGCCGCAGCACTTGCAATCAGGTAAGATACAGATTGCACACCGTGGTCGAAACTACTGTACCAAGCTATTCCCTGGGCGCCCAAAGTGTTGGGCCAATGGATGAGATTATCGACAAGACAGATGATAATTGAGGATGCACGTGACTTTGCTTCTGTATATTATGCGATATCTAGCGCGCCGCTATAATATGGACTGTATGGTGCATCGACGTGCAGTTGCAGTTGCAGTCTACAGTCGCCGATGGGTGTAGCTGCACTCGCTGCAGCGACAGGTCAAAAGCACTGCAGCCACCCACTCTGAGCATTACTCTTCTCAACAATGCAACGGTACACTCGCGACAAAATGCAGTGCCTCGCATAGCAGCCTGGAGGAGCCGTGCGAAGGTGATCATGGGAAAGTTTAGAGACAATGGGTAGTTCAAGTGGAATCAAGAGGCTGATTTCTGCGTCTTTTGACGGGATATGAGTCGGACCAAGAGATGATTGGAACCGTACCGAATATGGAGACGATTTTTGCTGGAGCACTTCGATAAACACTTCCAAAGTAACATACCGAGTCGAAAAGTTAGAAATATTTTAATTTTTTTAATTTATAATACGTTTTTTTGGCGGAAGCTCTCTCCGTGTAGCAAACCGCTCGCTCTGACTTAATTAATGTACCAAATTTATTTGACGACAACATGATTACTCGATTCAACTCGCGCCCAGGAATATCGTGACACATTTTCCAACACATTTATAAGCCACAAAAAAAATTGGAGCCGTATCAAAAGCTTGATTATCGGATGTTCTAATCTATTTTCGGTGGGAGAAATAATCGAAACGTTGGGAGTAAACGCGAACGCAGATCGTCGCAGAGCTATAATTTAAATTTAAATGACATCCCTAGTGTTTATTTTGAATCGAGCTTGTTTTGCTCGCACTTGTATATATACGCATGGTGACTTGGTCTCTTGTATCCAGTACTCAGTACCCAGTACCTACTACCCTGTACCCAGTACCCTGTACCCTGTACCCTGTACCAACTCTTGGCATCAACTGGAGAGGAGAGGAGAGGGTTATTTTTACCGGCAGGATGGTTCAGATTTGCGACACATGCTGTCGGTGACAAGCGCACAGCACTAGCACTTTCTCTATCCGACACTAGAGTCGACGTATCGCTCTATCCTCCGCTTCTGATGCGGGATCCAACCCTATAAATAACACAGAATCTTTCTACGGAATCTCAACGACTCCCGATTCTATGCTAGATGTTTCTTCAAATTAAAAAGCTCTTAATTTGCTCTTACAATCTCATGCTAACGTATGAAATTTTAGAAAATTCGAAATATTTTGAACACGCCGTTTGTGCCACCTGATTTCAACGTCGATTACGTTGGAGGGGCGAAGAATCTAACTGGATGATGAAAGCTAGAATAATCGATTATATACACATCATAAATTAACATCTCCTTGTACGAGATCTGAAATTCAGTTTCCATCGAGGTTTTCTGATGGGTGTGTGATGTAAAAAAAATATTTGGAATGAGATTTTTTTTCAAATCTTTATTTGCGCTTATAAATTAAAGTGAATTTAGTTTTAAAATAACCACCGATTGCTTTTTATCTCATATCTTACCTTTTTCGCTAGTTCAGATCAAACGAAATCGCAATATTGTTTGGCAAAAAAAATCTCGCGGCGACCTTTGCCCCTAGTTGAGCGATTTACGGGCAGCCAATCAAACGCAATTTCGCTGTGTTTGTAAACGCCGAGTTTTAAGTGCTTCACCCGAGGTTTCACACCTCTATTTTTATTCCCGACGCTTCTCAAGCTCGCGTCTCATATTTTAACACTTCATACTCAAATAGAAGTCTAGTTATTTTTACGCGTTTTCGACAACGAAGCCACACTTCGGTCTAAACCAGCCCACTTGCCCCCACAATCCGCAGGCAACGCTCACCGCAACCAGCCATTGAATCACGTAAACAAGCTTCAACGGTTTCAACCACCAAAAATTATATTTTACTGCACACCACTTTTTCAGAGTTAATAATTGACCCGAGTCTTTATGTCTTGATGTAAGCATTACACACATGTTGACCGCTTCATGTGGTGTTTGCTTGGTCACTCCTAGTTTTTCCGATGTCGAACCATTCACCGAGCTGTGATATCTCACTCGGTGACATCTGAGACTGAAAAGTCGTTTAAAATTCGTCTTACGCAAATAAAATTTCCTGCCTAGACAGGCACTTATCACGTAATCGACTGAAAGATTTCACGAATAACATCACGACTCGTGGCAGAAAGCAATTTTCCTCCGGCGCTTTTATTTATTTTTACTTTACCCGACATTGTTTATCGAATTTGGCACATATGTAGGGAAATGTTTTGCATCATCGCTGCGAATCCAGATACCTTGAAATAAAAACTTTAAAATTTTGTCACAAGACGCATCGCCACTGCGGCACTACGATCAAGGCAATCGAACATTTCAATAACGCATCCGAAGTGAACAAATATGAAACTGGTTACTACACATTACAAGCAAACCATTTTGTCAGTTGCCTTCAAGATACCACTTAAATTTTTTGTTTCTTAATCATAGGTTAGCCGTCAGGATTCTCACAATCACAAAAGCATGTCCTGAATCCACGAGCCAAGCATAATAAACACGTTAGCAAAGGTTAATCGCATTGCCCTGTGAGCTTAGAGTCCGTCGAGAGAAAGCTGAATATTGATTCAATACTCAAGAATGATTGACATTAATCTGAATACAATCTCTAGCTGCCTTCGGCTGGCAGGCAGCACAGCTCTCATCCATGTATCTCAATACTGTGATCGCGTTAGCTAATGAGTTGGACCAACAATAATCAGGGGGCGGCGATTAGAGGCGGAGATTATTGATTAGTCTCACATTTGTGTGGCAGTTACAACTTAATCTCTTTAAAGACAAAAGGATGTCAAATTAAAATCAGTGCAACAAGACTGGTTTTCTGCGAGATGCTGCTTCGGATTTAAGTCTTGCAGAGTCAGGACAGGGTAGAAGATTTAGCTGACTGTCATTTTCACCAACCCTTGTTTCTCTAATCGCATTATTCGTTCAGCCAGCGCCAGCACAAAAAGAAATCGTCGTTGGGGTAGATGTTTTCGTCCACAGCTAGTGACGTTTGTCAACTGAAAGCAGATATTCTGTCAGATATAAATGCGAGACTTGTTCCATCCCTCCACCCCCAAGACACCATTCACTAGCGATTTAATGCCTTACAGTGGTTGGAAGTGACAGTTTTCACGGTGTCACCTTAGGAGGGCTTCTTACGGTTCGTACTTCCACAGGGAGGGACTCAAGGAAATGGGTGCAGTTGGTTTATAGTTTATCTGCACCTACACACTGGCATTTCTGCAATAATTTAAAGGGATTGAACACGCTAGAATTTGTATCATTTTAAATGATATAACTGTAAATACATGGAGTCATACAGGTTTATTTGAAATAAATTACGTCAACTTGGCAATGCTAATTTAAAAAAAAAGGTTGACTGACATTCTGAGTGCACTCCGTTTAGGCCATATAACGATTAGATATAAATCATTATTACAATCCACAACTGAAGATAGCGGGCGCCTGCTTCATATTTTTCAAGGAATTATTCTCAAACGAAACACTGATTCCACTTTTATTGCGACCAATCGATCCATTGTAACCTGATTGGAAATCAGTTTCGGAAGGTGAGGCGACAAATTACAATGGACTACCTTGTATGGCACGACTGGAGGATTACTTTATAATCTGACAGCCTGCCGGTTTGTGCTCAGGGTGCCCGTGTGCCTGGTGTCCCATACCCATACACCTTCGCATATAGCGCGCGGTAGCGTTTCGAATTGAAAGGCATTGAAAACGGGAGGCGCTTTGTCAGCTATTCACTCTGAATTAGTGGAACGTACGTAAACAGGACGGTGGGACACCTTTGTGCCTCCTCCATGGACAATTAACCATGGGGTCACTCGAATTGCACCGCTATTGTCCACACATTATAGGCATTCGCCATTCATCGTGTGATTTCTTTAGTCTCCTTTTATGAAAACGCGAGATTGAAATGTGAAAGATATTGGAACCATGGGACAGATTTTCTTCGATTGACGATCGTACACGAGTTTATTTCTTTTGGACCGTCTTTTTTTTGTGGAATCGTTTTGTGTAATAAAATATACGACCTTTTGATAATGCTCCCATATATATAAGGGCTTGCACAAAGGGTCGACATTATCACCAAATGTGCTACCAATATTTGGTGCAATTGCCAAAGAATAAAAGGTTCTGACAAAATAAATCTGTTCACGTAGAACTAGACTGAACTCTGAAGTCCCTACGTGTATGACAAAATGAATGTTATATCTGTGATCTCTGAAAATCACGACCAGCAGCACACTCAATTGGATCTTTAGCAAACAGCATCGAACATGGTACTATGTAGAAGGACTAACTGCATTAACTGTAGATTCAAGAGATTGCAATGACTGGAATTTGCTTCTTACTGTAGCCTGAACTATAAAAATCCAAGAAAACTCATGTCAAAACATATCTGTTGGTCTGTCATTTATCATTCGCCACTTCACATTTCCTTCAGGTCACCCGTAAAAAAGTCTTCCCAGTCTTCCACTTTTCATGGGAGCAATTTGAACGGCGCACCTCATTCCTGTTGTTTATCATGTGGCCTGCTTTAGTGAGTGACGCTTGACATATTTGAAAAGAGCCATTTGTCGTAGTTGGTAGAAAAACAATGTATCCAGCTGCCAGACGAAGAGATGAAGACTGTTGCCATACCTTCCGCTCATCTGGGAAGTCAAGGGTGGGGAGGGCAGAGCATGCATGGCCAAAAAACAATTCCGTGGTTGTGGAATTGACATGCATCTCAATGAAGCTCTTACTAAAATTAAAATGTGGGTTTTGCAGATAATTTAGACCATGGCGCCGATGCAAAAATTTGAATAATCTGCAGCAGCTCAAGGAGTGCCGTAAAATGTTCGCTCGCCAACAAAGTGCATACATGTTTAAGATTTTATTATATTGCTTCCTACAACTTCATTTCTCACTGACATAAAGCTCATAAAAAACTTAGCTTATATCTACGCTGCAGGAGGGAGCCATATTTGGTGCACACATCTCGTCGCGTTTTTCTCTGCAAGTCAAGCCAAAGCTTGTTCTGCAAGCTGTGATGTTGATTTCTAGCCCATAGCTCGTAATTCAATTAAGAGATTGGAATTCTGATCGTATCCAGAACATATTACTGTTAGACAGATCATGCGTTTTGTGTCACCAACTATTTTTTTGTTGCTTTTCCCGTTTAAAAACGTATACCTATACATGATTTTAGTGTTGGTCTCTGAATCCGAGCTTTTCAAATTAATTGGTCTACGAACAGGGTTCGATCCCAGGTCCAATCCCGGAAAGCCAAGAACCGAGACGCTCCTGTATCCACAAAGAATGTATTCACATGGAAAACTGCGGAGGATGTAGAACATGCACAGAACTCTTCTCTGTGTGATACAGCATTAAAAAAACCAACGGCTCTGGCATCAAACATGCGGGGACATCTTCACACATTCGGTTTACTCAATAAAAAAGCTCGCCCGTTTGGAACTCCTCTTAAACAATAAACACAATCCAGCGTTAATGTTTGCCGGAAACCTTGATGCCGCCGTGTTCTGTGATACCGAAGGAGCCGAGCAAGAGCCGAGGTTGACAAAGATGTGTCCCCAACATCTTGTTATGCCTCCTCTTTTCATCCGCAGTATCGGGTTCGCTTTCAATTCGGCGTCGTCGTTTGATCTTTTCAATTGGATCTTGCACTGATTTACACTTGTATAATTCCGGCATCTGGATCGACTCAGCGGCGGCGGCGGCGGCAGCGTGTCATGTTGGAGATTGGAGTCTCCCTCAGTGCCGAACTTTTGAGTTTTGACATGCTCCGATACGTTGCGCTAGCGATTTCAGCTCGTACACAAGAGCATGCTATTATTTGAACTGATTTCTATCACAGCAGCATACACCTAAAGTGCACTTTGACTTCCGGTTGGCAATGTATCTCGCTTGAAATCTTTTGTTCGCAGTTTCCTAATTCGATTTTAATTGTTGAGAACAAGACAGAATCAGCTATGAGTGCAGCTGCCCGCATAATTTCGTAATTGATTGGCTTGTCGAGCGTATACATCACTTCTTTATTAATCATTAATTGGACATCTGATCAGCATAGGTATCTTTTTAATTCTAGACAAACTATAATTTGGTCGTTAATTTCTCGACATACCGAGCAATTGTGCCAAGATTGTCGCTATTTTTAAATTAATGATTCAGTCAGGTGTTCGTGGCTACGGAAGTCACATTGCGCCATTATGCCAGCCTGATGTCCGTGGCACCGGACACATTATTGTTACTTGATGAGCGCCTGTGATGAATAAGTATCGACTCTAATTCGATGGTCCAGGATGGGTAGGTGTACACCATGTTTCCTGGCCAAGCTTATGCTGCACGTAAGTCTGCATCCTTGAAGGCGAATTTACCATGAGAGGGCTGCAGCATGATCGGCCCCTGATTTTCTTAGCCATGCTGAAAGAAATTGAACATGGTATAGTTTAAAATGACAGCTATTTGTGGTTTCCCATGGATGCAATGTAATTCCCATTACGAACGTAATTTATTTAAAAAAATTCAACTTTTTGGATCTGAGTGTATTTATGGCTTAGCCAGAAAACGAAAACGGTCCGCATTGACGGGAATTATTTTCGACATTGAAAGATTTTGAGATTCTACTGAGCGTTCACAACTTCACAAGTCCCTTTGAGTCAAAGAAAAGTCGGACAACAACACTGCAGTAAGTCCAAGGAGTCCCGCCGAGACTTTTTGGCCAAACCAACCTGAAAGTCTTCTTGGCACACTCTCTCCACCAATCATACGGCGGCGTTCGTAAATCAGCTGCAACTCGATCCTCCAAGCAGCGAGCGCAGATCAAAGGATGGACCCGGTCGAGCAGACATTAACGAGCTGTGTCTGAATTGCTTGTGATCTTTTCATGCTCATTTTCCAGTCGTTGTATGTCCGCTGCATTAGTGACGAGACCCGAAATAACTGACGAGGCACGGGCCGCCGTGCTTGACTCGTATATTTTTGGGATGACCCGACAAGGAATTCGAGATTCAATTGTCGGAGAGAAGCTCTCTCAAAGACATCAACCGAGCTGAAGACAAATATGATTGATACGAGACGCGCGATGTGGCCAGAACGAGGCAATGGAGCGCTGAAGTTAGAAGCCAGCGAACAATTTACTTATATCAAGTTATACTCTTCAACTGTTGCTGCAGATGCATATGATTACGCAGGGATGGGACACTTCATTGTCGGTCATGAAAGTAAGAGCACAGGACAAGACTATAAAATCGTAAGGAATCCAAGTCGAGGAAGATCAACAATCTGCAAGCAACCACACTTTGAGTTGGAAACTATCTCTCTTCAGATTTGAATTTTGAACACATGACTGGTTACTCTTGGTATCAAATGTCAGATCGCGGAAAGGGCACTGGAGTATACATTCCCAAAAGCTCGCATCAATCAGTAAGATCACGATAAGAACTGGCGCCCAGCGGATATCATTCAACTTCAAACAGGAAGATATCTACAACTATTAAAGTGACCTATGTCAAAACAGAAAACTGGCATTTTCCTATGGATAAGTCAACCAAGGAGTGCGCAGACAGAAAAATAGTTCCATGCGCCTGAACGTATTTTTCCTTCGTTTGTTTATGCATCTCTTATGTATGTCTTATTGCTGCATTGTTAGAAAGGTATTGCAGGCATGGCCCTGTGTCTCATTGAATT
This sequence comes from Nemurella pictetii, assembly GCA_921293315.2. Lineage (NCBI taxonomy): Eukaryota > Metazoa > Arthropoda > Insecta > Plecoptera > Nemouridae > Nemurella > Nemurella pictetii. The sequence goes on along the minus strand of OV121115.1, from coordinate 8,270,975 downwards.
ATTATGGCACTGCAATAACTTTGTCTCGCGTTGCAAGTACCGCCCATTTCTGGCACCTATCATGGTGCGCGTATACGTTAAAGGTAAACAGGCAAGTAATTATCGTTGTAGAAACAAGGATCCTCGAACCGCTAACGAAGCGCCAGTAATAAAGCAATTAAAAGCCGGTAATGAACGGCATTAAAAGTGTTGTGATTGGTCGAGGGGCACGCTTGGAAGGAGCCGGGCTGGAGTGAGCGTGCCATTCAAGCGTCACGCAGCGCATCGAATCCTATTTGGAGGCAAATTACACGGCAATTACGCGAAACAAGTATACCTTTTATTGGCGGTCAAATATCAGTTATTAGACCAGCCGTGGCACTCGTATACTCTTGACGTCTTGTTTGTCTTTCTAACACCGCATGCGTGCACTGTTTGGTTCCTTCTGCTTCAAGCATCAAGGGGTACATCACTCGAGACGAATTTGATTAAAGATGCTATGTTACGCACTAGCCACGGCTTCACTATTCGTCAAGCCTTATTAGCGACGAACACGCTTGAATCATGGACAAACGATGATTGATAATGAGTCACTTTTTTTTCCTCGTACTGTGTTATTTAATTAATGCAGTTTTCACTCCGCTCGCTACTTACGCACCCTCGTCCAAAAATGACAGGCTACCTTTCTCCAAATAGAGGAAATGCGCTGTCAAAAATATACATATCAATCCTTCGAATAGACATCCGCGTGCATTACGGATGCAGATGTAATTATGTTTCTGAATTAACACGAGACCATAAATTATTTGCCCTGGACAACGCCGAGCGTGCGCGTTGAAGTGCAGCAAGTGCATCAAGTGCAGCAATGTGCATCAAGTGCAAGCAACTGCATCGGCCGTCTCGAACGTGCACAGCGCGCCGTGGCCAATGTGGTCCGCCGGTGTTCTCGGTGTAATTGCCATTGCCGCCTCAGCAGCCCGCAGCGTTCGCAGCACTACTGGACCACCAAGAAGCTTCTCCCGAGATTAATAGCCTGGCATTTACCTGGCATCATAATACCATAATGCCTTTGATAATACGATCACGAGGCACCAGCAGCGGCGATCGCTGTGCAGCCTGACCTGCCTCCAATCGCCGAGACTCGAGAGAGATAAACGACGCTGTCAGCGACGACGACGTGGCTCAATCAGGAGTCGAACCCGAGGCTGCGACGGATTGTTGGCCGATGGAGCAGTCTCGACGCTTGCCGGTGTGTGTTGTTGACGCCTTATTTATGCGGCGCTAGGGTAATTGCACGCTGGGTGGGATCGGGTGACTGTCACGCTAGATCTGTGCTTGACGTTTTGCATTATTACATAATTTTTTTTTGTCTGGAAAGTGTTGAGATGCTTTGTGGCGTCGAGTAGCTCGACCATTGAAAGTGGTGAATGTATGTGGGGGGTTTTATTACTGGTTCGGCGGTTCGTTGCTTGGCGACAAGTTGGCGACTGGCACCTGATTAGACAGGTGATTTATTTACTATCTACGTAGGGGTTGCTCTAAGTATGCTTTGTCTGCAATTTCTATGAAATGAATCAATTATCTTTAACGGTAAATTATTTATACGTGGATTTGTCATCGCAGAATCAACATAGTTTCGAGTGTCACGCACAAAGCTTTCAGCCATATCGACTGGTCTTTGATATCAACTAACAACTTGTATATTATTCTGTCGGCCCTTTACGCTGAACGTTTACCGATAACCGCCGACGTCGACGTTTATCGATGTAGGTACTACATTACAAATTGATGAACAACCGAACTAACAATAATTTATGATGCTCTTCCATTATATTTTCCCAATTAAATTGCATTAAAGAGCGATTATTCCGTGAATTTATTTAAAAATCGGAAACAAACTCTATTATTTGACTCATTGTTCTTTTACATGCATATAGTAACTATACATGGTCATATTTTGAGAAATTCTAAAATTTAAGCATTTCAGTCGCACCAACAATTAGTGTGATGACCAATTTAATCATGAAATGCCTTAATCAACGTCAAACGTTCAGCTGGGAGCCTGATGAGGACATTGGCCTGAGGAAATGTAGGAAAGAAAGCAGAAGTCATCTTTTCGTGTCTGAACACCGGTAGTCCGAAAACGTCACGCACACTC